>JAWNNP010001005.1:0-1200000 GCA_035044805.1 Leucophenga maculata | reverse complement strand
CTTTGAACTGCAACTGACACATTCAAGGAAGAAAAATGTCTTCAAAACACCACGCTTGGTCATAGAGGTGTCTTGGCATATACTATGGGTGATCACCGAGTAGGGGAGGGAAATAAAAATAATGGGCCACGTTCCTTAATCTACTCATAAAGAAGAAGTCAGAGAAAGAAATGTGCGAATAAAAGAAATCTCTGCGAACTTGAAATTCAAATCAACTGGCGTCATCGATGGAGATTAAACTCGCTGAAGCGCATTTCTTAGTACGGATATGAACGAACGAAATAAGAAAAAGAAATACCTCAGACGATAATCTTTCCATGTCCTCTCCTCTCAAACCTTAAAGACAACTAAATATACCAGTTCTACGTAATAAAGTTGAAATAGAACGCGTCCAATTTTCTGTGTGTTAAAAATTCACTCCTTAAGTTTGGTGAGAAGTTCGACAATATCCGTTCACACATACAAATTTGTAGTCGCTCCGAGCACATGCTCGACTGACCGGCTATGTGCAGGGATATGTATTTACGTGCATCCAAATAAATACAGACCCGTTCGAATTACCCCATTATTGTTGAAGATGATGGAAAAACTGTTGTATCTCCATATAAAGTAGGGCTCAAACCAACGAAAGACAAATCGATGACGACAAACTCAATGCTACGGAGCTTATCTAGGTTTCGAAGCATTTGTTTCCTGATTAACCAACAGTTGAGACTAAAATTAAACGATTTCAAGTAGATAAAATTTTTAGCAATATTTAATTTTTTTTTAAGAAACTTTACAAATCAATAATAAACATTTATATAGAGAGATATTGCATAAGTTGTACACTGTACCTAATAGAATTATTCTACCGAACTGGAATTTCATTAAAAATCTTATTACAAAATATGTAAATAAGTTGTTTATATATCAATTAATATTACAATCCCACTGCAAAAATTTCAGCAGAAATATGCAAATGATATAAAAATACAGATTTACAAAATATTTAAACTAAATAGTAAAAAAAAAAATAAATTTGATAATCAATAAATACAAACAACAAAAAATATTCCAAATAAATTTTATGCAAATACAAACAAAACCATAAAATAAAGTAAAACTTAACATTAAACAATAAATGAAGAGCAAATATATATAATATACATAATTCTTTTTTTTTTTATTTTAATAGCAGTTTGTTTACACTTTTTCTAACAACTTTTTTCCAACATATTTTCACATATGTGCGTTATTTGTTTCAGTACAGCTTCACTCAATTTTATATTATTCACATTTTCCGAACAATGAATATGTTTAGTGACTGGAAAGCCATTCAATGCAAGCAACCTACACGTACATAGAAAACATATCGCAAATATATTATATTAATATATATATATATATATATATATTATATGTAAAAAGTAATATCCGCAGGACATTATGCGTGCCTATTTGTTTGTGTCTCCTTTGTCTCGCGCGCACATAAACCTAATTTTATTTTTGACATTGGCCTTCTATGTAGACGTTAAAGTTCGCCCGAAAAAAAAACACATTGATACGAATTTAATGTGCGCTCAAGGCTGGCGGCTGACGTGACGTATACGCAATGTTGTACTGTTTCCGCTTCCGCTGCTGCTGTCGTTGCTGCTGATGTTGCAACGATGATGGCGGCTACTTATTTTTATTGTTATTTGCTTTATCAATGTTTGTCCATATTACTATTCCAATTTACTTTCGTTTTCATGCCTTGCGTCTGTGTTTGGTTATTTATTTTCTCATATTTTTATGCGTTATATGCGCTTTCATAGCCAATTAAGCGTGCCACAAAGCAATGGGCATAATATACCATATACGGCAGATACTTATGTAAATGAAATAGTCAGGCGCTAACAAGAGTTTGTTAAATTGTTGTTAAAAGCGAACATTATCATGCAACAATTTTGTGTAATATTTATTAACGCAGCTCAGTATTGCTTCGAACATTATTAATATTAGTAACTATTATTAAGGCGCAGTTTATATAGCCACATAATAATATGGAATATAAATTAAGGCACTTTTGTATTTGAAGGCTAGTCTATTATTTGCTTCGTTTCGTCGCTGATTATGTTGCGCGCTTCACAATACTAATTACTTCCACTTTAAACAATGGTTCACAAAAAGTGTTGTACAATACAAATAAAATGCAATTATCAAGCATTGTTCGCTATTTTGCGATTGACACAAAAAAAAAAAATAAACAAAATTCGGAAGAGTTGTTAGGAAAAAGCGCATTAGCGCCGCCAATGAACAATGTATTGCCAAAAGCGTTTGAGTCGTCATTGTAAATTGCGCCATTCGTGTTTTTCGAGTGCTGCATGTTTCTAACTATTCGAGATTAGAACCAATGGCAAGTTCACTTTATACGGCTCTTCAACATCTACCAGCTCTCTATGAAGTATGGCCGCATACCCCACATTCGGACTATGACGTGTAAATAATAGCTTGGAACAAAAGTTGTATTTCGTATATCGCACCCTTTTTTTCAATTAGGTATATCTCGTTAGGTATTAGTCGTATGGGGGCATACTTAACATCATTTGTGAGTATCTAGTACTACGCTCTTTTGACAGCATTGCGCTTGGACAATTCAGTTGTGAGCTACAGCGCGTAGGACATGGAAGTCTTGAAGCAAGAAATTCGCCATATTTTACATTTTTACTACCTGAAAGGCATCGCAAGCGGTTAAAAAAATTTGTAATGTTTATGGGACCAATACTTGTTCAATTCGCATAGCACAACAGCGGTTCACTCGATTCCGTTCTGGTGTGGAGGTAGTGGAAGATGCACCACGCTCAGGAGGACCTGTCATCGAAGAAGTCGATAAAATCCAGATGGACCGCCATAGAAGCAGCCGTACCATCGCCCAGAAGCTGAATATCAGTCATATGACCGTTTGTAAGGCTTTTGAAGAAGCTTCGCCAGACAAATTGACACCAAAAATCCTCATGGACCCAATTGCTGCTGAATCGCAATAAAATCGATCCGTATCTGAAGCGAATGGTGACTGGCGCAAACGGTCGTGAGTGAAGGTAGGCGAAGCTGCTCAAACTGTTGCTAAGCCCAGATTAACGGTCAAGAAGGTTTTGCTGTGTGTTTGGTGGGATTGGAAGGAAATCATCTACTATGAGCTGCTCCCCTATGGCCAAACACTCAATGCGGTCCTCAACTATGAACAACTGCACCGCTTGAAGGCATCAATCGCCCAGAAGCGGCTATCTTTGATCAATAAGAGAGGAATTGTATTCCATCAGGACAACGCCAAACCACACACTTCGATTGTGACGCGTCAGAAGCTCCGGGAGTTCGGATGGGAAATCCTAATGCTTCCAACTTCCTGTGAATGTCGAACGACTTAGCTGGCGCGAAATTGCCAATAGGGAAGCAAACTTCTATGAGCAGGGTATAATGAAGTTGGAATCGAAACAGCGCTTATTTGAACTAAATCCGATGACTGTACGCAATTTTATAAAGAGCAAAGGCAGGATCGGCCGATTTAATAAGTTCATCCGAGATACTTTCAGATTCGACACTTGAACTATATCCTCATTTCTAGCAATCACTTCTTGGCTATATTAGGCTGTTTTTCTATATTAAGCTTCTTCGTAGTTTTCCACTTTTCACCTTGAAGAGTTTTAGTTTTCAGCAGGCGTGCAATAAGAACTCAATTTACTATCCATATTCTGAATGGGATCATGCTTCATATTGGTGTTTGAGTATTTTATTATGTCAAAGATAACGATTGATTGAACCATTGTTCTTCAATATACAAAGAATGAATCCTAATATAAATATATCCACATATAGCCAACATTTTTCTCATTAGAACAGTATTTCTTCTTCCTCCATCCGAATGACAGCTTTCTACTATGTAGCAAGCGGTTCCCTATTCAACAAATAGGAATGCGTCCACACGAATTAGTGAAGTTGTAATGTCTTGAAATTTAATTTCGAATGCATTACACCATTTTTTGTTATACAGAAGACCAATTGATATCATTTGTAGCTGCAAAAGCAAAAGCAGCAGCATTAGTAAATGCATTTGCTTTTAATACACGATTAGTAGCCAAGTCAAGTGCATCAGAACATCAACGAAATAAAAGTAAGCTGCTTGAATAGCAGCAACAGCAGCAAACAAAAAATGACGAAACATCGCTGAATGAACGCTAAGTGAAGCATATGGCAGCTGTTGGCGCACATTGCGGATAATTGGATTTATGCAATTTGCAGCAACACTGAGCAGAATCATCTGAAACAACATTTACTTCAAGAAGGCGTTGATGATGACGATGATGGTTTGAATGGCATACATTTCGTCTCAACTCATCGAGCCATCATAATGCATGTCGCACCATAATGCATGAGACTTCCATTTGCCTTGCTCCTTCGCTCGTCGCTCGTCGCTTTTATGTTTATAACCTATAACCTATTATGTGCTCACCATGCGTGCTAATGTGCGCTGATTTCATCTTCATATTATATTTTCTTTTGCATGCAATTTAATAATAATAAAAATAACATTTCGCCCCCCCATATAAATATGTATCTAACTCAATTTGTTGTGTATGCAATGTCAAAGGTCCTTCTGGCGTCGCTATGCAATTTCACAAATACACGTGCAGGCAGAGACACCAGCTCGATTAAGCAGTATATAACATTTTATTTGCTGTCGTTGATGGTGAAACATTTTTTATTTTTATATTTTTTTTCTTTTTTTTTGCTTTTTAAATGACTCAAAAGCGAAAAATTTTTTGTATTGTACATTGTACAACAACAACAAAAGCAACAACAATAATGACAACAAAATCGATTCGAATTGGTTTCAGCATGTAAAACCTTTACCTTTACCGTTACTCTGTAATGTAACGTCATCGTGTGTCCGTCTGTCCGTCTCTTAGCTGTGGCACAATTTCAATGAATCGTCATACATGTCAGTTGCTTTCATATGCAAGGAAATGGAGAAACTCTAAAGGAAGGAGCTGCTTATATGTACGCAAAGGCATGGCAAGGCAAGGCAAGGCATGTAGCTAAATGTGTTGCACGTGAATGACGTGCCGCATGACGATGTCGCATCGTATCGCATCACATCGAAGAGTAATAAATACGACGCGGTTACACGGAAGTCGATACATGTTGTTCAAGTTGCTGACACAGGATGCACAGTAGTAGCTCTATGAAAGCGGAAAACGGTGTTTTTTTTTTTTGTCTCAAGTTAAAGTTGGTTTGTTGCTACTGAAGAAGTTGTAAGCACTATTAATATATTATAAGTCCATTCGATCGTGGCAAAGCAAAACGTTTACCACCAGTGTACGAAAAATTTAATCGTTCCGTAGAACTGTTCAGCCGAAAGACAGATGATAAACATGGACATAGCAATATCGACTGAACTTTTGATATCCACACACTTAATAAGCCCCAAACTTAATAAACCCTTTTACACAATATGTACAGCATACACAAATGACTGCGCATCTCTAAAGTCTACACACACCACACTGAGTATATATGCATCCCTCTATCTACATGTATATTCATAACTTTGATAACCCATTTTCTTCTCTATTTTCTTCCTTTTTATTTCAACAAATGTGAAGTGATATTTGATTACGTGCCGAGTTGATTTTCCTTTACTATACGCGCAGAGTCAATTCAACATTCGACATCGAATCGAATTGGTGTTGAGTGCTGAATTGAGTACATTTTATAACCATAAATAAATATTTCTGTTGCTTAGTGCGTGCAGCTGCAGCACGCACTAAGCACAAACTAGACAAACAAATTTAAGTTTTGGCAAGAAGGATAGGGAACTAAAGTAACTTAATATTTGTGCTACATGCGAAAATGTCAAAAGTTTGCCAAACAGAAAATTCTTAGTTAATAAAAAAAAAAAATAAACAAAACAAGAAGACGTAGCCGCATAACTCATACGTCGCGTTGTCAACTCACATTGCTCAAATTCCGGCTTATTAATGTTTATATACTACAATCCGGCTATGTCCTGCCCAAACATTTTGTCTTATGCGACGGCTTAGCCAGGCGCATAAACTTTTTTTGCAAAAAGCTTTTAACTACAAAGAAAATATGCGTTC
Source organism: Leucophenga maculata (assembly GCA_035044805.1). Classification (NCBI taxonomy): domain Eukaryota; kingdom Metazoa; phylum Arthropoda; class Insecta; order Diptera; family Drosophilidae; genus Leucophenga; species Leucophenga maculata. The sequence continues at coordinate 1,193,884 of JAWNNP010001005.1, read as the reverse complement.
AAGAATTGGCAATGCCGCGCCTGAAATTCCATTTTTTTTCGCTGCGTGTCTTCAATGACTGCAATACGCAGTATTAGTATTAGTTAAAGTATTAAAGTCTTTAGTTAGGATCCTTTCTAACCTTCTATCTGTCTCACTTGGTTTTTATTGACCAAAGTTTTGTCGCAGTCAATCATGCAATTAAGGCTAAATATATAATTTTTTGCGTTCCTTTTTTTTCCGTTTTTTTGGACTCTATTCATGCGTTAAGCCTTTGTTTGCATAGAAAACATATTCGAGCTCCTAACAGCAATCCATCATTGTCAAAATCATGTCAATAAGCATTTTGCAAAGCAAAGCAAAGGAAAGCGTGCAGTTTTTGTTTTCTTTTATGCAGCGAACAAGTATGGCGGAAAAGCGTTTTCCATTGTGCAAGTTTATATTTTTTTTTTATTATGAAAATTGTTTGACAATTTGTAAAGAAATTCTTTTAGAGCTTCAAAATATGGAATAAAAAAAGGAAACTATTTGCAGTTTATAGATTGCAAAAATTGTATTTTTTGTATGCAAAAATTTGATTGAATATGCCACGCGTCGTTTGATTTCGCGCGATATATATTCGAATCATGAACAATGCTGCAGCCAAACTAATTGAGTCTAATTTTTAAATATTTTTAAATTGTTTATCGTTAAGGATTATATGCACTCATTATTTTAGTTACTTACGCTTCTGAAAAAGTGTTCCTATAGGACAACCTTATTAAACGCAGCATAAGAGCACACTTTTCGACTTGCTTCAAGGATGGCATATACACATTTCTTTCTAGAACATGAAACATGTTAGAGCGTGGTCTGGTTCTTTTGCTGTATTTATTTAAAGCCTTCTGATACAAGTATAAGCAAATTCACGCGCCCGAACATCCTAAAACAGTTGTAGAACCATCAGTTAATGCTTATAAAATCAATTTGAATTCTAGTGCACCCACCGGCGAACAACCAGATACACTTTTGGATGTGCAGATATGAGAAGAGTTAGGGCTCTTGTCGCTCATCTTTGCATTGAAGTCTCCCAGTGCAGTCCGGAGGATGCAAGAAGCGGCGGTTTCCTCGGCACAACTTCAACATATTCATATCAAAAAAAAAAAAAACACTATTGTGGAGCAGAGTTCATATTATCGAAGGTTATAGAACTTCCCCTTTTTAAAAAACAACTTTAACAGCTGTTTTTAAAACTTGTTTTCACAAGTAAGTCACCTTTTTACCAGGTTACATGTATTGAGTTCTATTTTTGAAGTTTTTCTATCCACTAGTCTTTATTAGCTGTTTCTAGGTGCCCTCGCGGATATAATATATTCAGTGCAACGGACAAATATTGAAACTGTCCGGGAATTCAACAAAAATGAGCCGAAATCTTCATAGCGGTTCATTGAATCGGAATTAAGAATATCCAAAGACTCAATCCATCGAATTTTGGTCGATCATTTGGGCTTCAGGAAAGTATGTGCACGATTTCTTTCGCATCAATTGAAACACAAGGAAACGGCGCTTCGGACTCAACATCCTAAAGACATAATTAAAAATGCCAAAAAGGAACAAAACTTCCTATTCAGTATTGTTACTAGTGACAAGTTTCAATACGACTTTGAAACCAAACGTCAAAGTGCCGAATGGAAGCCGCCCGGTGAGTTAAAATCCAAAAATCACGTTTGGAAAAGGGTATTATTCAACAAGAGTTCGTTCCACCGGACCAAACAATTAATAGACCATTTTATCTTGGTGTTATGAGGCGTTTGCTCCGTCGTATTCGGCCAGAATATCGCGAAGAAGGGGTTGGCGTTTGTTGCACGATAATGCGCCATCTCATAGATCCACACTTGTGAACGATTTTTTAACAAAAAAACGCATTTTGACCATCAACCACTCGCCGTATTCGCCTGATTTGGCACCATGTGAAAGGATGGCGCTATGCTGATGTAGAGGTCATCCAAAAGGCATGCACGACGTCATAAAGGTCATTCCGGCCAGCGAGCTAAAACACTCACTTGAAATATTATTGGATCAAGTGTATTAAGTCTGAGGGAGATTACTTTGAATAATAAAAAAAAACCAGTACTCATAAATCTTTTGCAGTTTTCATTTCATTCCAAAAGATCGGGATATTTTGACTTTTGGCTAGAGACCCTAGTCTAAAAATAGCATAGCCTCTAACGATATCTCTCCGATACTTGGACGCCTCGAAGAGTAAATGTTATTTTATTCTGCGCATGTAGGATCTCTACGCAGAATTAACATATCTTTACCGTAACTCATTGGACCAACTATGCAACAAAGCAATATGAACTGTATTGCAAAATTAGCGGAAGACCAGCTGGAAGTACAGTGCCTGGACGGAGAACACCAGACAACAAAGGCAATGGTAATCTACTGCGCCCGATTCACCGACCCGGACAGACATAAAAGGTGCCCACCAAGAGAGCGATCAGAAAGGTAACCCTTCCAGAATATGCAGTGAAGTAACAAAGCTAAGAAGCACTAGATATAGTATAGTCTATTTTGGAACGATATATATTTTTATATATAAAAAACTCCATTGGTTCGCCAATGGCTGGCAGAACGGTCTTGGTCTTGTAGTAGCAGGCCAAACGGTGAATTCTAGAATTCAACCAAAATATGACGGAAATTCTCATCCTTGTCCTTGCGGCTACGTTTCAAATGCTTGCGGATGGCGACAACCTTCTTGATCGTGTGGTATAAGTCCTCTATAGGTATATGTCATGCATTTTCACGATACGTGAACATCAGCTGTAGTGCATTAAAGCTTCATTTCCACCAACCAAAGTAACCTTTATTCCACATTTCAAGCTTAAATCAGCCTTGCTTTTTAATACAGCTTCTCGTTTCTACGCTATGCACAATCTCCATTATATATGCAGCTATGCTTTCTATACTATAACTCAAACTCAAAAATAGAAATTATTTTCTCTTACAATACTAAAACGAAAAAAAAACAAAAAAGGAGAACTCACTGAAGCCGCTTTATTTCGTACAATTTTGCTGCTGCCAGGGATGTTTCGCTGCATTTGAAGCGCTTTATTAAAAATTATTTTCAGCAAGTTTTCATTTCGCTTTCTACTATCTCGTTTGTATTTTTTAAACAAAAAAAAAGGGAAAAAAAAATCTGTTTATGCAAAACTATCCTATTTTAATTAACAAAACAGAAGCAACCAGTGTTGAGAAGTGCACTCGAAGCATTCACAGAAACATGTTTTATGTTGATTTAACATTTGTTTAGAAAAGGTCGAAATCAAAGCCACGTACATTGTTTCTGTTTTATTAAAATTGAAAAATGGGAGAAAAAAAAATAATAAGTGGATAAGCAGCTTTTCGGGATTTATTTTATGTTGTTGACATTTAAATGCTACAAAATATGCACATAAATAAAAAATACTTGGAATGGAAAAATATGTCACTTTACATAAATATATTTAAAGTTTATCAAAATAATTATGCAAATCATGTTAGTATTTAAATCATTTTCTTCTTTTTTAAGGGGAAAATAAAAATTATTTAAGTGAGGTCGTTGTAGAGTTGGAAATGAGCGAAATTTAAAAAAGGAGATGTTTGGAAATAGTTTTGAAATGCTAAGAAAAAAAATGTATTCAAAAATGTGTAGCCATAGATTAAAAGTATTCATGAAAAAAAAATTATATATAGGTTCAGATGGCGAATTGAAATACGGTCCTAAGTTCACAGCTAAGAAAAGTAAGAAAAATTGCCAGGATAAAGCACAAAGTTATGCAAGTACACTGATAGAAGGTGAGAAGTCACAAAGTCAGTCAGATATAAAATCCATGACCATGGAAGCAATGATGGAGCAAATGCTAAATGTCAAATAATTCTGGGTATAAGATTATGGAATGCTAATTCGATAGACTTTGAGCATTTCATCACAAACGAACCACATGTACATCTTTGCGTTATCACAAACGCGCTTTAACTAAAAAATATTCTTTAAGATACACGAACCAACCGAGTGGTAGAGCGGTATTGCTATTCTTATAAAAAAAATGACTAAGTCACACTGAACTTGTACCCATTCAGCTTACGTGCCTTATGAATGCTGCAAATTGTATCACTCTCCGAAAAATGGTCGACTAAAGAATGTTCTAGCAACAAGTAGATAGCATATGGTAGGCAGCTTAGTCAACCTAGTCTTAGAAATAAGACAATTCTTACTCTCATATGCAACTCAGTGGAAATGCACAGAAGTTGTTCTTGAACCAAAGCTAGGAAAGCCAGAAAACGATTAACTTTCTATCGACCTATAAGTTTATTGGCAATATTGTGAGGATCCTTCTAAAGGGATTTAAAGAAACGCTTTACTGCTCAGCGGTGTGCGACTAGCATTCGATTGAGTCTGGCATTCTCTTTCTTCGATGTATGTACGACCACTGGCGTAGGATGTATTTCATCAAAAGATTGAAAAAAGCCGCATGACAGCGCATCACCCTGCCTGAAACCTCTCCTGTTATCACAGAGATTGGAGAGGTTTTTCCCCATCTCACAACGCTTTGTGAGTGTTATAGCGTTATCATGCAAAGACAATTTGTCGGGATAACTATTGCACACAGGTATCCCAACGGCTTTATAATCGACAAATAGGTGGTGTGTGTCTTTATTAAACAAACGGGTCTTTTCCAAGATTTGGCGAAATGTGAATATGTGGTTACTGGTCGAACTTTTTGATCTGAAGACGCACTAGTATGTTCCTATCAGTGAATCCGTATACGGCTTCAGCCTATTACACAATACGCGCGACAGAATCTTATATCCGATGGAAATGAGACTTATTCCGCAGTAGTTAGGCCCTGTACCGAAGGTACAAGAGCCTATTGGTTTTGTGCAAATGTATGTAACAGGAAGAACTAATTGTCGGAGACCCCCCAAAGTTACCCCCATTATGGTCAGGAGTGATAGAGGAGTCGATATAGCCATGTCCGTCTGTCCGTCTGTCCGTCCGTCCGACTGTATGAACGAAAGGATCTCGGAAACGATAATAGATAGAGACTTCGTGTTTTTTGCATTCGACTAGGACTGCTCCGGAATTTTACAAGTTTATTTTAAAATTTTGAACCTCCCCCCTTCCCTATAAAATCACCCCTTAGGGAAAAATTTCTTCGGCACAAAAAAAATTGAGTACACCAGTATAAAGTTAACGTCCTTCTAAGCCCAAATCAAAAAAGTTCATCAAAATCGGATAATAAATGACAATTTAATTTGAACGACCCCCCTTTTCTTTTCATTCATATTCGCGCAGTGAGAAGTGGTCATGTGTTTGGTCATATGCTCGGGAAACATTTAATGTGTTTGTTAGGCGACCTGAACTGGTACAGGGCCTCTTACAGTCGGTTACGCCCGACTAAAATTTCCTTACTTGTTTTTTGTTAAATTTATGAAAAACTTAATTTTATTAAAATGGGTTGAATAACTTCTCCCATATTAATGAAGCAAATGACATACCTTAACATTAATGTGTAAAATGCATACTAATACATATACATACATATGCTCCACAACTTTTTCATTCTCTGCGGAATTGTTTACTGTTGATAATGATGTATTTCTAATATATCACTGCCTGCCAACAGTTACAGATTGACACATCGCGACATGAAAGTGCAGCCACATATACACGTTATATGCTACCTCGAACAAAGTGTTACAAACCCACCAAAAAACTGTTAATACCCCCCACACACTATATGTATAGTGTATACAAGAAAAAACTGTTACATAACATTTTCTATTGCATTACAAAGGCACGATAAAGAAGCGAAATTTCAAGTCGCCATAAAAAAAGAAATTAATTTTTTGCACACAATTTTTGCTCTTAACTCCCAAACCCTTGAAAGTACGCATATATCAAAGCACAAAGAAAAAAAGTATATATTTTCTCGCATACACCCAAAACTCTCCAATTTTGCCTACTATTTTGTTTCGTTTTTTTTTTTTATACAAGTCATGCCTAATGGCATTCTCTTGTCAACATATTTAAACAGAAAAACACTTGTCGTTAATTTATTTTTATGCTCATGTGTGTGTGTGTGTGTGTGTGTGTATGTTTTGGAAAAGTGTTTACACATATAGATACATCTGTACATATATGTATTGGTTAGCCTTTATAAACACATGCAATGAAAAGTTTTTTATTCAAGTGTTCACAACACTCATTACACCCTTTGACAAACTTTTACAAAAGTTAGTTTTGATATGTGAAAAAATAAATAAAATGAAAATATTTTTAGCGCTGATTTGGCGTGTTTAAGTAGACTTCAGATATGTATATCTGTTTTTTATCGTACATTTGCGACTTTCAACTTTGTTTGTTTGTTTGTTTGTTTGTGACAGACAATTCAACTCTTCTCTTTTTTATGACGATTTATGTTTATAAAAGGTTTGCAAAAAGTAATTATAACAAAAAACACTGTGGCACTTGAAACTTTTTGCTGTAAATTGTTTTATAAAACAAAACCACAAAACGTGCATTGATTGCTTTTAAATGTACTAAAACTTATAATTGAAAAAATTGAATTTATTTGCGACCACAAAAATTAAAATTTTTATGCTTATTGACCACGATTTGCTAATTGCATTTAAATTTTGTCAGATTAATTATTAATAATCTATTAAAAAAAAAAAAAAAAATAACAATTAGTTTTAACAGTTCAACATTTAAACACTTAACAGCGCACTGTTAAGCTAACATATGTATATAATATATATCACTGTTAAAGCAGCCTAACCGCTGTTAAGCGCCTCTAGGCAGCGCAATTTATAATTTATGCAAGAATTATACAAATAATTAAGTTTTTGTGTGCATATACACCCCTTCTGTTTAACAACTATAATCATACTCAGCATAATTGCACCCAAAGGAAATTTTTGTTATCGTTTTTCTTTTTGCTCTCAAGCCTTGACTATTTCAGTCAAGGAAATATTACTCTGCGACTATAAAGCATAAATTTCAACACATTCATTTGGCGTTGCCTACTTTCCCTAATTAGTGTGTTCATTTCGTGCTGACGCCCACATCTTAGGCGTTTATTTTTTATTTTTATTTGTGTGTGTCTGTAGTCATCTCATTGTTCAAAATGTTTTTCTTGTCAATTTTTCTTCGTGTTTCCTTTTTTAGTATTTTTTATTTTTTTTTTTATTATTATTTTGGTTGGCGTTTTCATTTCTTAATTACTTAATTTCCTGTCTTCTGATAATAAGTTGGTTCGTTGCTTTTGTTTTATTTTTCGGTTTATATTTGACGCTTTGTTAATTTCTGTCTCTGTAGCTGTCTTCCTACTTGAAATTAATCTTAGACAAAAAAGCCAGTTTGAAATATTTGATTGCATTTATTTAAGTTTGTTTTGGTTTGGCTGAGTTTTCTTTTTTCTGGAACATTTCCTTTGATATGCGGAAGTGCGTTCGTTAATGTTTATATATAAATTTCTTTAAAGTGTCAAGACTCTATGATTTATTACAATAATTATATATATAATACTTAGCGTTGACTTGTGAACATAAATACATTACGCACTCTTAGTTGACATAGCATAATAGCTACTTAAAAATTTATAGTTCAAAAAATATTATGCGAAGTACAAAGTATGGCAGTGATAATACTTAATGAAGTAATAATAGCTTATTTATGATTATTTAAAAATTAGTATTTCAACAAAACCGTTATCTTTAACAGTTAAATGGGTTTTTCAGAAATTTAAAAGATAACTCCATTTTCTATTTCTTCATTGTCTATGATTTTCATCCATTTCCGTACACCGTATAGCTCTAACTACTCACACATCCAATGTGACTGCTATACATATATTCACATCAGTTGAGTTTCTATAAATTCCAAACATCTCCATTCACCATAAAAAGCTCTAACTACTCACATGTCATATGTTACTGCTGTATAGTCAAATCTGTTTCTATGATTTCCAACTATTTCCGTTCACTTATAGGTCAATTCGGAATGTTGAACTTAATTTTGATACAAAACAAAAACCGTTAAGTATTTATTTTATCTCTAAGCTATTACGACAATACCCGATTATACGACAATATAAGAATGGTTAGTTTAGATAGTTTGCAGTTCTGCTATATCAAAAATGTGGATACTGATTTAATATAATTAGTTCATATATTGAAACTAACTGGAGATCACTTACACTGTCTAAAAAAGAAATTCTAAACAGAGAGTGGCTACCATAATAGATGCTGAACACCTTCTTCCTCTTCGGCCTTGCTCCAAATTGTGCAGAGGTCTTGGGAGCTAAATCCGAAACTTTTTGACTTCTGGCTCCATAGACCGGCTGTACGCCTATTGTTATAACTCGTTTACACAAAATTTAAAGTTTCGTACGAAATTATGTAATTTATATATTTTACTAGGAAAATCAAAGCTTCTTGCCCCGTAAGACTACCTCCAACAAAACAAACAACGAACTCTCATGTTTCTAATGCTACCAGGAAAACTAAAATCAACAAACAAAGCTGCATGGAATTTGGAGAAAAAAGATGAACTGAAAATTCTTATTCAAAGTTGCGTTTGATTTACAAATAATTAAAAGAAAAATAATAATAATTTGATAATGAAAAAATAATCGTATTGTGGCACATCCAGCTTCTGTGTCGTTTAATATGTATGAACTAGCTGTGAATTATAACTGCTTTCATGGGATATTGCAGGTTTATACCTTGCCAGCTTGTTGACCAAACAGCACTTTTTGTCGCTCTCGCAACTTTCACATTAATAAAAAATTAAATTTATGTCATCTTGAGCTAAACTTTTAAACGAATTATTATTTCTTAACATCAATTCAAAAATATTAAATGTAAAATATAAATCTTTTCTCTCTTAATTCTTTTTTTTTTTTCTTTTTTTTTTTTTACAACACTTGAAGACATTTCTTGTTGAAAAATTGTATAAACTTTAATCATCATTCTTGCACTTAAGTACCATTTCTGCTTATCTTTGCCCAAATGTAAAGAAGCATCAATAATAAAAAATCACTCAAAATTTCATTTTTACGATCTAACGCAGTAATAAAAATTTTCAAACATAAAAAGAATAAAAATTTTCTAATAAAAACCATAAACACGCATTTGGATAGCTAATCGGAAAATCTGCAATATTTCAGCCTCAGTTGGCAGCAACAAATTTATGCAAGGAAATACAGACGCACACACACACACACACCAAAGGACATTAACAAAAACGCTGTTAGCCGCTGTCAAATGATGTTAATTTTTTTTTTTTTTATTTATTAAAACTGCTCATTATAAGTGTCAAACCTGTAGGCCAAAGAGGCGACAGTGCCACGCCCATATTACATTCAAAATGATGCAAAAGTTATTAGATTACGAGTGATATTCAAATGAGTTGGAAACAGCAGATGAGATGCTAAATGCGATAGCAGCGAAGCTTAAATGCGCTTCTCATTGGCTTGCTTCTTTTTTTTGGCTTCTTTGGAATTTATTTTAGGTTGTTTTAATGTTTAAAAGTTGGCTTGGATTTAACCTTTTTAAATAAAATAATTAATTATAAAATATCTGATCTCCGAAACCGCTCAACCCATTTTATTTAAATAAGAGTTATTTGGCGTAACTGACCCACTCGAACGTTTCAACCAATTCATTACAGGAGATATCGTTGATAAAATTTTACAGTAGACCAATGTCGAGATAGCTCAACGTCAATACATCTTGGTTGAGTAAACGGATAACGGATACACAAAGACGGCACGCTTCTGCAACTGATTTATAAGCAAATCTGGAAATATTAGTGTTTGCTGCCGTCAAAAAAGATCAGCATTGATCTGTGAAGACATTTTCTGCCAAGTCTTATTGTGTGAACTTTTCATCAATAGCTCTAAAGATTCCTACCCTTCTTCAATTATTTTTGATATAGGTGGTAGTCAAAATTACGAAAGATGATATAAGTGTCCAAACAAAGAGGATGATGTTCAAGAGATAAGGGTTTTTTATAGGACAATGGATCGTAATTCGTAGAAGTTCTATAAGTTTTTAATTAAAGGCGATGTGAATAACTCTTTTGAAACCTGTATTAAGCATCTAGCAACACACTCAAAAATTTTCATTTTGTCGATCAAGTCTCGGCTAGACTCCACATTTTTAAGACACAAATTTTAAGCCTTGCATGGAAAGCTTCTTCAACTAGAAAAGTCACATATGGAAAATTAAGAATGACAAGTTAATGGAATCATTAAAGAGCCTATCTTTATTATTTGCTAAACAGCTGCACCGTTTTTCAAGAAATTCTGTATGTGTGGTTGAGAGAGTCCCTGGTTGGTAAAGTCTTAATAATAGACCCAGTGTCGCGATCAGGTTCTAGTAACTTTTTTTTTTAACTTAAAGGTGTGAGTGTCTAGTACTCTTTTGACAGCATTGGGCTTGGTCCATTCAGTTGTGAGCTACAGCGCGTCGAATATGGAGGTCTCGAAGGAAGATATTCGCCATATTTTACATTTTTACTACCTGAAAAGCATACCTTGACCCCCGGGGTCAATGACCTCTGACCACCGGGGTCAATGACGTTGACACCAGAAGTCAATGTCAATCCCCTTGCGGAATCCCCCCTAGGTGAATCATCCAAAGTGAATCACCCATAGTGAATCATCCATAGTGAATCATCCATAGTGAATCACCTGAAATCAATGACCTTTGACCCCCGCGGTCAATGAACTTTGAACCCCGGGGTCAATGACCTTTGACCCCCGGGCTCAATACCCCTGGGGAATCAACCACAGTGAATCACCTAAAGTGAATCACCCATAGTAAATCACCAAAAATCAATGACCTTTGACACCTGGGGTCAATGTCAATCCTCCAGGGGAGTCCCCGAAACTGAATCATCCAAAGTGAATCACCTAAAGTGAATCACAAAATCGCCCATAGTGAATAACCTAAAATCAATGACCTTTGACCCTCGGGATCAATGACCTTTGACCCCCGGGCTCAATGACCTTGACCCCCGAAGTCAATGACCTTTGGAATACCATTGGAATACCTATGGAATACCTATGGAATACCTTTGGAATACCCTTGGAATGCCCATTAGAATCCCTTTTGAAAACCCTTGGAATCCTCCTGGGGTCAAATGTCATTGACCCCTGGGGTCAAAGGTCATTGACCCCTGGGGACAAAGGTCATTGACCCCTGGGGACAAAGGTCATTGACCCCTGGGGTCAAAGGGTCATTGACCCCTGGGGTCAAGGGTCATTGACCCCAAGGGGATTCCAAAGGTATTCCAACGGTATTCCAAAGGTATTCCAAAGGGTATTCCAGGGGTATACCAAAGGTCATTGACCCCTGGGGTCAAAAGGTCATTGACCCCTGGGGTCAAAGGTCATTGACCCCTGGGGTCAAAGGTCATTGACCCCTGGGGTCAAAGGTCATTGACCCCTGGGGTCGGTCAAAGGTCATTGACCCCTGGGGTCAAAGGTGATTGACCCCTGGGGTCAAAGGTGATTGACCCCGGGGGTCAAAGGTCATTGACCCCTGGGGTCAAAGGTCATTGACCCCGGGGGTCAAAGGTCATTGACCCCTGGGGTCAAAGGTCATTGACCCCTGGGGTCAAAGGTCATTGACCCCTGGGGTCAAAGGTCATTGACCCCTGGAGTCAAAGGTCATTGACCCCAAAGGGATTCCAAGGGTATTCCAAAGGGATTCCAAGGTATTCCAAAGGTATTCCAAAGGGTATTCCAGGGGTATTCCAAAGGTCATTGACCCCTGGGGTCAAAGGTCATTGACCCCTGGGGTCAAAGGTCATTGACCCCTGGGGTCAAAGGTCATTGACCCCTGGGGTCAAAGATCATTGACCCCTTGGGTCAAAGGTCATTGACCCCTTGGGTCAAAGGTCATTGACCCCTTGGGTCAAAGGTCATTGACCCCTTGGGTCAAAGGTCATTGACCCCGGGGGTCAAGGTCATTGACCCCGGGGGTACAAGGTCTATTCGACCCCGGGGGTCAAGGGTCATTGACCCCTGGGTCAAAGGTCATTGACCCCTGGAGTCAAAGGTCATTGACCCCAAAGGGATTCCAAGGGTATTCCAAAGGGATTCCAAGGGTATTCCAAAGGGATTCCAAAGGTATTCCAAAGGGATTCCAAAGGTATTCCAAAGGTATTCCAAAGGGTATTCCAGGGGTATTCCAAAGGTCATTGACCCCTGGGGTCAAAGGTCAATGACCACTGGGGTCAAAGGTCATTGACCCCTGGAGTCAAAGGTCATTGACCCCGGGGGTCAAAGGTCATTGACCCCGGGGGTCAAAGGTCATTGACCCCTGGAGTCAAAGGTCATTGACCCCGGGGGTCAAAGGTCATTGACCCCTGGGGTCAAAGGTCATTGACCCCGGGGGTCAAAGGTCATTGACTCCTGGGGTCAAAGGTCATTGACCCCGGGGTCAAAGGTCATTGACCCCTGGGGTCAAAGGTCATTGACCCCTGGGGTCAAAGGTCATTGACCCCTGGAGTCAAGGTCATTGACCCCAAAGGGATTCCAAGGGTATTCCAAAGGGATTCCAAAGGTATTCCAAAGGTATTCCACAGGTTTTCCAAAGGGTATTCCAGGGGTATTCCAAATGTCATTGACCCCTGGGGTCAAAGGTCATTGACCCCTGGGTCAAAGATCATTGACCCCTTGGGTCAAAGGTCATTGACCCCGGGGGTCAAAGGTCATTGACCCCAAGGGGATTCCAAGGGTTTTCCAAAGGGATTCCAAAGGTATTCCAAAGGGATTCCAAAGGTTTTCTAACGGTATTCCAAAGGTATTCCAAAGGGTATTCCAGGGGTATTCCAAAGGTCATTGACCCCTGGGGTCAAAGGTCAATGACCACTGGTATTCCAAAGGGATTACAAAGGTATTCCAAAGGGATTCCAACGGTATTCCAAAGGTATTCCAAAGGGTATTCCAGGGTATTCCAAAGGTCATTGTCCCTTAGGTTCAAAAGTCATTGACCCCTGAGGTCAAAGGTCATTGACCCTAGGGGTCAAGCACCTTTGACCGGGTCAAGGACCCTAGGGTCAAAGGTGCTTGACCCCTAGGGTCAAAGGTCATTGACCCCTGGGGTCAAAGGTCAATGATTTTAGGTGATTCACTATGGGTGATTCACTATGGGTGATTCACTATGGGTGATTATCTTTAGGTGATTCACTTTGGATGATTCACATTGAGGGATTCCTGGACCCCTGGGACCCCTGGGGCAAAGGTCATTGACCCCTGGGGTCAAAGGTCATTGACCCCTGGAGTCAAAGGTCATTGACCCCAAAGGGATTCCAAGGGTATTCCAAAGGGATTCCAAAGGTATTCCAAAGGTATTCCAAAGGGTATTCCAGGGGTATTCCAAAGGTCATTGACCCCTGGGGTCAAAGGTCATTGACCCCTGGGGTCAAAGGTCATTGACCCCTGGGGTCAAAGGTCATTGACCCCTGGGGTCAAAGATCATTGACCCCTTGGGTCAAAGGTCATTGACCCCTTGGGTCAAAGGTCATTGACCCCTTGGGTCAAAGGTCATTGACCCCGGGGGTCAACGGTCATTGACCCCGGGGTCAAAGGTCATTGACCCCTGGGGTCAAAGGTCATTGACCCCTGGAGTCAAAGGTCATTGACCCCAAAGGGATTCCAAGGGTATTCCAAAGGGATTCCAAAGGTATTCCAAAGGGATTCCAAAGGTATTCCAAAGGTATTCCAAAGGGTATTCCAGGGGTATTCCAAAGGTCATTGACCCCTGGGGTCAAAGGTCAATGACCACTGGGGTCAAAGGTCATTGACCCCTGGAGTCAAAGGTGATTGACCCCGGGGGTCAAAGGTCATTGACCCCGGGGGTCAAAGGTCATTGACCCCTGGAGTCAAAGGTCATTGACCCCGGGGGTCAAAGGTCATTGACCCCGGGGTCAAAGGTCATTGACCCCGGGGGTCAAAGGTCATTGACCCCTGGGGTCAAAGGTCATTGACCCCGGGGGTCAAAGGTCATTGACTCCTGGGGTCAAAGGTCATTGACCCCGGGGGTCAAAGGTCATTGACCCCTGGGGTCAAAGGTCATTGACCCCTGGGGTCAACAGGCAAACCATTGACCCCTGGAGTCAAAGGTCATTGACCCCAAAGGGATTCCAAGGGTATTCCAAAGGGATTCCAAAGGTATTCCAAAGGTATTCCACAGGTTTTCCAAAGGGTATTCCAGGGGTATTCCAAATGTCATTGACCCCTGGGTCAAAGGTCATTGACCCCTGGGTCAAAGATCATTGACCCCTTGGGTCAAAGGTCATTGACCCCGGGGGTCAAAGGTCATTGACCCCAAGGGGATTCCAAGGGTTTTCCAAAGGGATTCCAAAGGTATTCCAAAGGGATTCCAAAGGTTTTCTAACGGTATTCCAAAGGTATTCCAAAGGGTATTCCAGGGGTATTCCAAAGGTCATTGACCCCTGGGGTCAAAGGTCAATGACCACTGGGGTCAAAGGTCATTGACCCCTGGAGTCAAAGGTCATTGACCCCTGGAGTCAAAGGTCATTGACCCCAAAGGGATTCCAAAGGTATTCCAAAGGGATTACAAAGGTATTCCAAAGGGATTCCAACGGTATTCCAAAGGTATTCCAAAGGGTATTCCAGGGTATTCCAAAGGTCATTGTCCCTTAGGTTCAAAAGTCATTGACCCCTGAGGTCAAAGGTCATTGACCCTAGGGGTCAAGCACCTTTGACCCTAGGGGTCAAGGACCCTAGGGTCAAAGGTGCTTGACCCCTAGGGTCAAAGGTCATTGACCCCTGGGGTCAAAGGTCAATGATTTTAGGTGATTCACTATGGGTGATTCACTATGGGTGATTCACTATGGGTGATTATCTTTAGGTGATTCACTTTGGATGATTCACATTGAGGGATTCCCGAGCAAAATTGACATTGACTTCTGTGGTTATAGGTCATTGACCCCGGGGGTCAAAGGTAATTGAGCCCAACATCGTGAAGCGTGGCGTAGCGGCTTTAATGGTTGACAAGCCCGGATTGACGGTCAGGAAGATTTTGCTGTGTGTTTATTGGGATTAGCAGGGAATCATCTACTATGAGCTGCTTCACTATGGTCAAACGCTCAATTCGGTCCTCCACTGCCATGAATGCAACTGGAGGAGATCTGTAACAGTGTATGGAATATATCTTACTTCAATGGCAATAAAATATATCTGGCATGTCTATATCAATTCATTAGAAGTTGTAACCCACATAAAAATCTTTCCCTCTTCAAGATTTTTGTAATAAAAACATTTTTTTGTGGATTAGTCTAGTTTGAAATGACCAAGTTGATGTATCTTTGTTCAATTCTAGTAACATAATCTATACAGGCCCTAATCGGGACACTAGAAGAGGTAGTCACCATATAAATATGTGCCCTTTCTAGGTTTTTGTATGAAAAACAAGTTTGGTTCTGATGTTAATTTGGCTTCACATCACAATAAAATATATCACACGGATCCAGCTTGGAATATTTTTTCCATTCTGATTTAAGTGCCAGTGCTGTGTCGAAGTCTAACACACTTGAATGCAGCTGGTATAATGGATATGGATTGAATATAGGGTCTGCAATAATTTAGTATGATATGAAACGAAAATTGTTTGCAATGAACGTTAAACTGCTGTGATTTTAGTTTCAAGAATAAGTGTATAAAAAATCTTGATACCAACTTTCAACTTAATGTGTTAAAGATTGAGATACTCTCAGGGAGCAAACAAACAGAAAGACAGACAGACGTACATAGCTAAAATGACTCTTCCTGTGAAGCTGTTCATTACTTTAAACAGTGCTCCTTTTTATGTGTTGAAAAGCGCTTCAAACACTTTAATAAAATTAGCATACTATGCCAAAGCTGTGTATCTGTGTAGCGTATAAATATATACATTTGCTATGCAATACAATCTGTTTCTTGTTTCTAGTGACATCCGCTGTTATTGTAAAATAGAATAAAAGAAAAACTAAATTGTGCTGCCCCAACCAAGCAACAATACACAACACAAGTCCGCGCGGAAATCACGTGCAGAACAAAATTCGGGTATTAGATTTCCAAGCACAACCAAATCATCATCCAAATTCGTGTCATCATTTTGTGTTAATATACACGACGCGGCGGCGGCGTGATTTGATGCGCAACGCAGCCCAACACAACACAACACACAACACAAAGTGGGAATCAACTCATGTTAAATTAAATATTTTGCTCATGAAAGCAGAAAAATTGCTAAATTGTTGGCGTTTCGTTTGCATTACAAGGCACGCAGCATTTGCTTTAATACAGTCAGTCAGAGTGTGTCAGACTGGACTGCATGGACTGATTTTTGTATAGCAGAACTCCGTTTTGGAAAAGCTTTTATGCCAGGCATAATTCAATTAAATACGTAATTAATTTTATCCGAACGCATGAAAATGCATATTAAAAGTAGTAGAGACGATGATTAAATGAAACGTTTTTGTTTTGGTGAGCAAGCAATTATGATGTGCCAAAGCAGCAGATGGGAAATTTTATTTTTAGTGCAAAAATGTTAAAGAAGATTTGATTGAATCATTTGTTGGTTGCTTTTATGCTAAAAGCGTAGCATAAACTTCTGGATAGGAAATAGGCAGCAAATTTATGAATAAAAAAATCGGCTATTAACTGTTGAAAGAAATAAGTTCAAGAGCTCAATATATTCATTTCAGAACTTCATTAACAGACATTATATCTCCAAACACAATGGCCTATGATTGTTCTTTTCACAACAATTTCTGTCAATAATTGAAGTCAGCTAGATTTGTATGGTGCTACTATGACGCCATATAATCAACAAGCTCCATCACTTTCAGAGACTTCATCAAAATTAAGGGAAAAATGAGCTATTGTCATGATGTATAAAATAAAAATAATATAATTAAGAATGTCTGTTGTTACTTAAACCAATTGTTTGGAATACATTTTACCCGCTGAGTTGCCTCCAAAAGATACAAAAATTTACTGTATAGCGTTTCAATGCATACCCAATCTCCCAATCATTATTTTTTTTTTTTGTTCAACTCAAAAGAATTTAAAGTAATAAAACTTTTTATTAAAACTCATATAAAAATGCGCTGGTTTTTTGCAATATAACATGCCAAATTGAAAAATAAAAATTCTGGGTTGTTCAGCGAATTTTTCCAAAATATTACTCGCCATTTTTATGTAGCTCTTTAAATAACCCACGCATAAGCTCGGATATTAAACACACGCAATAAAAATAAGCGCGAAATGCGTTAAATTCTTTAAACGCTTTAAACAAAGTTCTGCCAAATTTTGAAGAGCAACTTCATTTTTTGGCAACACATGTCAAAAGCGGAAATAAATGTTGAAACCATTTGTAAAAGGCCAAAACAGGCTAAACAGCATTTTTTTATAAAAGGATTGCTCAAACCCTTGCTATACATTTTTTTCCGCCCCTTAATATTATTTTTATGCCTGTTGCCTAACCCTAATAGCAAAGCAGTCACTGGTGATAATTTCAAAAGTGTTCCGTTTGCTTATGTGAAAAGCGTAGAGTCATGCTGTGGCAAGAATTTAATGCTAAGCGTTAGCAACAGCAGCTGGCTGATGTATTCTTAAGCTTGAATAAAAAACCTAAATGCAGAAAATCGGATGCCGACAAAAATGAAAAAAAAAAAAAATAACAAGAAAAAAGGAAAACTTTACAACTTCGTTAAGCCTAATGACAACATTTGGTCTCGAATTCTGACACTCTATGTTGGTTTGCTTGTTGAGCATTTGACTAAAATTTCTGTAGAATCATTAATATTTATAAAGTGTGGCAGAGCGACATGCCGTGCTTGTCTTTGCATTTGGTTTTAAGTAACAAGTCATTGGGTAGAAAGTTTATTAAAGCATTTAATTAAAATGAAAGTAGCACAAGCCATCAATGTTGGGCGCCACTTTTTGGGTAAATTTTAAAAGCATAAATTTAAGTTGACGAAAAAGTAGAGAAAAAGTGTGAAAAAAAAAATACAGCAAAGATTAAGTGGGCTAAAAAATGAAGAAAAATTGTATTGTAATAACACAAGTTGGGCGCCATTTTTAAAAACTGTAAAAAAAGAAGCGAAAAAATATATTTTGAAGAGGCAAATAGCTCAAAATGGGCGCCAAATTTGTAAATCGTTAAATAAAATTGAAAAATTGTCAATTTGGGCGCCATTTTTTGTCAATTGCGTTTAAAAAGAGTACCACCGGCCATTTATAAGAAATTTTTAAAATATTAAATAAATTTGACGAATCTGTAGAGAAATATTTTGAGATATTGTGTTTAAGAAATTTTAGCAGAGCACAATTTGGGCGCCATTTTTGGGAAATTTTGAAAAATGTAGGAAAATTGTGTTGAAAAAGTATTAACAAAGCCTTATTTGGGTGCCATTTTTTTATAAATTTTTAAAATAAAATTCAAATTGCAAATAATAGAGAAAATTTGTGTTTAAAAAAACACCAGTTGGGCGCCATTTATGGCAAATCACTATATCTTGAAAAAGATTTGAGGAATCAGTTGTTGTTTAAAAAAAACTAGCCAACCCAAGTTGGGCGGCAATTTTTTATTTTTTTTTATTTTCATATTTTTTAATCTTGAAATAATTCAATTTGGGCGCCATTTTTCTACATAACCTTATGTTGAATGAATGTAGAAAAATTGGATTAAAAAAAAAAAATTGCCCTATCCACATTTCGCAAAATTTTTGGCAAATTTTCAAACCATTCATAAATGGAAAAATAACAAAAAAAATAAAAAAACAAACTGTTACATCCTTAATGCCATACAACATCCTTGCCGAGAGTAAGCAATTTAGATAAGCTCTGTATAGAGCGGAAAAAAGGAGCAAAAAAATCATTCACACCTGCACACACGTGTGTATTGGCAACGTAAGAACGTCATACATAAAAGGATATCACTTTATCGCTGATAAGCAGCAGTCTTTTGTGTGCCTGTGGTTTGGTATATACGCCGCCGCGTGTACTCAATTTGTCAGCTGCTTTATACAATAATGTGCAATAATGTGCCAAAGCTTACTCCGACTATGCAGCAGCAAGTGTAAGAATGAACTATACTAGTATAGCAGCAACTTGAAAGATTTATCGTTGCTTCACACAGTATACAAAGTATATTACTTAGACGATATACATCCACTACAACCCACTACAATATTTCTACATGACATAAGCATGTGCATTTGTTATGCCGAATCGCTGTAGATTATTTATGATGCTACAACATTGCTGCATGACAGCGCGGTAGCGAGTAGAAACTGCATAAGAAATTGTCGAAATGGAAACTTGATTTGATGTTTTTTTTTTCCTTTTCTTTTTTTCAGTTTTCTTCCAGCAAGGACGTCTTCGTAATGCACTTGAGTACTCTGCTTGATCGTGGGTCAGAGAAACTATACTCGTTACTTGAAATGTGAAATTTCTACAAATATGTAAATCATGTTGCACGCATAACTCATGCCACTGCTGCATATTTATTATTATTATTATGGCGTTGGTGTGCTATTTCTGCATGTAACTCTTAGATTTTATTTCACACAATTTTTTTCTTCTGTGTTTGGTTGTACAGAGGCGTGAAAAGTTAAACATATAAAAAAAATTTAAGCTTAGACGCATGAAAGAAATATCACTTAGTATCAGAAAATATGCTGCAGTCAAGTATAATCGACTTCGAGATACTCTGGAATACAAATTTGTAAGATGCATAATATACTTCTAAATACATTTGTGTGTGATATTTTTTAAGTTAGAGGTAACGAGATTGCACTACTGCTACATTATGTCATCTTATGCAAATTTTTAAGCAACTGGAGCCTCACTAGATACTTATATAAAGCAAACAATCTATGGAGTTATGCCTCAGTTTAAGCTAACCATCTAAGACAGGCTAGATATGAGCGCCGATCATCTATCATTATTTATCATACTGCACGGCTGCTATATTTTCTGCTTTAATGGGGCAGAAAATTAACCACAAACTCAATTCCGAACTGAGTAGTTCTTTCGAGAAAACGTCACCTACGAAAGATGTATATTCGCTCGCACCATCCGGAAGACAAAGCTCTTTGGTGGAACTCACGTCAAAAAGAAAAAAGCACATCGCAATAATGAAGGTGCAACTTTGAAAGTGATACAGACTCATTCCGCGCAGTCTCCTACCCTTATTATCGAAGGCTTGAAATTGATTAATTTTTGCCGCGCGAACATCGTGAAATCGAAGGAGTTATTTTCGGATCACCAAATTGGAAATAACATCCTTGAAGCATGTGAAGAAAAGAAACACTGCAATGCAGTGTTTATCTTGTGGAGCAAGCCTACGATCGAATGTGTCATACTGGGTTACTGGATAAAATCAAATGTGTACTCCATGCTTTGTCCTACTACGGTCTTACCTAGACAGCAGGTCATTTTGTGTTAGGGTACGCTCAAGCAACTCTTTACCTCAGCAAGTGCTGGCTGGTGACCCCAAGAACCCCGCCATTGAAGCTAAACGCAACCCATATATGTATTCAACAAATCTGGATGCGGGCAAGAAGCTGCAGGTAATATGCAAGAGTACGCTCACACCCGAGAATTTAGACAATGAAACATTCGCATAAAAAGTGCTTAATGCAATAGCATTTGTACCACACTAAGAAAAGGAAACAAACCATCATTGAATTTCAATAATGAGCCACTTCTTTAGGCTGACCAGGCAAAGTGCTGTGGACTTTTACTTGACCAAAGCCTTTTGAAAAACACAGTGGTATCACGGTGCTGTGGCTATCTAACGGTCGATGCAAACTCTCCCTGTAAAGTAAAAGAGTACAATAAATGTTTGTCCCATATGGAGATACTGAACCAGATCTACTTGTAAAAGAGTACAGACTATGCACAAAAATGTCCTACAAATGATTGTCAGCCGAATTGTGTTCACCAGACACTTCATCGACTGTCTGTTAACACACATAAATCAACTGGCCGGATCCAATCGAACCCTATCAGGCGGCACAGCTTGACTTTTTTTTAACTTGGCTACAATTGACCAAATGAATGTCTAAATGGTAAAATATTATAAAAGGATTAAGTAGCATAAGCTTAAAAAACAATCTGTTAATGCACCTAATAACTCGGGGAAATAAGGAGTTTATTTCATAGACCATTCTTGGGCAACTTAGCTCTAAGGACATAAAACCAAAATTTGGGGAAAAAAAAAGCGAAGAGGTTTGAGAATTTTAAATATTTTTTTAAAATAAAGATCGAATACTAATACAAACAATGTTCTACTGAATTGATGGCTTACTATCCAACAACAAGAAAAATTCAGTAGGCTTGTGTGAAGATAACGGTATTTTTATTATAAAATTCTAAAGGAAAACCAGAAGATTGCTTCAAAACTGTCATATCGTCATGAAAGGCTAGGGTTATAGTAGATAATATAGATTATCTCATTAAATTGTGCATATACTACCTTCTCAGACGAAACGAAATTAAGCCTTAATGGTCCTGAAACGGAAGACTTCAATCATAATATCCAAAAGTATCTTTTGAGGAGGCAATGTATTAGTTTGGGCTGCATTTTCTTTAGGAATTCAATGCATTTCTGTTCGGATGAATGGGTTGATAATATTATAATAGAGAGAGGAGAGCTTTGGTATCATTTTTAGATCAGAAAATTTAATGTTAATAGAGCTTTCTACAGGATTTAAATGGAATAGAAAATGTTTGATAAAGAATTAATTAACGCATAAAGTTTTAATGAAGTAAAGTAGAACCCGAATAGCTTAAAAACTCAATTTTCAGTATGGAAAAAATGGTAAACAATATCATATTAACGAGAAGCGATTCGCGATTATGATCGTGTTAAGGGAATTATGCTGGGCTATAATTCTTGGCTTTCATCAAGATGCAACCCATAGGCGGCCAAAGGTTTTGTTTTACAATTAATAAACTTTGAAGTCTAGCTTATGTGTAGAAGGTAACAGCAGATATTCCTGATCTTATACTTATCTATAGATACAAAAATTGTAGACGAGAGTTTTGTGTTTGTTCGTGCGCTCATCACGTAAAAGCCGCTAATTGCATTCAAAGTCAAAATAATGAATGATAGCAAGCTTTCCTGTGTCTAACATTTAGCTTTAATTTTATTAAAATCGACCTTCAAAGTCAAAAGAAATAAATATTAAAAACAAATAAAAGTTCAACTCGCTACTTATGCTGAACGCAATTCAACTGCCTCAAACTATATACAAAAGGAAACTAAAAATGAGGCTTAGCAGCGCAAGCCGGGTACGCTAGTTAATTTTAAAATAATTGTACTCCATACATTTATTATATACACTAAGAGCTTTATAGTTATTATATTAAAACTTAAAATATTATACAAGTAACTAAAAGCCAAAAGAATAATAAATTACTCATACGCAATGTGATTTTATATAAGGGAAGTAGTTGTGTGCGTGTTTAAATCAGTTTAATTTTATTATATTATTTGTTATTTCTGTGATTTTTTGCCAAAAAAGTGCCAAGCATGCACTGCCAGGATTAGCCCTTATACAAATTTGACCCCTTTCCTGTGTGTTTGTAAGTAAAACATTTTGTTGTAGTTTAGTTGAGCTTGTAATGGCAAGTTTATTATACCTAAAACTACTCTCAATGAAATATGACATACGAAACCAATTATAAATATATCTCCCAAACAAATTAAAAATTCAATAGTGGTACATGGTCTCTAGAAGCCATTTTCAGATGTGAAACATTTATATTTTGATTTAATTTAAGTTAGAATTTGTACACGACACAACGTACAAACATTTGTCTTATTTCACCACGTAGCTATTTGTTGGCGGAGAGAAAAAAAGATGGAATAGCATAATTGTAAGCAATAAACCCAAACAGATTGTGAACAAATTATAAACAACAATAAATAATAATGCAATCAAATTAGTACTTTAAGCGATTGAAGCACGGATGTGTGTATGGACTTCTAGATTGAATTAATTGAATTAATGAAAGAGACAAGCAACTTGTCATTTCTAGCTAAATATTTAAAAGAATGTCCACCAAATTGACTAACAGAATAAATATTAATTTCATAAAAAGCCAAACAGATATGTATGGAAGCTACGCCTTATATTGAATTTAAAAGTTCACTCAATACTTTCTGCATAGAACATTGGAGACTCTAAATGTTGAAAGTTGATGACTCTATGTCTAATAATAATCGACTTACGCTGTTCATCAATAATATTTGTCTTTACTTTATGTGGTCTACCACTTCTACTTGTGCGCGTAACATACACAAAAACTTAATATATTCCTTTACCCTAGGCAAACAATGTATAAAATTTGTGCTACCGAAAAAATATTACCTACTCCTACACTCACTCTGTAGATATTACAATACGCTATAAAGTTAGTAACCTAAATAAAAGAAGAAGAAGAAGAAGTAGAAAAAACGGTGGATGGGGTTGCTACTAATACAAATATTTCTTTTTCTTTTTTTTTACAGCAATCCTTTACTATATAAAAATTCATATCACGCATATGCTGCATTTTAGGGTAAACATTTTTCTATTTTCTCAATTCCCTTCTATTGTACTTAAAAATTTATGAATATAAAAGAAAATATAACTTAAAGTATTGTGCCTAATTGGTGCATGCTGCCCTAGGTAAACATTAGTTAACCTTAAAATAAATAATATACAGGTATGTCATAGTCGTCAGACATGGCTTTCTATATATATTGTGGTATAGAATGTTAGCTACAAGCATAAGAAAAAGAAAAAAGAAGGTGGTTGGGGTCAGCATTAATTGTTGCACATTGTTGTTCTTGTTACTACAAATATTTGTTGCTATTTATAGCGGGTTAGTATGGTAGCTAGTTGCAAGTTTGTTAGTTGCAGATACTCATGAAATATTTTATAATAAGAATTTCTTCTTTTTTTTTTTAATTGACTCTTTTTGAAGTTTTGAAAATAGTTTGAAAATTAATTAATATTCAAATTAATATTTGCACTTGTACAAGTTTGCTTTTATGTAAACAAATTTAGGCTTTTCCTGGAAATGAGCAGCTAAAAGTTTTCAACGGAAAAATTTTAATTTAAGGCAAACAAAAGCAAAGTTGTCTATAAAGCTTTAAGAAAAAAAAAATAGAATGCCCAAAAGGTATTAAAGAATGAACCCACTTGAGGTCCAATAAAAACAGATTTATGCTGACATTTTCCAATTGATAGAGAGTGAGAGATATAAAGAGATATATGCGCTATATGCCATACTCCCATACCGCAGAATAAAATAAAAGGAAGTAGTATGAATGCATAAAATCAGCAGCAGATTAAACAAGCCAAAGATGCGCATGAAAACTAAAACACAACGTTGAGATACATTTTATAGATAGCCCAAAAAAAAAAAAAAGATAGAAAGCCTGTAAAAATAAAAGCCGGCTAAGCGAACAATATACTCTAAGCATAAGATAGACCTCTATATATGCTTTAAGCATATATAAGTCGAATATGCCAAGCCGCAAAATATAAAATACAACAAAAAAAAAAAAATCAAAATGATAAAGGTAGCAAAAACAGCAGCAAAACAATAAGAAAAACAACAACAAAAAAGGCGCAAAAAAAACTAATGAAAGCAAAAAAGATACAGATTCATTTTTAGCTCTATATATAGATGCATGTCTATCTTTGTGGTTTATAAGCACGCAAGGTATTTTATAAGCATTGCTGGAGATTTAGTAGCACCCGCAGGTGATACACGACAGACGGACAGTAAGACAGTTGAAGAATGGCAAGACCAACTCAAAAGTAACATGTACATATTGTATCTACAAGAGTATAAAATCAAATAAAAAACAACACAGAATGACAGAAAAAGGTCGACGACGTCTTTAACACTGCTTTGAGTTGCTGAAGTTTACATTGCGTATGAGTGATATTATTGTTAGACAAATTGTTATAACGCACCGACCGACGGCTATGAACCGTAAAACTTTGACAGAAAATTGTGTAATTCTTAAGAATTAAATTTATTGCTTTTAACTTTGATTTAGTTTTTTTATTTGATAGTTTTTAGAGTGCATGTGTGGCAACACTTTGATTGATTTTGTTGACGCTTTTCGTTTCAAAAAGTAAAAGTTTTAAGAATATCAAAAGGAAAAAAAAATACAATTTACTAAATTGCTTTAACTTGATATAGAAGTTGAAGTAATACACACTCACATACACACACACACACACACTTAACACACACTTGTCAATACCAAGCAGTAACTTGAAGCTTGCAATTAAGCGTTAAACTCATTGAAAGACATTAAATTTTGAGATACTTTTGAAAAACTTGCGCGCTTTTAATTTTTTTTTTTTTTTTTTTGTTATTTTACTTTAACAAGCTTTTTATTTTATTTGTTTTGCTCACTTTGTACGTAAATTATACGCCATGTTGCACACATTGAATAGCACAGACACGCGCGACAATGACGCGATTCGACTCGATTCAACTCGACTCGAAGTAGACGAAAGCGTTTTTATTTGTTTAAAAAAAAGTAATCAAATGAACGTAATTAATTAGAAAGTTCGACAAATACGTCCACACGACAGCAATGAGCGCGCGTTTCTGAAGTAGCAACATGCCAAGTGTTGAGTTATAAAGCAGTAAATGTAAACATATCCTTTTAGACAAAACTGTAGCACATGCGCTGTCATCAACAGCAGCTGTTAAATTTTTAATATTTACTAACAATGTTGTTAACTGCTGTTAACTTGCTTAAAATACTGTTAACAGTTCTATATTATACTACTAACAGTCGCTAAATACTGTTACTAAAACTGTAATGTTATTAACTGCTGTTAACTAGCTCCAATACTGTTAACAGTGTAATATTATATTACTAACAGCTGTTAGCTACTTAACAGCTCTAAATAATTTACTAACATATTACTTATACGCTAAATGCTGTTAAGCACATAACAAAACTTTTAGCTCTTAAGTAGCTTATCATTGTTAACTAACAGCTGTAAAATAACAAATCACTATTAAGTCTAACATTTGACAGTTCGCATGGCACACATATTTTACAGTTAGCTAAATTTTTGACTGTGCTGTCTCTCTGTCTCATCGCATACTACATTCTAGCTTACGAATTGTTGCACTGTCATAAGCACATTAAAATGTTTATTTGTTGACTTGGCATTGGCAGCACCATGAGTTGGCAGCCTCTTTTCTCTCACTCACACTTACTACAAAGACACACAAACTGTCAACATAATTAATGTATATATGTTGTCACATTTCTACGATACTTTACGAAACAACTCGAAACGACATCCGTTGTCAAAATTCTTAAAACAAACGCGTTGACGAGGGATTATTGTGTGTTGTGTTGTGTTGTGTTGTAGTGTAGTGCAGTGTAGTGCGATATAAATTAAATTGTAAATCAAAAATCTGTCATCCAAAATATTTAATTGAAAGATTGAGGTATATAATTTTTAGGGTTCTACTATTTGCAACAGTAATGACATATTTTGGTAAGAAAATTTGGAAGACTTTTATGTATAATATATGAAACTTCGGCTTCATTAGCTGAATATGCAACTTGACACGTGCTGCTCTAAGTTGAATTATTTAGCAAAAGTTTTTGAAAATGTGTCTCGAGTCTCTTTTAATCGAAAATGTTGAAAACGGAAGAAGTTTTACAATCACTAATAACGAATTCTACATAATTATGTATTCTCCATAACTCATGCATACTTCTATTGGGTTCTTTTGAGTTTTAAATATTTAAAATATTGATTCTTTGTAATCTTTTTTCCTCCTTTCTTTTTTTTTTGCATATTCAATAAACTTCCGCATATATTAGAATTTTGTGGCGTACTACGATAAGTAAGTGAACTTGCAACCGAGCAACATTTTATTGTTCAATTTTGCTTATATACAATACAAATCGCTTGTATCGCTTCGTGCATGACTAGGCTTGATTTGAAATGTCCTTGACTACATTTCTGTGAATATTAAGAAGCAATGTACTTCTTCTAATACATATGTATATGTTTCTTGTCTTGTGTGGTTTGAGTGTTTGAATATTAGAATAAACACTTAATTTCCACTTTACATTTGCGGCCAATGAATGTGTTACTTAAATGGTTTCACTGCTCGCCTAATGCATGAAAATATTTTGAATACTTTTGTGTGCTGTGGTGTGGTGTGGTGTGGTGTTGGCAGCGTGTTAATGTGCCAGATAAAGCCGAGAAAGTATTCTCACTTAAGAGCGCTTTGCCACCGAAGGGATTTGCTTGCACTACACCGCATATGTGTAAGCGAGATTTTCTCGATTAATTTTTTTTTTCGTTTATATTTTCGAGGCAGTCAAAGTTGGGGAAACTGTGCTGCTGCTTCTGTAATAAAAGTTTATGGGCTGCGTTGATAATTTTCCGCTTGATTTTTAAGCCTTTGATGTGATTTTCATTTTTTTCCCGGTTGCTCATATGTTCCAAGTGCTTTTGCTCGGTCGGTGGCTGTGTGGTAATTTTCTCGGCATTAAACTTTATATACGCGACTGAGCAGCTGAAATGTCCAACATTGTCTGAATTAACGATTTTTTCTTTTATTTTTTCTGCCAGTATAAATTTTAATACCAATTCTCCCTTTAGCAAAAGAGCTTGCCACACACACTCGCACACAGACCAGCACCTCTCATCTTAGTCACTTGTAATTAATTAGCGA
Organism: Leucophenga maculata; assembly: GCA_035044805.1. NCBI lineage: Eukaryota > Metazoa > Arthropoda > Insecta > Diptera > Drosophilidae > Leucophenga > Leucophenga maculata. The sequence continues at coordinate 1,166,120 of JAWNNP010001005.1, read as the reverse complement.
AAATTAAGTTTATTATCCGCCCTCGCGAGCACTCTACTCAACTCGATGCGTACTTTAATTAATTCTTATTTAATTAACTTCAATTACCTGTGGTCGCGCTACAATGTTGCGGTTGGTTAGCTTTTCGTTATTAGGATCTTCTCCTTTTTTTTTTTTTTTGCATTCGTAGCTTATAAATTTTTATTTTTATATACTTTTAATGAGCGCGGCTGATGAGAATATTAATTTTGCTACGCCTGCCAATGTGCTCAGGCTTTTACTTTTAATTTGATTTACATAGTTTTGCTTAGAAGCTAAAGTGGTGCAAAGCGGAAGTGACACTAAGTAGCAATATTGTAAGCGAAATACTACTGTAGTTGGCTTAAGCGTCTGCGTGGCGTAAGCGGTTGATAAAACGTTACGTGGGCGAATATCTGAAGCCCACAATTGATTGCCACAAATGACTGTCGTGAATGGCAATCAACTTTTGTTCGAGACAGACGTGCTTTCTTTTGATTTAGATAAATCCAAGGCGCGCACAGTTGTTCAAAATCGTTCTAATATTAATAAAATATTTTGTTTTTAGATTTTGTAGTCTAAAAAATTATAAATTTAAATATTATCTGATCTACAAATCTATAAGCTTTCTGATAATATTGTAAATGTATGATACATAGGCTATTAATGTGACGCCATGTCTGTCATACCCTTTGCTTACTACTTTAATTTTTCACTGATTTTTTTGGCGCCCAATGTGGTGTTGCCCTACTTTGCATTTCTCTTGAACTTTTTTGCACACAACTTGAAGTTCTTCTGATATTCTTGGCGCCCAATTATGTAATCCTATGCGCCCAATGTGAAGTCATCCTAACTTAAAGCTCTGCAGATATTTTTATCACTCACCGTGGAATAATCCTACTGTCATATTCTCTTGTAATCCCTGGCGACCAACGTGGGGTTATCTTACTTTGAACTTCTCCTGAACTTAATGAAGCCCAAAGTCACATTTTGTATTTTGAATATCATCTGATTTTTTTGGAGCCCTCTTTAAATTCTCCTTAACGTTCTGGCACCCAACGTGATGTCATTCTATTTCGAATTTCTTCTGATTTTTACGTGTCCAAATATGTGTCTCCCTATTTTGAACTATTTGGCACCCAATGTAACGTTTCATACTTTATATTTCAAATTTTCTACTCATGACCTTTTTGATACCCCGCGTAGTAACAACGTAATTTAAATATCTACTGACCTTGTTGGCGCACAACATGGGGAACTGTTGAGCCAAGTTTAAGTCATTCTACCTTAAACTTCTCCTGAACTTTTTTGACGCCCAACCTGGGGCATATTTTTAGGAGCCCAATCCTACTTTTAATATTTTTTTAAACTTCTCATGACCTTATTTGGTTTGAACTTTCCTTCGCTTCTCACTTTATATTTTTTCTGATTTTTTTTTTGCGTCCAACATATGACCTTCTTACTTTGAACTTTTTCTGAACATCCAGCGCGGTGTCATCCCAATTCTAACTTTAAGCGACCAAGGTGTGGTCATATCAGTTTAAAATTCTGTTCAACCTTTTAATACGTCCATTTTGTGCCATTACTACTATCAAATTCTCGTCTACTTTTAGGCACTTAAGATGGGGACATCCTATTTCGAACTTTTCCTAAACTTTTTGGCGCCCAATATAGGGTAATCCTAATTTAAATTTCCCCCAAAGCCTTTTGTTACCCAACACGTACGCTAATCCTACTTTGAAAATTTTCGAAACCTTCTCAACTTTTTAAGACCATTTTGACGCCCAACGTGGGGCATTTCAACTTTCAAAATCTCTTGCACTTTTAAGTGCTTAGCGTGGGGTACTCTTACTTGAAATATTTTCGGCATCATTTTGTGCACAATATGAGGTTTCATGCTTTCAACTTTGTGGCGCCCAAAGTATGGGTTTTCTTTGAATAACTATGCATATGAAGGCAAATTATGTTACAGAATATATAGAAAAAACGTTTAAAAAGAAAAATCAAAATATGAAACGATTTTCATTGGGCCAGCTGCGCATTTCAACGGCTTAGTGAAAGCCTTACCTTTCAGGAGTGGAGTACCCATGTTGACGAGTCTATTATAAGTTCCAAAAAATGGAACAGCATCGACCTTTGTCCAATTTGTTATTGGACATACAATGAGGGGTTCTAGATTTTCTTCTCCACACTTTTTCTCTCCTCGGTTTTTTCTCCTAACTTTTCTTCTTCTCACTGCCACTTTATTCTTTCGTTTTAAATGATCTCCTAAAATGCACTCTACTTCATCTACTTTTCTCTAGCTTTAGCATAAACTGTTGCTTCTAAGCAACAACAATTTCTGCTGCTACTGTCATGCTTCTTCTCAACTTATTGGCGCCCAACCTAAGCGTTCCAAAAGTATTAATTGCTTTTCTAACAAAAGTTACTCAATCATGCAAAATCTTTACACATTTATACCACTGTACCGCACCGCATAGACAATAATTCAAATACCGCACAATCTATCGTTAAGTCAGTGCAATAGACAGTTTTCCATAGAAGCGCACGCTTCAAGCTTTTCCATTTTACAATATATATATATATTGTATCTGATTCGCTTGCAATGCACATTGTCAAGTGTTTGTAGCTGTTGCTGTTGCTGTCGAACAAACCAGTCATCCCTACGAGTACAACAATCCAAGCGCTACTCTATAACAATTTTGGCACAACAAGAGCGCAGCATGAATGCGCCATGAATGCTACGGAGCTCAATACTCTACAAGAACACACACACACACACACCTCAACACTTTCGAAGAAAAACACAATCAATTTTCACAGAGTAGTCAATTTCATCTACGGCAGCTCACATATAAATAATTACTTTGCTGCTGTTGCGTTTGGCGCTTAATTAAAATTTTGCATTACTTTGCAGAAATTTTGACGCCGTTTTTGTTTTCCGTTTTCTTTTTTGTTTTTCCGAAAAGCTATTATTATTCTTCAATGAGCTCAACATGAGAACATTAGCAACAGTTGTGTCACAAAGTATTTAGCAGGCTGAAAATAATAATGAATCTCCTTCTTGGAAAAAGTCAAAACGAGTTTTTTTTTTTTTTTTTGGTTTGTTTTCTAAATTATGAATTATTTGGAATGTGACAAGCCTTAGATTGTGCGAGGGTTACATGATAAAATTGTATGTGGTTACTAATTCGTGCTATAATCTAGATGTTCCTCTATTTTTGAAGTAACATTTCTTTCATAGTATGTGATTCGGTATCAGTTACACAGCACAGATGAACAAAGAAATCTTGTGAAAGTACGCCACACAAGTTCGTTCCTTAAGCTGCGAAAACTTTGTCTTCTACTAAACAAATTATGGCGCCCAACATGGGACCTTTTACGTGATATCAATTCTGACAAATGTTACTGAACTGGAATTTTTGGCTGTCGGAATATATAAATGAGCAACAGATGGCTTATAGATGCTGATACTTGAAAATTATATATTTTACAGTTTTTCAGAACATAAACTAAATCGAAAATTCTGTTAATGGGTCGATTATAGAGTGAGTTGGGACACCCCTTAAATTTCATTTAATAAATTTAAAATAAAAAGAACTTCACTGGACATGATTGTAGAGAAGTTAATAGCCTCTTAACAGAATCTTTTTCACAGAGCTGACTTATGAAAAAGATTCCTCGCATATGGGCACATTTATTGTTTTAATTTCAACGATTCTTTGGCGATAATTTGAGGATTTGATGTTGCTGTTTCCATTCTTTGCTCTTTACTTCTTATTTTTTTCAGTGACTATGGTTCTGTTCTCTCCATTAATTTTGATTTCGGTGATGCCAATTAATGCCGTCACCAATTTTTTCTGGCGATAATTTATATTTCGACCAAGATCACATGGATACAGCAATTCTAACCCTACTTTATAATAAAATCGACTCAGTTTGTTATGCTTAATGGGGCCCTACGAGCTGATATATAGTATCAACTAATATGCAAGAACGCTGCAGTTGGGTGTGATCGACTTTTATATACTCTGTACACACTTCAACTTAAATTTGTATAGGAATACATTCTCATTTGGAGCTATCCATTTTTGAAGTTTCAAGCTGAATCACCAACAATTAATTTTTTCTACTAAAACCATGCGAGTTGTGGACAGATTTTTTTGGCATCTACCATTTCTAGTGGTCCAATCTAAGCTTTTGTAAAATATTTTATAAGTATTAATGCAACATACACCAAATTTGGCGTTTCTCAATAAATTAACAACAACAATAAACTTTTTTTCATACAAAAACATAGAAAAGTGTTAGCTGATTTGTACGAGGGTTACGGATTATAGTGGTCCAATTTGCAGCTCAATGGAATATTATATTTAAATTGATGTATACATCAAATTTGGCGTTCGTAACTGGAGAAACAACATGAAATATTTTATTTTTTTCATACAAAAACAACAAAGGGGACAGATTTATATGAGGCTTCTCTTTCTTTTGGTCAAAGCTGAACCTAAATGTATATTTCATCAGCATTAATGTAAGATAGACCTCATTAATAATGCGCTCTCCTATATACTGGCAACATTTTAAAATAATCTTCCGGAACAATCCTAGTCGAATGCAAAAAACACGAAGTCTCTATCTATCACCGTTTCCGAGATCCTTTCGTTCATACGGACGGCCAGACGAACAGACGGCCATGTCTATATCGACTCCTCTATCACTCCTGACCATTATTTCTACCTGTTACATACATTTGCACAGAACCAATAGGCTCTTGTACATTCGGTACACTGCCTAATAAAAATATCAAAGAGAAGGTTAGGGTTGTAAGGAGAGATTGGCACGTTCATTGAATACAAGTGATCTGAAGAACGAATAGTTGTATCTAAATATGCAAACTTGAAGACTCTATTTTTTATAGTCTCCAAAATTCCTATACTTAAAAGGACAGTCGGACCGACGGATATCGACTGGACTTTTAATGCTGTTCAAATTTGTACGCACAAACTTAATATACCCTCTTTATACAATAATAAAGAGTCAACTTTATCGAATATATTATATGAAATGTGTAGAAAAACCCCGACACAGACATTAACTAGTTTCGCAGTAACTCTTTGAATGGCATAAAAAATATTTTAAATTTCAAAGCATTTTACAAATTTGCTAACCTTAACGACTAAGTGCACTCAATTCTACAATAGAAACGTATTCCATTAGCAATGCACTGCACCGTTCCATTCAAAACAGTTGAAGCATGCTCAAGTAAAAACTTTAACCGTATTTCCCTAAGCAGGTTAAACATTTTATGCAGCATACTTCATATTTAAATCCTTGCGATTGTAATACACTTAGTATTTAGATGCAATAATCTTGCTTTTATATTTTTCTATTAAGTCAATTTAAAAAAAAAAAATAGAAGAAGAAAATCTACGCGAAAACGGCAAACAAATTCTTCACTCTTAAGTTATTTCCGTGATTTATGAAGTGTGCCGTGCGGAAGATATATTTGCTTTTAGTATGCCGGTACGTGTGTATGTGTGTGTGTGTGGATGGAGAGCACTAAACGAACTTAACATAAGCGGAAGTTCACAAACACTTTTGCATACGCGTTGCCCCAAAAGTATGGTAATTTCCCTGCAGTTTACTTTCAATGGTTGGTGTGCTGTGTGAATTTTCACGAATTTTTTTTCACGTCTTCTGTAAAAATCCATAAAATAAAAAACTTTATATAGAATATGTTAGCATTTTTTTGTGGCTTTATATGTGCTCCACACAAAAAATTGAGTAAGCTTTATAAAAAATGTATAAACTCACCATAAGCGCACGCCGTGCGTTCAGCAAACATGTTCAAAGTAATGCAATTTGCTTGCCGGGTTTACACTTGGTATTATATTTAAATATGTATATGCTCCATGTTGGGAGTACATTTTATACTGTTGAAGTTTTAAGTTTTTTTTTTTTAAATATTTTTTGGTTTGCATTTTGAGTAATACGCTAAGTTTTTGTGGAACTTGAAAACATTATTTTTACTTTATGTGAAAACAAAACAGTTGCTTGGTTAAATTTTATTTTCTTTTAGTTTTACAATTCTCGGAAAGCACAGTTTGAATAAATAAATTCACGTATTTTACACTTTTTGTTCAATGGAACATAATATTTGAAGTTAAAACTTCGTCGAATTTATGTGAGTTGTTTACGCGCAACTGGTAGCGCATTCGCACAGTAGCGCGTTTCAATTTAAACTGATTTGTTTAGTGTTTTACAGTATCCTTTTAAAGCTGTTTAAAGAGTGCCTTAACAGTTTCCGTTAGTTTACAGTATTCTGTTACTTTACAGTATGTTATTGAATACTCTTTACGTTAAGGTAGGTTCAGTTTGTTTTAGATATTTGGCAAGAATGGAGAAAAAGTTAAGCATTCCGGCACCATAGAACTATATTTTGTCCTCTTTTGGAGATTATTTTTTCTGACAGTTGAGCAATCTACTCACGAAAAAGTTTCTATTTTGAATTTGGAGGATGGTGGGTATACGCATACTACACAAGCAGGAGTATTTACCTCTGTTTTAGGTATCCCGGCAAAGATTGTCCGTCTTTGCATGACGACGCTATCTAATACACAAAGCGTTGTCAGGGAAAAACCTCTCCGACCACTTTAATACCAAAAGACGTTGCAGGCAGGGCGATGCTCTGTCGTACGATTTTTTCAATTTGCTGATGGAATACATCCTAAGCCAAATATATGTCGGACTCGATCTTCCAAAAGGAAATGACATTGATATCATCAGCACGCAGGAACGGCGAGTCAGCAAGGCGTTCTCAGAGATTGAAAAACAGTCTCGGCACATAGGTCTAGCGGTGAATGAGGACAAGACGATGTACTTGGTGTCATCTCGCACTCCGTCATCGCGTCTTGGACGGTCAGTGACGATGGAGAGGTTCCACTTCAGTGTTGTAGAAAACTTCGTCTATCTTCGATCCGAGATAACTAGCTACAACAACGTCAGCCTGGAGATCAGGCGAAAAAACACGCTTGCAAACAGATGCTTTTTTGGGCTGAGCAAGCAAATGAGAAGTAAAGTCCTCTGTCGAAAGACAAAAGTCAAGATCTATAAGACGCAGATACTCCAAGTCCTATTGTATGGCGCAGAGGCATGGACACTGATTGAGTCGGATGAGACAGAGAGAGAATCTTCTTAGAGTCGGCGACGAAAAATTCTTTGGACTCACACTGGGTACTTGGGAACTCCTTTTTTCTCGTTACAAACATTTGCACAAACTTTTCCTATGGGAACAGGGTATACAAAATGAAACATGCATCATCGATGACTTTGACGAAAGCCTTTTATAACAAACCAGGGTGTACCGAGACGAAATATGGGACGTTGTTATGGTCAAATGGATTGAAAATTGGGAGGGCTACCAATATATTTATACGTCAGCCACACGCAATCTACTCTTGTCGCACCATCGTACACCATCATCGTACTATTCACTCACCAAAACAGACGAAATTGGGCCGAACTAAAGCAAATTCCTTCTTTGGGGCGACTATACTGTATATGTGGGGGCAAGCTATGAATATGTATATACTTTTACAGCAATATATTATAAGAATAGATACCAATCAGGAATACCCTATAAGTATATTGATTTCAAATTTATATTGTGAATAAAAGCGCATACGAGCGAGTGTCCACCTACTGGCATCCGCAAAACTCTTGGTTTCGTTTAAAAGCAGAGTTCAAGACCGAACTAGAATTTTGAACGGAACTTAAAAATTTCGGTTTTGGAAGTAGAAAATTAACCCAGCTACTAGCACCCATTAACATTAAGTGTCAGCGCCAGTAAACAGGCACTCTCTCCTATATTATTTATTTTTTATTTATTGGGTTTGTGCAAATGTATGTAACAGGTAGAAATAATAGCCGGAGACCCCCCAAAGTTACCCCCATTAAGGTCAGCAGTGATAGAAAAGTCGATATAGCCATGTCCGTCTGCCCGTATGAACGAAAGGATCTCGGAAACGGTAGTAGATAGTTTAAGTTTAAGTTTCTACCGCTTTAAGATGCTTTAAATATGTGCAACGAAATGATGAAGAACACTTTACAAGTTAAGCATTGCAGGGTAAAGGTTGTTTTTAAAAGGTTTTAATAAGAATTCTATATACTACCTCAACTGGTGAAGGCCATCTAAGTAAATACTATAAAAATTCTCAAAAAATATTTCTGAAGAAAATACTTAAAATAAAACGATAAACAAATTTAATTCCACATAAATTTAATTAAATTAAAATGAAATGAAAAAATTTCAGATACTTTCTACAGCAAACTACTAAATACATTCCGGAACTTTTAAAAACTATTACGTTTTTTTTTCAGATACTAATAAAATATTGACTGCAAAAAAAAGTTTGTAATGCTGCAAGATGTTGTCTTACAAGAAGTAAAATAACAACTTGCAACACTAAGAGCAACGGCACGTGCAACACAGATCTTGTAAGTGTACAATAATTAAAAGTTCGTGCAACACTTGTCGAAACGAAACAAAATGAAAAAAATAAAATAAAAAATATAAAATAGAGTTTACGAAGTTCTACTTAAATGAAACTAAATGAAAGACAGCAGCACAATTAGTTAACGCAATACACGCTACGAAGTAATCACAGTTTGAAAGTTCTGAACATGTCACTCATTAAACCGTGTTTACTTTTATTGTAGATACTTTTGCAAATAAATAAATAACATTGCAGTCGATTGTAAACTTTATAATGAAATTAAAGCCCAAATGTCAATAGCAACAGCAATCGATCGATCGATAGATGTTGTTGTGTCAATCAATCAAAAGATAAAATAGGCCGCGCCAGATAAAAAACAGTGCAATGCAAACAAGCGAATGTTGTGCGCCATAAATATGATGGCATCGATGACGATGGTGGACAGCGGATGTCCTGTATGACATTTCCGCATTTTTTTTTTTGTTTGTATATGTATATATTTTTTTTATTACTGGTGTGAGGTTTATCTAGGAGTTTGCAATGTATTAAAAAGCTGGAAAGTTTATGGAATATAATTGTTTATTGCTGTTGGGAAGTATTTAGTGTGTGCGAGGTTGTATGAAAATATGAGCGGCATTGCGTGCGAGCTGCATAGTTTCTCAACTGAAAATAACAAACTCAAACAAAATATACAAATTGTACACAGATATCATTGGCAATCAGTCATAGAGCTTCATTAACAGTTTTTTTTATATTAATATTGAGCAGAACTAAAAACATTTGAACTTTATCAGGGTGAGTGTTCACTACTTTACCAACTATTCTGTTGTATCCCGAGGCTTTAATTTTATTGAAAAGATTCATTTGTTGCCGAGTCCCTTAAAGAGTGATATGCTATATAGGACTCAGTGTTGTTAGATGTTCTTACAGAAAGTTTCTAATGCCGACAGCAGAGATAGAGAGTATGAACGAATTGCATTAAGTGAGTATATAGCTTATATACTCCTTAAGTTAAGGTCCCTAGGAAGAATCCTTCGTAGGAGTCTTTTCAATCCAACTACTTTCATGCTTATACGTTCCCGGAGCTGTCTGGTTAATTTGTTTGAAGTGGCTATTAAGACTTTCTACGTATTCTGTGGTCTACTTATTAACAATGTCGTAGTGCCAGTCAGCTGACCAAGCAGGAAGATCCCATTTCATTTGTCACACTTGAGTATGTACGTCACTTTTGCACATTTACTGTGGTTTAGCTAGAGCATGTCATTGACATTAAACATGCAACCCTGGCAAGGATGGCCGTGACGTGAGCGTATGGAGCAGTGAAGAAGTCTAGAGCAACCTTCAACACAATGGTACTCTTAAAGTGCATATCACAAGTCACTATTTTTACTTGTGATATTCAGCCTAAGAGTACCATTGCGATTTAAGAATGCTCTGGACTTCTTCACTGTCCCATAAGCTGTCGTCACGGGTGAGACTTACTACACTTCCTTGAAAAACAAATGTGCGGATATTTTTCCTGCAGGAGACCACATGCTCATGGATGTTATGTGCATTCCCCAAGGAAAAATAATAGAGTTGTAAACGTTGATTAATCACGTCTATCGCTTAAGTTTGGGGAAGTGCCCAAGTTTTTACATGTCTGCTTCCCAGCTTCCATCTGTTTGGCAAATAGGGACCTTCATTAGATTCATGAGGAACTACTTCGAATTTGCGTCGGAATCGACTTCGTCTGGAAGGGTTGATATAGTATACAGCAAAGTCCAACCATCAGCGTGACGGACTCAGCTTAAAAATCTTCGGTTGGAGCATATTCATATTCATATTGAATATGTAATCAAACGGCTACTCCGATCCTTCGGGTGTTATAGACTGCAGCCTTATATATGGTTTGTAGTATGTTGATGACGGCTAAAGATTTCAATATTTGCTTGACTAGTTAATCCATTACAAATGCTAATTCGTAGATTTATTTCTGGAAATTTGATACCGAAATTGTCTAATAATCTGTTAACTGGCTCTTCATTCCTATCATGTAAAGTGCTATAGTGATTTTTTTGAGTAATTAGTATGACCCTCCCTTTTTTTGGGCTGACAGCCATTTTCGGTCCATTAGGAACAGTTTCGATATACTTCATAGTTATTTGGGAAATGATTTCCATTCATCATTAACGCGTTTTGTAAATCTTTTCTATGTGCGATTTGGTCCAAAATATATCATACATTTTCAAGAACATCTATTTCTGGTATTAGAGCCGGTAATACCACAATTAAATCAATACTCGACTAATTAAGCCCAGTCAGAGCCAATTGGTTTCGGAAACATCAGAATTACATCGTATTTCCATTGAGAACGAATGTCTTGTATGCGATTCAAGGTATTAAAAAGTGGTACTAAGAACATACTCCCATTTCCCACGAAGTTTATCAACAGTTTGAAAGTTGCAGCTTTTCAACGCTTCAGTCTGCAGAGATTTCGAACTGTAATTAGCCTTACTTAAGCATTTCCGCTAGGTGTGATGCTGTGAATCGGTCTTCGAGTTGTAGCTAAAGGTGGCTTTATTCATTTCAGAAAATAATCAAAGAAGATGTGTTCCATGTTTTCTTTTATATCATTTCCACACCAAAGCATGGTGTGGAAATGATATAAAAGACAATCCCAATCTCCCCTGTCTACGAACAGATCGACCGACGAACATTGCTATATCGACTCAGCTGTTGATGCTGATCAAGAATATATATTGAGTAAGAACATCAAAATAAATCACTTTTAACAGCGTATAAAAAGTTCGTTTTAACTCAAAGTCAAACACTTCACGCAATTTTATTATTGCAAAATGCAAATTAAATAAGTGCCTTTGTTTTTACAAATATTTTCACTGTTGCGGGCAGTTATTGCAGGATTTTTTATATAAATTTAAATGGTAGGACAAACGTTTTAACATGCTGCCCCGCAAATGTAGCCTTTTCAGTGCCCAGTTGCGAACATTTTTTTCCCCCGTTTGCTAATGAATTGAATTACTTATTATAAAGTGAAAATATTATATTTATACGAAATTGTCTGTGGGCAGTAAAATATATATTATTCCTAAAGGCTTGAGCAAAAAATTAAAAACAAAATTTGCATATAAACCGCGCCGGCCGCTGTGTTATTATAGCCGATTCTCACATTTTATTAAGCCAATTAACGAGCAATTTATATTAAAAATGTCGATTAATTAAAAACAAGATGACGGTTCAGCTTCATTGGCGCGTGGCACTTTAAAATTTAAAAAAAAAAAAAAAAAAAAACTTAATAGTAAATACTTGAAGTATGACAGCCAGACAAAACTGTTTGCTAAATGGTCAATTAGTTAAGCAATTAAGTCAATATTTGCAAAATATTTGAGTTTTAATCTTTAGATTGCCTGTCTCAAACATATACAAACAAATATTAAAGTAGTCTATCGATTGAAAAACTTGAATTGAAACGCTAATAGCTAACTACATAACCTCACAGCATTATTGTTGTATAAATTTTTGGTGTACTTCCGTCATCACTTCCGATGACGATGACGACGACGTCGGTCCTTGTGGATTTCTACTTGAAAACAAATTGATTTCGTGCGCTTTTCGGTTTTTTTGTTCTTTTGTCGAACGAATTTACGAATATACGAATCGAATGAGTAGTTGAAGCTTTAATTGAAAGCCAAAGTTCAGTTTCAGCTGTCATTTTGCCTTGGTAAACTCATTCATTTCGATTTACACTATTTCGAAAGCAATTTATTTCGCCACTAAGCCAAATCCATTAATAACTGCAATCAAATGTAGGATAGAACAAGCGAAACCTTTGCTAAGCAACTACTTACAAACATATAAGGACTTCTGTAGTCAGTGTCAGCGTTCATTTCTGGAGAGTTGTGCACTTGAAAGTCGAAGTGTAAATGAAAAATCGCTCTTGAAATTGGAAAAAAGGATACATACTGGAAATTGTCGAAAAGTTTTAGCGCAAACTACTAAGAAAAAAGGTAAAAACTGTATCAAAACAATCTAATAAAAATAGTTGCAGCGCAAATAAATTGTTACCAAACTCAATTGAAACTTATTTGCTGTATGAAGTTGAGCTGTTTCTATAAAAAAAAAGGAAAATTTCGACAAATATTTGAAAAAGATTTATTTACATTTATTTAAACTTGACTCAATTGACTTTGTCGAGTCAAAATAAAAATTCTTTTTAAATTTGTTGCAATGGAAATTTTAAATGTATGAAAGAATATGTGCGTAGATAGTCCATGAAGTAGTAGTGGATTTATCTATAAACAATTCATCTTACCATCATCACTGTGATAACTTGGCAAATCGCTCAACACACTCTCCCGACAGCTCCGGAAAACAAGCAGTAGAAACATATTACCCTCTCCATGGATAGGGCTGCCAAGGATGTCATTGATTATACAAAACCTGTGAAGAATTCTTGGTACGACGAGGAGTGTCGCAATGCCACTACAGAAAAGAACGCTTCCTATCAGCGAACTCTGCAATCGGAAGCAATACAAGCTGTTAGACAGCAATATCGAGAGAAACGGAGAGAGGAGAAACGCCTTTTCAGATGCAAGAAAAAGGAGCAAGAAAGGCGGGAGTTTGAGGATGTTGAGAAGCTACTTGACAGAAATGAAACTCGAAAATTATATCAAATGTTCAAGCGTCTGACTGAAGATTTTAAGCCGGGAGTAACTTTCTGTAAGGATGACAATAAAAATCTGGTAACGGATGAACAGGATACAATGAGATTATGGAGGATTAATTTTTCTAACCTACTCGGAGGCCATGAAGTGCACAATTCCGCTAATTCAGAGGATTGACACCGTAACCAACAGTTAATGATGGCACTATTGTAGAGCCACCGGACTATAAAGAGGTCTATTGATTTATTAAAAAGCTGAAAAATAACAAAGCAGCAGGCTCTGATGGGCTGCCAGCTGAGTTATTTAAGACCGGCGGCGAAGAGTTGATTTGGAGTATGCACCAACTTTTATGCAAGATATGGGTCGATGACGCATACCCAATGACTCGAATCTCAGTGTTCTCTGTCCTAACTTTAAGAAAGGAGACCACACTGTTTGCGCCAACTGCCGCGGAATAAGTCTACTTTCCATTGGCATAGATTGTCCGTCTTTGAATGACGAAGCTATTTAACACGCAAAGCGTTGTCAGGTTGGGGAAAAACCTCTCCGACCCCTTTAATACCAAGAGAGGCGATCCTCTGTAGTGCGAATTTTTTAACCTTCTGATGGATTACATCCTACACCATCCTGAATGCACTCCGTCATCGCATCTTGGACGGTCAATGACGATGGAGAGGTTCAACTTCAGTGTTGTAGAAAACATTGTCTATCTTGGATCCGAGATAACCAGCAACAACAACGTCAGACTGGAGATCTGGCGAAGAATCACGTTTGCAAACAGATGCTCGGCTGAGCAATGAGAAAAAAGCCCTTTCTCGAATGATAAAAATCAAGATCTATGGCTCAGAGGTATGGATCGTGATAGAGCCGGATAAAAAAACAGCGTTGGAAGTTTTCGAGAGAAAGATTCTTTGCAGGATTTAAGGTCCTGTTAGAGTCGGCGACGAGTTTAGGTCCGATATAAACCACGATCTGTACGAGCTATTCGATGAGGTTGACATAGTCCACCGCATAAAATTTCAGCGGCTGCATTAGGCTGGGCACCTCATTCGAACGGATGAAAGAGCTCCAGCACGCATGGTTTACATGGGGTCCCAAACTTGATTAGTGGACGCCGAAATACCAGGTATGGAGAGATCTCTCCGAAATGATTGACGCCAGCGCGCACTTAACTATGAAGGCTGACGCACCTTCCTAGATGCGGCCATGACCGGTAGATGGTTGACGGCCATTTCAGTAAGTAAGAGTCCCTATAGGTGATGCTGGCAATCTAGTATCATTGGGAGAAACACAAAGGGATGCTGATCCAGAATACATATATGTCTGTCGAAGACTATCTTGAGTCAAATCTCCTTTTATTTCTTTCCGCACTATGTCATTCAATCAATTTCTTCTCGTTAAGAGTTCTCCAGCTTAAAGTGCATTACGCGCATCCTGAGGCCTTTGCACACATTTCTTTCAGTTCGTCTTACATTTTTTTCTTCAAGTTTTGCCCACTCAAAAGCGAAAATGAAACCTGTTTCCGCTCTGATAAAGCAATAGTAATCAGCAAAAAGATCTGCTGAATGCAATCATTGCTTGCAACCAATTGTTCAACCTATACAAATTCAACAAATTCAGCAACACATTCTGCATCATTTACTTAATTGAAATCCCTAAATGTGACTGTGTGTGTGTGTGTGAGTGTGAAATAACTAAGCATAAAAACGCTTTGACACAAAATTGCAAATATTACATTTTGACATGCAAAATAAGTCATTCCCAAACTTACCGACTTACCGACACGTTCGAGCATAAATGTTGATGAAGTTCTGTCGCATATTCAAGGAGTAAACCGCAAAACGACATTTTACATAATTTGTAAACACGAAACACGTATTCCTTTGGTTGTTGCGGCAACCGACGAGTGAGTACCTGTCGAATCATTTTTCATAAGTTTACGACACGGCAAAGGCAAATAGTAGCGCCAACATATGAATCCCCAAATTGTATCTGTAATTCTTGTCGCTTTGACTTAAATTCATTGCTAAAAGTTTGCAGCCATTTTATTGCTCCGTGGTTTTTTTTAATGTTTTCATACGATTGCAGCATTTTGACTGTAAGAACTTTGTAGCCTGCGCTCTACTGCGGTTGAGCTTATGAGCTCGTACTTACATATACTCGTATGTATATGCTTAGATACACAGCATGTAATTTGTTTATGCTTCCTGCTTGCCTGTGTGTGTAGTCATGCTGAAATTTTATCTCCACTGAAACTTTTGTTATTTATGCAA
Organism: Leucophenga maculata; assembly: GCA_035044805.1. Classification (NCBI taxonomy): domain Eukaryota; kingdom Metazoa; phylum Arthropoda; class Insecta; order Diptera; family Drosophilidae; genus Leucophenga; species Leucophenga maculata. The sequence continues at coordinate 1,150,688 of JAWNNP010001005.1, read as the reverse complement.
CCTTATATGTAAAGTACTTGCTCTCATCATTGTTATTAGTTTGTGAGCCTCTTTTTGTTGCTTTTGTCTGAGGTGTTGCCTCTTAGCATTGAATACAAAGATATCGTGCGTAGGAGTGATTTAGTATTTGATGTGCCTGCCTACGTTTAGGTTCAATGAGACAAAGCTAAAGTAAAATGGGGAATTTACACGAAAATAAAAATGAAAAATTAAAAACAAATGCGTGCTTATTATTTTAAATGCTAAAAATATACCCAAACATTTTCTGTGTGTGAAGCTTCAGAAGTGCGAAGGTTTTCATTTAGGTAATCTGGAGGAGGCTTACAGCATTAAGTTCAATGAAGTTGGCATGGCAATGTGTGAAATTTTTATATAATTGAGCATAATGAAATATCGAGCAGTGGAAAAAATCTCATTTAAATTAAAGAAAAATAAAAGCGATATAAATGTTGCAAGCAGTTGATCCTACAGCCATATAAGAATCTATAAGATCTGTGAACAATTGTGAACCACATACAACGAGGTATTACAAAGTCCTTGGATCACAGCTTCGATGCCGTCATGGCAGACGAAAGGATGAAATTTTGAACAATATGAGGAAACGACTTTTCTCTAAATACTCAAAAATCAGTTCGAGTGTTTGTTTCACAGCCTTTATTCATTTGAGCTTGCCAAAAGACATTGCACAGCTCCTAGCTCCTATGGCACAATAGATGGCACATATCGCTTAACATATTTGCTATGCAGTGAGAAAATCGTGCTCCTGTTAGGCTTAATAATGTACATACCATGTTTTAGCCATGTCAAGACTGTTTTTGTTTAGTTTAAGTATCAAACTAATTTTCAATCAATACTGCCTACTAAATCTATTCTCAATTTTATGCTGAATTTTCTTAAATATTCACACCAACTACTATTTACTTATTATTATTCGATTTGCCACCATTAAACTTTCAAGTAGAGTTCATAAGTAAATTGTCTTCAACATAGAACTCCAATTTTCTTAACAAACTAGCAAACAACTATTCGCTATACAAGCAACAATTAGTAACTTTTTTAATTAAAACTGCTGAGTAAACATATTGACTTGCTTGGGTGCTAAGAAAAAAAAATTAATGTTTAACAACTGTGAACTGTGCTGCATAAAAGTTGAAGCCATGAAACCACTTCAAGTTGGCAAAAACTTACAGCATAAAAGTCACAGATATTTGCATGGCAAATTTTTCACGCATACTCGAATAAAAATAACACAGAATTATTTCAGGACACAAAACGCGTGCGTATTTTCCTATGCAAATATGAACAAACAAACGACATGCGGCATGCATTACTAAGTTAAACGCTGACTAAGCTTGACTAGCTAAATAATTCAATTTAAAATATTATTTGTTGTCTCTGTTCGTATTGCTGCGAGGCTTATACGCCAGAAGGACAATAAAAACCGACCGACAAAGACAAGTAAGAATCTAATAAAAATAAAGAGCAGAGCCACATTGCAAAAAGCAACACAAATTTTCCTGCAAATATGCCTGCAAGTCGAAAATTTAATGCTTCATCATATAGCATCATGCGAATATGTACCTACTTATTATTTTCAGCTACAATGCACAAGGACTTCGCCTACACTGCCGACTGCGTTGGCTAATATCCGTAGGACATTTTGCGTATGTATTTGATTGTGCCTGTTTGTGTGTAGATGTGCGTTGCTTTTGGGCTCTATAAACAGAATTTCATTGTACTTTTTTTTCTTCTTTGTTTTTTTTTTTTTTTTTTTTGACATTCAAGCTGTTTAGAAAAAGCAGTAAATGCTTAGAAGATTTCATTTTCATTGTCTCTGTGCTATGCTTTGTAGGCTTTATTCACGTACAACGTGGCGTATGCGTTATTTCGATTGAATATTTTTTTGCTACAACAAAAAAGAACTCTTTTGTTAGAAGTTTTTCTGTAAAATTTAATATTTTGTGTCTTCGACAAATGCTTACAAAATTTATTGCTTAAATTTAAACAGTTTCTACATAAATCAATTCTGACAACAGAAAACGATGCACTCCAACTCAAAACACTAAAAAAAGAGGTTGTCAAAAATATTTGAGTATTTAAAAAGGGAAAAGGGAGATAGGTAGGAGTTATAGTTGAGCAGCTCGAACACTTAATACGCTGTCTAAAGTTTTCGAATATGATAAGGTTTCCCTCCAATTATTTAAAATTGTACTCAGCATCAAATATCGAATCATGTCCGTCTGTCTGGCTCTAACAATAAGCATACGCATCAAGAACTTGCTGACTATAAGAGTTGGAGGCTTTAAATTTGGCTATTTACACACACAATTCTATCAGCTATCAGAGCGTCTGCCGGAATATCATTCCTTCAAACGGAATCTAAAATTTATACAAGAAACATTGTATGACGGATTAGACCGAAATGAAGGCAGGGGCAGATTTAAATACACTTATAGGAAATTTTCCAGCCCTACAACAAAAGCAATGCAATATAATTCTAAGCATGCTGTTACCTCCACGTATGGCGATCGGCTACTATCATTTCTATACTGATATAAATAAAAAATCAAATAAGCTCATGAATTGATATCCTTAAGACCCATTTCACTGATGATTAAACGAAATATTAGAATAGATGCTTGCCAATAGTCACCATTAATCGGCATTGATTCCATTCTGCATCTCCACCATTAAGCTTTTAACCGCATAGGGGTGCATACTATATTGAATCATCTTTCCCGTTGTGGTTTATGTCATAGTATCTAATGAAGGCGTTCATGACCAAGCGCTTCCAACTAGATGTGCGTACAATTTCTTATAATTGAAATAGGATTTTTTTGCCCGAGCAAATAGTTCTCAACGCTCTCGAATGCGAAAAGTGTCGCTGCCTGTTGACGAAAGAAGAATAGCTGCTCAGGGCAAGATTGTGGCGAATAATTGTGGCCTTCTTAAGTTTGCCCAGCGACGTTTCCCACCAATAATCCCAAAAATAATCTCAAATCAAGATCTATAGAGTGCTTGTAGCGTTTAACAATCAATTTAAATACGTCCACACCTCGGGTATGCCTGTGAATATTTGTTATACGGTGTTCAAGAACTTTTTGAAAAGACAACCTTCTGCGAAGCCGCTCAACTGCGACTATTTGAAACAATAAATATCCACATTCTCGGCAAAACTCTTTATAACCTGCAATCTTGCACCATTTACGATCTCTGATAGCAACGTAAACAATAACAACAAGTCCTATCTAAACAGTTTGGTTCAAACTCCAAAAGGCAATTCCCCAATGGATGACGCATCTGATTTTTGGCAATCATGATGTTATATTCGCATGCATCGAAATGCAAAAAATATCAGTCAACATGCGGTATGGGCTTTGAAAATTTCTTGGATATGGCGCCCAATTCATAGGTCACCGTATGTGGTTCTGGTACACAGTTACCGAAACGTGAACGCTCGTAGTGCACTTTGAGCAAAGAGACCTTGCAATTTACTAGGTTCTGGTCTAACATCTGGTAGGCGGTATACAATGCTGCGATATGTATTTATCTCTAAATGGTTGTAGAGTGCGATCAGATCAGCAGCAGCACTACCACACTCAGGTTGAATTTTCGTAAAATCTGTATGGATCCACATTGACCACCTTCCGACACCCTTCACCAGCGTATTCTTGGGTACCACTGATATCTTGACCGTTATATGTCCCAGTGTTTGTTGTGAGACCAGCTCAGAAAAGAGTCTGTAGGTAATTTCTATAATTTTTACCAATTAGAAAGGCGTTCTATGAATTAAGCCGTATTGTTAAACCGTATCAAATGCTGTTTATATGTCTAAGCCTACCAATTCAACCGATTTTCTACGGTCTAAGATATGCTTTAAAATTTATTTAAACTATAACATCGAATTGGGTTGGTGAAATAATTGCATGCAAATCAAGATGAAGCATTGCTACCACCGACAACAGCAGCTGCACGACTATATTCGATCTGAAATTATCAACAGACACAACAATGGTTTGGGAATGATGTGGAAGAAAAATTCGAAAAGACAACGTCGAGCTAATCATCAATCAAAATCACCAATTTTCGAAACTCCCGGAAAACTTTCCAAGACACTTCATTTTTGATCACCAAATGTCTGTACTACAAGAGCAGACCGCTAATAGGGCGTAGCTCCCATACAAAATTGTCCATGCTTTCTGAGTTTTTGTAAGAAAAAGCTTTCGATTTGTTGTTAATTTACTTATAAACACCATTCCTTATAAAATACTCCTTGAAGATACAACTTGAAATAATAAAAGGTGTAGACTGTCCCCTACTTTCGTAAGAAAAAATGTATTTTTTTTTTGTTATTCCAACTAAATATGCAAAATTTATTTTATATAAAGTCTCCAGTAGGTATAGCTCTCATATAAATATTTGCTTCCTTTCTGGTTTATAGTTTGGAACTTAATTTTATATTATTGTTAATCCAACTAGAAACGCCAAATTTCTAATAACATATTCCATAAATGTCCCAATTGGACGACTAAAAGGTGTAGCCCAATATAAACAGTTAAGTGGACTTAGATTTTAGTCCGTCTAGTTGGCTGTCCATGTGGAGCCTTTAAGTTTGTATAATTAGTCTCCTCTACTGCCTCTTCAGAGAACCAGTATTAAATGAGCGTGTCAGACCCACTCCAAATAGAAATGCCCATAAAATAATGTCACTCCTTTCGGAAATCTTGTACGAAATAGTTTAAAAAAGTTTCAAGTCTTAAAAATCCAGACATAAATATATTTTTTTCATGCAAATTTAAGGTTCCTTGGTGGTACAGTATATGGTGAAGTGTTATTTTTTGTACTTTCTAGAATTTAACTACTGTGAAACGGAGCTTCTCTATAAAATTTTAAGCTACACTCGAGTCACGAGTGCGACACAGACAGATCCTTTTTTCATTAGTTTCCTTACTCTACGCATTCCCTACTCAGAGAATTTTTCATTTAACAAGACAAACGGACGAACGTACCTGAGGACTCTTCTACATATTCTCACCAAATCTACTTTCACTCTGTTACATACATTTTGGCACCCCCATACACCCCAATCAATATACCCTGCCATAAATATTTTTTACTCTGGCAGGGCATAAAAAAGAAATATTTACCAATGCACTCAAAGCGACTCTCGTTTGTTTGTTGTTGTTTTTGCTTGTTCTAGCGCCTAAACTATTTCACTACAAATTGAATTTCATAGAAAAGTACAAACGAGAATAGAAAAAAAAAAAACATCAAATTTTATTTCAACCTTTTATTTTGGTTTTTGAATTTTATTTTTTTTTTTTTTTCATGCAATTAAAAGTGCAAATTCTATGCAAAAAATTTGAAGTGTGCACATCGAATTGAGTGCGTGTGTAGGTAGTCCTTGAATTCGTATGAATTCCTTATACACTTTTAATTGATTCAAAACGTAGAAATGTGTGTGGTTGTCTATTTGCCAGAAACAATTAAATTATTTATGAAATGCAGCAAGTTAAATGTTTGGAAAATGCTACAGCGTAAGTTTAGACGAACTAAACATTTTCCGGGAATAGTTAAAGTAAAAGGTTTACTTAACAAGCCTTTGTATAAGCGTATGCATTGAAAGACACATAGAGAGAGAGAGCTGAAAAGCTAAAATGTGAAATTGATTTTTAAGCAATTTTGCTCATTATTCCTCAGTTTTAGGCTAAATACACAGACAACCAAATGACTTGCAGCACTTATAGAACGTTTCATTGTTTGACGCAGACAAGCTTTACATACCCAAACAGTTGATTGCTTGTCAAATTAACTTGCAACAAAGAAAAATGCTGTTTCAATTAACTTGCTACCTGCAGAAGCGACTCTTTCACTCAAACCTGTGCCACTTGCATACACAGTTGAATCAACGCAATACAATGCGTGTGTTTTGGTTTTTCTTGCTTTAACAAAGAAGTGCTTAAGCAAATGGAAAAGCTTTTAAGCAATTTCCCTAGAAAAAGTGAAAATACATAAAAAGAAATACGACTACCGAATATTTGTTGAAAACTGAAACTACGTCTGCAGTCTTCGCTTGAAGTACTTTACTCAAAGTCACTGAACCATAGCTAGCCGGCGTCAACGTCAACGTCAACGTCTGCAAGGACAATGACAAGGATGCTCAATTGTGGTCAAAAATAGTTTAAGCAATGTAAAGAGGTTATTGGCTCTTTAATAAGAAGATGAAACTGCTTTGAGTGTTTTGACTTTATGTATTTATGCATTGAATTGCGAAACAACATTTCGTCGTAAATCTGTGCGTGGAGAAGCACTTTAAAAAGTTAAAAATGGTGAAAATATTTGAGCAGCTGCTTAGCTGCTGTTGACATGCAATTATATTGAACTATGCTATGCAGCTTTAGATTATATATCAACTGCATACAACTGGAGTTTCCGCGTTGCATACTACGTCGTCGATAGCTTTTAATAGAAATGCAAACAATTTTTCAATTTGGTTTCTATTTCAAAAGATTTATGATATCTGCGCATGAAAGCACAAGCTGCTGCTGCTTCTATTATGCTTTTTTATCAATTTATGCAGTAAAATGAATGAATCCAAAGAATAGTTGATATTTTTTTTGTTCACTGTTTCAAAAGTCAGACAAAGAAATTTGAAATAATAAAGAAACATTTTACTTTTTTATCATCAATATTATAGATAAAAGAATATCAGACAGTTAAATAAGAAAAGAAGATATAAAAGAGTGGGAGTTCTACTAAGTACAACAGAAATCGGTTTATACTGCGAAAATATATTTATTAAAAAAATCGACAATTGCGTGGTGGGAGATTTCTTCAGTTTCAACATCGTGAAAACAAATGTTTGCCGAAATTCAGATGATTAACTTCAGATTATTCGTTAGTCCTTTTAAAAATTTTGAGGCTTCTTATTATTATGACTTTACAAATATAAGAAGACATGGAAAATATCAATACAAAGCAGAACCTCATGAAGTATGTCCTACATAGTAGGGGACAATGTCTATAGGAAGGCTAAAGCGGATCGACTTACAGAAGAGAAACTATTCTATTAAAAATAATTATGGACATGGAGTTAATTTTGGATTGGAAGAATAATTATTGACAGAAGTTTCTTTATGGATATGAAGTGAATTGTTTTCCTCTAATCTGTAAGTTTTTCATATGATCTTTAATATGTGAAGCGAAGTATGGAAAATTAAAAAAACATAATATATTAGCCTTCAATGCATATTCATTTTTTCTTTGGAGTTCTAGTCCTCTTCTCAAAACCATCCATTTCAAGAACTAGCAGTAAGCAGTCAGCATGTTTATATCCCATCTTCCATGATATCTCCTTCATATTTCTTTCAAGTCTAGATGGCAACTTTCTCTCTGTTCTTCGCTATAAACTCCATCATTCTCAGGGAAAAAAGTCTTAAAGAAATGAACTTTGAAACTAATTAAACAACCTTATACTTGAAAGTTTTTGAGTAGTTCCTCAAAAAGTACCATACTTGGATTTTTGAATTCCGAAACAAATCTTTTAAGAATTGTGGAACTTACCCAAGCAATTTATATCAAAATAGTTTTTATGGTTTAAAATTTCTTTGCCTCTCCATAGATATCGAGAGATCGTCAATAGGTGATAAAAATTCTGATTCTCGATCAATAATACATTAGACAATTATGCATTTGTAAGCTCATGATGGTAAAAAGCCTCAAAGACCCAATTTTCTCTTGCTACGTATTATATGCAATTTCAAGCGACATAGACGTGTTTATCAGGCCATCACCATGATGTTGGGAAAATAATGATATTCCAGCAATTAACATAGGAAATTCTGGTCTGCTTGCTTTTTAGTGAGTACCAAAATTTCTTGAAACTTGTTACGTGAACTTGGAAAATGCTGTGTTCTTTGAAAATATTGGCGCAATTTCATTATAGAAGGATATGCGAGAATAGGCTAAGATGTTCATTTTGCTTTCTATTAGATGCTCCTGTGACAGTGAGACAACGAACCGTTTGATGTAAAAAAAATATTGAAGCCGTAAGTGTTTCAATTCAATAAGAGAATTGGAATTGCGATTCTCTAAAACGACATTGTCGCGAATTTCTCAGAAAGATGTTGGCCTACTTACTTGCAAGATCAAATTGAAGTCAAGAACTGCACACTCTTGACATTTTGAAGCACCGAAACACTTCTCTTATTGGGCTCTGCAGAAGTTTGAAGAAATTATTGAATTTCATCGGAAAATCAACGATGAAACTAATTGAGGCTTCATCAATAAGCATAACATGCATCATTGTAGTCCAAAAGATTCGGATGTGCTTTAAGACTCTCAGTTGAATGGGTATAAAGCATATTAATTGTATATTCGAATTGTCTATGCTGCATAGGTCGTCCTCTCATAGTCGCCAGCACATAATTTATGGATGATCGTAAATTTAACGACCTCTGCGATCACAGATAAACTGTATTAAGATATTGGTCTGCTTGTAACCTTGTACGCACAAACTGCGGGTGGCTTATATTTGAATATACTGTAAGAAGCTTTTCAGTTTGGACTCGATAACGCAATGTTTGAACATTCGCTGTGGTGCTTTATTAATCGTAGCTCAAACACACCTTGCGTCCCATTGGAGTTTAAAAAGCTTGGGAGGAGGAAGGCTTTAAAATTTAAAAAAATGTCTTACTCTTTTTCCAAAAAACTAAATTTTTTTAGATTAAAAGATAATTTAAGCTGAGTCAAAATCAATCAATTATTAGCATTTGAAAATTATATCCCACGAAAATTGAGCCTCTGTTAGTATGCAACCCTGTTTTACACGGACCTAAATTCCTAGTATCAACATTTGTTGCTATACATGCTACAAGATATATCATTGACAAAAGGAACGGCAAACATTAAGTTTTGCGTATTTTTAAACTAAAAGGTAAATGGTAAGCGCAAAACGGAATTATATGCTAGAACATGCATGCATTTCTATTTTATACAACCTTACCCGTTATTATATGCCTGAAGTTTTCAAGGGAAATTAGATCAGTAAAATAAAAAAAAAATATTTCTTATCTATTTTGCTCTAAGATAAGGGTCAGCATCACATTAAAAAATTTGGAGCTCCGTTGCATAAAAAGTGTGTATAAAAGTTCATGTTATAAGACTTCCCTACAAAATAAGAGAGCCCTCGCCTGCTGTTTTCTTATTTAACATAACTCTTCGTCAATACTTTCATTGAATATGTTTCGGAAATTTTATACGCTGCCCTGGTAGATCATTTGTATACTGGGTAACAAGCAAGGAAACATATTCTTGATCAGCATTAATATATGAGTCTGTACAGCTAATTAAGTCTGAAAATTTTTTCGTAGATCAAAGATCCAGGAGGCTATAAATAATAGTGCCAGAGACTTTTGATTGATGCGATTAAAGTGTGTACAAAACTTGATACGTCATGCTTATGCGAAGAAGCTCTCAGGAGACACGATTTGTTCGTTCTAATATTTTTACCCACATAATAATTTACTCCTATTTCCCTGATATTTTACTAAATTTTGCAAAGTCGTTCGCATCCGTTTTTTATTATTTGTGCTATGAAGTATACAATTCGAGTTTGGAGATGATTCCAATCCAGTTCCCTTTGCATTTTTCAATTAGTTGCATTAGATCTTCACTCCTCGACAAGGTGCAGAAGCATACTTAATAGTATAGTCTCTGTTCAGTGTAAATTGATTCCTGAAATAATTCAATTAAATTTCTATGATGAAGGTTTTAGTACTTTGCAACATTTAATGTTCCATTGATATAATTCAAAAACTTCGTTCTGATATTTCAATGAGATTCCGATGATAAACAACCTTAACACTTCACTCTCCATTGATTGTAAAGTACTACCCAAAATAATTTATTTTATCCTGCAGCCTCAACATGTAATGGAACGTCTAACACACTGAGAGCTTTGCTGAGAGGGCATATTTGACTTATTCGAGAAAATCATTTTCCTCCAATGGTAGCAGATTTGTTCTTCCATTATTTTTTATGTAATGTGAATATGAGCAGCGAATAATTCGCTTCTCCTGTTCGGTCCAGTTTCAGCAATTTTAAGCTATGAAAGCCCAGATCCTGTTTTATCCCATCCCATTTATCAAATCACTGCAACTTCAACAGAGCAAACTACTCATTTATAAGCATAAAATGATATCTCTATGTCTGAGCAGGATTATACGCCGAAGTGTGACAAAAACAAAAAACGTTTATTGTAAATTGTAAATTGCACAAAATCCAATTATCTATAATTTTTCCCATATGCCTCGCTGAGCAATTCAGTCTCTGCGTGTGTGTGAGTGTGTGTCCGTCTGTGTTTATCCGGCGTGATTTTTCAACGGATAAAAAAATCAGAATAAATGTGGTTTAATATATGAATATGTAGCGTACACATTGTGCTTTGTTTTAAAATATTATATATTATAGGAAATGTAATTATTATGGAAAGTGCGCCATCGAACGTCATTAATGACAAACGCAAACAAAACTGCTATTGAAATAAATTTCATTTTGAATTTTCATTTAATAGTTGTACGTGTAAAGACTTCGCTTGAAAGTGTTTTTTTTTTTACTCAAAGTTTTTAATTATTTTAATACGCAATTAAATTTTAATTAAACTTTTTTTATTGGATAGTAGTGTTTGGAATGAAGTAAAAAAGATTTGAAGTCTGAACCAATAAAGATGCCAAGAAAAATAGATCAAACAGTCAAGCTTAAAGATTTCAAATATGTAGTAGAAATGAAAATAAATTATTTAAAGTCAAATCTTCGACATACTTTTCTATTGCAAATCGCATCTATATTTCGAATTCGAAACAATCCAACATTCATTCCGCTCTTGTGTTGCTGAAAAATTTACAAAATTTCCCCAAAAAAAAATTAAATCAAACTTACAACACATTTATCAAACAGCATTTAAAAATGAAATATTTCTATTTTTCTAGCTACTACTAGCTGAGTTCATATCCTGGCTGTCATCTACAAAAAATATGGCACCGACTACCACTTAAAAATCTAAATCCACATTTTAGCTAATTAAAAGATCAAAATCAAACTTTGAGTGGCTACAAGAGGCAAAAAAAAAATAAAAAGAAAATACCATGAAGAAAATTAGAAAAATGGTCGCTGATTTGAAGTTTAACGCGAGCGCGCTATGTATCCCCAAACGTAGTCGTGTTCATGTCCGTGTCCGTGTTGCTGCGGTCTACGTGCCAATTCGGCCAGCACATTTATCTTCATTTGGCTAAGTATCATGGCGCAGGGAAGTTGGGAGTTGGCTTACATTGTCATTACCAGTATAAAGACAATTGCTTAATTGTGAGCAAGCTTATGCGCTGGAATTTTTTCCAGCTTAAACGTCCTTGCTCTCCTTAAGATATTTTTTTTCTTTTTTTTTATGTCGCTTGTTTGTTTAACTTCAACATTTGTCTTGGCATAAGTTTTGCTTTTATGTTGCTTCAACTTGCATTACAACATTTTATTGTCATTTGATGAGGTTTCTTTTTTTTTATTTCAGTTTATACCCTTCATAAGAAAGTGTGAAAAGGTTATCAAATGCTTGTTGGAAGGTTTGTAATGCAATGAAAATCTTTTTGTAGATATGATCAATCAGTTTTGTTTGGTTTTTTTAATTGTTTGTTTGAGGCGAGAATCAGAGCAAAAATTGAGAGAACCATTTACTAAGAAGTTTGAACATCACCGAATTATATTAAACAAATTCCTCAAAATAATGGATTTAATACCATGTACCAGTTCCAAGTTAGTGAACTCAGCCAGGGACTAATAAATAAAACTTCCAAATTGACAAGATTTGAGGCTCTTACTGGGCTCAGTAGTGGCAAATGTTTAGGCCAACAACATCTTTAACAGTGAAACCGTGTAAGCCTCTTATATTTCTTTTCCAATAGCAATAGAACGATGATACATCACTGAAATTGGTTTTATATTTTTTCATAATATTGAATGCTTTGATAGCCTCTTATGCTGCCGGACAACGTTCACCTCGGAAATCTATTTTTGATTGTCATGAGGTGCTATGGCAGCGCTGTAAGGTGGATGACCCATGAGTTGTTTATTTTTAGCGTCCGATAAACTTTTTGTTTTAGAGCTGGCGTTGTTGTGATGAAGTACAATCGGTTTGCGGTGATTAATTTTTCTTAATTATTTGAATACTTCTGTCCACCTGTCCAGTTTTCCGAAGAAACAGGCAATCATTTTCAGCGTTCGCGAACCACTTTGGTTGTGTTTAGCTCGTTTTGGAATACCCATACTGTCGATTGCTGCTTTTTTTCGGACAGTAGAGCCTTCACGGATTTTATCCTGCAGCGAACGGCGGTCATGAGATATGGTTGCTGGGTAAAGGGAGGACAAGTTCGCTTTGGCTTTTGGCTACACCGCAAAGTAGAGGAAGGACAGTCTCTCCTTGATCTTTTACATTAGGCCAGACTCGATCGTATGCCTGCTCGATGTCCGCGATGTTGGCATTGCAATACTCCCGCCGCCGGTCAAATGCGCGCAATATGTGTTCGGTGACTCTATAGAGTTGCTCTACCTTTCCATGCCCAGAGCGGTAGCCAAACCATTGCTCCGGTATCAGGTTCTGAATAATATTTTTGTTTTTATTTGTATAATACTCGGGCGTGATGAATGCTCTGCGGTGTTTCTCTTGAGTCAATTGATTGCCCACTACACTGGTTATAAATATTTAGGAATATGCCAAGAAAAGCGATTTTCCTATACGTCAGAAGAAAAACATTTGGGCTGGCCTCTCACCGGAAGAATATGATACGCCAATAACTTATGCTTTCTAAAATTAAAGATGCTCTGCAGATTAATAGGAGCTTCCTGGTACATGCACAACCAATCTAGAGAATGAATAATTTTCTCACTGTATACGCGTATACAATGCATTAAAGGACGCAAGTGCTATTTCTGATGAGCTTCATATTTCACTTTCTTTCATCCCGCTTTTATTTCACACTTCATTCACAGAAAATTTTAATATATCAACAGATCATTCGCCGACTACATAGTCTATTATTTCTTGCCCAACCCATTCTTGACATCGAAAATGCTAAACGGTGTCGGTCCGGCACTAACACGCTCATCAGCATTTGACGCACGCGCTGCAACATTATCAATCTGCTCGAAAACATTTGACAGATCACCCAAATGTTGGCGGCGCAAACGCAAATATTCTTCTTTTAATGACTCAATTTTCTGATGTATTTCATAAAAACGTGCAGCGATCACAATGAATGCATCACTCATTTGCTTACAATCACATCTCAGTTCGTCCGGCGAATTGGATTTAGCAAGTGCAACATGCATTTGGCGCTCAGTTTGCCTTAAAAGTTCAAGAAATTCATTGAAATCCGCTTGCAAGCGTGACACAATACATTGAAAATAATGAGTTGATGTATTGCGTTCGCCTATACGTTCCAGTTTTTGCATGGCTTCTGTGGATTCTGTGCGCAATTGTTTAAGCTGCGCAAAACATGCATCAAGCGGATCGGCAGCCTCTTGTAGTTCACAATTTAAATTATTTGTTCTGCTGCTGACATTGATGATATTTATTGGTGAAGTGCGTGCCATTTCTATGGCAATAGTCTTTTGGTCCTTAATATACTTCTCCAGTAATGAGACTGTTTGGGCAATTTCAACGGGCACTTGAGTATCTTCAAGCATGTTGTTTGCGCGCAGATCAATACCGCCAAGACCGCCGACCATAGGCTTTGTAGCAGTGCTGGATAGAGGTTTGCTAGAATTAGTGTCTGCTGTGCGAACGGTGATGTTTGGGTGAGGAAAGGCAAATGCTCCAATACCACCAGCTAAGCCAAACATAGGCGCGCCTAACGGTGTGCCCATACCTAAATTGAATGTTGGAGCTGTTGTCACTGCAGTTGCAGGTTTCGGAGTTACTCCACCACTGTGGCCGAAGTTAGTAGCTGGTACAAATGAGAATGTTGGTGCTTTGTTAGCCACTTGAGCTGCTCCGAATGGCAGCCCAATACTAAAATTTGATGAAGTTTCGCTGTTTTCGGACATCTTGCCGCACAATTCTAATTTTAACTTTTAATGAAAGTATTTAAAAATTCGAATTTTATGTTTTTCTTTTCAAAATATGACTTCAACAGATTTTCTAAACACAATTTTTTTAAATTATTGACAAGTTGCTCGATTCTTATTTTGTTATTTGTTCTTTCTTTCATATTTTCTTTCTCTTTCACTTGCTCCTCCCTTTCTTCTACCCTTTTACTTTCCTCTCTTAATAGCATTCATAGTTCCTATCAGTTCCAAACCATACACCAAACAGCATATGTGTAGCGTATCAAAGCGACGCTTGCACCAAAGCTAAAAACTTTCTTTGCTTATTTTTCTCTTTTATTTGTTTGTATGCGTGTCGGACATTTTCCTTTCGTTAAAGGAAATGGGTCACCTTGCTTTGCTTTCATTTTATTCTTTTTTTAATTTCATCAACTTGACATTAAAGCGCTGCACATTTGACAGCGGGCGGCAGGCGCCCACAGCGCTTAGAATTCTTAGATTTATGCCGCACACACACACACACAGTTTTGTTGCTTTTGCAATTTTACTTTTAACTTTTCTCTTTTTTTGTCGTTTTGGCGAAAGATAAACATTTTTATTTGGCATTTTAGCAAGCATAAAGTTCCTACGTGTCCTCCCACTGTCAGCAGGTGAACCGCCCTAAGTGGCATTTAAAGCTGTGGTCACCCACACCGTTCAAATTATTTTGTGTTCTTCCATTCGAAAATCAAATTCAATAAGCAACAGATTTTATTTCACTTTCTAGTTTTAGTAAACTAATTAAGTAAGTCACTTTAATAGGACAACAAAATCCGACTAAATTTTTTTCACTTACTACGAAAACTTTAACTAAACAACTACAAGTCTGCTGTGTTCCATGTCGTCGGCATATGTGTCGAGTATTGTTGCAAGTATTCACATTACCAGCAAAAGGCAAAAAAAAGAGTAAAATAAAAATAAAAAGGCCATTTATACAAGGGTTTCTACATAGTTGTCGCATTTAGGCATGTGTCTGTACTCGCTTTATATGGAGGAATGGTGTCTCGTAGATGCGTACGATTATGTGGGCGCGTTTAACTGTGTTAAATGGAGAGCATATCAACAACATACAGCAACAACTATGCCGTCAATGGCAGACTGCAAAAAGCCAACGCCTGTACGAGCGAGCGAGCGCCTATAAAACTTAATGATCCAGCATATTCCTGTCGTCCCTGCACAGTAATGTACAACGTGGAAGGCACAAAATATTTTATTTAATGAATTTCTGCCGCAATTTATTTTGAAGTTTATGTTGAAAATCTTATCAAACTAATTCATGCAGGATGGCAATGGGTTGAGTAAATGTTTGCTGGACTTTTAGAAATAATATTGCGAAATACTAAGAAACACTAAGAAAAATTATGGTGCATCAAATTTTACTAAGACTTATTTCCCGTCCCTGCATGAGAATGTGAGGAGCATTAGGTCTGATAGGCAGTTCGACTTCACAGCTGGCAAATCTGTTGAGGAAGCTGGAAGGTTTGTGACTGACAGTGTCGAGTGCTGAATTAGATCACTACAAGCGCTTTTTCATTAATAGACATGCGTGTGCAGTGTGGGTGGGTGGGTGAATGACTCATTCACAGAGGATGTGCTACGCGGTGATCCCTTTTGAGGCATCTCGAATTACCGACTAAAGCTATACAAATTCTAATAGATCCTCCTCTTGATCTTGAAGTTCTACGGCGTGCCGTAAGCTACAAAATTAGTAGGCAGTTTCCCTATGTAGACATGAAAAGCTTAGATATATCTGAGAGAAAAGACTTCTTGGTAAGTCTGTAACCTCAGGTTGGCAAGTTAGGTGAGGAAGCAATGTTATGGCAAGGCCTGACTTTGAGTTCAAACTCTGTCTGGTCATGGCACCCATAATGCATTCTTGCATAGAAGGGACTAACATACCAGTTCTGCTTGCCGTTGTGGGTTTCATGATATGACATGGAATCACGTCCTATGTGAATACCCTCTGAGGTTAGGGTTTAAAGTTGTGTACGGGTAGTAGTACTTAGTAAGAAGCGTCGTATGGTGGCAGACTAAGTTTATATTTCCTATTACACACTCAAATTTTTTCTTCATGTTTGTGCCTGTTTTGTTCTTGGACCAGTTGGGAAGAGGCAAGTAGTCCACAAGTTGCATGGAACTCACTACTAGTACTACAAAGTCATACCAGATGGCTTGATTTGGAACCACAATCGTTTAGGGTTGGAGTCGGTTTCAACACTAGGCCCTAAACTTCAAGTTTTTTTATGAATTGTTGTTCAATGACTTCAACTAGACTACCAGAAAATCTTTTATACACCACTGAACACTACAAAAATAAAATTCGTATTCCTAATCGCTTGTACAACATTGTAAGTTAGTACATATTTCCATTTTATTTTTTCCATTTTACTAGCTCGTTTTCTGCAGGATACTGTCACATCCTGTATATATGTACAGGCAAAGAAAAAGTTAGCTTTTTGAACAACTGAAGCGTGTAGACTACGCTTTTTTTCGCATTTAACTCAAACAACAACAAAAGTTTAACAGTAACAACATGTGTAACTGCTTATTTACCTTTTCGACAACAAACAAATACACGCACACACACACACATAAAGAATAAACACAACACTAATAAGTATAAACGTGTGTAGGCGTAACAAGTAATGCCTACAACTAAACAAATTCAACTACAATAGAAAAACTGCTACTTAAATGTGGCTTTTTAGTGTGTCTGTTCCAGGCTATTACTTGATATATACTATATATATGTATGTAGCTATACTATATACAAGTTACCAACTGTCAATCAAATAGCAACAATGTGCAACACTTCAATTTTACTAAAAGTCTTTGAATTGTTACAGTACAACACATTTTTGGCAGCAATAAATTTGCTATACAATTGCATACTAAGCGGCCGCAAAAACAATGAAATGCAATTACTTAGCTAAGTGCAGAGATTTAACCGCAAAATACTCAAATGTACATACTTAGGCACAATGACAAGCAATTTAAAATAAATTATTCAAGCAAATATTTTTCTTGATATAGAAAAAATTAATGCAGCAGATCTGCTAAATTTTTGAAATTTGCCGCAAGTACAAAGTGCAACACTGCGTATGAGTTAAAAATTGTGTACACAGCTCACCACACTCAACAGTTGCCCACCACAAACAGCACTTCACGCTGTGGTAGATTATATACACTCACTGCTGCTGCTATAAAAATTAAAGCCTACTTATTGGCTGCTAGTTTCCAACTAATATATTTACGCCTAAAACTAGACAATATAATTTTATCTATTAAAGCTAAACAAAAACATGTTTACTTAAATTATTTTATTTATTTACTTATTTACTACTCCACGCATTAATTTCCAAACCAAATATAATTGCTAAACCACTAAAAATTATTTATACGCTCCCTTGACGTTAATCTTTTTAATTAACTACTCATATCCGCTTGCTAAACGCGTGTTAATTGATATTGCACGCAGTTCTTATTAGCTCTGATCTGGTTTTACTAAAACATTTGTGCTTTAATAAGAGACAGCTTAGCAGATTGCCATACAATAAACAGGCAAACAGATTTCAGACAGGAGGACGGACGGACAGACGTACGCCAGCTATCTGCGCCCTTTGTTTTGTGTCTTAATGAATTTCGACAGCGATATAAATTTTCATGCATGTATTTAAGACAGAAACAGTCATTCAGGACCGGATAGAATAGCATTTCACTTGTATTATATGTCGGCAATTTCATTAATTTAGTCTGCGCCAAGCAGCCAGAAGCATTCGGTGTCAAATGTTAATGAGCACCGAGTGCTGCAGAGAGATCCACTGAAGCACAATTAAATGTTTTGTTTTTATTCATTAGAAATGTTCTTTATATACTTTAAGCGTTGCGAAGCAATGCTTGGAATTGTGTGTTAAAGTGTGCAATGAATAAATTAAGATTTGAATTTTTAATAATTTATTTTAATAATTTTGCACCGAAATTTTTTTTGAAATTTTGTAACCTGCGGTGTTGTTGTTTTGTAGAATTTTATTTTACTTGTTTTTTCATTTACAAATTCTTTTCAACCTTATTTAAGTTTTGTCCCTGCTCGAGCGCCAATCCGACTGGTTCCCTCACTCTCCACCCAACCAAAGAAGAAGGAAGAGCGTCCTGCCTAGTCTTGGCGATGTACAGCGGAATACCAGACCATCTAGTTAGCATCGAGGACTTATGGGAACTCCACTCCGATCATCTGGCTCTAATAGTCACTATTAAATGCGAGTCCAATCAATCTACTGAGTGAAGCCGACTACTATTTACTCATTGAGCTGACTTCAGCGATGGACATAGATGATGCAGTGGGTTGATTCACTTAAAATGTACTTGATGCCGCTGCCATTGCCAACCCTCCAAGTACACAGCACACGGTCCAACGCCCTTGCTTCAACCTTGACGAAACCATAAGCGAGCTGCTTCGGACAAAACGAGACTGCGAAGATAGTTTATCAGGAGAAAGCATCCCCTGGACAGACTAGACTACAATAGAGCTTCACTATTTTCAAAGACATGCAAAACTCTAAAAAAGCACACTTCTTTGAACAGAAGGATGGTCTACACCGCTGAAAAACGAATCAAGAAAGAAAGGGCCATGTTTGGGCTATAAGGCGGGTGAGGTAAAACTTCCCACCCACTGTTTTCCAAATAGTTTTTAATCGGTCCTGCAACATGTGGCCGAGCGTTGTCATGATGGAAAATTATGGATTCGTGTCTAGTCGCATATTCGGATCATTTTTTCTTGAAAGGTCTCTTCAAAAATATAAATTGTGTTCGGTAAAGGTCCCTTTTGATCATCTGACCTGATTTCAAGAGCTCATAATACAACCAAACCTTGTGATCCCACAAAATACAGTGCATTACCTTGGCGCCATTGATATTAGGCTTTGCCGTGAATGTTGATGGTTGGCCTGACTTCACATACGATTTCATGCGCAATGCCTCCAATTCTACATCTGCAAACCTTTTTGGCTGTCCGGGTCGTTCTTCGTCTTCTAAGTCGAAATTGAAACTTTTAAGCCGTGCAAACCACTTCTTGCACGTTCTTCAGCTTGAGCATGGTCACCATAAACTTCCACTAAAATACGTTGACTTTCGATAGAACTTTTTTTCATATCACAGTAATGAAGAAGAACTCCCCGGAAAAACACTTTATCCTGCAAAAAGTTCAACATTTTCAAATGAATAGAAAAAATTGGCGATTCACACAGTTTAGGTCCAGACAAATCAATTAACTAAAAATTTTATTATAAACGAATTAACCTGAAGGTAGAAACGAAGACCTTAAGCGAGCTATTAATATCATTGGTTGTACAACTAATAGAATTTTAATGAGTTTGATATAAAGGCTATGATGATGCTTAAACTAATAATTTACGATGGTAGATATTTATCGATTTGAGAAATGCTTGATTAATATTTTTAGGTGATAAGATTTCATCCATTTTTCTCTTGTGGTATTTAAATCTTTTTCGTTGAAATTCAGTACAAACTATTAAAATGTGGAATACTGTTCGGAATTTCGGAGGTTTATTTAAAATAAAGAAATGACGCAGACTAGTGTGATCCAATGGAAGCCTCATGCTATTTCGATGTGTTTGTTTCCAGGAACCCATAGCAGGAGTAGTTTGTGGTTTGAAGGCTTTTAAAAAATAATATGAATCGTAAAGAAGATCCCTGAGGGATTCCATTATTGCTGCAGAGACGACTTTGTTTGTTTGGACTATTTCTATTTTCTATTTGAGAGGAAGTTAACTATAAAATGAAAAATTTTAAGTCCTACTTTCCAAGCAATAAATTCCTATAATATTCCTAGCCCATCGAAGGCTTGACTAAGTCAAATTAAATGCTTGAGAGATGTTTTTTTCTCTACAAGGTTGTAGAGGTCAGTGTATCAGTGACTGCTATCTAATAGCTGACAGCCAGCATAGTCGTGTGGTTATTATTTTGTCAAGAACCTTTAAAATCCAAAGATTAAGGAATATGTGACAGTATGAGTTTATAGATGTCTTGTCGGAATTTGGTTAAATAAGGCTAAAATTGGCCTAAGCTGGAAATATAATAGCCAGCACTCGAATCTTGTAAATTACATAGGATCAGGTTGGCTCAAACAAGCTAAACTCATCATCTCGCACTAGTTCATGCAGTTCTAAGCTTGTAGTCCCTCAAATAGCATTAATTTTCTACAACTCATCCAACTCAATCCATTCAAAAATATAAAAGTCATAAGCAAATTTTTGTGTCAACATATTAATGATATAAATAAGACTTATATCATGTATTAATTTATTAAATTCGTCTAAACTTTAACGCTATGAACTAACCCTGTATGTAGGCTACAATACACGCCCCAACAGCATTTAAATCTGTTGAGCGCGTACAGCACGATCAGCCACCTCTTCAGGTGTTGGATGCTCCTCAATATAACGAATAGCTCGCAGAATAGCCTCTGGAATTGGTGGTGGTGTGGGCAACAAGTCGGATTGTGGCTGGAAACCATTCTGATCGGCAACATATGTCACAGATACTGGTACGCCCTCTGGTGAGATATATTCGAAATGTCCATTGGCATGATCACCGCCAACGCCCTGTTCTTGCACTATTTGTCCATCTGACTGCTGTGTATCAAAGTGATAGCTGCCATCGATGTCTACCTGTGAGACAGCATTGGTCAGTTGCGCTTCATAGTTAGCGCAGGCAAAGCCGAGTAGCGAAGCAATGAGCAACTATACAATAGAAGATTTGAAAAAGGAATTAATAAATATTTTTTTTATTTCTAAAATTAATTTAAATGCAGCTTTTAACACTTACAAGTTTGTACATCTTTGTTGTGTTTGCGGTGTTGTACTGCTTTGTTAAAGTTGTTTGGTTGAACTGATGCAGCATTGCAATCAAACTCAAATATTTATATCCATCCAAAAAACTAAAAAAAAAACTAGCGCTTGAACTCATTCCTAAAAAAAAAGCAATAAAAAAATTCATGTTTGCTTTAATATGTTAATCGAGATTTACAACAAAGGTCAATGTAAAAACCCAAAAATCATAAATCGAATGCGTTGCGCCGATCGCCGTATCGAAATGTCACAATTAATGCATCTGATTAACGCCCAAAACTTTAGCTGCGTCTCATCAACCTTAAACAGCATCATCATCAGCATCATCATCAGCATCAGCATATAGATTTGTATAAATTTGATTGATTTTTTATTTATATCTAAAGCGCCGACGAAGGTGATTAGTTCATTAAAAGGTTTGCAAGACATTTAAATTAATTTTTTTTTTGGCAGTGCAAAATGAATTGCAAAAATTTGTATCACACAAAGGTGTCTGATTTGAAATTGTGTTGCTTTGTTGCTTTTTTTATTTAATAATAATGTTGCAAAAATGTAGAAGAAGAGAAATATCTTTTCATATTTTTGTTTAGCTTTTGAAATTGATGGCAAATCAAACAGCTGAGACTGCTTTCAAACAGTAGCAAAGCTTGAACATGTGTTTTTAAGATGTAGCAGATGAAGAGTAGATGAAGGTGAACGAGGGTGAAAGCAAGCTTCGAAAGTAGAAAAATAATAATACAATAGAAACGAAAGATAGCAGAAAGATTGTAGAAAATATGAGATGCAAAGTAGACAGAAAGTCTTGATACTTCATATAATAAAATGATTTTAGAAAAAATACAGACAAACTGTGAAACAAACGCACAAAGAAACGCGAAGACTTACAAACAGACAAAGATACACATATTCATGCAGAATGTCGGAAATAAACCTATATGGACATAAAGATGAGCGTAGAAATATTAATACATAATAGGAAAACCACAGACAAATTGAGAGAAAAGATAAATAATGACAAACAGACAGAGAAACTAACAAATAAACATATGTCCATACAGACAGACAAACAGACAGACAGACAGACAAAGAGACATACAGACAGACAAACAGACAAACAGACAGACAAACAGACAAATAGACAAACAGACAGACAAATAGACAGACAGACAAACAAACAGACAGACAGAC
The DNA here is from genome assembly GCA_035044805.1 of Leucophenga maculata. NCBI lineage: Eukaryota > Metazoa > Arthropoda > Insecta > Diptera > Drosophilidae > Leucophenga > Leucophenga maculata. The sequence continues at coordinate 1,128,504 of JAWNNP010001005.1, read as the reverse complement.
AAATAGATAAACAGACAAACAAACAGACAAACAGACAAACATACAGACAAACAGAGAGACAAGCAGACAGGCAAACAGACATACAAACAGACAGACAAAAAGACAGACAAATAGACAGACAAACAGACAGACAAATTCCCTGGGAGGATTCCCTAGGGGATTTCCTGGGAGGATTCCCTTGGGGATTCCCCTCTAGAGGTATTCCCTGGGGGATTCCCTGGGGAATTCCCTGGAGGGACTCCCTGGGGGAATTCCCTGGGGGGATTCCCTGGGGGGATTCCATGGGGTGATTCCCTGGGGGGATTCTCTGGGGATTCCTTGAGGGAAATCCCTGGGGGGATTCCCGGGGGGATTCCCTGGGGGTATTCCCTGGGAGGCATTCCCTGGGGGGGATTCCCTGGGAGGGATTTCCTGGGGGATTCCCTGGGAGATTCCCAGGGGGATTCCTGGGAGGATTCCCTTGGGGGATTCATAGGGTTGATTTCTTTGGGATTAACTTTTGGGGGACTCTCCGGAGAATTTTTTAGGAGGATTACCTGGGGGGATTCCATAGTGAAATTACTTTAGGGTATTTCCTAGGGGTATACACTTTGGGCTATTTCTAGGATTTACTAGGGAGATACCTTTCCTTGGAAATATCCTAGGGCGATTCTTTTCGGGGAATCACTTTTAGGGATTAACTTTGGGGGATTTCCTAGGGGAATTTCCTGGGTTATTCCCTTTGGGGGATTGATACTCTTTGGGAGATTGATACTCTTTGGGAGATATAATTTGAAGGATTTCCTTTGCAGATTGCTTACCTTTTGGGATTCCCTTCCCAGACAGGGAGATTTTCTTTGGTGAATTTCTTATGGGGATTGCTTTTGGGGATTCACATTTGGCAATTCACTTTGGGAGATTTCCTAGAGGAATTTCTTGGGGGATTTCTTTTGGGGGTTGATTCCCTTTGGGAGATTGATCGCCTTTCTGTGACATACTTTGAAGGATTTCCTTTGGGTATAGATAACCTTTAGGGATTCCCTTAGGGTTCCGCAGACAGGGAGATTTTCTTTGGCGAATTTCCTAGCGGTATTCCTTTTGGGGATTCACTTTGTGGATTTCTTAGATTTACTTTGAAAGAGTTCTTTTGAGGATTGATTGCCTTTATGGGATTCCCAGAGGTTTGCCAGACAGGGGTATTTTCTTTGAGGGACTTACTTTGGAGGATTCCCTGGGGGAATTCACTTTATTTTTAAAATGTTTATACTACAAATAAAATTTATAGAAATAATTTCTTTATTTGAAATGAAGAGCCTTTATCAGTGATTTCGAAGATATCTTCCGAGCCTTAAGATTTTTAGGACACAAAGGTTTGCAATGTGAGCAGTTTTTAATTTTTTTCTGAACACATTCTGCGACTTTGTTCAGGCTGCGGCATGAATTTAGCATTTGATTATTTCTTTCTATTTTCTTATTATATGTTACTTATAGATTATTTTCCGCTGTGAAACAAACTTCTAAAACTTTTCCACACCAAACCCAAAGAAAAAGATTTCATTTAAATATTTATATACAACAACAAGAGCGAAAATGTATTTTCTTTTTTTTTCTATTAAAATCTCGTTCAACAATGAATGTCAACGTCAAACGTCAGGAACGATAAACATGAACTCTGACTTCTGCCACAGAATGTTGTTGTTTGCATAGACAGACAGACAGACACCGAAGCACAATTGAGCTACAGATACTACTTACAATGAGGCTGTGATTTGGCTAAAAGGATGAGGCGAACATGAACAATATACTAGATTACAATGGAACACAAAAAATCTATATATACAAGACAAGTTTTTGTGAAGATTGTATAACCTAAAGAAGCTGCACAGACTTAAACACGTTTATCATAAGGCGCTGCTGCTTGTACCGCTGGTGCGACGCCACCATGCACGCCGGCATCAGCATGTCCTTTTTGTACATGTCCATGTCCGTGTCCGTAATGTTGGTCTTGTTCCTCCTCCTCCTCTTCCGGATGTGCAGCATTCCATTCCAGCGCCTTCAGTATAGCCTCAGGAATTGGTGGTGGTGTCGGCAAATGTTCACCCTGTGGCTGGAAACCATTCTCATCGGCTGTATAGGTCAACTGTATCAGCTGTCCTTCGGGTGTATAGTATTGCGATGAACCCGATGCATAGTAACCGCCGACGCCAGACTCCTGCGCTGCAATGCCATTTGTCGTCTCGAATTGATAGTTATAGCTGCCATCATGTTCCTTCAGTTCGTTGACCAGACTGCGTATCTCAGCCTGTACATCGGCGGGATTTGAGTGGTAATCGTAGGAAGCACTGCAGCAGCTAATGGCGCAGGCGATGACAGCAATGAGTACGAACTGTAAATTTTGCAAAATGTTAAAATGTATCTTGGCTTGTCTTATAAGTCGTCCTTTTGCGTATCCTTAGCTACTTACGATTTTATACATTTTCTATGATTTAGTAGTTTGAGCTGTTGCTGTGTAGCTTGTTGCTATCTAAGTTGCTAAATTGTGTTTGATGTGGATGCACTTCGAATTTGCATATTTATACTTTGACTCCGTCTAAGAAGAAATATCTTTTTTTTCTCTTTGTTATTATTTAATTGCAGCTGCTTTCTACACTGCGTCGCAAAACGGCTACAGGCACACCACATAACATGAGTTAATTAATATATTTTAAAAAAATAGACATGCACATCTCTGAGCGTAATCATCTTCAATCACCGAAATGATCCCGTAAACGCGCACATAACACTTAACACCAATTATTGTTTAATTATTGCTAAATGTGGCCAAATGTGCGCGTTTGTGTTGCCAAACTTTAACAAACTTTTGGTCCAATAATTTGTAAATATTTTAGTTGGCTGTGAAAAATATCTCCAATGCAGCCATAGCCACAGCAGCATGGATTTCATGCTGGCTAACGTTCAAATTACTTGCGGTCTTCAGCTTTTTTTTCTACACATTTTCAGCGCATTTTTTTGTGCTGAACTTTTTGTTAGCGTTTATAGTTTATTTTTGGCCTGAGTTGATTCATCAATTATAAACAAACATGTTGATTCGCTTAGTTAAAAGTTTACAACAAAAGTTCGTTGAATTTGGTTTAACTGAAACGAATGGTGGGTAGCTCTAAGACTTAGTTGTTGAAAACTTGACAGTCGGACAACCAAAACTGATTTCGAACACTTCATTGCTGGAAACAATGCCAGAAGTTCAAGTCACAACCAATGCCATCTATCTCCCATTCATTTTCCATTTATTTTCTATCATCTTTCAAGTATCTCCAATTCATCTTCCATCTAAATTCCAACAATATTCCCAGTATTTTCCATCCATCTACCTATCAAGTATCTCCCATCACCTTCCATCTATCTTCCATCTATGTTACATATAACTTCCAAGTATCTCCCATCCATCTTCCATGTATCTTCCAAGTATCTCCTATCCATCTTTCATCTGTCTTCCAAATATCTCCCATCTATTTTCCTTTCTTTCTTCCAACTATATTTCAAGTATCTCTTATCCATATTCCATCTATTTTTCATCTCTTTTTAACTCTTATCCCTCTCAGCTTCTTGGATAAGCCGGAGCACAACCCTTGTCGAAGCTTGCTTGACAATGTCAGTTATCTAGCTACAGCCGAACAACTCTAGACAGAACCTATAATCAGTTTCTCGCGGAGAGACAAATATAGTTGAACAGATATCTCAGTCGATTATGGACAATCTTAGTCACCTCTGCTTAGAAGTGCGTTTCTATTTTATGGCATGCAACTCAGATTAGGAGAATGTACCCAAAGTAATAGAAATCATGTTATTGTGCCTCAATATATTCCCGCACCTGTAACCTTTTCGGCGAGGAAACCATCAGTAAGCATCTAATACTTGGGGTGCCATTCTCCCAGTCCGTACAGCTTTAGAGAAGAATTGAGAACCGTTTGCCAAAGATGAGTTTTATGGTTACACAATCTATAATGTTGAAGAACTCATTGCCGGGAATGTGTCCAGACCAGACCAGAGCTATTCTGGAAACTAATAGCCGTGGAGGTTTGTATAAAAACTTGTCCAACTTCTATTGAGCATTGCATATGTAATGCACAGACAGGCAAGCCGCGGCAGTTGGTCACAGTCTGATGGCTTTTGCTGTACTTGGGGTCACCAAGCAAAGGAAGCTTAGCTGAAAGTGTGTTTTACCATTGTGGAGCATATAATTCAAAGATCATTTTTAGAGAGTTACCCCAAATACAGTCAAAAAGACGTTTACAAATCCAAAGACGTTTAGTAGCCTCAGTTAGCACTAATTTTAGGTGAGAGTTCAAATTTAGCCTTTGGTCTAGGTTAACATCCATAACTCTAACTTTATCGAAGAATTTTAATGAGTGTTATGTATATAAACTGAACTGAAACTGTTGGAAAGGGTAGTAGTACAGCCTTCTGAAGATTAATCCTGAGGCCTTCGTTGGTACACCATTCGGTCATTACTCGAAGAGCTGAGCACATGAAAGCCGAGAGTCCTTGGAATTGTTCATGGAAACCTTCATTCATAGAAGGCAAGACCGTTGGTGAACACACATCTACTCAATCTCCATAAAGTAATAATAAAAAGAGCCTGCTGCCTAGGTAAAACTGGATCAAATCGATTTATCAGTCAAGAGGTTTTAGATGTCATAATAAATCTTAAACCTATAGGCATCTCCTAAATCACATAAAACTTTCTCTCGCAGAAGACCTGCTGGAACTCAAAACACGATCCTACACTCAGTAGAGGAAAATGGAAACAGACTTCAACCGGAGTTCAAATGCAACCATAATTCAAAATGGGATATATTGGGTAAAGGGAATATTGGAGGCAAAGAACCCCCAGAAAGCGGAATGGATTTCCATAAACACTGGCACATCAAGAATGTATGAGGATAAGGGCACAGTTTCAGGCGTTTTTTTGGAGTAAGATGCAATGCAGATACTCAACAAAGTTATCAGGGAAAAATGTTTTAGCTTTCTGAAGATTTGGAAGATAACCTCCATGGCTTCGCAACTCTGATCCTTGCTTCATGTTCAGCGATATAAATTCCATTGATATTATATTTTTATATTTTATAAAATTCTGAAATACTTTCTTATTGCTATCACAGCGCTATGGAACCAGTAATTTAGCACTTACCCCTCCAATAATTAAGCTCAATGAACCAGAAGAGTTTTAATATATTTTTCAACGCTTAATTCGAACTTGTGTTTCTGGGCGAAAAAAAATAGGTGAGAGTTCCCTCCTACTGGCACTGGCTACTGGTAAGTTTAAAGCGGTGCCAGTAGCCGGGCACCTTTTTTGGAATTGTCGATTTTTAAGGCTTTTTCTAAATCTACTTCAAAAATCATATTTTTTTAAATATTTAATTTCCGTTTAAATTTCTTGTTAGACCTTAGGGTGGCAGTAGGTGGGCACTCTCCCCTACACGTTTTTTTTTATATATATTTTGACAAATTGCCCATTTTTTTTTTTTTTTTTTTTTTGAGGAAGCGGTGCACCGGCTCAGAATCAGCGACCTAAAATCCAATGCGACTCTAATATGTCTAACATCACAGTTCCATGAAATGTAATTCCATTTCCAAGAAAAGTAATTATTTTTTTTTAAGGAAGTTTATTTTAGGAAAAAAAAAAGCTGAAAGGGAATGTTTACAGGGTGCTTACTTTTCATTATTTTTTTTTTTTCATATTTTTATTCGATCCAGTGAAAACATCTTAAAAAGTATTTTATTACACAATTAAAAAATTTCTCACAGTGTAACTGGTTACAGCAATTCAAAAACAAATAAAAAGTCACACATGAAAAATGATATTCAAGCTTGAAGCTTTTAGCTTTTTTTTTTCTACATCTGCTTCTTCTTCTTCTTCTTTTTTGCTAAGCTATTTTTACTAAAGCTGCTGTTTCTGCTTAATTTTTGTGATTAATTACGTCGAGCAAAGCAAAATGAAATTTGTTACACACATGTGTCAAAGTCGTCTTCGCAGATTTAATAAAAAAAAAAAAATACTTGTACATATGATGTACCCTACAATGTATAATTTGTGTAACACAGACAACAATTAGTAAACAGAATGGAGTAATAGGCGAATATGAGATGCGTATTGTGCTGACCTTGACTAAGCCACTACTTGAGTCGTGCTGAGTTGAGTCGTAGGTAGGCCTGTCGGCCAGCTTTGCGCATTTGGGAGATTTATTTACTTAAATTTATTATAAGACAACTGAGATTATGAAGATTGCACAGATTATACTAAATATGTCTGACGATGTCCGACAATGAGCGATTGGGGAAGCTAACCGAATGAACATACAAAAATTACTGAAACAAATTCGTTGACGACTTGAGGCAGAAATATGTTAACAATGCCACGCGGCATCAATGAAAAGTATTTAGAAATCTTTAGAAATCTATGCAAATTTTTTTGTATTATTCTTTGATTTAAACTTAAATTTGCAAACAAAAATAAATTTAATTTTAAATACCAAATTAAACAAAAATCTTGGCATATCTGACTGCATACGTGCCATGTTTGGGAGTGTGAAATCTCATTAATCATTTATAGTTCTGGCTTGCTTCATGTGTTAGATCATTATGCGGGTGTGTGAAATAATTTAATTATTTATAGAGCGGAAATTGGTAAATAAATTATTTTTTTTATATGGACACGTTTTGTTGTTTGGCAGAAAATAAAAAAATTAATGATATATATTTAGGGGAATCGTAGCTTTATTACGCTTCAAATAAGGTACTAAGTAGATATAAATATTTGAGGGATACAACATTTTATATTTATTTTCTGTATCTTTTAGACCCCTCGAGTTCTGGTTGTTCATAATATGAAAGAAGGACAGACGGACAGGCAAACATATCACAATTTGAGTTTTAAAATCAAAGCTATATGCCAAGGTAAGATATATAAGACCAACTATATGATACGCTACAAAAAAAATAAATAAAAACATTGAAAGCATATTTTTCTTTTCATAACCAAATAAATCTTTCCAAACAATACATAAAAACTTGCATTTCAATTTCTTAAATTTATTTTCAATCTAAAAACCAATCTAAATGCAGATATCTTTGTATCTTTTTCGAAATAAACATTTCCAAAAAGGCCATTGACATTGAAAAATTTAAATTAATGCAACAAATATTTTATGCACACGTTCGTTCGAGTCGTGCTCACACCTAAGACAGGTCAACTATGATTGCCCTTTACCTTTCTAAAACAAACAAAACCAAACAACACGCTTATACTATCAAAACTCAGTTCAAACAGAAATCAAAATCAAATTAAAACTGTGTAGGCTTATTAGATATAAACATAAACTTTTAACAAGCACGAAGCAGAAGATGTTGCCGCGTGTCTTAAACTTAACAAAATTAAGTCCAAACATTTTTAAATATTTTATGGCTTGCATTAAGTTGAAACTCGAACTCCATGAATGAATACAATAAATAGTTAATAAAAACCGATTATAACAGATTTAGTCAAACAAACAATCGTAAAAGGCAGCAAAAAGCACGAACAAAGCCACAAATGCCAAATTTTTTAATGCTTAAATTTAAACAAATGCATAAATAATCAAACAAAACCTCCAATATTTAGACACCTTAACTCTAAATGACCAATTTATAAAAATCTAATTAAAGGCAGGTACAATTTTTTGTTTATTTTATTTTTCTATATTTTATGAGCGAATGTGGAGCATAAAATACGAAATAAGAAATTAAGTAGCCGCATTCGAAAGTGAGACAGAAATTTGCATATAAATTTGATTGTCAAAAGAAGGCAAAAATGAGAAGGAGAAGAAGAAGCATAAAATGTGTCAAGTTTGAGTTTTTTTTTTTGTATTTAACTTAACGGTTGTCTAAGTACCCTATACTAATTCATCTAATCTCCATTGAAAAAGTACGCATCGGAGATAACCAACTGTTGTGTTCCGGTTTTCACCAATTTTTGTGGTTTTGAAATCGAATCGAAATGAAATGGAAATAAGCTGTTCTGCCTCTCAAAGAGTTGACTTTCTTATCTACGAATTAGAAATCCAATTCAAAGAAATTCCAATATCCATTTGGCTGTCTACTTTTCTAAAAAAATACCAATAGAAGGGTCCAAAGACCACCTACCGGAACACCTGCATGATGGTTATATGAAGCACCAAGTTGAGAGTGCCAGATCTAGTTATTTTCTATAAATACCACTATCCGAAAGATCACCCTCATGAGCATCTATATTATTTCTGTCTGAAAAATAGTCACTATGAAGGCTATTATGCGAGTTAGCAATCGCTTCATGTCTTTGTGTGTCTGAAATACCTTGTAAAAAGTGTCCGAAAGTTCTTTGTGATGCATTGTGGCCATTATGAAGACACATAGAAATACCACTACCGGAAAGATTAGCCACATGAGCACCTACTTGATTTCTGTCTGCAGCACCAATTGGAGTGTGACCGAATAATCCGTATTGTGAAATATAACCATTCTGAAAACCAGTTAAAGCAGTCCTATACGAAAAACCACCAACGGAAGAACCTACAAGATATCTGTCTAAAATATGACCATTCTGAAAACCACTTCCGGATTGAGCAAAAACATGATTGCCTTGTGTGTCTGAAATACCAAGTGGAGAGTGTCCAAAAAAACCAATTGGTGCAATATAGCCCTTCTGAAGACCAGAAACACCACTACAACATCGAGAGAGGAACATACATGATTCGGAAAAAGTATTGTACTGTCGGAAGAACCTAGATGCTGTTAAAGACTCAAGTTGTTTAGAGATCCACTATAAAAGTTTACTGAGGAAATGGAATTATATGCCACGCTGTATCATGAATATTGAAAAATAATGGACTTAAATCTATTCGATGGGTTGCACGAATATATAATGAAACTAGCTTTTTGTTCTGAAAGTATAGGGGAGGGGAGGGGGGTTATTATCACCCCTCCAAACTTAACAGTTTAACTTTTCTTGATCCTCTTAACATCTCTTTACCCTAAATGAATGCAAAGATAAGACATATTTTGATTATCGCTTAATATTAAATTATTATTCATCGCTACAAACTTCACAAGCCAACTCTAAAACCTTTTACATTTCCTGCAAAGGGTATTTTAAAGATCAGAGAACCAGAAGAAGAAGAAAAAAACAGAAAAAAACAAATAATCAACCGAAACTTTTTTGATTAACCTTGAGCTGGACTTGTTCTCATTCGAACGAGTCAACGAAAACGTGAAAAAAACGACACAAAATATATCTCACAGCGAACGTACGAGTATACGAGTATGCATTAAGCACATCTCATTGAATTTAGGTCAACAGTGACTTTCAGATCAGTGTCGAAGAAGTCTGACAATAATGGTGTAGCATGTGCAACATCATCATGCAGCAAACTTGTGCTATCTGCCTAAAGTTCCACACGCACCGCGCATGCAACTCAGTTAATACCCAAGAAGATGGATTGATGCTTTAATGGACTTGTCGCTATGCATAAAAAAAGCAAAGCAAGGAAAACGATAAAAAAAAAACGACCTACCAGTTGCACACAGCAGGATGCAAGCGCAAGCCAATCAGTTACAATTGCATATCGGAAGTTCCAATATTCCTACACAGACTCGAGATACACGAAACTGCTGCGTGGGGCTGCGCATGAAGACTCAGCGCTGGCGGCATATCTTCTTAACTCAACTTTTGCTTTCATTTGTAGCCGGTTGGCGCGGCTTAAGAGAGCAGTAAATATCGAAAACGTGTTCGCAGCCAATTCACGTGTAGCACACATTGTGCTATTTTTATATTCGGCTCGTACCAATCCAGCTAAAAAGTCTTCTGGGGCTTACATGTACAATGTAGCTCGGCATGGTAACAGCCACCAAGCAGCGTCTGTGGCAAGGTTGTTCACTTGCTGTGCGCAACGCAGGTTGCGTTTAAAATATTAAATTACAACAAAGTATGAAGAGGAAGGTGTTGCCGATTGAAGCGAAGAGAGTGGGGAGCGCTAAGTTTTTGGTGCGCTGTAAGTGAAGATTTTATGCGCTACTATTAATGAAATTTGTTTGTAAGCAGTCAGTTGAAAATATATGATTGGAAAGTATATAAACTTATAGGATAGAGAAGCGATATAGAGCTGTATATTGAGGGTATATCTGTGATTCCATTTGAAGCTCTTGAACTCTATATAGAGATGTGTAAATAATTTATAATGAAAAAGTTAAACTTTTGTAAATGGTCCTCAACTTTTTAGAAAATCTTATTTTTTGGTCCTCATAGGCAATGAGCAGTCACCAAATATTGGCATTACGGCTGGATGGCCACCAGATGCCTGCTTTACCCACTATTGTCGAGTGTACTACATTAATTTTTTGTTGACAATACAGCAGAGGAAGTTTGGGAGCATTGTCTTTCGTTATACTTTCGATTCTATAACCAGCTCTCATCACACAGTTCAAATACTATGTTAAATGAAAGAAGTCTTGTAAGCCGGGACAAATTTTTTTTCAAATAGAAAACGAGAAGCATGATATCTTCCATAATTTTCTCTACTGATGTGCCTCAAAATACAAAATTAATATATCTATTAGTCGTTCGAGATACCAACATCTTATTCTTACCGTCTTCCGGTCTTCCAGCCAGCCTCCATAATCTTTTGCGCGCTGACGCCAGTCGTTTTGAATGCCTAATAGGGAGAGATCTCTTCATAACTGGTCAGTCCAAAGCGTGCCCGGTCGTCCTCTATTTGGGCGTCCTCCCCCCATAAAAGCCAATGCGTGCTGGAGCTCTTTCATCCATTCGAATGATGTGACCAACCCAGTACAGCCACTGGAATTTTATACGCTGGACTATGTCAACCTCATCGAACAGCTCGTACAGTTCGGGACCTATACAAGTTGCCGACTATAATAGGACCAAAAATCCTGCGTAGACTCTTCCTCTCAAAGACTTCAAACGCTTTTTCATCTGACTCAATCACGCTCCATGCCTTTGCGCCATACAATAGGACCGAGAATATCAGCGTTCCATAGATTTTTATTGTCTTTCGAGAGAGGGCTTTTCTTCTAAGTTGCTTGCCTTCCCCAAAAAGCATCTGTTAGCAAGTGTGATTTTTCGCCTTGCTGACTCGTCAGCCTTGTGTACCGATGATATCGATGTCATCGGCGTAAGCGAGCAGCATTACTACCCTTTGGAAGATCACGCCCAACATTCTCTGTATGTATGGCACTGGCGTAGCATGTATTCCATCTCATTCAAAGAACAGAAAAATAGCGAAGAAGGCACGCTTAATACAATTATTATATTAATTAGAGTCGTATATCCCCCCATGCTCATTGCTCATTTTTAAGTCAATCTTTAAGTCCATCTTCTTCTATGGAGCTCCTTTCTGCTTGAAGTTTTCAAACTGTTTCATAGATAAGCTATAAGTGACTCAAAACAGAAGATTCAGGCGTGGTTCAAATGCATTTCAATATTACTTCATCATGTAACAGAGCTAATCTTCTATCACAATTGAGTGAAACGCAACCAAAAGCTAAGCCAAGACCAAAAAAAAAATCGTGTTATAACTGCTTAATCTTCTTCCATCTTCTTCCAATATCGTAGTATGGATACGTATGAATCGCAGAATGTAAAGAGTGTCACATGAAATAAAACCCTCAGAAATATATCCGCTACCGGTGCCTCCCATTCCCAACATCTAATCAATACAGATGAATGAAATTTAGTATATGATTCACTAGAAAAATTTTACATGCCAACCATACATGGCGAATCCACAGGAGGGATAAGAGCGCTTGCCGGGTATGCTAATAAATTAATAATAATTTTTTGATTATAATATTTTGAAATGTCCAAGTTTTTTTGAGCATGAAAGAAAGAACTCGGCACAGAACTACTAAATATTCAAATATGAAGACTCTTTCTATAATATTACCAAAGCTATTGATGTTCATCAGGACAAGCAGACAGACGGACATATCGAAGACGATACATCTTTTCATGTTGATCAATAATATATACACTTCATGAGGTCTGCTTCGTCTACTCCTCCTGTTTTGGCACAAACAAGTAAATCCAGCAAAAAAAATATAAATACCCAACCACATTGTGTAGGGCATACAAAAAGGGAAGAGCAAATTTATGACTATCGACTTTTTGCAAGTTCTTCTCACGCGCAGCTTCGGAAGTTGGTTGGCAATAATGCAAGGCAAAGAAATTAATATCGTAAATCTAATTTTTGATTCATGCTTTTATTACAAATGCAATCTATAAATATTGCGCTTCTGTACAGCGGCGATCGACAGCCTTTAATAAGAAAAAAAAAATAATAATTATAAATTGCAAAAAATAAATGGAAATTTATTGATATAATATCAGAGTTAAATGGCCATACCCTTTATATATAGTATATGTACGACTTTAACTAAGAAAACAACTTGTACGAGTAGTAACAACATTTTAAACTGACCTTCACAACAACGGCGAACATCGCACGAGCGTGTGTCCGAAGCGGAAGGAGTTCCATATAGATATACTTGTATAACAGAAAAACAGCATGAAGCTAATGATAAATTATTAATTTACACATAGCAACCGAACGAACATCAACAATTAATAAACAATTTGTACAATAGCAGACCATACAAAAAAAAAAAAAACATAGAAAAAAATTAGTTCAATACAACTCCAACTCGAATTTGTATTTGAATTTAACAAAATGTTTTACATTGACAATTGGAATGACTAATGACTAATTTTCTTTGAATTTTTACTGTACGCACTTGAACTTTAAACTGGCGCTTGATTATGACCTATAAAAGATACTTTCATATATGAATGAAATGTATATGATTAATTGTTATAGAATTTTAGGGGAGAGCAAAATTAATGACAGTTCTATGCATTGTGAATGAGTGTTTTAGCATTTCGGTATTAATTATCTTATTTTGAAATATTTCTGCATACTTATTAAAAATTATATAGGAAAATAAACTAAGCGCATTCATTAGTCTCAAGTAATTATTTCATCAATTAAAAATGATTTTAACAATTTTTGACTAATAGTCTTCTAGCATTGCGACAACTAATTCCCACCGAAATAAAAACAACATCAAACTGTCTGCAACTCATCAGCTTAACACAAAAATCCGAAGATTTCAAGCTTGACTAAAATTTGTCACTTGAATGCACAGCAAAAGTAGCGTAGCAACAATTTTCGAAAAAAAAGGCTTTTAAAAAATTAAAAAAGAATTATTTCACAACATTTATTAATACACAGTAATTAGCAAACAAATTTAGCAAATTTACATTCTAATAAAAACAAAACCTATTGTAAATAATATTTTTTTTTAACAATCAACATAATAAATGCGCTTGACGGACCACAAAAATGAAAAAAAACTTGTTGGTGGCCCGATAAATAATAACTATTTGGTTTATTGTATTCATCAGAGTTATAAAGAAACAATAAAACAATGCCACAATACCACAAATTCAGCATAAATGCGCACCCATTGATAAATTTTTAAAGGCAGATGTTGCTGACGCAGCGATACAAATTCAATCGTTCAAGTTCAGTAAAAGGTTGAGAGTGTTGCTGGCTAATAAAGTGGTTAAAACGAAAAAAAGAAGAAAAAAATAAAAAAGGGGAGAAGATATATATTGAATCTATCTAAAAAACCGCAAAACAGATATTTATGAGACGCATTACGCGCTGACTTTACAGATCGCCAACGTAGACTGATGATCGCTGCGACTGCGCAGCATATAATACAGTTTGTCACATAAATATGTTGACAAAGCGTAATAAATTTATTTAAATTTAGGGCAAAGTTTTTCAATGTTTTCAAGTGTATATTTATGCAGAACAATGTATGATAGAACCCATAAAGTATATATAATCTCAATTTATACTCTTGATCAGCCTAAAAATTCAATCTATATAAAAACGCTCATCTGTCCGTCTGTCCAACTGTTTATATAAACAATAAGAACTTGGAAAACTTTAAGAGATAGAGCTTTCTAGTTTGGATATTTTGAAGCTCCAATATTTTTTTCAGATAAATTGATTTCAATGTGAGTGACAATCTAACTTTCCCCTTACCGTACCAAACAATATTTCTTCTGAGTCAATAAACTTAAGTGTCTGAGGTTAATTTTGTTTCTGTTAGCTATATCTGCATTCGAATAGACTAGGAGAAACCAGCTTCTACGGCTTCACCTTGTCCATCGAATGCATCAATGGGAGTCTCTTGCAGTCTTTTCCATTTCAGCATTTACAAGAGACACATTCGTGTTGTCGTTCGAAAATGAACCCAAACTTCACTCGCAGGTTATACATAGCTTTCGCTGGTCGACCAGATCTTCTTTAAGTGGAGATCTCCAAGGGAGTTTTCCTCGCACAATGCTTTGCCACAATGCTTGCTCCCTTGAAGCGTCTTCTTTCCTTCGAATAATATGCTAGAGCAAGACTATTTAGGGCTCGAAGTAGTTTCTACATTTTGGCGTGACAGTTTAAGGGACGGCAACAACTGTTCTATTCGACACAGAGCTCCATTGCTACTTTTCTCGGATGGGATTCTCTTACTAGTTCAACCGTCTGTAGTCTTTATATACCTTCGAAATGAAGTGCACATAACCATAGCTGGTGCAAGGCCTTTCAAAGCGAGGAATTTTTTCAACATCTCGAGTGATAGTTTGGGGAGCGGCCACGTCATTTTTGTTTAATTCAGAATCAGAGGGCATTGATTCATCTACAACAAGGTTTGTGTCAAAAGGAAGTACCTAGGTCATAGTGTTGATATTTTTAGAACCTACAGGCCTTCGGCTCGGATTGTATTATATGGCGCTACCTTAAAGGTCTGCCCAAAGTTGCATGCATTTAGAGCTGTATCTAGTTCATTTGTGATTTAAAATTGGTGAATCCATAAGATATCCAACGAGTCATCAGGGAAGTAGACCATTCTTGCCAGAGCACGAATGTCATAGGAAGTCAAGTTAAAACTGAATGTCGTCGACAGGTCCACATACACGTGATTTGATAAATTACTAACCATCGATCCTTCGAGGTATGCTGTTCCAATTTGTAGTTGAGGATGTTATATTTTGTGTTAGAAGAAGTTTTCAACAGAGTGGACTCCACTAAATTAGAACACCTTTTGTAGCTCTTTACCAGGCACTTTTCCTCCTCCGACTATACCAAGCTATCGGCGGAGACATGATCTACTGAGAACTTGATTCTAAGATCAAACGTGCTGAAGGTTGGGCAACGTACCCATACAATGTGAGCCGTTCAGGGAGACTGGGTCTTTAAAATGCCACGCTTGGTCACTGTGTAGGTCTTGGAATACACTATGGGTGGTCATTAAAAAAATGGGTCACGTAATACGGGTAGAATTAACAAACCAGATTGGAAATTGATTAGGTTCAAAAAGAAGGTGCGCCATATAATGTTTAACACCTCTTTTCACCCTTTTGGACGTTTAATTTTTCAGATTCACAAGTAACAATTGACCCCTCTATAGCCTTTGACCCCCTTAGTTTAAAATTTTATAAAATAGTGGAAAATGTAGAGCATGCAAATCAGATGGTAAAAAATTTGATCGTATATAGCCATTGACATCCCTTTCCGCTTCGAAATCGGTGAAACATGAATTTCAGTACTTTTAGTGTATAGTATACTAAAGGATGAAAATAAAATGTTTCCCTAAATAATCTAAGACGCTATTAACCTCTTAGGAGTGACTTTATCAAAATTTATTTCTTGTACAGAGTTAGAAAATGAGTTTAAATATGATTGAATGAAAAATAAATTTTGACCCATATAACGGTTGACAGCTTTTTTTTTACCCTTTTGGGGTACTATTTTCCAAAGTTGGGAAAACACATTTGTTTTTCAGGGTATATAAATAAGTTTCAAAATAAATTAATTAAAAAAATTAACCCAAACAATCTGTGGCCGCTCTATAAACTTAAAGTCCTTCTTTGTCCCTTTGAGAGAAATTTTTCAAAATCAAGGAAAAGTGTTTTTTTTTTTAATTTTTCCTTCGCTATATACATTTTGACATAACATAAATCCAATTCACACATTTTTTTTTTTTTTTTTTTTGCAGACTTTAAAATTTATTGTCATCAACAAATTTCTTCGACACACTGTCAGTCAATTTGGAGATGATGTTGAATGGCAACAAAAAAAAATTTTTGGCAGCAGCCGTCGACGACGCAAAGGCAATTTTTAGCCGCCTTCAAAATGTGGCAAATGAACTGAACTGAACTGAACGACTTTAATAAATGTATCGAATCCGATTCGCAGCGACAACGACGGACGGCGACGTCAACGACCAAGCGGCGATGGCGACCGGCGTTGGCAATGGTGTCGAAATACTATAAATGCGCTGCTGCGTACTCCAAGCTGTACTCATTCTTATTTCAAACTTAAGGAGTAAACAACTCTAGAAGCCAACACAATAAAAATGTTCAAAGCTGTAAGTATACAAAGAACAAATTGAAAGGAATATAGCTCCACTACAACAACGAACCCAATATATGTCTATTAAAAAAACTTCAGCTAATTTTCACCACTGCTGCGTTCATTGCCTGCGCACAGGCACTGCCCAATGCCTACGATGCCGCAGCTGAAACGCGTGAGTTCAAGAGCGATGTCAAGGAGGATGGCAGCTATAACTATCAATATCAGACCTCGAATGGCATTGCAGCACAAGAGGCTGGCGTCGGTGGCTACTATGCTAGTGGCTCATCCGCTTACTACTCACCCGAGGGACAACTGATACAGTTGACCTATACAGCCGATGAGAATGGTTATCATCCAAGTGGTGAACATTTGCCAACACCGCCACCAATTCCTGCTGCTATACTCAAGTCTTTGGAATACATTCGTACGCATCCACACCAAGAGGAGCGTCAAGGCGGTGCTGCTGCACTACACCAGCAACAGCAGCCACGCGCACAGTTTGTGCAGCCTCAGCAGCAACAGCATCATCAACAGCAAAGATATCGTCCACTCAAGTTCTAAGCTGATTTTTTTCTAGTTTTTAAGTCCATTACACAACATACTACAACACATGTCAGTTGCTCATTTATATCCTTCTTGGTTATATGTTTCTATGCAGCAAGTATTATTTAGGCCGTTAAATACTGAAAGAAAGAATGAAAAAAAAACATTTAAATAAAAACAAGTTAAATTTCATAAAATAAAATAAACAAATTTTATTATTTTATTAATTTCTGTATAATGGCCTCAATTACTGACCATACATCCCGGAAGAGTTGCTGCATTTTTCGTAAACCGGTTCTTAGCTGCTGTCTATTGTTGACATCATAAATATTTTGGCAAAACGGTCCAATAAAGTTAGAATTTATTGCAATTTTGGTATACAAAGTCAAAATAAAAAGGTGTTAAGCTCATTCCGGCCTGACAACTATTTTTAATATTTAATAAATGGTTTAAGCAAATTTTATTTTGCCTTTTGTTCGCGATACATAGTTAAAATATATAAAATACATAAATATGCATGCGGATTAGCATGCTGACGTTTGTTTGAATAATTTTATGTGATTTGTACTTTGTATGCAAAAAAATGGAAGAGTATAGTGGACTACATCATTGCTTAGGCTGATCAGTAATATACAAAATAATTATTGATTTGTATACCTTGCAAATATATATCACAAGCAGTAGGTATCCGAGTCAGACCCCATAAAGTTATTATTTTCTGCATCAGCATCAAAGGTGGAGTCGATGTAGACATGTCCGTCTATCTGTATGTCTGTATGAATGACAAGAACTTTGCGACTATAATAAATAGACGCATCAAATTTAGATATTCATATTATCCTATTCTTTCTTCAAAGTATGTTCTAAACCAACCTTCCTAAAGAAGATAAAAATGCCAAATTCTATCTATCTTATATATTCATATTCAATTATTTATATAGGTCCAGATTATACCACTTTATGTGATAGTCCCATACAAATCTTTCCCACCTTTCTGGGTCTTTGTATAAAAAATATTTTCATATATTTTAAAGCCAAATTTGGTGTATTTTACGTTAATCCTAATATTTCATATAAGTGCAGACCTGACTACGTGAAGGGACAAATTCCACACAAATTTGTCAATTTTTTTCTAACTTTTTGCATGGAAAATATTTTATTCTTCTTGTTAACTCATCTAGAAATACCAAATTTGTTATATTTAATGTCAATTCTAAGAAAATACTCCATAAAGATTCAAATCAGACCACAAAAAAGGATAGCCTCCCTACACAATATTGAGTCGGTTTAAACATTTCCGTCTGTCTGGCTTTCCGTATAAACGTCAACAATTTTAAAACAATAAAAAATAGAAACTTCAAGTTTGTATATTAAATGTCTCTTATCCCTCCCCCTTTAAAAGAACAGTATTCAGACAAACCTGACCATTTATCCTTATCTTTAATTGAGAAATTTATTAATTTTCTGGTTACTTTAGCCAAATTTGGTGTATCTCAATTCATTTGAGCTAAAATATTGTACATAAGTCATATCTGACCATATCTGACCTCAAACAAAACTTCCTGCAGTTTATCTCGAAATGACAAACTCCAATCCTAGACGAATACACAGATAGTAATAATTCCGCCATACAAATTCAAGGTTCAATGCGGGCACAGGGTATCCCAAAGTGGGACACACTGCTGTTATATCATTTAAATTAATACCTTTTAAATTCATCTGCTTTCAACAAATCCTCTACAAGCAGTACTACGCTAACAATTACTTTTTACATAGTCCTTCGAGCCGGATAGGAGCAGTATTGAACTCTCGTCTTGCTATTCTCTATAAGTGACGACCCTTTGAAACTTCTTACCTTGAGTAAAGAACATTTCTTACGTCTAAGTCAACAAAGTCCATAAAAAGTGATATAATATAGAGAGGCTTAGTCGTTGGGAGAAGCTCAAATACCTGCACCAGGAAGAAAATCGGCATTGGTAAGCCGAATATTGACTGAATTTCATTGTCACAGCAACTGAAGAAAAAAATATCTTGTAGTCATAAAGGAAGTCTTACTCCTACGCACAAAATCCTGAATCCCGATCGCAAGGATACCGTGTCTTATTGTAAAGTGTTTAGTTCTCCAACCTTCATAAACATGTTGCGTGTATCCCAAGACACCTATTTTTTTTTTTTTTTCATCTTTTTTAATCCCCAACGCAATCAAGTGCAGTCCATTATCTACTAAATGTGACCTTTTCAAGCTGAAACAAATATAAGTCATATCAAATTCCGATTGACAACTTCTTTTAATCATGGCAGAGCGAAAATGAATGAAAACGTTTGAGCCAAATTAGATGTAAATAAACTTGATTTTTGACCTATCAATCAGGTTTAATCATATGTCAAACGGTTCGAAACATGTTTTACAGTGAAATTATATGTCTGCGGATTGTACTCTAAAGGGCATATGCAACAGAATTAATCATAATAAACCCTCAGCAAACAAAAAAAATGCCATCTAACGACTACCTAAAAAGACAAATTAAGTCTTCAGATTGGTAAGCTGTTTCCAATGGCAAACATTCTTTACATTTTTAGCATTCTCGTCTCAGCATGTTAGGATTGCAGAATGCAGGCAGCGGCTGGAATATCCTTTTTATTGTTCAAAGCATTAAGTTATCGGCAGTGAATCATTTCATCGTATACTTCATCCAACTTATGAAACATCAACGCAAATAATGATAATACAAACGAATAGAAAGTAAGCCACAAAATTTTTATATAATTTTTGGAACCATATCTCCAGGAGTAATGAAATCTTCGTTGGCATGAAAAGCTGAAATTTATGTTGGCTTCTTTCCATAAACTGAAGATTTCAAAAAGCTTCACAGAAAATAGTCAAGCAGCGGCAGAACATGTTGTTGAAGGAACGGGTTCATTTCTAGAGCTTAATTTATTTGATTGTATAAAATCCGAGAAACTATTTAACTTATTCGCAGACAATGGACAGATGAACAAAACAACATTTGTACTAATCTCTTTTAAGTCCCCTTAGACACAACAAAGTAGTTAAAAACTGGCTCAATTTCCAACTATTTGATCAATTGTCACCAAGCTCGCCGCAGCAGGTTATAAATATTTGTTTGTTTTTTTAATTCATGTAAAACCAATTTAATACTTTAATATTCTAAAAAATTGCCGATCATTTGTTTGAGCTAAATAGTTTCTCTAAAACTTCACCAAACTTCACCTTGATATATTGACTTAAATTTGAATGTAACATACTCGGTGTACATACAGGGTCATTTATTAAAGGGTGTGGCATTAAATTAAACAAATCAATTGTATTGAAATCTAATAAAACATTCACTTAAGCCAATAAATAAACCAATAAACTCTGTACTACAATACAATTATAGCGCATTAGATGAAATGTGCTATGAGCTGATTACTACTGGATGTCTTGGGTTAAATTTGTCATAGCAACATACTCTAAAAAATTTAAATAACAAAAAACCAATTTCGGCGGATTTAAAAAAAAATACCGATTTAAATTAAATTTATTTGAATAAAAAAATCAAAGCAAATAATCATATTTTGCATGCAGAGCTAAAAGGCATTAACTGCTTATGCGCTACATATGGAAAGATGAGTTTATTAATTTGTTTATAATGCAGTATAATATGTGCTTGAGATACTCAAGAGTAGCTATATAAATAGCTAAATATGCAGTTTAGATTAATCACTGTTAGTTTATTTTTAGGAAACTAATAACAATTTTCCAAATAGAGTAATTTTAATTGAGGTCTTATAACAAACATATATCAAATGCATGTCACATCCATAATGAGGTATGCAATATATTGAAAAAAGGTATTTTGCTTTTAGATAAAATCAAATAATTCGAATGGATTTAAATTTATTTGATCAATAAATTAATTTTATTGACACATTAGAACTAGAAATGAATATGAAGATCTATTATAATATTTCAATCACAATAATAAAATCAAATGAAAGAAATGAAAACAAATTCATCTCTGAGCAATGTTATTTCGAACAAAATAACAGTTTAATATCAAATTTATAATCTTCAAAGCATATCATAAAAATATCATTTTGATATAAAAATATTTCGGAAGCAGAAATTAATTTAAATATTATGCTCACAAAATTTATTAAAAAACTTTCGCTTCTAAGCAGTGTTCTACTGAAAAATCAGTTAAACTGAATATCGAGTTGATATCCGCTTGTCAATTTGATATATATAATATATATTTTATTTATAATTTATTTATTATATTTATATATAATTTATTTTTAATTTAATATTTGGTGTGAATATCATTTTTTTGTATAGTACATATTAATAAAAATATAATTTTGTCATATAAAAATCATATTTTTATCAAAAGCAGAAATTGATATGTATATTTGTCGAATCAATATCAATATGATAAGACAATAATATCAATAATATCAATAATATCAATAATATCAATAATATCAATAATATCAATAATATCAATAATATCAATAATATCAATAATATCAATAATATCAATAATATCAATAATATCAATAATATCAATAATATCAATAATATCAATAATATCAATAATATCAATAATATCAATAATATCAATAATATCAATAATATCAATAATATCAATAATATCAATAATATCAATAATATCAATAATATCAATAATATCAATAATATCAATAATATCAATAATATCAATAATATCAATAATATCAATAATATCAATAATATCAATAATATCAATAATATCAATAATATCAATAATATCAATAATATCAATAATATCAATAATATCAATAATATCAATAATATCAATAATATCAATAATATCAATAATATCAATAATATCAATAATATCAATAATATATAATCAAATAATAATATCATGTGCAAAAATATAACAGTCTTCGGTTTAATGATCAATGTGTTATTTCTATATCAAAAAGAGCCAATTTTTATATCGATTTTGTGTATTGATATATGTGTTAATATCACATTTTTCGGTTTAATGATCATTATGTTATTTCTATATCAAAATTAGCTAAAATTCATATCAGTTTAGTATATTGATGTCACATGGTTCTGTTTTATTATCCATTTGTTATTTTTATATCAAAACGCACCAATTTTTATATCAATTTTGTGCATTCTTCTGTTTAATTTCACAGTGCTACAAAATTGGAGTGAATGGAAATTAATTTAAAGAGACCTAGTGGAGTTTATAGGCATAGTCGAATAGATCACATGGTTATATATTAAGTTTTCAATATACCCAAAAGATTTTTTTTGATTTAAAAAAAGCTTCTAACCTAACATTCTAATCTTAAGAATTTATAGCTCCGTATTTGTGGATCCACTTTTAATGATGAAAAGAGATATGTATTTTTAATTGGCGTAAAGATGGTTTCGATATTATGATTATATTTCAAGACATACCCTGTCAAAGTTGAAGTTTCTGTTATTTCTTAAGTTTTCTCAACTTTAAATTAAAATAAAATCAATTGAAAAGCGTTTCCTATGCGATTCGTGTAGTGTTTCAGATCTGGTTCTAGTTAAACATATCATACTGAACTAAGAGT
Source organism: Leucophenga maculata (assembly GCA_035044805.1). Taxonomy (NCBI): domain Eukaryota; kingdom Metazoa; phylum Arthropoda; class Insecta; order Diptera; family Drosophilidae; genus Leucophenga; species Leucophenga maculata. The sequence goes on along the minus strand of JAWNNP010001005.1, from coordinate 1,105,867 downwards.
GATCATTTCATATAATTTGATTACATATTTTGATATTGATCTGCGAAAATATCAAATTGATATTTCAAAAATTTATATTTCTCTAATATCAAATTTTTGCTTTGATCATTAAATTAAAATCAACGCAAAATATGCAAAAATAAAATTTAGGAAATCATCGCAGAGAAGAAATTTGATGAAAGACGCAAATTTGATATTTGATAAATTTCATATTGATATGAAAAAAAATTTAAATTGATATTACAATATTTAATATATCTCTGTATACTTTAAATATTAAAAATTACATTTTAATATGTTCAAAAAATATCAAAGTGATATTTCCGAAAATATCAAATTGATATGACAACTTTCGGCGTCTTTTCTTAATATGAAAAGTGAGGAACTGTTGATCATATGATTGCAAAATGTGAAAAATTTTTTTTTTGAAATTCATATTAATGTGAGTTTGAAATATCATTTTGATCTGCGAAAATATCAAATTGATATTTCAAAATTTAATATTTCTCTAATTTACAAAAATATCAAATTTATATGAAAATTTTGCTTATCCTTTTTTTTTTAGGCCCTGTACCGAAAGTACAAGAGACTATTGGTTTTGTGCAAATGTATGTAACAGAAAGAACTAATTGTCGGAGACCCCCCAAAGTTACCCCCATTATGGTCAGGAGTGATAGAGGAGTCGATATAGCCATGTCCGTCTGTCCGTCTGTCCGTCCGTCTGTATGAACGAAAGGATCTCAGAAACGGTAATAGATAGAGACTTCGTGTTTTTTGCATTCGACTAGGACTGCTCCGGAATTTCACAAGTTTATTTTAAAATGTTGCCCCTCCCCCCCCCTTCCCCATAAAATCACCCCTTAGGGGAAAAATTTCTTCGGCACAAAAAAAATTTAGTATACCAGTATAAAGTTAACGTCCTTCTAAACCAAAATCAAAAAAGTTCATCAAAATCGGATAATAAATGACGATTTTATAAGCAATTGAATTTGAACGACCCCCCTTTTCTTTTCATTCATATTCGCGCAGTGAGAAGTGGTCATGTGTTTGGTCATAAGCTCGGGAAACATTTAATGTGTTTGTTAGGCGACCTGAACTCGTACAGGGCCTCTTACAGTCGGTTACGCCTGACTGTATTTTCTTACTTGTTTAATATGAAAGAATAAGATTTTTCTGAGCATTTCATATCAATTTGAATTCTTTTACGAGTATTATTTATTGTGCCTTGAATTATTAACATTTTCATATCTCATATCAGTCAGCAGCTAAATACCTTTGGAATGATACATCATTAATCAAAATTTGATGTAATAGAGTAATCGTAAAAGGGAGATGAAGTAATGTGCTACTGTAAAGCAAAACCGAAATAAATGTTCATAATCTATGCCTATAGCCATAGATTTGCATAAGAACTCTATTAGTGTAAGCCATATGTAAAGGGTACAAACGCTTCGGGTTTAACAAAAATTAACTTTTTTTTCTTTTGTGCGCTAATACACACATTTGCCACTCTACCGAATGGTATTATATAATATGCATTAATTTAATATGCATTTATACATAAATGAATACTTGATAGCTGAATAAGCAGCGCAATAAATATATTTGACATATTTGGAGTATCTTTAACAAATACCCAACTGAAATATGCTGATAGGCGGCAGCTTGCAGTGCCCATGAAGAAGATGTATTAATCAAAAATTGACCACAAAAAATAAAAAGGTGTAAGAAAAACGCCAAAATAGGTGTCTGACCTTAGGTTAAATTTAAATGCATGATAAATGAATGCTGGATAAAATGTTACTATTTTATAGTAAAATTTTACTCCACACTCGTACAAAAAAAGTGTGTAAATAAATCAAACGAAACAATAAATTTAACTTTAACTATACACAATAAAAGTAAGAGTGCTATAAATCTAGCAGCTACTCCAATTCCAGACTACGTATTTATTTATGGAAACAAGAAAATCGTGTTCTATTAATTTTTATCTCATTTAATAGCTTTAAATTATAAGCTTGTTTGTACTATTTTTTTTAGTTTCTTTAGTTGTTTTATAGACCAATTTGTTAAATTTACTAATTCAGCAATACGCATGACATGAAATAAGACAAAAGAAATATTTTAATTTGTTTTCTTATAATAACATGAAATCATCAAATCCGTAGCCAAAAAATGAGCCACCCAAAAAAATAATAATAAAACAAAGCAAAAAAAAAAAAAAACTATAGCAAACCGGCAACAACTTAACGCTTGTTTAAACTAACTTGCCTCAGCTGCGCTGCTGAGAATTTGAGCAATAGCTGCCAAAAACAATAATTTTTTGTATATAAATTGAGTGCAGCGCAAATTTAAAATCAGTTATCAACTTTGAACACTACAAACTCATAACACAAGCAAAATGTTCCGTTTTGTAAGTTGAGCAAAAGGATATGCTTAAAAAGTATCTAAATTATTTTTAATATTTAATATTTATTTCATAGATGCTCGTTGCCTCCGTTGCACTACTTTGCGCCGCTACCAGCAGCTATGCTCAGGATGCTCATGCCGAAATTCTGAAACAAAGCAGTGACATACATCCCGATGGTAGCTACAGCTATGACTATAGCACCAGCAATGGTATTGCTGCACAAGAAGCCGGCATTGGCGGTCACCATGCCAACGGTGGTTACTCCTACTACTCACCCGAAGGTGAACTCATTCAAGTCAGCTACTTGGCTGATGAGAATGGTTTCCAGCCACAGGGTGCACATTTGCCAACACCACCACCAATTCCAGAGGCTATTCTTAAGTCTTTGGAATACATTCGCACACATCCACAATACGAAGAACCACAATACCAACACCAGCAGCAGCAGCAGCAATACCGTGCTCCAGCTCGTCATCATGGTTTCGGCAAGTAAGAAGTTGGAAGCATGCACAAAGATTCGTTTTTCATGTACATATAAAAAGCTTTAATTATGAATTTATTTAATAAAATTTGACTCAATTTGGGTTTAAAAAATTTAAAACATGGCATTTATTTACATATATAAATAGCTGTTTCCGGCACACTTTATCCTTTAACAGGTACAACAAATTTCATCTCTGTACTTTAAATGGCTTCAAGGATATGACGACTTTGGCCTTTCACTTATATGAAGTAGAGCACATAACCATCTCCGATTTTAACCAAACTTAACCGGTTTCGTTTCCTCACCTAACTGAAGTTTGTCTATGAGTTGGAGTCGGTGGGACAATTTGGCTACCTATAAGGTACATAGATGCAATATTTATTCGCCCAAAATTTGCTGAATCTTATATTAATATTAATAAAATATGAAACACGGATCCAGTTAGACTTAAACACACCATAGAAATTTTGATTAAAGGGGTAGGAGGGGATATCGACTCTTCAATGTTCGAAATAACTCGACAATAACTTCATTCAAACCTCATTCATTGCCGCTTGCTTATATTTAATTTTCCTTTCATCGTCGAATTGATCCTCGTTCAATGTTACTTTATTATTTTATGATGATGTAATATAAAGGTGCTAATAATGTGTCAATCAGGCTATGGTTTGGTTCCTTGATAAGTCGCTACTATATCTATCGGAAATCGTTGACTAAGTAATTGGTTTTTAGTGTGCAGGAATAAAAAGAATGACATGGAATAGCAAATCAGTACAACAAATGATCCCTCAATTCGAAGTTTTGGACGGTAAAAAATCATTTTGTTTGAGCTTTGGCATGATGAGAAACAATTCACTTTTCCGTCGACTTTTTTCGAATTTCTTCGAAGAGTTCCACCGGTAGTGCCGAAGAAACAGACAATCATTTGTGCTTTTTCTGCGAACATCTTTCGTTTAATTGGCTCACCTCGGGAAACCCATACAGTCGAACAGTCGACTCATATGCAAAGGTCCATGATACATGAGTTGTGTAGAATTTTATATACAGCCGTTTATGAATCTTGTTAGTTTTTTTCTGCAGCATTTCTCGACATGACCCTTCTTTTGAGCATTTTGTAGATTATGTGGAAACAAAAGCGAAAAAATTGTATTGATCTCATGGTATTATTAAGACTTCATGCGTCGATATTTTCTGTGACAAAAACTGATTTTGGAGGACTTTCACGGATTTCACGAGTGAATTCGTAGTAGCAGTATTTTACAGTGCTGTTCAATTGTGCTTCACCTCCGTATAAACTACTAATTTCATCTTGTTTCAATAATCCCCATCGAAAGTTATGAAAAATAATTGCATGAAAATATTCACGAATAGATTCCACTTTGTTCCAAAATACCTGTCAACACACTTCAAATATATTTCGTGTATGCAATGATAAATGGGTCATATTTTTAGGCATGTATATACTTTCATCTTTGGTGGTTTTTCCAATTGAAACACAAAGAACTTAATTCATTTCAATATAAGCAAAAATTTGTCAATCAAACTGAAGAGATTTAGTAAAGGAAATCAAAACACGTGTCTCCGTTGCGCTTCAATTCTACGTTATTAAAATTTGTTACAATTGTTGCTCGCTTTATAACCTCCTGCCTGTTCAAAATACATATCGAACAAAATATAGGTCACTTAATTACAATTAAAATACAATAGACGACATGTGAAACTATTTTAAATGAAATATAATAAATGTGAACCTGTTTTTAAAAATTAATTGGGAGCTATTCATAATAGTGCCCACAACATGGCGATTTTTAGAACATCGTTGCTTCTGGCTATAAAAACTATTCAAACCGACTTTCAAGCTAATATCTCTAAGATAGTACGAATTTAGCATAAAACTATACACAGACAGATAGACTAGCAGGCAGACAGACGGCCAGGCAGACAGCTATGCACGCCTAACTAGAAATAAGACAAAAGGCAAATTTTAATTTAATTTTATAATATGAAATCATCGCACAATGTGCAAAAAAAAAAAAACTGTAGCAAATTAGCGCAAAGCAAAAAATTGGTCAAATAGAGCGTAGAGTTCGGTGAAGTCGAAACTTTAATACGCTTATTGTGAATTGTTATGATCTTCAGAGTATATTGATATAAGCCATGTTTAATATATAATGGGTACTACAGTCAACGCAATGGTCGAAACTCAAACATTTCCTTCAAGCTATTTCCGGTGCTTTACTAAAAAGTTGAGTTATATTTGGAATGGGCAAAATTTGGTTCATATATAAAGGGCACATTGAGGAAAAGATCCAAAGAACTCTTACACGCCATCTACCTTAAAGATGCAATGCTTTATATTTTAGCAATGAATAGGGTACATTTGGCTCATATATAAAGGGCACATTAAAAAAATAAAGATTTTAATTTTGTTCATATTTAGGGTACCTTGAAAAAAAATATTCATAGAAAACTGTTATATAAGAAGGAATCCCAATGCTTTATATTTTAGCAACGAATGGCGTAAATTTGGTTCATATATAAAGGGCATCTTAAGAAAAAAGATCCAAAAGAAGCTTTTACGCCCTCTACATAAAGCAAACCCAATGCTTTATATTTTAGCAACGAATGGTTTAAATTTGGTTCATATATAAAGGGCACCTTGAGAAAGGATACAAGGACAGTAACGCCCTCTATACAAGAGAAACCCCCAATGCTTTATATTTTAGCAACAATTGGACTTTTGAATTTTGTTCATATATAAAGGCACTTTGAGAAAAAAGATCCAAATTAGACTGCCACTGGAACTCTGGATGTTGTCAAGACTTTATGAAAAAGAAAGCTGTTAAGAGTGTGGTGTGTGTGTTTACCGTAATTTCAAGGGGGCAATAACACCGAGAATTGTTGATGGATTAGTGACATCCATATAGCGTCATGGCTATCTATACTGAATAGCTAAAAAAAGTGGGATCTAGTACGTCTAGAAATATTAATTTCACCTTAAGCACTACACCGGAAGAATTGCTAATCTTGCTGTCAAATCTTTCATTAATCGATCTATTTGGTAAGTTGTGAGACTAAGAGAATCCACCAGAGATCCATACTGGTTCACAGTATCTATATATACATATGTACAAATTAATGTATTAATGTCCTTTATCCGATCATCATGAAATTTTGGGAAGTTATTAAGTACACTCCCGCCCAGAGTATAGGCATAGTAAAACTATACTACTGGGGGGGTAATTCCCCGCCCCCATATAATCAATAAACAAAATTAATCATATCATCGCAGCCATATGTGGTACATAATATTGGGATTAAGACAAAAAATATTCTTGTTAAGTTTGGTCCAAATCGTTGGGATAAGGAATAAACCAAATTCAACATATCTTTCCATCCATTTGAGGTGCAGGGATGGAATTAAACAAAATTTTTAATAAGATCGGGAGAAGAAATTATATTAAGTCATCGTAGCATGCCATGATAAATCAAATATTCTATAATAAGACTTGAAACATTTTATTCCTTTAGAAAAGCCGGTTCCGCTAGTATTCTAAATACAAGAAATTCTTCAACTTACTAGGTATACAGCATTACAGTGTGCATAGCAAACTATGTCCTTAAGAATGCGTACTCAATGGCCTTCTTTTGAAACTTCACGGTGGTGTTCAAATTAGTTAACGAAAATGGTTCGATAGTTCCGTGCTCGATTGCCTTCTTTAGAAGCTTCACAAATGTGTTCAAACTGAATAACAAAAATCGAACTCATTCTTTAGTATACATATCGCAAGGATATATCTAAGCCTGTATCTGACTATTGCAAATTTTATATCAAAATGAATATACCCACTCCATCTACTACATATGAAGTTTTCGCTAATAATAATAATGAACAAGACAATAAATTATGCTAAATACAGCTTTAAATTGCATTAAATCAAATTGTATACCTATGCACGATATCAAATATTGCTTGGGTGTGCCTCGAGATAGTTATTTTTTTGTATTATTTTTTGTACAGCAGCCGTTCGACACGACCATCACCGCCCTGACCACCACGCGCCGCGCCTACTAAAACAAAAAGAAAAAAACTGAACTAAACTAAGAAGAAACGCGTCAGCGTTAGCCAAATGAAATACGACATTGACACCACCGCATGTGGCGCTTTTCGAGCAACTTTGCTCTTTAGACTAACCAATCGAAAAGCCCGCAAAAAAAAAAAGAGTCATGTCTGTGTCATGTCGAAATGCGTTTAGCGTTTGCGATCTTTGTTATTTAGATTAATTTCCGCAGTTTTCGTAAAAGTTGTTTCCAAACTTAACTTGTCTACGCTGCGCAGTCGAGAATTTGATCAAAAGCTGCCAAAAGATGATTTTCTATATAAATTGAATGCGGCGCGAGTTATAAGTCAGTAATCAATTTTGGTACTTCTTCAGCTACACATAGCGCACTGAAACTTCAAAACTCAAACAAGCAAAATGTTCCGTTTTGTAAGTTGAAAAAAGGATATGCTTAGAAAGTATCTCAATTAATTAAATATTTTATATTTATTTCATAGATGCTCGTTGCCTCCGTTGCACTTCTTTGCGCCGCTACCAGCAGCTATGCACAGGATGCTCATGCACAGATCTTGAAACAAAGCAGTGACATCCATCCCGATGGTAGCTACAGCTATGACTATAGCACCAGCAATGGTATTGCTGCACAAGAAGCCGGCATTGGCGGTCACCATGCCAACGGTGGTTACTCCTACTACTCACCCGAAGGTGAACTCATTCAAGTCAGCTACTTGGCTGATGAGAATGGTTTCCAGCCACAGGGTGCACATTTGCCAACACCACCACCAATTCCAGAGGCTATTCTTAAGTCTTTGGAATACATTCGCACTCATCCACAATACGAAGAACCACAATACCAACACCAGCAGCAGCAGCAGCAATACCGTGCTCCAGCTGTTCATCATGGTTCTCGTCATCATGGTTTCGGCAAGTAAGAAGTTGTTGTAGCCATTTGGAAGAATCGTTTTTCATGTATATAAAAAGCTTTAATTATGGATTTATTTAATAAATACAACTCAATTTGAGTTGAAAACTTTTAAACTTTTTGAAGAGTTTTAAAAATGTCGGAAATAGGAATTTCATGCAGAAATACCAAACAAAAAACGACAACCTAATTCTAGGATAAACGCTCAAGCATATTCTTTTAAATCGAAAAGCTGACATTGTTGTTTGACGCAAAGACTTGAACCCTCGTAACTTCAATATTGAAGCGATTGCACTGTTCGAAGTTAAATTACTATTTACAGCAAGAACTTGCTCTATAATGTAACGAAATGAGCATCATTACAGAAAAAATTCTTACGAAAAAAAATACAATCTACCATTGCCTACAAATACTTTTGATTGGTAGCATCATCGGTTCATTCTTCTTCGATGTATCGGACAAACCATGTTAAAAATTTTCTTGATTTCAAAATTTCAAAATTTCAAATTATTGGTCTAAAGTAAATGTTCATAGAAGTAATAGTCAAAGGGTACTGAACCGGTAGCAGTAAAGGCATAAGATTGTAAATCAGTTCTTCATGTCAGACACAATTAAGTGCTTGCTGAACATCTAAAAAGACGGCAGAGCAATACTGGTTATGCTTATTTGATGGATGGACTTATTCTAAAGTGCCATGGTTTTTCCTGAATCCTATCAACGTTCTATTAAAAAAAATTTGATCAAATAACTTAGAAATGGTTTATAGCAAAGTTATTGGTTTGTAAGCCTGAAAATATTCTTCTCTTTAGTAGGTTTCGGAACCATCAGAATGACTGCGTATTTACACTGGGAGCGAAAGTGATGAATGCAAGTCATGGCGTTATAAATATCACTAAGAACATCATCCCCAATTCCTTAAATGCTTTCGCAACTCTATTCAATACAACATAGCCAGTGGACTTGTTGGCTTTGAGCATTTTAAATTGAAGCCGTACCTCATCTGAACTTCGTGTCTCGAGCATTAAACATTTGATATGAATATTTGCTAGATTTAAAGGCGTGAACCGGTTATGCCATTCATCAGCGAAGTCTTTAGCTATTTCTGAATCGGATCGACATTATGAGCTGTCCGGATCCTTATTGGGTGTGTGCCCGATTCTATGATTCGAACTGGTAGAAATGGTAAAAATAAATACAGTGATATTTTGGATTGGTAAATACCGCAAAAAATAAAAGACTAATTGTTTAAATAAAAATAGTATTTAGTACGTATATAAAGGGTGTCAGGATATATAGATCCGCCGCCACAAAAATGGCGTTGGTACACATGCCGGCTACACCTGGTCGATCTGTGTATTCGTGTTTTAATGAGTTGGGCATATTAAAAAGCGCAAGATCCGTGCTAATGACCTTGAATGACCTTGACTAACACTCTATGACTGGAGTTAATTACCATATATAGAATAAATTATTTTGAATGAGTCAACAAGGACTTGACAAGGATCATTGGCGTTGAGTAGAGCCAATGATCTTGACAGGAGCTAATTGACCTTCTGTTTGTTAGTCTCTTTGAGTAAGTAGTCCCTCTTACCCAAGATAAAAGGGAATCAATGGCCCTAACAGGCGGTTATTGTTATAGACTGGGATGCAATAAGCAAGGTAGGTGGTGAATGCACTTGTCCTGAGATCAAAGTTACAGCGGCAAAGACCTTGCCAGTGCCAATAAGGGGGGTTGAATAACCTTGACGTTTGCTAAATGACCTTGATTGGGAATTATTTATAAATAATAGGCCGCAGTTCATGACTATGGCCAGTTTCAATGACTGTACTGGAGCTTTATAAGGTCATTGAACCCCGGTAAGATGTGGAGAGTACCGAAACTGATTATCAAAACGAACGGATTGAAAAAGTATGTTAACCTATCAAATCTTTGACCCTCTTTTTCCAAATTGGGGATAGAAATATCCATAATCGGCGAGACAAGTGTTTAATTTCTTAAAGTCAATTAGCTTAAACGTGGATCAGATAGTGCGGAAGGTGTTTAATCCTCGTACTCAAGGATTAATAATTTTGACTCTAGTAGATTTGATTACCCCTAGTCAAGGTCGTTCATTCCAGTCAAGATTATTGATCCCGAAACAGCGACTTAATCACCAAAGACCTTTACTACGGTCAACGACCTTTATCGGGTTTAATTTCGTTGACTGTAGCCCATATCCTTAATTGGGATAAACGACCTTGACCAGGATTAATGAGATCTACTAGGATAAATGTTCTTGACCGGTGACAATTAGCTTGAATGTTGTGAAAGACTTCGATTAGGGGCAATAACCTTGATTAAGGTCAATGTATCTCGGCCTGGGTGAAAAATTTTGACTTTGGTCAATGATCATTACTTTTATTTAGTATCCAATAACCTTAATTATGACTAGAATAAATGAATAAATGAAATTGATTAGTAACAACGACCTTGATCTTGGATGGATGGATATAAGAAAATCTAGTCGATTCCCGCTTTATGCCCTTTTCCCATAAGGTAAGTTATTTGTGCAGAAGTATGTAATAGGCACAAGGAGGCTAGACATCCTATAAAGTTGTACATATATTCTTAAACATCACGAGTCAATATAGACATGTCTGTCCTTCTGTCTAGTTTTTCTTATGAAAATTGAGATCTTGGAGACTATAACAGATAAAGCTTACAAATTTTTCATTCTTCACATCTTCAAGTTGGCACCTTCTTCTGAACAAATTTTATTGTAAATTTAACGAGAAACACCAAATTTGCAATGCCCTACGGTAATCTGTATAAAATATTATATTTAGGTCAAGATCGGTCAAACAAAAAGGGGTAGCCCCCATACAAACCTGATTCTAGATCCTTCTATAACATTTTTTTTAAAACTGTTTTTTAAAATATTGTCCTTAGGAACAGCGTATCTTGTGACCTAGCCCAATGACCGCAGCGTTCTTCTTCTTAATGGGGTCGTGGTACCGCATGACACATTTTGCCCATTCATATCCGTTATGTATAATAGTTTTTACCTCAATTACACCAATTCTCCATGTACCTTTCTCTATGTACCTTTCATATATAAAATAAAATATTTACTCTGACTAATGCCCTCTTTAATATATGTAGATATGTCTGGTTTTACTTTTATATTGGTAGCAAGCAAAAAATTGTATCAAAATTTGTCTATGGGTTTCCGAGTCCGTAAGAAACCTTCACACATTAATTTATCCTTGTTACTTTGTTGAATAGACTTAGTCGTTGTACTGTTTCCCAAAAGGAATCCTCGTCGATTTAGTTCGATTTGCCAGGTTGAAGAACATTCTATACTAAGTTTGTCAAAGGTTTTTGCTTATGGTCAAATAAAACCTTTGAATAGTAACTGAATACTGTTTTTTTTTTCTAAAATAAAATTTACCTTAGTTACATCTTATAACCTCAGTTATTAGACAGTGATCGGTTCCTTCAAAATCGGTTCAGCCATTTGTTCTCTTTGTACTGAGTATATTTTTATTAAAATGATATGGTTTTTAAATTATAAACATGCACTCCAAACTTAGTGGTTTTATTAGAAAATAATAACAATAAAACCTACATCAAACTGCACTCTACAACGATTTAGAAAATTTTTAAGCATTTTAATAACTTTATTTTTTATTAATTTTGAAGCCAGAGTGAAATGAACCAACCGTTTCCACTGAAATATAGAAAAATACTAAATCCTAATCAAATTTCGTAGCAAAATTTTAAAAATTCATGTAAAAAAAAACAACAGCGACAACGACCTTATAATCATTATTATACCGCGATCAAATCACAAAATCACCCACCCAATCAGCCGACCAATCAACCAACCGACTAAACGAAATTGATGAGCATCTTTAGAGAAATATTTACGATGACATAAAATGTTTACCCCTGTCCAGACTGATTAACAACAATAATATGAAATAGCATCTGCGATAGGCGCCATTATGTTTATTCATAATTCAATAATTTATTTATGAATGCATACAAATTATCATTTATGAATTTAAGTCAAGATTAGATTAGATACTCAGATTGGAATTTATGTGCATTTATTTATTTTATATTTGTTTTTCTTAAATAAAATATACATTGTAATAGTTATAAGGCGAGTCGAGTTCAGAGAGTTTTCATGGTTTACAGTTCTCCAAGCTAATATCAGCCACATTTGGCTTTTCGAAGAAAAATGATCCGATTAGCCTTTCTGCACAGAAATCGTACCAAGCAGTGACTCGCTGGTTGGGAGAGGATTCTCGTGAATTTCTTAATGGGTTACAGGGGTTACACTCGATTGCATTATTGCTTAAAATTTAAAAATATTTGGTTGCAATGTTTCGGCTTGCATGTTCCGCTCCATGGTAAAAAACTTCTTGAACCATCCGTCGAATTTTTCTAACTTGTATTAAAAAACAAAACTTCTACAGGGATCACCTGATATGGTATATTATGCCTAGAACATACTAGAGTTTCCTCACTGGTCAAAGGCAAGTTGGGAGAGTATTGGCCGTTGCAATTTCTCGATAGCTTTCCTTGGATTTTGACTACCTTCGATCCAACATTTTAGATAGAAGATGACATTGTACACTGCTCCTCTTAAGAACCTATCAAATAAAAAAAATGGAACGAACATAAATGGGGTGAATAGTGTGGTGAAGTTTTGCATTTACCTCCTTTTATATAGGTAATTTGTCGTTTAGTTTTATTTTAGTTCTTGCTTTGTCATTCCATTTAGTCTATCTGAACTGAAGGTGGTTTCAAAGAGGGTTCAAATGTTGTAGCTATAAATTTTATAACCTCCGAAATGCCGGCGTTCATACAAACCAATTCAGTCTATCTGTATGTATGTCTGTCTGTCTGTCTTTCGCAGCGAATGGTTGTAATTTTTTAAAACGCGGAAGGCCCTACCTGTGAGTGCACTAATTTTCCCCAGGATATTATTCAATGCGAGCCTAAGATGGCAATGTTTTCCTACAGTGTTCGCTGTTTTGTCGATAATACATAAGCCTTGCGCTGGAGTGTCATCTTATGTCTAGTGTTTTCGATCTCGAAGGCTTAGGATAGAGCACTCTACAGAATGATGGCTGTCGTGAAGTTCCGTATACTCATTCCAGACTAACAATTCGGTTTCCCAGCAGATTACATCTCTACCGAAGAAGTACACCAAGTAACAAACCATTTCCTCCAAGTGTTTGACTCAAAGGCGAATTGCAACGCTTTTTTCATTCCTTTTGAGCAGGCTTTAGGCGAAAGTTCAGTCTTTACGTCTTTCACCATATTTCGGACACATTCAATCATACCTGGAGGTGTGCCTTTTTAGTGTCAAATTGCGGACTGTACTGTGAGACACTCATCCCATTTTGAGTGGAGCAGCGATCTATGTACAATTCTATTATCTCTATTTTCAGCACATATGCCAGTCCCATACGCTGATAAAATATACATCGATCCAAACAAATTGACATTGGCATTGCATGTACGATGCTTCAAGAATATCTCCAGCTTTTACAGACATGGAAGAAACGTTGGTACGTAAGAATAAACTGCATCAAATGCGCCATCGTCTACATTACTCAGAGGAGGAAAGTTCTAGCTGCTTTATATATCTGCGGAGACATCATCGCCCAGAAGGTGAAGTACCATGGACTTATCCTTGATCCTTGTTTGTTTATTTTATACAAAAACTTCTCCATAACTTTTACACATACCCTCGTTTCCTTACGCAGCAGGTCAAAACCCAAACACAACTCATTCGAATTTGTAAATAAAGGGAAAATTATTCATGTGTTACGATTTATAAAACGCAGAATCATAATTTGATTTGTTGGTTAACAAATGAAGCAGCTATTTAACAATTCATATTTTTGAGTATGAATTTTGATGAACTATTTTTTTAAACAATGTGTTCCAACTGTCTGTCCGTCTGTCCATGCGATCAATTCGAATGTATCTTTTGTTTGTATCATTGAAGTAGTAGGAGGAGTTTGTGTAGGTCAGTTATGCGCGCGCTTAAGTCGTGTATATAAAACTGTTAGCGATCGAATTTCAAAATCAGTAGCAAATTTGCAACGGAAACGCAATAACCAATTCAGAAAGCAATAAAACATAAATATAAACTTTAACAAAATGTACAAATTTGTAAGTTATTAGCATCAAAGGCAAGTTGTCCTGTACAAATAATTAACATACTTATATTTCCTACCCTAGTTCCTCAGCACCATTGTCATCTGCAGTTTACTGTGCAGCGTTTTTGCGCTTAGTACGCCGGAGGATGTGCAGGCTACTATCTTGAAGTATAACAGTGAAATCGGTACAGATGGTTCCTACAATTGGGAATATGAAACTTCGAATAAAATACAAGCGCAGGAGAGTGGTGTCGGTGCTAAATATGCTGCCGGTTCCTATGCCTATACAGCGCCCGATGGACAACTTGTACAATTGGAGTACACAGCTGATGAGAATGGTTATCAACCAAAGGGTGAACATTTGCCCACACCACCACCAATTCCAGATTACATACTGCGTGGTCTGGCCTACATTGAAGCACATCCATTTGCCAGAATACAGCTGAAGAAGTAAAATAATATTTTTTTAGTCTCTAATAGTAAAATAAGCCATTGAAGCATTTTAGTTTTAGTTTAGCCAATCTTTAGTGATTTACTTACAAAATAAAAATACAAAAAAAAAAAAAAATTGTTTAAAAATATTTTTTCTATTGTTAAAGTTCAGGCACAGCCTATACCCAGAAAAACACCACCAATAAATGCCACACAAACTCTTGTATTTGCTTCGAACAGCTGTGACAGCTTGTTGACCCAATTGCCCTCATTTGCAATCATTCTGCTTCCAGCACGGTTTGATGCTTTGTCTATCTTGCGCTTAACTTTGGACCAGTCAATTTCTATGTATCCTTCGTGATGCGCTATCTCCAGCAATATAATAGTACCACCAATAGTCAAAGCAGTCATCTTGCCAAATTTCAGAGTGCTATATCCAGTTAGAAAGCCAGTTGTAGCGCCGATCACTATTTGTACATAAGGTGAACAGGAACTCACTTCGCCCAAGACACCACCCAAAAATTTTGACGCGACATTTGACATTTTCGCTTTAAAAGGTGGTAGGCTCATGCCGCCTTTGTGGTGGCTAGTTTTATTATATAATTCTATATAAATTATAAATAATATAATACAGAGTTGTGTCTGGTGTGTTGAGGCTGGGTTTAGGATACGTGAAAAACTAAAATTTTGAACATTTTTTTGAAATATATGTAGTAAATATTTTTACGACATATATTTCAAAAAGGCTACTAGAAATAAAAGGGTAGGTAAAACCCCATAAAGTACTTAAATAAAGTCAATAAACACGACAGTCTGCTCGAAT
The DNA here is from genome assembly GCA_035044805.1 of Leucophenga maculata. Classification (NCBI taxonomy): domain Eukaryota; kingdom Metazoa; phylum Arthropoda; class Insecta; order Diptera; family Drosophilidae; genus Leucophenga; species Leucophenga maculata. The sequence goes on along the minus strand of JAWNNP010001005.1, from coordinate 1,090,573 downwards.
TCCTGTATGAGCAATCAAAAGAAATGTTTTATATATATTAAAGGTTACGATTTATGTACTGGAAAACTTTTTATAAACGTATATTAAAAACATATTTTTCTTAAATAACTATTTTATTTCAAAAAATAACGTTTACTTCAAAACAATTATAAATTTCCAGTGACTGTCAAATCAAACTACACACTGATTGCCAACTCACACTAAGCAGTTGTCAACTCTATGCAATGTGGCCACTACAGCTTATAACAACTCAACTGTACAGATTCTACTATGCATACATATTAACAGACAAGTGCGAGCAGTACAAAGTTAACAAGTGAGCGAGATGTTTAGTTCAGTTCACGCGGATAATTTTTGCTCGAACAAACACAAGAAAAACAGACAACAACGCGTTTAAAGTTACTGGCGCTCGTTAAAAAAAGTGAATAAGCAGCGCTTTGACAGAAAATACGCAAAATAAGAGTAAATCAATATAAATAATTATAACGCGCGCGCTATATAAAAAAGGTATTTATAATTGTACAACCCGGCGGAAGAAAAGTGCAAAAGCAAGAAAAAATAAAACATCGTAATTCAGTGTTGTGCGCCCTTTAGTGCAAATATTGTACAATATACATATATAAAAAAATAAAAAAAAACTGCGTGTTCTAACTCAACTCAACTGAGCGAGGCTCTGCTGCTGTAAACGATTTTTTAATTGTGATTCACTAAAAGTACAAAAACAAAATCGTGTTAAACGTCGCAGTCAGTGAGCAAACGAAATACATAAATAAATAAATCATTCAAGTAGTTTTGTTTTTGTTGCTATTATTATTATTGTTGTTTTTTTTGCAGCAGCATTAGCATTGTTTGCTCGAGGAGGGGTATAAAGAGCGTAAATAAGAGAGAAGAAACGAGACAGCAACTTGCTGCTAACGCGGGTCACCAGGTGAGTTGTATAGTCGAACTTTTGTTATTGTTTTATATGTTAACATCTGTCGTTATTTTGAGAAAAAATATTATAAATATTGTCAACTTTTTCTATTCTGCTAGGCAGCAGCTTAGGCTTGTACGGTATATTAGGCGTTTTATATGCTTATGGCGTCTATATATATGCAAAAACCTATTCCTCCCACGCAAGGGCATATCTATAAACACTCCCCCACCAATGCTGTTCTACGACCGGCTTAAGTATTGCGTGCAATTTTTATATTTACGCATTTGTATATAAATATTTACAGTAGCTGGCCACACAATTGGAAACAGTATTGAATGCCGAAGAATTTTGGAATGTTTATATAAATTGAAGTATCGCTTTTTATATATATGTACTTCCAAACTGAAAACCAGAAAGAAATATATTATTAACTACTATTCACACTTACCTACAACAACAAATATTAGGTAGCAACAAAAATAGACAATTTCATGAACCTTTTTCTTTATAATCTGCATTTCAAGATAAACGCTTATTTTTTGTTGACTTATCGTAAAATGTTAATATGATAAACACCCTACTATAAACGATATAATAGATAGACTATAATTCCTTCGTTCTATCTGTCAAATCATAAATTAAAAAAAATAAAGATAAGAAATGTAAAAGCATCATTGTGGATCAACCTACTCACACTCGACTATAATATCCGCTCTTTAGGGGCTTCAAAGTACACTCTATAGGGTCAGAAACCAAAGCGTATACTATATATGTACATATGTACAATAACTTCTTCAATATGGGTATAAAATATATAAAAGCTATACAGATTAATGGAGCTACGAACGTGACCGGCTAGATAGACTGTTGTCGAGGAACAATTTAACAATATTTTACGTATATATAGTACTAGCATTCCACACTTTCCAATTGGCCTCAAATTGGTCCACGGAAAAGACCTATTTCACCATACCGCTTTTTCTATTGTCGCTTAAAGTATTGTGAAAGATCTTAGAATCATCGTTATAGACAAACAAATATTTTTTTTTAAATTAGAACTATTTATTACAATTTTTAGTGCAATTTTTAATAGTTCTTGTTTTAAAAAATGTGCTAAATTCGTGTCCAACCAGTGTTTCTAATTAAATGCATTGTGCAAAAAGTCATCAATCAATAATAAACCAAACTCATCGGGAAATATTAGTTGTCAATTAAATTATTAGAAAGATAAAATTTAAAAAAAACATTACTCCATTCATGACCCACACTGTATATACAAGCATTTTTTTTTTTATTGAAATATCGCATGTTTTTAGACTTCATATTGGAAATCTTCAGTTCGAAACGGAACGAATATTGAACATAGAGATCTTTAAATTATTTTCCTCAAAACAGCCTTTGTACTCTGAACGTGACACTTCGAGTACAACTTCCAACAAGCTAGAGCACCAAGAAGCTTCTAAAATTGAGCTGTGACCATGATTACGTCTCGTTCTCTGTAGGAATATTTTGAGGGCAAAATTAGTTTCTATATCGAATAAATAAATTACTTATGGAACTTATATGTATATTATCATTATTATTATTATGATAGTAAGCATATGTGCATCGCTTCGGATCATCCTGCTTAGCAACCTAAAAATATAAAAATCTATTATATCTGAATATCTGTTATTTCGTTTCTTAACAAACTTCTAAAAATAATAACTTGCAAAATTTGCATAACGTCTCTAATAAACTTACCGCATACTGTTTATATTATTATTAATGATTGCAAATATAGTATATATATATATATATAAATTTTTTATTTGATTACCATTTTTTATTTGCCTCTTTCTCCATTTATATTTTACTCTTTTACTGTGCTTCGCCTTTAGCTTATTCCTCCCTCTACTGCTGCAGCCATCTTTTGCTGCTGTGGCCTGTTTGATTGCTGTTATCTAAAAGTGATTAAACAAACAATTACATATTTGGTTTTTATGGCGCGACTTAAACGTAGTCGTTTGTCGTTCGTCGTCAACGCGAATAACAACAGCAACAAAAACAATGACGACGAAGTAGATTTGTGCAGCTGCTGTTGTTGTTGGTTTTATTTTTTACTTAACTTTATTTTTTTCTTTCTTCTTAATCGTACTTAACGAATTTATCTTTATCTTGACTTTTATCAGCATCTTTTCATCACACATACATACTCGGATTTATAATCTATCTCTTTTTCTTTGTTTTTTGCAAAGTTTGTTTTTGCTATCATTTATTGTTTTATTCTATGCCATTATTTTTCCTTTATAGTTTTTCTTTTGTAAGTTTGTTTACGTTTTTTGTGTCCTTATTCACACGCGCACGTTTTCAACCTCCCACACCCACTGTGCTGTGCATACATAGCTCTTTCTTACACATGCTCTATGTACAAAGTTGCAAGCTAACGGTGCATAAGAGCGCTTGTACTCAACCGTTTGAATAATTGTGCGAAAGAGAAAAGATATGTAGAGCGAGAGTTAAAGCTGAGTTTACACGTGTAAAATGTCTTAGTTTAATTTTATATTCGTATTTATGATAAAACAATAAAAAAATCACCAATGCTGCATAAAAAGTGAAGAAACCCCCATTGTTTTTTGCTAAAAATAGTTTATGGTTTTAACTACGTTCTTTTGCTTTTACTCAAATGTTGTAAATTTTTTAAATATCCACAAAAAAAAAGTTTTACTAATAACAACAACAAAAACATAAACACGCAATATAGTCCATTATTCCATCCAACCACTCATTCCATAATTTGAGACCATTAAGTTCATAATTTTTTTGTGGTTTTTTTTTTACGTGGGCTTTTCTTTTATCTTTATCAGCAGTCATCATGACCAAATGAAAAAAAGAACTGTATAATAATTACACTGGGCTACAAATGTTACTAATATTTATGATCTCTAAAGGTCAATCTTTTATCCAAATGCAATCCCAAATTTTTCGTCTTGGAGGCCTGGCGCTTCACAGAGCCATTTTGGTGCGTTGCTGAAGGAATTAAACTTGCCAATGTCAAGCCAATAATGTTGAGCTTTATGTTCCATCTTTTTGCCCGGACGTCAAAGACATGCAGGTTTTCTTGAGAGTCCGTCTGCTGCATCATATTCGCATTTAAAAGCGTAGAAAATACTTATGTCATCGGCAAATGACGGAATGAACCATGGACTCTGCATCTGGAACAGTAAGGTCCGCTGTATACACAGAATAATGTTCTGTGGTACCCCAGTTAGTACTGGATGAGTATCTGAAGTCTCCGTTCGGACTAAGTAAGAAAGCAGTATTAGATAAAAAGACGCTGGAAGCAATTTTTTTGATTCTCTACAATGGACCACTGTGACACAGACGGTCAAAAGCCTGCTGAACGTCAATAAATGCACCATTGCAGTTTTCCGTACCTTCAAAAGCACTGAGGATGTGCTTGACTACTCGGTGTAGCTGTTTGTGAGTGACATCTCTAGCACGGAACCAAATCTGGTGAACCGGGATAGCTCGGGATTCCACAAAGCGAGCAAACCGACACACAAACAGTCTTTCCTAAACCTTTTATATAGAAGACTGATCGGCCAGTGATGTGTATGGGTTGAGACGTTATTAGAGACACATAGAATCAATCATATTCAAGGTTACAATATTGATGAAGTTTTCTCTATTGCCTCAAAAATTAACACTCATATCCGGTTTCCGGATATGCGAATGGGATATATAGATTAAATATTGGAGTGTTTTAGATTTAACATATTTAACAGCATCTCCCTGCAATAAATAATAAATATTTATAACAGTTTACAGTTTGGTGTTATCTGCATCTGACTGTCTCAGCTTGGATACATCATCCCCAATAAATTATAACATAAGCTCCTTTTAGGGCAATAAGTCATAATGTGACTTATCAAGGTCCTCTAAAATATGCATTTGGTTCACAGGTGACCTACACATAAGACAATAGTCACAGAGGATCAAATCACGAGCATATAGTGAATAGAGAACCAATTTGTAGCACACTTCCTACAATGGCATCTACCCTCTTTTGTGCCGGTGTGTTGTTCTGATGAAAATTAAGTTTATATAAGTGGGTCTTCACTTAGTTTGCTGACAATTAACTACTTCAACTGTTCTTTGCTCTCTGGTGTCTAGCAATAGATCAATGGTTGATACTCGTTCTCCTTGTTTCGATTAAACATCATCAAATACTCTTTTAAACAAATTTTAACTCGATTATGGTCGGTTAAAGCAATCGTAAAACCCATTTGGACTATATTGGAGCATTATATTAAAATCTTTTACTTGTTCGATTCGAGATACGTACGGCTATCAAATATCATTAGTCGATCGAACCAACTTTTGGGTGGTCCTCATCAAAAATTAACATTCGGCCTTTGGTATTTATTTGGTGTATGTTCGATAGGCAGTTCTTCTAGTCTTATTAAATATTTTAATCAAAATTCTCGCCCTGTAGTTTAGTGTTACCAACATTAGCAAACATTTTCCCCTCAACTTGTGTCACATTATATCTCGTATTTAAAGTCGTTTCAGCTATTTTGGTTATGACAACTTTTGACGTCAGCCAAGTTTAAAATATCAAGAAGATGTGGTCTGGCTGATGTTTCTATTTGAGTCTTAGCTCTGCCGTTAAGCAAGCGATTACCGCATAGCAAGACGCTCCCTTGCGGCGTTCAGCCCTTGAATATATACATCATCCCATCTTCACAAAATACAAGTTGCAACAGCTTCAAAATTAGCATAATTTTAGATCATTAGTACTTTTGTTCTAATAAAAGCTAAAGATGATTTTTTTTTCGTAGAGGAGTCTTGTCTCTCGTTCGGCCTCTCTCTCTGTCTCTCATTCTGTATGTCATTAACTTCAACGGGTGTGTGAAAATGTACGCCTTCTCCTCTCATGATTTTGACTCCGCAAATTTTTTGCGGCAGAAATCTTTATTTTTAGCGCCAACGACAAACCTCCTAAAACAATGAAAAGATACAGGCGGGCAGAAGAAAAAAAAGAAAATAAATAGCAAACGCATTTCTTGTTGTTTTTGCTTTTGTTGCAAGTACTATTTCTTAGCTTGAGGGGCTATTGTTGTTATTGTTGCTGCTACCGGTTGAATATGTTTGTTGTAATTAGCCAAAAATAGCTAACAATAAGATATTTTTTAAGATTGTTTTTTTTTTTTTTTTGCCACTTTTAGTTCGTTTATTTTCGTTTAAGCTATTCTTGTTCTAGTCCGTCTGTCTGTCTGTCTGTCTCCCTCTTCTCATTTTTATTCTTATCATTTTCACTTTTTAAGAAACAGCAAAAACATTTAAGAAAACCGGAATGCAAAATGCCAAAAAAAAAAAAGAAATCAAATACTTTTTTTTTAAATATACCTTCTAAAAGTTCGACTGTATTATCTCCTACACAGTGGCGTTAGAAGACTAAGGAATGTTAAAATGGGATGTCGAGATCAACATATATATAGGGCGGCCAGATCAATTGACTCTACACTTCTAATTCTAGTGAGAGAAATCGGAGCATACATACTTTGATGATATTTAATGGTAGACGCAGGAAGCGAGGGTTTACTTTCACCTCTCAAATAAATCCTATCGGTGAATGGCATATTCATTCACAAGAATTACACCAAGGCAATGCTAGTTCGTAGTAATCTTGCCAAGCAATCATGAAGTTGTTAACCGAGAACCCTGCTCTGGATGTAGAATAGGCCAATAAAACCAATGCTACTTTATGGAATAGTTGAATAAGGTAAAAGAGCGGAAGATGTCACAGTACAAAATTAAAGAAGATTACTAGTCAACGGAATTAAAACCACCTCAAACGTTTGCTAGAAACGTCTCGCCGAATGAACACTAAGCCAAGCCGCTAATGTCCATACCAAGAGAAGAACTGGCAAAGAGAAAGAACATCTTTGACCGAAATTTCACTACTTATTGGTCCGACAAGAAATTCCAGTCTCAGAAAGGGGGAGCCAACATAATACAATTTCTCTGCTGTAAGTGCTGAGACACACCAATATTATAGGAAATGAGCTGACCCTCCAGGAAACAGGGTGAGGTAAATATCTACCTTATGCAGCTACTAAATGACCATGGCAGTTTCAAGATTTATCTCGAACGCTTTCGTTATGCACAAAATCGGGATACGCCGAGCACATTCTGCTCAAGTGTCTAAAGTTTCACACCGAGAGACAACTAATGAAGTCTAGCTTTATAGAGCCTCTTACTACCTACAACCTCATCCGAATAATGGCAATAATAACTATTGGGCACTGGTGTCCAACTTAGCTGGTGAGGTAAAGAAGGACTAGTGCAAGGAACAGATTAGGGCTCTAGGTGCAACAACCATGCGATGTAGTACATGCTGTGAAGTAAATTTTCTTCTATATACGCATGTATAGAGAGCACACACATACACTTACACTTTGGGTTATTGGCTTTGCGTTTGTATCTGATAGAGGCATAAGGAATAAATTTTGAAACATATTGTTCTTTCGTCCAATATTCTGATAGCTTATAAGGTCGCAAAACACTCAATAGATGTAACTAAAACCCTAAAGACAAAGAAACCCAATATAGTGTAGGGTATATGTATGTAGAAAACAAATACTTGAATTGCGCATTTTAAAAATAAAATCAGATACCTTTTTATATTTTAAATGTAAAAGTAGAAAGATTGCATATATTCCATTGTTGTTAATTTTCTTATTGTTCTGTTTTGTTTCTTTGTTGTGGCTTTTGTTTGTTAATACCCTACATACATGTGTCCATTAAACAAAATATGAAAAATGGAACAGACTTGTAAATTTTGCTCTCTTCAAAGAAATTCTCCTCAGATATTATACTCTTCTTTGAATGAATGGCCTTAAGCTCTTCCAGTGATGCGGTCTTTATCTTCACTCAATATTTTCATCAATGTTCTGTGAAGACCTTGTACCACATATAAATTTTTTTTTTACTTAATACAGCGTATTTAAATGTCGGAAAAGTTCGATTGCACTATTCTTTCATGTTTTTCTTTGGTTTTGTTGTATTTTTACAAGTCTAACACTTAATCGCAATTGCATTCTGTCAACAATTTTTTACTTGATGATGACTTTTTCAGTGTGTGAGATTTTTCTTTTTAATTTTTCATCTCGTTTGTCATTTTGGTATGTGAATCATTTTTATCAGGAAGAAGCTTGTCTGTCATATGTGTACGTATGTACCTACGTGTCTGTTCGTCTGTGAAAATGATGCAAATTAATTATAAAAGTATTTTGGTTCTTAAAGATCTCACACGATGATGAAGAGAAGAATGGCAAAGAAGCATTCGAAAAAAGTTGATGAACTCAAATTTATGTGACCCATTTTAAATTTTGTTTCATAAAGGTTGGTTGGATTTGAATAGTTTAGAATAGCAGAATATTTCGGAAAGTTACATGTAAGACATAAGCCTAGGTGTATTGAAATTGACAGCAAGAATTTGTCGAACATTTTCCCATAAGTACTCGAATTTGTTTGAATTTCTTGAACAAAACAATTGTGATATATATTTTTGTTTCCATTGTTTAGGGCGTTCTATAAGGCACTATTTTAAATTGAACATGACTCTCAGACATATTAAGACATATTTGGTTGAATGAAATCTTCAAAATGTTCATAGTTATTAGTCCGAACATTTTTTTATAGATCAATGGACACAAGTTCTATAAATTTTTAGTCAGTCAATTTTATCTCAAGATAAAAACTGTTTGAACTTTGCGATTCCTGCTTTTCGGATATATATATGTACATATATCATTCATAGTAACTCGTTTTTCGATCACATATCATGCGCTCGAACTATGCCATTCATTTATTAGACTGCAACCGAGCGAAACTTGATAAATGACATCAAAATGGATTTTCCTTTAGGCCAGACGCATTTAATGAATTTATTATGTCAAAAAGGTAAAAATTTGCTGCGGTTTCTAACGAATCAAATATGGCATTGACGTGCAGTTAGATAAGTTATCTAATGACCTACAGTAGTAGCTGATAAGTACCTAGATATATAGGTATATATAGTTGGATAGATAAATAGTCAAACAAAAAAAAACTCAAAAGATTTTCGTTTAGTCACGCATCTACTGAATATATAGATACAATATACATATATACAAGTAGGTAGCTTTAAGATACATTAATAAAATATTATTTCGTAGATACAGTATTAGTCATGCATGCTTGCCTTGCCTACACAATGACGAAGATACTGATCCGATGACGACATTAAGAAAGTATTGCACCACTTCGCCATTACGCAAATTTATGCAATCTTCAATTGATTCAGAAGTTTCGCCATCAAATGGCGTAGTTGATGAGGTGTGTACTTCAGTTAGTCTCTTAAATTTGCAAACATTCAACAATTTAAGTGGAACTGGTGACTACGCATTGAAATTTAAATAATCAAAAAAGAACAAAAATAAGATGGATTTAATAGGAAAAATACCTGAACAACTGGGAAAATAAAAGAAATAAAATATAGGAAGTCAGGAAAGGTCTTCTAAGGTTAATATAAACTTGCTTGGTTAACTCGTTAAGGAGCGAGATGTATGGAGAGATGTGACATTAGTCTTAGGTAAATTCGAAGAGAGCAAGAAATATCAGAGGAAGATGCAATTTGTGTACCTGTGATTCGCAGAATTCGAATATAGCGAGATATACAGGAAATTTTTAGTATAATGATGCACAAGGTGCTGTTGGACAGCGCGTTGTTAGGCATACCCAGTCAATAACTGACTGATCACAACTTTTCTTTTTAAATTTTATTAAACAATATTTAACTAAATGTACTGCCCTCGTACACCCTCAAGAGCTGACTAGAGTTACTCGCGCGTGTATGGACGGACTATACTACTCATTATAGCACTTAAGATCTAGTTACGCAAATACTTTGAATTTGCTGTCAGTTAAGTTGATATTATTTTTTTCACATTGTTTGATATTTCTTGTTTACTTTTATTTTTAAATCAATAGAAAATTGTTAACATTTATTGTAAAAAAAAAGTAATATAAAAATTTCTCATTTAAACGTCTCAATTTCAGTTCTATAAACAAACAAAAAAAAAAAAAAAACATATTAAATACTTTTCGAACTTGGAAAAATTGCGTTTTTAAAAAAAATAACATAAATAAAAAATCAACAAAATGGGTCAGACACTATCTGAACCCGTGACCACCAAGGAATCTTCATATTGTCAGAACGATGTCTATCGCGTCGGTTCGAGTTGCATGCAAGGCTGGCGCATCAATATGGAAGATTCGCATACACACATACTCTCGCTGCCAGATGATCCGGGCACATCATTCTTTGCCGTATATGATGGACATGGCGGCGCCACTGTTGCACAATATGCCGGCAAACACTTGCACAAATTTATACTAAAGCGACCGGAGTACAACGATAATAATATCGAAAAGGCACTCAAACAGGTGAGTTTTTTGTAAACAATGGCAGTAGCGGCTGCATATGTTGATTATATAATATATTTTGTTGTTTTTTAACAGGCATTTCTTGACATTGACTACGAAATGCTGCACAATGAATCATGGGGTGAGCAGATGGCCGGCTCCACTGCTGTCGTTGTCTTGATCAAGGATCACAGTTTGTATTGTGCCAATGCGGGCGATTCACGTGCCATTGCCTGCATCAATGGAGAGCTAGAGACTTTGTCGGTTGATCACAAACCGAACAATGAGGCAGAGACGAAACGTATTAATGAGGGTGGCGGTTGGGTTGAATTCAATCGTGTCAATGGTAATTTGGCGTTATCGCGTGCACTGGGAGATTTTGTTTTTAAGCGCAATGCAAACAAGAAGCCAGAGGAACAAATTGTTACAGGTGAGCATTGGGTTATATAAAATTTAATGAAATATGGTGTTGTAGTGACTGGAACAGCATGTTTAATTGAGCTGTTTATATTTTTATTGGATGAATTAGCGTATATCGGCGTTTATTTAGTAGCTAATGAAAAAGAATTAGATAAGGTCTCTATTGTCTGAATTTTGTTTATAATTAAAGGTTTTAATTATTATAATTATAATTGTTTGGCACAAAGATATTTCATATGCGCGAAGGTTTGCTTATTTATTTTCAAATATTGAAAACAGCTGCCGAAAAAGTGCAAATGCCTGTGGAAGTATATGGCAAACGTATTTTTGTACGGAGGAATGATCTAGACCAGATCCAAACAATGGAATGAATTGGTAGAATTTTTGGATGAGAACCGGTGTCAACAGTGTGATTACGCATCGAAACACTGAATTATTTGAAGGTGAATTTATTGAGCTGGAGTCTCGTTTCAATAAAGTTCATTTATAGAAAATTATTTATTTATATTCTACGCGATTGTCCGGTAGCAACTGGAATGACCCGAAGAATCGATGTTTTCTCTCGTTTCAATGTTAGATTTTATTTTTATTATTCTTATTTTCATTACAAAGGATGTTTATGACACCACGATGAGAGATTCCACCGTTTGGAAATTTCCGGCGGACAAACTTTGTTAAACTGAATCCATTGCTCTCAGAATTTACCGTTTCTTTTAAATCTTCAAAGAAATAATGCCTAATAATGATCAATTATACCCAATAAGGGGGCTAATAGTTATTATTAAAGAAACAAATTTTATCTCACGACTTCAAATTTTAAGATCTAAAATGCGATGCTTTTGATGCGTCATTTTTTCGTTCCATAACTAAAATCCATTACTGTCACGATAACATCAAACCTGTCGAATAATGCTCTTGTAGTCAAAAGCCATGTTATTTCATAAATTCTACGGATTTTGGGGTCCAAAGAGTTTTTGAAATTTGAAGCTGCAGTATGGACCAACTCGAGTATATAAACAAACCAAAATTTTAATGAATTTGCTATTTAACACAAATTGTATTCAATTCCTTTTTATTTTAAAATAAATTAATGGAAGCTTTCTGTCAAACCCAATGTATAAATATTATTAAGAAACTCGGTTGCTAGCTGCCCAATTTCATAAGCTTCATCACACCACGTCATGTGCTGAATTTTCCGGCGGTCATAGACACACGCATAGTCAATAAAAGCATTTCGTTGCAGCTCATAATAATTTCGTAACTTCCGTGTGAATTCTATAAATAGAAGCATTTAAACAATAAATTCGCTTTTGTTTATACTTTTACCTGTGTACGCAAAGCAGCAGTCGTCCCGTCAAATAAAACGCCCACACGGAAACCGTCGAATAAACAAAACAATTTCATTTTACACTTGATGATTTCCTACTTTCGCTTTCTTTGATTGTGCTTTTCTATTAATTATTATACTTTTTCTTTGTTTTATGTAGCTTACCCTGATGTGGAGACGCGCAGCATCTCCGAAGACTGGGAATTCATAGTACTCGCCTGTGATGGCATCTGGGATGTTATGACCAATACTGAGGTTATGGAATTCTGTCGCACACGCATTGCCAAGGGCATGTATCCGGAGGAGATTTGCGAAGAGCTGATGAATCATTGCCTGGCGCCAGATTGCCAAATGGGCGGCCTGGGCGGTGACAATATGACAGTCGTTTTGGTTTGCATGTTGCACAATAAACCGTACGAGTATTTAATTAAACGCTGTGCAGCCAATACCAATTCGACGACAGTGAGCGGCAACAATGCGACAAATGGCCACGCCAACAACGATGCACATAGCAACACGTTGCGTTTGGGTGGTGATTCGCTGGATATAAAATCAGCAAGCGAGTCGGCCGCTGATGCTAAGAAATCAAGCAATACAACAATGATGGATGTGGACACAAGTCCTGTTGTTGCCACATCGACACCGACACCGCCGTCAACGCCAACAACACCGAGTGTTACTTCACTTGCTGCAGCTGCTGTGGCTGCTGGTGTTTCTCCGTCAAAAGAGGGACATCTAGAATATATCTACTGATGCGAGCTGCTGTTACTACTAACAAAAGCAGACTTAAATGTTTCCACACGCGTAGCATTTTCCAAGGAAAAATCGAAGAAAGAAGTTTGCAATAATACGAAACAGCGTGCGGAACAAAGAAAAGAGGAAACAAGAAAGAAGAACAAATCAAAATATTAGCATAACAAATACGAAAGATTTTGAACCTATGATGTGTTTTTTTGGCTGGAGAGAACGTTTATATGTAGCATATATGTTATATGTAAGAAGTTACTTATTACTGGTTTAAATGATGAAGTTGCGTTGCGCACGCCGGAGACACCAAAAGTTTCCAATGCAATTAAACGCGCAGCAGCAAAATCAAGTCACAAGCAAAAAAAAAAAATAAAACAAAAAATTTAAAATACAAACAAAAATTGGCGCTAATTATGAACAAATAGCGAAAAGCGCAGCCTATTCAACTGGCGCTGTAATATTTTATACAAACAAAAATAACAAGAAAACAATGTGACGGATGGCATATAATAATATATTTGTTAATGAAATTTTCAAGTATTGTTTATAATTAATTAACTTTGTTCTTATTATTAATTTAAATGATTGTTAAAATTGTATTTGGTTTATTGGTGGGTATTAAAAAAAAGAAAAATAGAAAGAAACAAATGTTTCAGCAGTTAGTAATACTAAAAACTTAAAAAAATAATTTAAAAAAAAAAATCAATTGTGTAGAAATAAAATTACAAATAATGTGTAAAGTAAAAACAAAAAAAACTGCTTTGATTAGTTTTAGCACGTTTATTGATTATAATTTCTTATTTTGCTTTTTGTTGTTTTTAACTTTAAATATATACAAAAACAAGAACTTTGTACATATACAGCAACAATAATTGTTAAAGAAATATTAATAGTAATAATAATGTTTAAAAAAAAATGATATAGCAACTTCGGTTTAGCCGATGTTTAATGCGCTTTACATGCATTTAAAATTAGTCAGTTTTATAGCACAGTATAAAAATGTTGAACGTTTTAAAAGTTTTGGTACAAATGTGTTACAATTTAATGGAATTTATGTTTCTATAGCTACTATATAATATCGATTACTAACAACTGTAGCAGTAATAAACAGCTTAATTGTTTTAGGATCCTTAAGTTTTAAGTCTGCTCGACACAGTGGAAGAGCATTGCATGTGTAGTTTTATTAGCTAAGTGCTTGCAAGCTAATCGTTTGCTTGTTTCATTTGATACCGTAAAAATATTTTAAACGAATCAAACAAATTGCACGAAGTAGTAAGTTATTCGTTGCGAATCAGTAAACCGAGCAGTTGAGTAAAATAAATAGAATAGCAGTCTTTCAAATCATTTGCGCTTCAAAACATTTGGATTAAGTGCAACTCGGTGGCAAGTACAGAGTTATTAACAAATTCGAGTTTAATTAAAATTTGTAAAAAATTTTAACTATATCCAATGTAATTTGATGAATGTATCCAATATATAATAGCATCTGAACAGACCTTAAGAATATTGCAGTCGTTGGTTCATGACTGCGAAATACCCTGCCAACTTAAGCAAATTGTGGATAATTTAATACAATAAAAGTTTAAAAAAAAGTTCTCCGGCTGCGTAGCCTTGAAAAATTTTCATATTCAATTGCTGTATTGAGGGCGTGGCAAATACAAGTTAAGCTAAATCTAAAATCGCGCTCATAGTTTTTGAAATATCTTTGCACACACAAACGAACTACGCTCGGACGGACGGACATTGCTATATAAAAATTTGTTTTCCTTGCATCCTTTTATCTGTTTCATACATTTGTACATTTTAAACCCCACGGATACAACGTGAAATTTTTAAGCAAACATGGTAATACACTGGACTACTGACTGGCTCATTGGGCCTTGTCAACGCTTTAGTCACATCTGGTACGGTTAGAAACATTGAAAGTAACACTTGTCTGTCCCAAATCTAGCCCGCAATGTCTAGTTAGTGACTTTACTTAACTAATGCAGAGCCGAATCACCACACAGCTGAAAAACTTGCACGGTTTGAGAATGACTGGCCATTGCTGAGGCAGAGCCGGTGCATATAAAGGATAGGGCGTGGCCAGCTGTCTTCTAAGCGGCAGCTGACTTTTTTTCTATATATAATCTGGAGTGATTAGGACCCTTAAGACCCATCTACTAATAATAGCCAGTAATTCAGTACAACAAAGAAATTTCAATAAAACAACGAAAATTATATGAAAATGCGAAAATATGTATTAAAAATAAAACATTTTTGGACTAAGTTTTCAAAAATTTGGGTTAGGGGAGACAAAGAACCTCCTGCGCCACCTTTGCTACGCTTTTGTGCACAGACATGTTTGATACATAATACAAAACATACAGCGTCAAACAAATTTGGAGAAGGAATAAAGTACCTCCGAAAGAGCCTTACTGAAGTAGCTCAAACGAACATACGTACTGACTAACAGTGCTATGAAATGAGTAAGTAGAGTTACCTACAACTTGAACTCTATAATTCGCCAGTTTGTCATTTTGAAAGGATCTTTGCAGTGCTATAGTTGACACGATTCGGTTTTGACAAATGAAAAACTTTATAGAAATCTCAAAAACTGTCTAGTTTGCTTATACACTTATTAGAAACGAGCATGATCAAATTAAGAAGTCTAATTGATCTATTACATATATTTTTTCTATTTTAATCAATTATATACATATTTCTCTTTAATCAATCAGCAAGTCGCCAACGCTTAAAGACGTCTCAAGCATAAAAAAATGAGCCTATTACAAAAATTGTTGCCTAATTTTGATATCATACGAATAACAGCTTTGTTCAGACTGTTATATGGTAGAACTAACTAAAGTAGAAATAAAAAATTATGCTGTATTATTCCTACACATGATATACTAACTTATCAACTACATAAAACTATATATAATGCATTGTAAAGAGTGTTAAAAAAAAAGAACACTGCTTACTCTAAGTGATTTTCTAATGTAAAATTTATTAAAGAAATGTCTTTTGAAGATTCATTTCAAAAAGAATATAAAATAATACAATAAAATAAAATCTTAGTACTAAAACATAAAATAAATGAATAATAAATAAATAAATAATATTTGGAAATGTGAACGCCAAATGTTATATAACTATTTTATGTAAGACCATACACTACTCTTTACTAGTTAGTTAAAATATTTCGTGCCTCGATGCGTAAAAATGCTTTAATAGTTTTTTGAGTCAGTTTTCTATTTTTTAATTTCAAAAAAAAAAAAAAAAAATGTTTTAGTAACACATCAAACACTCGCAAAAAACACACACACAAACAGATTTAAAAAAAAAATTAAACTAAAACAAGTAGAAGAAGTATGTCATTTCATATACAATATATAGCTGTGTAAGTTGCAATAAAATAAAGATCAATAATATAAAATATAATACAGAAAACAATACACAACCTTTGTCCATAAGAGTATACTACTACTAAATAATATTATTAACAACAATTTAAGCCAAAACGTCCCATGGTGTAGAGAATGAATGCATTGGATCATGTCGGTTTTTTAGATCCAAACACTCAAACTACAAAAAAACAATTTAGAAAAATGTTTCAATTAGCTGTTATGAAAAGCAAAAAAAAACACCAACAATAATAAAAATAAACTTTTGAAACAATTGTAGAAAATATAAGCCTAACATAAACGTTTTCTAATGCGAGCAAAAAAAATCATGCAGAGAAATGCAATCAATTGAACCAAAATAAAATGAAATACCAAGTTACCAAGTAGCTGATGAAATGATGTGTTTTATTTAGCTGAAGAAGTTTAAATAGAGAAGTTTTAGAAGCGCCAAAAAAATTGTAAAGTAACTAATTAGTTGTGGATTTACCACAAATTAATGGATTAATGCAAGGCTTCCATGACAATCATTGAATGACTTTTCATTGGTATAGTCCAAATATTATAATAAACTATAAACATTCAGCGTAAATACATGGATTTCCAACCTATGAGAGACCTTCTAATATTTAAATACGATTGTATGTTTGTCTTGACATTGCACCATGGGGCTGTTCGACTTTCAATATTTAATATTCTTAAAAAGGTAATTCTTCAATCTTTAAATCAACTCGTATAGGATGCTTCACCATGTGGCGACCAGAAAAGGTGTTTACAGGACTTTTTCTCAAACATGACCGGCGATGGCTTGACGCCTTTGTTTACTTCGTTGGAGCTCACGTTAAAGTTTCTTTTTTTTACAATTCGGCTCCCAGACGTAGGTCATAATAAGCTCGCGTATTTCAACCGAATCAACGGGAATCTCTTTATCGCGCATATGAAAGATTTCAACGTTATAGAACATGCGTGTCTCAAGCTTCTCAGGCACCTTCATAAAAGTATAGCGCGCGGGAACTTGCATCCGTTCTTCCACCAAGTAGGCGATGACGTTGTCAGTGGAAAAGCAGGAATTCGATAGATGTGTATCGCACTGCCGCCAAGATGTGGGACATAGTTTTCGTGTGGGACCAACGGAATATGTATAGCACGGACATTGATTCGAACTGTTGCTAACCTTTGGTGTATGATCTAAGATCTTCATATTGGGGTCTGTAAACTCAGCTGCTACATTAGCTGAACTCGGAGTGTAGTCGACTGTTTCTGTTGTGCCTGTTGCAGTATAAATAATTCGAGCTCCGGCGGTGCATTGGCAAAGGCAGTAGGTATATAATTGGCAAACATTTGATTTACATTTGCAGACTGCCATGTTGTCTGGTTCATGCGCAGCGTATGCACCAGTAGCTCGCTCATCTTAGCAGGAAATTTTATATTCTCCAATGTATAGCATATCACGGCAGCATGTGATGTACTACCGCATTAACTTTATAAGTTTCTTCTTCAGCGGCGTACTGATCATCGGTTGAATAAAAGTGGAAAGCATCCTCCTTGATTTAACAAACAGACGGTAGGCTGCAGTACTGCTATCGCCAGCGCTGCCGCTGTAGCTACTATAGACTCAGCTGCTGCTACTTTTGCGCCTTCACCACATCCACCGCCGATAATACAGGCGATAGTTGGGTACTGTCGCTGCAACTATTCGCGCTGCTACTATTCGTCGGTGAGCAAAACGCGAGTTCTGCTGGTTTTGCATTCACAACAAAGCTCAAGTCCATTTACTGGTCCTGCGCGAGCTCTGATCTTGCTTCAACAGATGCTTCAGTGCTAAAAGCGTCACTCAGATTCTCAGTCAGCTCGACGAGACAAATCGAAATAGCCATAACCGTCTGTCTCAATATTTCAGATATCAAACTGAAAATGATTTTGAAAACGTGTTCCGAAACTGAACATAAATCTTAGTCACCGTGCCACGTCCAATGGAAAGATATAACTGACATGCAAAACCAATTATTAAAGTATGTATGTACGCGCCCCTAGGAGATTGGTTGCGCGGCCCCTATTCCTAAAATCTTTTAATTCAATAATCCAGTTTTGACATTAAGTTTTAATATTTAAAGTTGATAATGCATATATTGTAGGTTTATATTGATGCATACAAAGATTTGAGACCTAAAGAATATCTAGCATACAAGCGTATGCTTAGGGTACACTCAAGTTGTGCGTAAGCTATACCAAATTCCAGCGTTGCCGGGCCAATGCTAAGTGTACAGTATATTAAGCTTCCATTCACGTTTCCTCTCGTTTTATTATTTTATAGTTTTTAATTCTTCCCCCCATGAAAAAGAAGAAACACATTTAATTATTATTTTTTTAGTTTTTTTGGTTTTTGCGTTTTTTTTTTTATTATTTTTGTTTTTACGTTTTTTTTTTTTTAACTAATTAATAAGTATATTTTATATTAATTTTTTTTTTTTACTTCTTTAGAAACATGACTTTTCACAAACGTTTTTTGTTTTTTTTTTTTCTTCTTTTTTGCATAATTTCATGATTTTATGTTTGTTTGTTTCACTTGTAATTTTTGTTTACATTTTTTTTTTTAAATAATGTTGCAAAATAAATGTATTACAATTCATTTGATAAACAATAATAATAATAATAGTAATAATCATATAATATTTAAAAGAAAATATCAAATTCATATGTTTCTATATATGTATATATATATATATATATATATATATATAAATATATATTTAATTTAAAAAAAATCATTGTAGCATTGCGTAAAGAATATTTCTGTTTGTTTTTTCTGTTATTTAATGAAATTTATAAATTTTGATGTTAAGAAAAAAGTAAGAAAAATGATTTTATAGTTTTAAGTGTAAGAAATTACTAAACACAAATATTGTATATTGCTGATTTGTTGGGTTTTTGTTTTTAATATTTACTGTTTTCAACTTTATTTTTTTTTTTATACATTTACAAATGTTTTTTTTTTTGTTTTTTATGATTCATTTAGTAATTTTAGTAATTTTTTTGTTTTTAAGTTTTTAATGGAGTAAATTTTTGTTTTGCTTTTTGAATTCTATTCATGCCTGCTCTGCTGCTCACTGCTTATGTTATAATGATTCTTTTTGTTTTGTTAATAACTTATGTTTTTGTTTTTATATGCAATTTATTTTTAGTTTTATATTAAAATAATTTCATTTTTTTTGTTTATGCATTTAGTTAAGTAATTGTGTTGTTGCTTTAATGTTTTGTTTTTGTTTTGTATTTATATATTAGCACATAAGTATAAACTTCACCTAATTCTTTACGCATTACTTTACAATATTTTTTTGTTTTTTTTGTTTGTCATTTGTTGTCAGTCATTTATATTTTTTTTTTGCTGTACTGTCCGGATTTTCTTTTTGTTTTAATTTGTTTCTTTGCTAAATTATTACTATTAAATATACAATTTCTTTTCTTTTGCTCTTTTAAATTATTATTACATATTTATTTTATTATATATATATATTTATTTGTTATATATATTTATTAGTTATTATATTTAATTTGTTTGTTACTATTATTATTATTTGTTGTTTTTGTTATTACAATATTATTTTAATTAATTTTCTTTTTAATGCATAGCTACAATTTATTAAATATATATATTATATATTTTTTTTATTTATTTTCTTTACATGCTAAATAAGGATTTATTTAATGGTTTTATTCACTAAATTTTTTTGCTTTTTGCTTTACTTAAAAACTAGTTTTTCCATTTTGTTTGTCTGCCTTTTTGTTTCCTATTAAATTTATACATATATATAAAATTGTTTTTAAATATATATATAAATATTATAGGAAGCACATTTTTGTTTAATGCATAGTTCAAAAAAGATTTCAAGTACATATCTTTTTTCTTTGCATTTACTTGTATGAACTATTTTTGTTTTTAATATTTATATAAATATTATTTATATTATATTTTATGATTTTGTTTTTTTTTTTAATATTAATTTTGGTACACTTTAACAAACATTATAATTATGATAACAATGTGCGTATGCTTAAATTTTTTTTTTTTTTTTGTTTATACTTTTCATTTATTATTTTTTTTAACCAAATATGCATGAAAAATTTAAGTTAAAAAAAGAAAAATGTATGAAAAGTAATTAAAAAAAAAAAACGAAATGAAAAGAAAAATAATAAAATAAATATGGCGCTTTAAATAAAAAAATAATAGTTGTGCTAGTTAATTCTTATAGCATGAATTTATTTTAAAAAAAATATTTTTAAGCTGCAAAACTTTACACAAAATGTGTAGTTAGTAAATTAATTAAAGAAATTAGTATGTTTTAGCATTTTTCTAAATGTTTAAAAAATATTTTTAAGCTGCATTTCTTCATACATATTAAATTTTGAATCATAAGCTCCAGCCGGTTTTAGAACGTATTTAGAAGTTTGTACATTATTATTTCAATATTTCAAATTATTTATAAATAAATAAAGAAAACATACGTTCATATTTCAAGTACAATACAGAAATTTAAGCATTTATAATAAACATTATCAACAAGTTTAAATTTCTGCATGTATTAAAAAATAAAATCGTTTCAAAACAATAACAATTTATAATAAGCAAAATAATAATTATATATATATGTTTATATGTATTAATGTACATACTTTTATGACTTAAAATTATTCAACATTAACAATCAATTGTTTAATTTGTTTTATTATTTCTGTTAAATTTTTTTTCAACTCGTTTTTGCATAAAAATGTTGCTATATATTTTTTTATAAATCAAATACCCGCGCGCACACTAAATAAACACATCGATCCAACCTTTTTACTGCTTTACATGTCAAACAACTCATCTAGTTTAATTGTTTCTACTTAATATCACATTTTGATGACTCTTTTTTTTTTTGTTACGTGTTCTTAGCCAACAATTTACTCATAATTATATATGCCAATCGTCATCATTTCTTTACAATTCACAACAATTTTTTTATAGCAACATTTTTATGCAACAATTTTATGAAAAAACAAAAAATGAAATAATGTTTAAATAAGCAAAAACTAAATGAAAAATAAATCTATGCGTTCTTCTTTTTTTTTTTGTTTGTTTGTTACGCTACTTTCAACCAACAGCACTAATATTTTATGTTTCAATGTGGTTTTATATTATTTTATAGTATATACACACATTGTATGTATATTATTATAATTTATTATTATATATGTATATAAATTATATGCTTATATATTTTGTTTTTACTTAAATATTTAAGTATACGCTTGTTTTGCTTTTGTTTGTTGTTGTTGTTTGTTGCGCGTGTGTGTGTGTGAGTTGCTTCTATTTTTTAATTTAATTTCTCATTTCAAATTTTAATTAATTTTAGTACATATTATTTTGTGTGTATATATGTTTGTTTGTTTAATGATTTCAATTAATTAATTTTTTAGCCACTAACATTATTTTATATAAGAATTTTTTTTTTACATACAATACATTTAATATGAGTCTTGCATAGTTGTTGTTTTTTAGTTTTAAAGAAATATATTTAATAATAAATATGCATTACGAAATGTTTTCAATTTAAAAAAAAAAAAAATTAAAAAAAGAGAGGCGCAGTTTTGTGTTTGTTGTGTTTAAAAAATAGGCGTTTCTTGTTTGAGTTTTTAGAGTTTAGTTTTAGCGCACAGCTAAAGTAATATATATTTTTATTATAATTTTGTTTTATTATATTTTTACAATGTTTTTATTATATTATAAAGTTTGTTTGTTTATTTCATAGCAAACAATTTATTGTTTAGAAAAGAAGAAAACCATTTTGAAAATTATAGCTACAACATTTTCCCCATATAGTTTTATTATTAAATATATGATTTTTGTTTTTCTTTTAATACAAAATATATCTTTATAATATAATAATATGTATATAGTCTAAGTTTCTGCTTCTTTTCTCATATATATAAATTATTTTGCTTTCATTTTTATATTATTTGTTTTGTTTTTTCGCAGCTCATTTTGTTTTTACGCATTTTAATTGTTTTTAGCAATTAATATTTAATTTATCAATTATATATAGGCACTTCAGCAATTTATTTATATTAATAAATTTTAAATTGTTTATCAGATAATTTTGTTTTTCATTTATTAAATTTGAGATATCGTTGTTTTACAATAATAATAATAATAAATTATAAAATAATAAAAAAATCAAATTATATAGTATATTAATATGTGTAGTATTATTAAATTAATAAATGGCCTAATGAAATGAGTAAGTATAGTTTTTGAGTTTTAAAATTAATATTTTTAGAAAAATTTCGAGCTAAAATTTTATATATTTTTTTTTATGCGAAACAAAGATATTTTTGTAAATTTTTTTTTAGGCAAAATAAAATATTTTAAATTATAGCAAATTATTTTGTTCTTTAGGCGAAACAAGAAATTTAAGATTTTGGCAAATGTTTGTAGTTTTTTTTTTTTTTTTAGGTGAAACGAAAAATTTTAGATTTTTAGCAAATATAATGCTTTGTATTTTCTTTTAATTAATTCAAATAACAGCATATATATTAAATAATTTTTTCAGTTTTCTTTAGGAAAAACAAAAAATTTTAAATTTTTGCAAACATTTTAAATAATTCTTTATATTCTTTTTTCTTTTTTAGCAAATTTTTTTATTAATGATTTATATTATTTTTAAACGAAACAAAAATTTTTAAATTATCGAAAATTATTTTAAATATATTTCTTTATATATTTTTTTAGGCAAAACATAAATTTTTAGATTTAAGACAAAACAAAATGTTTTAGATATTTAGCAAATTTTTTTAAGTGATTGATTTATATATTTTTTAAGTAAAACTAAAAAATTTTGGTTTAAATTAGTTGATTTTTTTTTAAATGAGTATATAAAAAAGTATTTAAATTATTTGATAGAAAAATTTCGAGCCAAAATTTAGTTTATAAAATAATTTTAGTTTCTTTTCTGTAAATTAGTTGATTTTTCCTTTCACACACTATACATACATCATCCAAAATTGAGCTTTACACATTTAAAGCATGTTTTTTTTATTATTTTACTTAGTTTTATATATATTATTACTTTTTTTTAATTTTATTGCTAATGCTTGTGATTCTTTAAATTTTTATTTAAGGTACGCGCTTATGTATGCTATATATATATATATATTATTTTTATATATATAACTTGTATATTTTTTATGTAGGTATTATTTTAATAATTTATTTAATTATTTTTCATATAAAAAAAATAAATTTTCGAAGCGCTTTACACAAAAATATTTTTTTCGTCAATTAGCTGCAAGAACTTAAAACAACAAATCTAAAAATAAATATTTCACTCAATTCGGTTTTTGTTTTAAATTTTAAAACAAAGAAATTCGTATTTGTTCAATTTTTATGGCCTAAAGTACAATTGATTTTGTTTTTCTTTTCTTCATAATAGTTGGTCTAATTTTATAATAAAAAAAAAAAAAAAAACAAAACACTACACAACAAAAAATAATATTTGAAATTGAAAAATAATAATTGTTAATGTGTATGTTTTGCGGGTTTTCACATTATATGGCACACTTTTTAATGTATTTTAAATTATTAACTAAGCATTAGCATAATTTCAACTTAATTTTTTTTTTTTTGTATTTTTTCTTTTTCTTGGACGCAAAATGTTTAATTACATTATTAATGAGTTGAAATATTTGTTAGCAAATTTTGAAAAGAAAAACAAATTTGTTTTGTTTTATATTTAACTAATTAATTAATTCAAATAGCAAGTTTAAATGTGTGAAACTTTGCAGCAAAAAAAACATAAATTTAATTAAATGAATCAATAAAAAAAATATGCATTTACATCTAAATCAGTAATGAGCCGCACTAATACTATTTAATATTTGTGTATGTGTAGTGCTTTGTTTGTAATTGTTTGCTCAAGCCTGAAATAAATCAAATATGCATATAGAAGAGGAGTATAGGGGCTTATACAATATAGAGCTGTATTGCCTATTTTTTTTTTTTTTTTTAAGTTTAGCCATATATGTATGCTTTATCATATATACTTAAATATATATATAAATGTATATACTTGTATATTATAAATTTAAATGTGTATTTTCGCTGTGAAAGTAGCAGTTATTATTTTTTTTAGATGCTGTTGTGTGAGTGTGTGTGTGTGTATTATGTCTGTCAGTACGTATATGAAACCATTAAACTGAGAAAATTGCTCGTTTAGTTTTTCACTATTTTAAAATTTAAAAAATATAATAAATGAAAAGCAAAAAAAAATCAAAATTTTAACTCAAATCGCTTCTAACAACGAGCAACAACAAACATTCGAGAGATAGTTAATATGCTGCATATTGAAAAAGTTGACTGTTGTTGAGTAGTGTTACGAGTTATTGAAATGAAATAATATAGTCTATAAAACTCAAAAGCAATATTTCGTCAACATTTAAATAAAAAATAATATTTGTTTAGCACTTGCCTAGCTACGCTTAATGTCAATAATATTAATTAAACTTATATGCTACTATAATTTATAGCTTAAGTTAAATTTTTTTTTAGCTTAGCTCACTAGGTATATACATACTATATATGTATAATATGTATTAGTTGATAGTTTTACATATAGCTTTTATACACTATATGTCTGTCTTATTTGTATTATACATACAACAATTATTATGCTTATATAATAATTTATGTTGTTGTCATATAACTTAATAGAAATAGAAAAAGAAATGTGTGTGTTTCGCACCAATGCCCTTCTTTTTCAAACTCACATAAACGCTTCACTAAAAACAAAAAAAAAAAAACAAAATAATAATATTAAACATATTTAAACTTATGTTTAAACGACTACTAACTAACTACAAGCTTGTAGTGTTGTTCTTGTATGTTTTTGCTGTTGTATTCGTTCACCAAACATCACCAACCACGTAAGGAACACGCCTACGGCCTACAGACGGGCAAGCACGCGCGTGTTTGTATGTTTCTTTTTTTTAAGTGTATAACTCGGTCGGTGTGTGTGTGCATGTATGGCATTCTATTAGTTCTGCTTATAAACTGCACAAGTATTTGTATTTAAGTGCTTACATCAAATAACAACATTGAAGCAAAGCTGTAAAAGAGAAAGAAGAAGAAACATTAGCTATGAAGAATTTAAAAAAATAAAATATATATACGACACCACCTTGATAAAATTTCTTGCACATTTCGCCAAGTGCCTAATTATTTATAGAAGTCATCAACATAATCGACTTGGATCTATTACTGAGTTTTTATATTTATCAAAGAAAATTGAACGCATGTAAAAAAAAATATATTATACGAATTTTTGAAAACTACGCTTAGCTAGCTTCGCAAAGCCATAAAAAAAAAAGTGGCAAGAAAATGTTCGTATAAATTTTTTAAAACTATTTAAAATAAAAAAGAAAACTTACCTGCAATTAAGCTGATGATGCATGAATTATGTTATTTTTGTAGCATAATATATAGTTTTTCATATAGTTCTTTACTTTTTATAAAAAATATATATTTATATTTAGAATAGTTTGGTTTTTTTTTTTTTTTTTTTTTTTTTATGTGAGTCTCTTTGTTTCGGTTTCATTATTTTTTCCCATTTGTATATTTTATACATGTAGTAGCGGCGGCGTACAAGTTTAGAGTAGTGGTGTGAAGAAGCAATAGTTCGAATGTGGAACATAGTAGAGTACAAACCAGATTAGACATAGATACACACACTCACAACAACACATTGGAAACACAACGCAGCACGCACATTTTTTGTACATTTTTCTAGTAGTTTTGGTATTCATATTGTTTTTTTTTGTTTTTTTTTTTTTTTTGTTCGATCTTTCTTTCTTGGAGTACACTACTACTCTAGTAACATTATCATCAATTGGTTTGTTGGTTGGTAGTAGACACGACTGACAGCTGTTTCCCGGACAAAATGGATTTGTTTGGAGGTATTTAGTAATTTATATATATAGAAAGCGTTTAGCCGTTTAGTTTTAATTGTTGTTGTTGCGTTGTGATTTGCGTCCACCACCACCTCCACTTAAATTATCAATGTTAAAATTCTTTGCATCTGGGTTGCGCTGATTACGCGAGGCATTCGTAGGCATATTGCCAACTAAATTTATTTGATTTGCAGCAGCGCCGCCACCGCCTGCAGCATTTGATGCGCTATGATGGCGTTGTTCGCGTGAAATATCTAAAATCATAAACAAAAGGTTAGTTGTTTAATAAAAAAAAAGAAAGATTTAAACATACCTTTATCCTTGACAGCAGCTAAACCGCTGTTCACAGCACCAGTTAAAGAGTTTACAGCGCCGCCAGTTCCACCGGCATTACCAATATTCAATGCACTATGACTTGGCGTCGTTGTTGTGCGTTGTTGCTTCTCAGACGTCGTTGATGAGGACGACGAAGAATTTACAGACAACGCTAAAGCAGACTTATCATTTGGTTTATCAGCAGCAATAATTGCCGCTGTCGCTGCTGCCGTAACAGACTCAATGCGATTCAGTTCAGCTGCATTTGCAGCCACCGCCGACGCATCCAATTTATTAATTGATATTGGTGAAGCAACATTTGTGCCACCATCTTTTCCATCAGCTGCCGCAGCAGCGGCTTTGTGATGTTGTGCTACTTGTGCATAACTCAATTTACTGGCAGCAGCAGCAGCGGCTGCTGCAATATTCTCATTTGATGTTGTCGTACTGGTTGTCGACGTTGCGGCATTCTTTAGTTTTGCAGCATCTTTGGGCGTTTGGCTATCTTTTTTGGCTAGTAATGCAGCAACTGCTGGCGGTTTCTTGTGTTGGCTCAGACTACATTCAGCTAGATTCGTTGTCATGGTAGCAACACTGCATGAGGCACCAATAACAGCACCGGCACCAGCGCTACTGATGATAGCTGCTGTTGAGGCGCCAGCGCCTCGTGCATTGCATGCGTTACCGCCGCCGCTGCTAGTAATTTCGATGTTTTGCTCGTTGCATGTTGTTTGTTGATGATGGTGCGCGGGATGATGTTGTTGATGATGATGTTGATGTTGCTTGTTGTTGTAACCAGCAGCAGCAACGTCGTCAGTCTTATAAGCTTTAATATCCTGATTGCTAATCGTATTAATTCCGCCAACACCGCCACCACCAGCAGCAGCACTATTGATGGTATGTTGTTGTTCGACATATGACGTCGTCGTGGCATTATTGTTGTTGTATTTGTTACTGTTGTTGTTATTATTATTTGCAGGTGTTATACACTTTATCACAGTGGAAGTACTACTAGAGTTATGTTTATTATTTGTCGTAGATTTGTTATTATTATTGCTGCCACTTGCAGCTCGTTCATCCCCGGCTCCAACAACGGCAGCATTTTCAATGATGTTCGGGGTTGGACTGATTGTAACGCTTCGCTGCTGTTGATAGTGTTGCTGCTGCTGATGGTGTCTATTCTGGGCGGATTCTTTGCGTGATTTATTTTTGTTACCACCACCACCACCGCCACCAGTACGTACTACATCAGCTAAACGATTCTCAGACCAATTTCCATTGCCCGAACCGCCTGCGGCAGAGGTACTATTGGGCGCTTGTTGCAGCACGTTAGAAGTCATATGTTGCTGCTGCATCTGGTTACTTAAACGTGCATCGCCAGCCGTATTGGTGCTTATCGCACCAGCGGCAGTTGAGGCATTTTGAGAGGTGGTAGATGTGCTGCTGCTAACGGTGGTGTTCTCGTGAGAATTGTGGCCGTGTATTAGTTGCTGTTGACTCGTATTGGCAGTATGTTTGTGGCTTAACGTTGTATTGTTATTGTTGTTGGCATTACCGCTGCTGTTGCTATTATTGTTACCATGATGTACACCAGCAACATTAGACGCATGCGTTACATGCGCTGTGGCCGATGCTGCAGATGCAGCCGAAGTTGCTGCATTAATAAGAATATTAAAATATATGTTAAGAACGAACCCAATTTTCTTCTACTTACATGGCAGTGGGGGAAAAGCTGAAGCTTCCAAATCGAATTGTGGTGGTTGAGTTGGCGCAGCTGGCTGTTGCTGCTGTTGTTGTTGCTGTTGTTGTTGATGTTGCTGATGGGTATTGTGATAGCCGCCGCCACCACCACCCCCACCAGAATTACTGGATCCTCCACTGTGATGGCTGCCGCTACCGCGTTCGTTGTTGCCACCGCTTAAGCTATTACCGCCACCACCGGTATTGATATTCGGGCCGCCATTGCCGCCAGTATTGCCAATACCAGCACTACTTGCACCGCCGCTCGCACCGTTGCCGCTATTTGAGCCATGATGATGATGATGGTATGATGAATGAGTAGATGGTGCATTATGATGAGATGCTGAGGTGTGGTGCACAGATGCCGACGATGAAGAACTGTGATGGTGATGGTGGTGTGGGCCTGTTGTCATTGATGACGTATGCTGTGAATGATGGCCGCCGCTATTATAATGCGGATTGTAGTTATTTCCTTTATAGCCACCACGATGTGGTTGTGGCTGTTGGTCATCGTTGCGATGTGAGACATATCCACCACTGTGATGCCCATCGCCACCACGGCCACCACCATGATGACTACTGCTGCCGCCACCACCGGACGAAGATTGCACATTAGTATTCGATGGCGCAGAAGACAACACTTGCTGGCTGTGATGCGACGAAGTCGTTGTAACACCGTACGACTGCTGCTGTTGAAGATTAGAGGATTGAATAAGTATTTTGGCTTTCGCTAATGAAGAATTATTCGATATGATTGCAGAGTTGATTGTTGCAACTGCATTCGGTATGCTACTACTACCACTATGCGAATTTGAACTTTTAAAAATCAAAGTTTTTGAAGGATTATTTATGGAGCAAGTAATACTGTTGCTGTTGTTGTTTTTGTTATTGTTGTGGTTATGATAGCTATTAGTAGTAGTAATTGTTGTATTTGTATTATTATTAGTAGTAGTAGTAGATGTGATATTGTTGCTGCTCGAGTCCTCTGTACTAGTAGTAGTAATTGTGGTTGTTGTGATCGTAGCAGGAGAAGAGCTGTTAGCTTTATTGTTGTATTTACTAGAGGACAATATGGTTATTTGTCCAAGGCTTTGGTTATGATTATGGTGTTGTTGGTGTTGGTTTAGGTTTTGAATTTGGCTAAGGAGGTTGTACGAGTTCGGAGGATTCGAGGTGCCGCTGGTGCCGATGGCTGTGATGACGGATGTGGTTGTGGTAGGTGGGTGGCTAGTGCTAATTACTGAATGCGTATGCAAATCTCCAAAACAACTGCCTCCGCCACTGCCGCCTCCTACTCCGCTCACGGTGCCTACGCAGCCAATACCGCTACCTCCCATACCGCCGCCTACGCTACCATTGCCACCATTGCCGTTGCCTCCGCCAACCCCAACAATTCCCAATCCTAATGCAGCGGGCAAAAACGCTGTTGTCGCACCGCCAACTGCTCCTCCTCCGCCACCCCCTGGTATGTGGACAAATGTGCTACTATTGGTAAAAAGCGTTGATATACTGACCGCGCCGCCACTTAGGCGATTCCCTGGAATATAGCTGCTAATGCTGCCCTCATCATCGCGTCTGCGACGTCTGTGGCGTGTTTGGGCCCAATGTAATGGGTCTTTGCCACCACTTAGACCGCCACCGCCAATCGATGTTGCCAGAGAAGACGATGAGCTTGCAGACATATTGTTGCGATTTGATTGCTGTTGAAGTAAATGAGGTACATGGGTCGATTGCTGCTGTTGCTGTACCTCGACACCCACAGCCTCAGAAGATTCATGAAGTTCAGCAACAAGTTGTTGCTGTGATGCTTGTTGCTGCTGTTGTTGTTGTTGCTGCTGCTGCTGCGATTGCTGATGATGCGCAGCATGTTGGTGATGAGTTTGTTGTTGCTGTTGTGCAGACGATGTCGTCGTGTACGTAGCATAGGAAGAGTGTTGTATTGTTGCGGCGCTGGAGGAAGGCATTTGGTAGTGTGATTGATTTTGTGTTTGTTGCGGTTGTCCTTGTTGCCCCTGCGGCTGCTGCTGTTGTTGTTGCTGCTGCTGCAGATGATGAGCATGCACCGGTACCGACTGTGTTTGGGTACTGTAGTGAATATGCGTACTCAAACCGCCTAGACTACCACCATACGACTTTTCAATGGATTTCGGTGGACCACCTTTTAAAACCAGTATTAGAATTAAATATGAACATCCAAAAAAACAGAGTTAGTTACCTTTCCAATTACCTTTCATAGATGTGTAATGCCGCGTTGAATTGGTTCCTCCACCGCTGCCGGTCTGTTGAACAGTAACGACAGTTTGAAGTTGCGCCGGTTGCTGTTGCGGCTGTTGCTGAGTTTGACTTGGAGTCGTAGCACGTTGCATTTGATGCTGTTGTTGACTTTGTGTCTGATTTTGTGGTTGTTGTTGCACTTGGGCTTGCTGATGTGACTCAATGATAGTAGCAGGCACCACACTTACCATGCCACCACCAACACCGCTCGAGACAATTATATTGCCACTGGGTATTTGAGTTTGTGGCATGGGCTGCTGCTGTGGTTGGGCACTACGTATTTTGCCTCTATGCTCTCCTCTTGGCAAGCCACTGCCACCCGGTAAATTGGGATTGCCACGATGACTGTTGCCATAACGACCACCGCCGCCACCTTGTGGCTTTGATGAGACAATGGTCTGACCGGTGGGTGGAGGCGCAGTAGTAAATCCGCCTGGCACAGCTTGCGGCGCAAGACCGTTAGCTGTAAAAATATTGCTGATCTCGTAAAAATTTTGGCCGTGAGCATTAGTTGCTGCCGCTGCAACAGTAGTCGGCTGCCAGGGCACAATGCCAGGATAAAACTGTTGCTGCTGGAATGGCTGTGGGTAAAAAATAAACAATTCAAATTAACTAAAATTTCTCTTTGTTTCATATTGCTTCTACTCACGATAATCACTTGACCGCCGTACTGCACCGGCGTTTGTGCCAATGCTGCACCATTTGTAGCATAAACATAACGCTGCGGTGTGGCATTATATGCCACTGCAGCGGCAGCTGCATTTGGATCGTAGACGGCAGCAGCCGTCGGTGGAGTTGTGATGCGAAAGCCATTCTTCATACCCGCTACCGGAGCAATCGGTATGCGGGTAATAAATGGCTTCGCTTTCATGCGTGCCATTATTGGTTTTCCCTGAAATTCTTTGACATCCTCCCGCAGATATTTGAATGCTATTTGCGCATCATCATCCGACTCAAACGTCACATACCAAGAATTATTGCCAGCGATTTCACAAGATATCACACGTGGACAATTTTCGCTGTTGAAGAGGTTCTGTTTTAACGGAAAAAGAAAGTAAAGATGTTGATCTTTAAAACTTTGCTATATATTCACAAATCCACTTTAACGCACCTTAACCTCATCGACCGTCGTATTGTCGGCAATCTCACGCAGTATTATAATGCAGCGCCTGTGATTCGGACGAACACGAAGGCCTTCATCATCGACTTGGACATTTGGCGATGCACGCAGCACTTCGGTAATCAAATCGATATTCTTGCTGAGCTTTTTAACCAGATTAAAGTTGGCCACTGTCCAAATGGGCACATATTGATCAGTATCCATTTGCGACAGCAGGTAAGTATCATTAGCGAGATTTTCTCTTGAAAAATAATACTCTAACTGAATGGCCAATGAATGTTTAAGTTCCTCAAGAGACATGCCGCTGTTATTGCCACCACTGCTGCTGTTGTTTCCGACAGAGCCTGCTGTACTATGAGTGCTACTAGGCATTTGATGTTGCTGTTGAGCTTGTACCTGCTGCTGCTGCTGTTGTGGATGCGATGTATTTACCGGTCCATTCGAGGGCACGACAATATGATGCTGTTGTGGATTATGTGTTGCACTTGCTGTACCAGCCAATTGTTCAACAGTTATTAAATTTGTTCCTGCGGCTGCGGCGGCTAAGTCTTCCTGGATAGGTGGAGCTGCTGTTGTATAGCAAACAACAGTTCCATCTTGTGTGGTTATGGCGCCATTCATAACAGTATAATCAGCGTTATCGACTGCAGCAAATTGCAAATGTTGTCCAATACCACCCGGAGTTGATACCGAAGTTGGTACAACGGTCTGTACGGCTTGCATTGTTGCTTGTTGTGTTTGCTGTTGTTGTACTTGCTGTTGATGTGTTTGTTGTTGTGATTGTTGCTGCTGATGTTGTTGTTGTTGCTGCTGCTGTTGTTGTTGTTGCTGTTGTTGTTGCTGTACAGCAGCGGCTACAACGGCTTGAGCGTGTGCAGCAGCAGCGGCGGCAGCGTGTGTGTGAGTTAAAATCTGTGGGTGGTGATGTTGCTGTTGTGTGTGCGGTGGTGGCTGAGGAGCTGCTGCTGTAGCCACTTGTAGTGCTTGCGTTGCTTGCGGTGGTAGCTGCGGAGGTGCTGCTGTCGCAATCACAGGTATGTGTGTCGCTGCCGGAGCTGCAAGTTGAGTTGTCGGACCGTACAAATTCGTGGCTAACATTGCCGTTTCAACAGGAACATTTGTGTAAACAGGTGGTGGAATTTTCACTGCATCCCCATTCATATAAACATAACCTCCTGTACGAAACAAACGAAAAGAGAAAGAAAAATTATTAGTTATTTTTTTTAATTATAATGTAGTAATATGATGATGTTAGGCAATTATGGTTTGGTTGGTATTGTTTATTTTGAAATCAATCGTCCTTTTTCAGTTGGCAGGCAGACTAAAGGAAAACTTGCAAATTGTATGCCTACATTTACAACTGAAATATATGGAAACAATTGTTCAAACAACTTAAATATTAAGTTACATATAAACAAAAATAAAGAGTTCCTATTGTATTATATTAGAGTTTGAATTTTTAGCAGTCTTGAGGTTTTTTTTTACATTGAAATAATACGAGTGAAATGATTTTTTTATGGTAAGGTATGTTTTGAAAGGTTTCGGCACATAATGGTGTTTTTTTTTTTTTTAATTTATGAATATTACTTAATTCTGTTTCATGAACATAAAGATTTTTAGTGCTTCAAAATTTTGTCACCGTTTTTAGCTACTTTTTTCCAGCGTGATATCTCAAATAGTGCACAATTAATGAATGAATGCGCCTATCGGAAGTTCATCGAGCATTGCAGAACACGCTGGCGGAAGCGTATAAAAAAAATATTTTCAGCGAACTTCGTATAGTCAAACTTCTAAATCCAACAAATCATATATGTTCCAACTGAAGTAAAATCAAGTTCCAAGAACCGTATATAACAATGGAATTAAAATTGAGGTATATAAAAACCAACACCCTTTTTCAGTAACTACTATAAAAGAATGATGGAAAATAAAAAAAAATAAAAATTGCAAAATATCTTAAGCACTACACAATATTTGTTGTTGTTGTACAAGAAAATTTTTTTATTAAAAACAGTTTTTGTGCAAATGTTTTGAGAATTTCATATATATATTTTGATAGTTGAAAAAACACAAATGAAAACAGTTGTGTACAACGCATTTGGTTTTATAGAAGTTTTTACTGAATGGAACTTGGAGATAAGCTCGATTTAGCAAGACACATGGTTACTAAAGAACACTTAATTTTTTTATTAGATAAAACGAACAAGATATTTATAGGTCGTTTTCTGTATAGACAAACTTCAGTACAGTAAAAAAAAAAAAAGAACTTATAAGAAAGCACTAACCCATAACTCCCAAACACAAAATACAAATGTTCTTCAGCATATATTTGTATGTGGTTCTATTTCACCACATCCTCGAATGATAACACAGACAATTAGAACAAATCAATATTGTTTTTTTTTTCAAGGTGTTCGCTCGGTCACATAAGCTTACAATAAAATAAATGTGACCGACAGTCAAAGAAGCCAATTTTAGGCGTTTTTTGAAGGAAGTTTGTAAAATTTAATTTGCGCGATGCCATGCGATGACAACACCGCCGCCGCACATATTGTGGGTGTGGTTTGCATTATTTAATAATACAGCTGCAGAAAATAAAGTAGCAAATGATCACGATGACGACGACACACAAATCGCATGAATCACAAAAACTAAGAAAGTGGCTACAATTAAAAAATTAATAAAATTGAAGAAAAAAATAGGCAAATTGTGCACAGCCAACACAAAAAAAAAACAATAGCAAATATTATAAAACAATATGTTGGCAAGTCGAGCGCAACGAAAGATATGAAGAAGAAAATGTAGCCGCTGCTGCTGCTGCCGTTGATGAAGAGGCAAAGAAGCAGAGCAAGAATCGTGCGCTCATTGAAAAAACTACGTCGACTATGGCGGTCGAACATATTTGGAAGTAAAGTAACATCAATGGATGGATGTCAACGGTAAAAAGTAGGTGCATATAGTGGTAATGGTGCCACAGTAAGACAAGAGGGAAGGCGGTAGGCGGCAAATGACGAGAGAGAGAGAGAGAGTGAAAAGCATTGTCAGCAAGAGATATAGAAGAGGAAGAGAGATGAGTACGAGAACTGGGAGAAATTATAGTGTTGACTAAATCAATGGATACGTTTATTTAAAACAAATTATGACGAAGTTATTATAATAAAATAATTATTTTATTATATTAAACTAATTGCAAACGTCGCATAAACAGACATTTTTTTATTAAATGAATTTGCTAGATATAACATTTATAAATGAAAAACGTAATCGCAGTAAACTAGCATTTTAAGCGGTGAATCCCCATTTTTATATTAGTCCACTCATTTTTCACATGTATGAGTGTTTTGTGTTTGTAAGAATTATGTATTTACGTAGATTGTATTCGTTTACTGACACACACACGCTACACATTCGAAAACAACAAAATCACAATAATCTTTGTTTACACTCAGTTCCAAGTGAAGTTGCTGACAAGAAAGATATTTTAACAGATTTTTTCGGTTATCATCCATAAATCAATTCATAATGCTACATAATGACATATCTGGCAAATGTCGAAATATTAGAAATTATTTTCTTTGATTTATAATTTTGAAAGTACATAATTACCCCTTATGACCGACCATACGGCTAATTATTTCTCTTATTAGAACTGATTATAACAATATATGCTGAGATATGACGAATTGGGTTTCTTTTCTCGAATTAAAGTTCACTATGCAACATCAAACAATAGTAGGTACTTTTTGAATATAATAATAATTGAAATTTTTTAATTTTTTTTTAATATTAAGTTTCTAAAATTATTTTCAGTACTGTAATTTTAGCGAGAAGTGAGCTTCATTCAAATGTCAAACGTGAATTAGTTAGCTTCATTGTATATGTACATGTGAGTGGGAGAGAAACCATACTCTCAAACCGAACATAAGACAAAGTCGCTCTCCCGCAAATAAATAAAAAAATTTATAATAGTACATATTAGAAAAAAAAAACAGATAAAGCGGAAATCGCATGCAATACTGTTCGATGTTAAACAGTTTTTTTTTTTTTTTTTGTTAATTAACTTATATACTAACATAAAATAATGAACTTTCATATATTCGAGTTGTCTAGTTATTTTAAGTGATTTTATTTTTAACGTATCGAATCTAAAAATATGCGCTTTGTGTGCTTTGTCGCTTCTCGCTCTCTATTACTCTCTAATAACTGCATATACTCTTTCTAATGGCAAACACCTGCTTGCGGCACCACCCGTGAGCAAATGTATTACAAGCAAACAAGAATCAGCGTAGTAGTGACAACAGAAGACAAAGTAAGGGGCGTAAGAGGAAAAAAAGAAAGTACTACTAACCCAAGTAATATTCCATTTTGATGATATTTGTTGGAATTCTTCAAATTCCAAATGAACGTGTACGCACACACGGAAACAAGCAACTACACGCACACACACACACACTACTGTATATCACCACGACGGAGACGACTGAGCCTGCTGCTGTTGTTGTATTATCTTCTAGCGTACGGAACCGCGCCGGACAAATGTTAAACTTTCAACGGATTAGCGACCGAGTACCAACCGACAGACCGCGCGACAAAACGACTGACTGACCGCCGTTTGCACCGAGACGCAAAGTGCGTCGACGGCGACGCAACGTCGAAACGCTCACACACACAACAAGAAGAAATAACCGTTCACTCACTACTAACAATTACAACAAAATATTTGGCATTTATTTGGAAAAAAAAATTAATTTTCTTTTTTACGTTTTGTTTTTTCTTGTTTCGCGTTGCAACCAAACGAACAACAAAACTTTTATAATTATTTTATACCCGTTATTGCCGTGTATAAATTTATATTTGTTGTTTGTTACAAGTGCTGCTGTGTTGTTACTGCTGGAACGCTCTTAGTGATGTTTAGTTTGTTGCCGTTTCAAAAACAAAATAAATAAATAAATAAATATTGTAATAATTTTTCTAATAGTTTTTCATTGTCGCTGGTGTTGTACCGTTGTTGTTGCTGCTCTTGCTCGTCGCTGCTCGTCGGCGGTTCGTTCAATCGTTGCGTCGCAGCAACAAACGTTGTCGTGTTGTTTTCTGCTTCTTATTCGTAATTTGAATGACTTAATTCTTGTGCTCATTTATTTTACTTTTTATTTTCATTTCATTTCTTTTTATTTTGAATTTTTCGCTTGTAGTAGTGGCTATTTTTGCTTGTCTTCCGCCGCAACACCACGCAACCCCTCCACGAACCCACACACTCGCAGCACTAGGCTCCTCTTCTATTGTACGTATGTACAAAGATTTCGGTTTTTTTATTTTTCGCTATTTCTTTACTTTTTCCGTTTTGCACACAAAAATATGCTACTACTGCTGCTGCTGCTGCACACTTTAGCAAAACATGTAGAGAGCAAAATTGAAATCGAACATTTTTTCGCTACTTTTCTTCTTCTGACTTGCTGCTACTGCGCTGCTTTTGGCTTGCGAACTTTACACACACACACACACTCGAATTTTTTTTCTTTTCCTACTTTCCGCTGAATTCTTTTCTAACACGCACGCACACACACAACAAACTGCCCGTATGAGTTATTTTTTTAAGCTTTGATTGCTTTATTATTGAATTCGATTTATTTGTTGTTTAAAAACGTTTTCATTACGCGAGTAATACATTTTTTTCAACATTTTCACGGAGTAGAAATTTTTTTTTGACATATCATCATCAGAGATGTCAGTGTTGCCTACTGTCATACTAGCGAGTTGCCATATATTTCGGCTAGTGTTGCATACGCACCAACAACACCCATATGCAAAAGCATGGCTGTTTAGTTTTAACTGTACAGACGTCTTTTTAGATGTGGAAATTTTTGACAGCTACATAAATTTCGAATTTAGTCGCTTGTTATGAAGTTCCCGCGCAACATTTACGCTACTAATACAAATAGATATCGTTGACTAAATATCGAAATGAGGTAGCAAAGATTGCCCATTTCGACAAAATAATACAAAAAATTTGCAAACTTATTATGCAAACAATTATGTGCAAGCCATTTGAAAAGAGTACTTTTAATGCAAACTAACAGAAGCTTTCTTTGTTCTATGAAAAAAAGCAATCACTTAACTATGCATACAATTTATAATATTTATAAACAAAGCACGATGGGAACAGGTGCGGCATTTATATCACAATAGCAGCAAAATATATACATAGGTATATAAAAAATAATATTTATATAAAAAATACACAAACTAAATTGCTTTCATCTTTCGAAAGTATGCAGAGTAGCTGTATGTGTCATCAGCATAAAGATCTACCTATATACAGGGTTCTTAAGTTAAGTACCTACGAAGAATTGAACAAAAATTCTTTGGGAAACCTTTATTTCATGACCATCAAAGATTTAAAGAGGTTATCATACACATGATTACCACAACTGTCTTGTTGTCATGATATGTATAAGAAAATATAATAATTATGATAAAATAAGCCGATTCGGAACGGTTTCATTAGTAGATTTTAAAACAAAATCATAGAAAGAAAGTTATACAATAAATTACCCCGAGATAAATTTATTTTTCTTTTGACAATTTTTGCCTAACAAACATGTTACTACATGTCAAATACTGATCAACAAATATAATATTCCGAGTCCAGCAAAGTACGAACACACCCATATTTTAAATTATGTATTTCTTACACAAAAATCACATAAAACAGTTTAAATTCCAAATTATAGATTTCGCTTAGACTTACCACCAACAAATTTCATGTACAAAATAACAGTACAAGTATATTAAAAATTTTACACAAATCAATTCTCTATTATTTATCTCTTCTTTTCTCTAGTGGTTATATTATTAATTCAGATTATGTTGTTGCTATTGTATATTAAGTTCTGTGGTAATTTTTCTATTTTTTTGAACACTGTTTCTTTTTTATTGCATTATAAAATTTGTCGTAATTGACATATTTTTACTGGAATTGAAAATTTCGAGAGAGCAAAAAAAGTTAAAAGGCTGACTTGATGAAATATACGAAATTTCTACTATATAATCTATAAAAAAATATATAAGCATCTATCTGTGATTTTGAAATCAAGTTCTCTGAAAAGGCTGAACCGATTTTGATGGGATGTTAATGGTAAATAGAAGATTTTAAGTTTATTTTTTTTTTAATAAATTTTAAATGACCATAAACAAGAGAAAACCAGAAATATGTTGATTGTCAGACAGGCGGACATAGCATGAACAAAAATAGTTTCCCTACTAAAACATAGAATTTCCAGACAGATTTGAAGCTTGACATAGACATAAAATTACAGAAAGACGGATGTATCTAGATCGTCTTGTCCAAACGTTCACGACTCAAATTTAAGTTAATATTTGCTATAATATAAAAATTTTAAGTACTTAAACCTAAAAATGAGCTATTTATACGGGCCTTTGGTAACTTAAACTTACAGTAACAACGGATGACAGCTAACTCTTATCGTTGCGCTGATCAAGAATATAAATACTTTTTATAGTTTCGTACAAAATGCAAAACACTTCCTTACACTTTTAAACTGAAAATATATTGTTTCTCAAAAGAAGGTTCTTAAAAACAGTAATATAATTAAATTTTTTAAAACCTGTATGATTTTTAGTTCAAATCTAAAAACTAGCACACAAATTTTATATTAGCCGGTCTTAGACATATGAATAAATATGAGTCAAAGGCTATATTTATTTTCTTCATAAGTTCAAGTTTATAAAATTTAAATAATAATAAATACTTACATACCCAAATTTGTGTATTTTTATTATTTTTTTTTTTTTTTGTTAAATTTTTCACTTGTATTTTTTCAAAATATTGCGATTTATTTTATTTTTAAAATTGTTCACTCATATTTTTTCAAAATATTGCGACGAACTGATTTGAACTAACTCGATTGAGTTGTAAAACCGAACTAAATTAACTCTTAGAGTCTATTTTCCTTAGAAAAAACTAGCTCACAATTAGCCGGTCTTAGACATATAAATAAATATGATTTAAAGTTTATTAAATTTAAATAATTATAAATTTACCACAGACAAAATTTGTGTATTTTTATTTTATTTGTTGAATTTTTCACTTTTATATTTTTAAAATATTTCGACGAACTGTTTTGACCTTACTCGATCGAGTTGTAAAACCGAACTAAATTAACTCTTAGAGTCTATTTTCCTTAGAAAAAAACTAGCTCACAATTAGCCGGTCTTAGACATATAAATAAATATGATTTAAAGTTTATTAAATTTAAATAATTATAAATTTACCACAGACAAAATTTGTGTATTTTTATTTTATTTGTTGAATATTTCACTTGCATATTTTTAAAATATTTCGACGAACTGATTTGATCTTACTCGATCGAGTTTTAAAACCGAACTCGGTTTCTATTTAGTTAAAGTTTATTAGATTTAAATAATTATAAATAACTACATAAATTTTTCACTTGTATATTTTTAAAATATTGCGATGCACTGATTTGAACTAACTCGAATCAGTTGTAAAACCGAACTGAAAACCGAACTCGGTTCTATTTAGTTAAAGTTTATTAAATTTAAATAATTTTTTCACTTGGATATTTTTAGAATATTACGATGAACTGAGTTGACCTATCTCGAATGAGTTGTAAAATCGAACTAAATTAACTCTCGGTTTCTACTTCCAAGTCTTGAAAATTTTTCAAATTACTGAAACGCACTGTTTAATGATTCGCACACACATATTCGCAGGTTTCATTGCCATTTTGTTGCACTTTATGTGTGGGTGTGTGTGTGCGAGCGAGTGCGCTTATATGCATCTTTATGTGCGTATGTATCTGTGTATTCGCGCCCAGGCACGCAGGCAAAGCCGGTCCTTTCTTAATCACTTTGTAGAAAACAAAAACAGCACATATTTCCCAGAAACGCGCTTAGCATTTACAGCTAATCCCAAGAAAAATCTATGCAGATACTTATGTACATACATAGATACAGATAATGCAAAAACAAATTTTATGACATACATAAATACATACTTACAAAAGGAAGATACGCCGAATTTCGCCGTTAATTGTGGGTTTTTCCCTAGTTGGACGAAATTTGGTTTTTCTGCAATATTTTTGTTGTTGCGGATTGGCGCGCGGGTATGTCATGTGCTATGTAAAATGTCTTTGACGTTGTTGTTGCGTTTAAATAAAACCAAAAGTAAGAAGACAATTGCTTTGTTGCTTGAATACATATGTATGTACTTTTCGTTTGCTCCACGACCTCCTCCTCATACTACGTCTACTGGCTGCTCCAACGCTGTTTAATTATATTTTTCTTCTTTTGTTTTAACACATAAGCCGATTTTGTTTCACAATTTTAAATTTATGATGTAATTGCAACAATATATGCAGTAATTACATATTTTATGCACACACACACACACAAACAGATTTTGTTTGTTCTTTTTTACCAAAAAAATCAGAAAAAAAATAAAACAAATAATTTCCAAAGTATTTTTTTTTTTTTGACCCTCTCAACCACTTGTTTGTTTCACTTAGTAGACGGCAACGACGTTTGTTGACGGTAGACGACGAAACGCGTAACCGAGGAAGGGGGTAAACAATCAAAAGAATGTAACTAAAACAAAAAAAAATAGACTAACGTAAAAATGCACACTTTAATGTTCAACTTTTGATTTATTATTGATTACTTTGCTTTGCTGCCGCGCAAATACAACGTTCACCGATTTATTGCAACTTGCATTGCAGTTCGACTTGCGTTTGTTTTCGATGTTTTAATAAAATGGACGCACACGCTTGCCTTTTTCGTTTTAAAAGCGTTGCCGTACCCCAGAAGTTAAATGACACAAACTATCTGGTACAGCAGACTACCGATGTTTTGAGAACCAAAGCAACACCAGCCCAGCTATCGAGATTTGTGAATGTGGTTGTGAGAGTGTTATGCCATTATATAGCCAACAAAACAGTGTTGTAAAGTAAAGAAACACTATTGAAAAACGTTGAAATCGAAGCGCGAAGCAGCTGGCAAATGTAGGAATTTGAAGATGAGCAGGATCGCTTTTATATGGAAATGGATACCAGGGAGGGAGCTATTTATCAAACCAACGTCGTAGAATCTTAGTTGCTCATCCCATCAATGCTAGTGCAGCACAATTCTAAAAAATGATATAATGTTTAAGCTGAATGCCTTCTGTTTTGTAGTTCAACTTTTTATATAAACTCTACAAAGATCACTTTTTGCCTCTATAGTATAGTGTGCCTGCTTATTTTTAAAAATAAGATAATCCAACTGGAAGAAGGATTTCTAACAATACCTGCATATATAGTCGATATTATGTACATATTATATACAAACAGAGTAGTTAGCTTCAGTTTGTCTCCTTTTAAGACATCTAGGGGCAGTCTTTGGAGCACTACATGCCAGTCGTTGCCAGTTTCCCATGCAAAGATGGAGCAGGCGCCTCAAGAGGGTCCACTTACGTTTATTAATTAATTATGCATATTTCTGTCTCATTAAAGGGGGAAATCTAATAAGTGTTGCATTTTAATCCGATTTTTTTGGTTTGCTGGGTTATAAATTTGACAGAATTTGTATGAAATATTTCGTTTGATGATGCATATATGTATGTACTATATACATATGTATGTATTCCTGAGCAGCTCGAGAAACGGAGTCGTTTCAGCAATATCTATCCGTCTCTATGTACATATATACATAGTATGTACTATATACATATGTATTCACGCACAATACCTTTTTCTGCAGGGGATTAGCGTACATACGGAACGGATTTGCAAACTGCTAACGAGCTGGTTTTCCCGTTTCCTGAGCAAATCTTTCTTAAGAATTAGCGAAAACAATGCGCGCAGCTATCTTGCTCGCATTTGCATGAAAATCCATGCACAAATTCTTAGAATTTCTTTACCTTCTAAAAATCAACGAACCTCAGATGCTACCTGCTATGCAAAGCTGAACGTTTATTTTATCTTATAAGGATGGAACGTCATTTTGTTTCCGATGGCTTTTACGTACAGAAAATATTACATATGCGTTGTAATCTTACTGAGATACGATGAAATTTGTTTTCCACAATTTTTTTGGGCGCATATTTCGTTCGACGTACTTTTAATATGTATCATATCTCATATTTGTACGGCAAAGATTTGCTGAGATATAATAAATTAAGTTTTTCTTTTACATGGCGGGGTCACTACGCGCAATTTTCCACTTTATTATTCAGATAACCACGTGATTGTTTATGCTTTAAATAGTATATAAAACCCAAGCTCACAAGTAAACTCAGGACAACATATCCGAAAACCGCAAATTTTATGAATCAGTGTATAGTGTATAAAAACCAAGTTTAAAAGCCATCAAATGAATCACCGATTTTGACCAACGATTTTTTATCGTTTCCATAACATAAATAATAATTTCCTAGGTATAACGGTGGAGTTTCTAAGAAACTCGACTTAGTGAGCGAGTTTAAATTGAAAGGAATCTACTATTGAGAAAACAGCTTTTGACCTTGGTATTGATAAGTCAAATAGTAAAACTAAGAGTTTTATATATGTTTGTAGACTACTAAATTTTAAACGTCTGTTTGATGAAAACGAGGACCGTGGGCAATTACACTCTCAAATGCTCTTAAAATACTAATTTTTGTAAAAAAAATAATATTGAATTGAATTTTATTAGTCGCCCACAATTTCAAATGAGTTTCTCCACCCTTTCCACAGACTTGAAACTGATCAGGTGAGATATCATCCATAACTTCAAAGTCTACTCAATCAATTTCATTGAAATTTTTAAAGAAGCAGGCACTGATTAGTGCATAGAAAGTTTTTAGAGCAAAAATGGGTCATATAGCTCTAAAGGGATAAAACTTCAATTTAATCGAAAATCCATAAGCAGAGCTTACTTATCTATACAAATAGTAACTAACTACATTCCAAATAAGCTTGAGCGTGGAAAGCCTCATATCTCAATTATTAATAATCAAAAACTTATTCATTTCGCAAATGATTACGTCTTCAAAATTTTGGACAAAAGTTAATTTGAAGAGAGCTAATTTGTGCGAAGAAAGTGTGGCAGACCGTTTCAAAAGAAGAATTTGGTATCAAAAGGTGCCAATGGTGTTGGCAAGCTGAGTTTTATTAGATCCATAATGGACCAAACAGCTTTTGTAGGACAATATACTGCATAATGTCCAGCAGTTGGGTCTACAATGCGATATTTTGTTATAGTAAAACAACGAATCCAAGCAAGCTGCCTACAACGTGAAGCACTAGTTTTTGTAGAATAAAAATTAGTTGCGAAAATCTTCCAACCTACCGGATCCCTTCAAAAATCTCAACGATATGGAGCATTTATGCGAATTATTCGAACGCAGGTATCCGTACACACAGCATTACCTTTAAAAGTATGCTTAAAAACCT
Organism: Leucophenga maculata; assembly: GCA_035044805.1. Classification (NCBI taxonomy): domain Eukaryota; kingdom Metazoa; phylum Arthropoda; class Insecta; order Diptera; family Drosophilidae; genus Leucophenga; species Leucophenga maculata. The sequence continues at coordinate 1,046,448 of JAWNNP010001005.1, read as the reverse complement.
AATCATCTCACATAAAATCTCGTAAAAAATTATTTTCCATTAGTTTTGTTTTTTTTTACATTTTTATTTTAGTTGAATTCAATAGTCTTCGATTAATTCCATAATAATGTGTTATCTTTTTGTTCGCCATTTCGTAAAACGCTGCTCTAAACTATTGATTTCATTACAATTACTCGATATAACATTGATTATTACTTCTAACATTTTACTATGCGATTTTAATAATTATTTGTTTTTTTTTTTTAATATTCTTTTTCGTGTGCTGAACAAGATAAAAAAAGAAATTTTGTTGTTTTGCAGAAAAATACAAATAAAATGTTAACACTTAGAATATCTCAATATTTTAGACATTTTTCGTTTTTTTTTTTTGTTTTCTTATTTTTGTTATATCATTTAATATTCCACTTGGTTGTAATTAACATTTCAAATATATAATATGGAACAGCGATATATATTATATAATAAAGAATTGTCTTTCATGCCCAAAATATGTACTGAAAGACTAATTCGTTTTTACTATTTGTTGGTGTTGTTGTTTGCAGCACTGTTCGCTCTTTCTTTTTCTTCTTATTCTTCTTCTTTAAATTAATTCATTAAAATGTAATAATATAATTGTTAAGAAAGTAATTTTTTGTTGTTGTTTTCATGTGAACAAAGAACTTCATCTGGTTTGGGCCCAATGCATTAGAGTCTTGATGATGATGTTTCGAAAAGAAGTTATGCTTAATTGAAATTGATTGAACACACAAACCAAACTTTTGTTGTGTTTTTGTTGTTGCTGTTATTGTTGTTGTTGAATATCTATTGCTTTTGTTTTGTTCGTTCAATTTAGAAGCCGTGAACTTTCAACTGATCGGGCTTTGCCAAGCCGACCTTAGTCAACCATTGGCAGATGTTCTCACGTTGATCGCCCTGAAGCTGCAGGACCTCGCCGTATTCTGGGTGTTCAATTACAGTGCCATTGCATGCAAATTCCTAGTGAAGTGAAAAATAAAATTATTTGCTCATTTATTAGTTCAAATAGCAAGAACTTACCTTTTTACAGGAGCGCACAATTTTCTTCAAGTCATATTCCGCAGACAAACCTTGTACAGTGGTTAGTGTCTTGCGACCATTTCGCTGTTGGATTCTTATGTGTACAAGTCCGTCTTGAATATCATCATCTGCGCCCTTGATTGCATCAGCAAAGGGGTCTGTAAATGGAATAATTTATATAAATAAAATAGATTTAGTAATTGTTATAATTTATTATTTTTAATAATGGCATTCTTTAAAAATGTTATGGATGGAGGAGATAGTGAAGTTTAATGATTTTAAGGTATTCGTATTAAAAATGTTTTGTCGGAACATGGATTATACTCGCAAACATTTTCTTGGAGATGGCAGAGTAAAAACCCATATTTTAATAGACAAGCTCTGTATATGCTTTATAATATTATGATTGCTTTTTTAACCAACACGGATGACATTGACACCATCGGCACAAAGGAGAGTTAGCAAGGCGTTCTCAGAAAAATGGGTAAAAAAAAGTGATAAACGAAAGGAAGTACTGGATACTATCTAGAATGCTTTCACCATGTCTTGGGCAGTCTGATGAAAGGGCTTTGGAAGTTTTTGTGAGATCGATTATTATTGATTATTTCAGCAGTCTGAGATAAGATTCCAACGGATCCACTGGATTGCATCCAAACTAAATTGGTAAAAAATTAATACGGAACGATATATAAGAATATCAAAAAGGAAATCGAGTGGCTTACACATCGTAAAGGCATTATGAATAACTAGAAAAAACAGACTCTTGGCCATAATCGGATGTCATTGGTTTCTAAGCATTGAAAATGATTCAAAACAAAGGAAATTAGATACGAATTGAAGGCGTGAAATATGGAATATTTGTTCCACCTGTGCTAAGCTGTTTGAGCGAATAAAAAGTGTTGGCAGTGAGTGGACCTATTATGACAGCCCCAAGCCCGGTCAACCAAACAACATATTAATATATCCAAGCTCACTGCAAAGCTTTTGATGATATCAGAAGTGTGTTGTAAACTATGGGCAGACAAAGCTAAATTATACCATTACGGCTGATATATACGGTACATTATTAATGCAATTAAGACGTGACAAATTAAAGTAATTTGTCAACATTATACTAATCTCTAACTTCCAATACAAACGAAAAAAAAAGCACAGAAAAATTTCCTATAAACATTACAAATCAGACAAACAGACGCTGAGTCATTCCGGCCAAGCGAGAGCATATTACTTTTGTTTAAACAAATAGGAAGCAGACTCCGTTGCTGTGCCGCCGCCGCTTATGTACTTGATATGGATGCACGCGCTGCTTAGCACATGTACCCCCGGTACAGCTCGCCACGCCCGCACCAATAAGTAAAGCTGACAAAGAGGTTGTTGTAATTGAATGTCGACGCTGACAGCGCAGTACTTCCACCGCCGTACGGCAGCCATTTTCTACGTGTCGCAGAGAAATGTGAAATGCTCCCTTGCCACCACCGCCACACTTTCCTATACTCTTCCACCACTTTCGACAATAATTATCATGATGATGATGTGTGCTGCGCGCACGTTGTGCAGGTTTTTTTTTTTACTTTTTTTTCTTATAATTTCTCCCAAATATATTACTTTATTTTATACTTACCACGTGTATTTAAATTCTGGATGGACATACGACAATAAAAATGAACCACAGCCGAAAATAAAAACTTGTCTTTTAATTAGTTTTTTGTTCGATTTACTTTAAATTTTTGTACTGATTTCGACTGACGAAAGCGACGACGACGTTTTCAGTAGAATATACGTATGTGTTTGTGTGCGTACGTTTGCGAGCAAGACGGGTTGTATATGCGATAGTGTGTGTGTGTGAGCGCGTATGTGAGAGCAATGCAGGGTTGTCGCAAGTGGTGTGAACGCGTGTTGAAAGCAAGTACCAAAAAACGGCAGAATGGAACGAATGTGTGAGTGTTGTGTATTTTTGAATTTATTTTGAATGACTGACTGACTGATTTGAAATGTATTTGATAGATATAAACGGACTGGCTAACTTGTCTAGGTTTTTTTTTTTTGTAAAATGACAAATTTTTGACGTATGGAACTAATCGAAATGGAGAAAGAGTTCATAATATCTATGACGGTAATGATGGGTGGGATACTATAATAAAGTAATATTCTACTACAGATATGATTTTATAGTAAGATTCAAACATGCTCTCACTTGGGGTACAATTTGGGAAATCGCTGACGATGAGAGAAATGAGTACACTTCCGAAAAATTTCGTCCTAGTCTCGTTTTGCAAAAGTCATGCTCCAACTAGGTAGGAAGTAAATGAAAACACTGGCTAAGGTTCTCTGTCGAATATGTATGACCATGAGAAAGAGATCTATCTACACCTTTAACTATTAAGTTTCATTAGGTTGAGGAGTTTAGATTCTAGGAAAATACTGATCGGATGATCAGTCACCGAATATACTTCGACGAACAAAATCACACATACAAGTCAAATTATCATTGGTATGGCATGACGTAGGCCATCTTCCTGTCTTTCCGTTAACTTCTTCGCCTACTTTTTAGCTTGTACTAACGATAAAACAGACTTTTAGTCGACTTGTTTAAGTATTCCGTCATGTTATTTAATGTCTGAAGCAAAATTATCATTCGTTGATGTAAAACTGATGGTCCTCCGTGCCTAACACAGCCACTAAAAATATGTTTAACGACTTTTGGAGTGCTTTATGTTTATCCGCCGGCGTATGGCCTATTTAAAGTAAAGTATCCAAGGTGCACGGCGTGTGATAAAAGCAAGAACCTCTCTTCTCCCATCTCTACTAGCACAAATAAAATTCCGTAAAAAAATTTGTTATTTTTCTGTGATTTTTATTTGATCTAATTTTATTATACATATGCATCTGGAAATGATCTTTACAAGCTAAGTGTTAGGTGGTATCCTCAAAATAAGACTTACAAGTAAACAACTATTAATGTATGAACAAAACACTGCAATTCTTCTTCTATTGCTTATTATTATTCTACTTCAGACGACTAAACTCCTTCTTTATCTCATCTTGATTGCCAATCGATTCTTCTGCCTCATTAACACGGCGTCGCAGATGACGCCACAAAGTACTTTTGGGTATTTCAAAAATATTTGCCGCATGATTCTGAGACATGCCTTCATTGACGCAGGCATGCACCGCTTTGGCCAATTTTTGCTGTAGCTCATCTTTTGGTGTTGAATCGCGACGACGACTAGCCAAAAACTTTGGCAAACGACCCTCATGTGACAGACGTACCTTGTGCCGATGTAGCGTCGACATTGGTATATCAAGATCCTTACTGATGTTTTTCAACGAATCGCCGGTCTTTAGACGCTCATAGGCCATCGTCAATTTCGGTTTCTCACGGCCGGTGCTCATGTAATTCGGCTCCTTGCGCACACGCCGCCACAGCACTGTTTTCGAGATATTAAACTTGTCGGCAGCCTTTTGCAAACTGAAACCTTCATAGAGCACAGCATTTGCAGCATTATCAAGATTTTCGCATTCAATTGGATTTCTTATTTTAGTTGATGTGCTAGGTTTTACTTTCAAGATCGGAAAATGTTCGCGTAGCAATCTTTCTTGTGCCTGTTCTTGACGTTCTTTTGCGGTTTTAGCTTTTATCTTTGACTTGACGACTTCCAAAAGTTGCGCAGTGTCTCTAGGTACTTCTGTATCACCAACATCAGCGTTATCAGTTATGTCCGTGACTTTTGTGCCAGCTATTTCGATCAAGTGTTCCGAATTATTATAGTCGTCCTCCATCATTTGTGTATCATCGACTTCCTCGTTGTCATCATCTTCATCGGCATCGTCTTCGGCAGCGGCAACATCTTCGTCGGCAAGCTCCTCTTCATCCTCATCGTTTTCATCATCCACCATTTCCTCGTTTACATCCTCAACCACAGCGTTAGAGAAATTTTCCAGTTTATGAGTTCCACGCGTTTGTGCATCGGTGACTGTAAAAGTGTTAGTATTTTCGGTCAATATGAACTCTGCGCGTCCACCGCTGCCGCCCATATGCTCAATAGAGTATGTGATTTTTGGTTCACTGGCACCGCTATAGACGTCGAGGAACTCGATCTCATGCGGCGGACCAATTTGTTGTTCGCCGGCAATGGCATTGCTGGACTGTAACAAAGTTCCAAAGAAACACGTTATATAATTCTGCTCTTAATTGGTTTTCTTTTTGTCGGACTTACCACAATTTTCTCTACGGCACCATCCGTTTCCAACAGTTCCTCTTGTGTTATTTGTAGACCACTGATCGATTTCACATTTAAAGCGGCTATGTCGCCCAGTGCTGTGGCATCGGTACTGTTGTTCAAGCTGTTCGGTGTGCACTCAAAACTGATGGCCGATTTGATGCCCAACAAATTGATAGCCTCCAGAAATTCGGTGAGACTAGATGATGGCAGATTTGTCTCGCCAATGTATATAAACGAGAGCATGCTCTCCAAAAGGATACCATTTATATCGGGCAGCATAACCGTGCATTCCTGACCCTGTGGCACATCCACCAACACGTTGCGCATCAAATCGCTGCAAGTGCTGAGCACAAATCGATGTGCTCGCACTGTGCAGCCATCCTTTGCCACAAGCGTCACCTCACAGCTGACTTCATCATTGCGTAGCGCGCGATTTATATCCAGTATTGTGCCTGAGTGGCCCATCCATTTTAGATGATTCTAAATTACAAACAAACAAATAAAAAAAAACATGAATGCAATCAGAAGCGGAACGCACGACAAGCTAAGCTATCAACTGCAACAACTGTGCGAGTGTACCAATTTACCATGTTTTGTTTAGATTCCTCAATTACGTTTCTTTTTTTGGAACGAAGCGATGTGAAATTCTTCAATCTCAATTTTTGCAACAATTCCAAATCCGAACTGTACCTGGGACGTGTTATACGAGAATGAAAAGAGAAATGTGCACGAACTGAAGAGAAGTGCAAATGAAATGAAATACGCTGTATAAAAGCGAGTGTACAGTTGATAGAAAGCGTTAGTGTAAGCGGGATAAAGGGTGTTGAATAAAAAAAATAACCACAACAAAACAAGCAACGAGTTGCCAAACTGTATTGTTTTCATAGAACGCACAGCGCTGTAATTTTTTATTCCATTTTTTAATTATTATTCGTGCATAATATTTTCAATTTATTTGAGCATTTATTTATGTTGAAGCGCTAAACAATGAATTTAAAAGCTATTGAACTGAACCACTCATTGAATTGGCAAATTTATTTGTAATCTCACTTAAGTCTGGACTACAAATTTCTAAAAATTAATACAAATTAGTAAAACCAATATAAACTTAACGATTGCCATCTTTCGATATTGCAAAAACCAACAATGTACATATTGTACAAAGATCATCATCGAAATTTGTCAGAACTGCAATTGAAACACACTGACCTATGCGATATAAAGTATTATAACCGCTCTAATTTTACCGATAGTAAGAAATAAAATAGCTTTTAAGTATAAATAACTGAAGACGCAACCACCACTCTAATTCAGTGAAAGTAAAGCTGTCCCAACAAAATATTTAAATAATGTCGTTCCAACTAAAAAGTCAGTCAACCAAACTATTAACAATTAAAAAAAACCTATATACGCAGTCTGGCAACTCAAATTTCATATCAAAGCATATTTTAAACTTGGTATTTTTTAGTAAATTTTTACTGTAGACAGCTGTCCGCATATTACATAAAATTCTCAGCTATTAAACTCGAATTTCGTTAGCGTTTTGAATATAAAATGGCAGCGCTAATACGAAATTTGGGCGCGCGCCTAGCTGCGGTTCACTCTGTAAAGAATGGTGAGTTGCACAAATTCTTGGTATGCCACTACTAAGGTTCAAAAAAACACTTTCAGTTGCCGCTCCTGCTACACTGCGTCTAGCCTCCACAGCCGCCGTGGAACCAAAGAAGCCCGAGAAACGTAAGTAATCGAACCGTTGCAGTAACAATATATACAATAAAACAATTCTTGTACCAGCCACGGTGCGTAAACCCGATGAAGCTGCACGCACGCATCTCTCTGACTTTGGACGTTACGTTGCCGATTGTCTGCCCAAGTATGTGCAAAAGGTGCAGCTCACCGCTGGCGATGAGCTTGAGGTACTCATTGCACCCGATGGCGTAGTACCAGTGCTGCAATTCCTTAAGGATCATCATCAGGCGCAATTCACCAATTTGGTAGATATTGCCGGTATGGATGTGCCCTGTCGCAAGCAACGTTTCGAAATCATCTACAATTTACTCTCGTTGCGCTACAATTCACGCATACGCGTTAAGACCTACACGGATGAGTTGACACCAATTGACTCGGCTGTCGAGGTGCATAAGGCAGCCAATTGGTATGAACGTGAAATCTGGGATATGTATGGCGTTTTCTTTGCCAATCATCCAGATTTGAGACGCATACTGACGGATTATGGCTTTGAGGGACATCCACAGCGTCGCGACTTCCCGCTGTCCGGTTATGTTGAGGTATGTAGAAATTGTTTTGTTTGATTTACATTTTCTAACAATTTTATTTTAGTTGCGCTACGATGATGAGAAAAAACGCGTAGTCTGTGAACCATTGGAATTGGCGCAGGAATTCAGAAAGTTCGATTTATCAGCACCTTGGGAACAATTCCCCAATTTCCGTAATGCTAATCCACCAACAGAAGTGGTCGAAACGGGCAAGAAGTAAATCGTTTGTTATGATTCACTCACTCGAGGTTTAGTGATGCAAGCAATTCTAATGCAGCCTGTTGAGTTTGTAATTAGTTTCTATTAAACATAAATAGCGAAAAATTCAATAAATGAAGTGACTTCTAAGTATATTGCTTGTGTTGCTAATAAGTTTTGGTAAGTAGTTATAAAAATTTACAATGAAGTAAAGTACATTGATCCTAGATCATGTTAGCCGTGAAAATAGTTTTAATCAGAAGACTACATCTTAATTGGAATACAGTAACTGAAAAATTGGAAACATTAATTACATTATTTAAAGTTAAATTGCAGAGATTGTTCTTTTAACTACACAATACAATCAGATTACAAGAGAATCATCTCATGTACACATGCGTGGTCTGTTTTATCCTGGGGACGCTGACACCAGTTGTTGCTTATGTCATGTTAACAGAAATCTTTCCATACCTGATCATTACAAAGCCTGCTCCGTCGTTATCTTTGCCTCGTATACCAAAATCTTTTCAATAATCTTTTTCTTCAAGACTCTCCAAGCCTTCACATCATAGTATATTAGGGTTCCAGTTTCTACCTAGTACTACTACAGCAGGACTTGAATTCATAGATCATAGTTATTCGTCATTCGAGAGAGGACTCTACTTCTAAGTTGAGTGGTGACCTTAAATTAGCAGCTATTAGCAAACGAGAATTTTCACCGTCTGACACTGTTGTTGCAAATAATTCATCCTGTCCTCGTTCATCGCAAGACCCATGAGCCGAGACTGTTTTTTAATCTCTGAGAGCGTCTTGCTGACTCGACGTTCATGTGCTCTGAAGATATCAATATCATCCGCGTTCGCGAGCAGCATCACTTACCTTTGGAAGATCGAGCCCAACATATTCTGTATGTACGGGCACTTGCGCAACATGTATTCCATCAGCAGATTGGGTGTCGAAAAACTTCGTTCGTATCTGTTTGTCGAAAGCGGTTTTATAGTCGTAATACTGATCGACGTTTTTCGTTTGAAGCCACACTGATATTGCTCTGTCAGTGAATCCGTATATGGCTTCAGCCTATTACACAATAACCGCGACAAAATCTTATATCCGTTTGAAAGGAGACTTATTCCGCGGTAGTTGGAGCAGACAGCGGAGTCTTCTTTCTTTAAGATAGGACAAAGAATATTGGAATTTCAGTCATTGAGTATGGGTTCATCGGGCCTTCATCCATTCTTCGCCGCCTCGTTATAGTCTGGTAGCTCTACAATAAAGGCCTTATGAACTGGCCTTACCGATTCTCTTTCGGCGGCATTGCGCAGATGAGGTTTCCCGTTGAAGTCAGGAATGAGTGGCTGAGAAGGATTCGGTGATTTGTCTAGCTTTCTTTGAGTGTTTGGATGAGCGCGTACCATCAAAAAAAGCATCATTACGTTGAAATTTTTAGCCTTAATGTCTAATTAATGCGCTAATCACGAAACTGGAAACAAGGATTTGTAGGTAACTAACTAAGAAACTATGGCGGATATAGAAGATATCACATGATTTTCTGGATATTAACCGGCTGGATACTTGAACCTTCTATATGCTTATTCGTAAATTATGACCCTTAAATAATTTTCTTGCATCATCATCGGAGAATCGCACTTGAGACACAACGAAAGTCTTCACTGGTGTTAAATGTTTTGCAGTAGTGAATCCGTAGCACCGCGCATCGATTCCTAATTATGATCCATCTTTCCTGGAATTTTCGGATACCAGCTCGGAAGAATGATTTGTCTTTTAGGTTATCCAATCATGAACCATATTTTGAAGGAAGGAGTGATGTCTGAAGAATATAGCGTGTAGGAATTCCCACTACAGGTAACTCTTCACCTTAGCAGCAGTGATAAGTTTTATAGTGAAATTAAATTCCCTTATAATTGAATTATATTAAAGATCTAGTATTTGCTATTAACAAATGTATACCAAATCAAATTTCCATCAGGGAGCTTAAAGTTTATTAGAAAACCATTCATTTTTTTTTCTCATAAGGGTTTCCGGCAACTACAGAAGATTTTGTCGATGCTTCACAATGAAATCTATTAAAATAAAAGTTATGTAAATTTCAATAATAAAAACGAGGTTCTTTTCTTTTCTTACTAGAAAACTACTTAAAATTTAGAACATCTCAAGCTCATAGACATATTTTTTTTTGTAGAGGTTATGCATCGACAAAAGTTCCGGTTGCACAATAATGGAAACGTTTAAACAATTACATACAATAAAGGTTTGCTTAAAAATTATTAGATTAGATTAACATAATCGCTACTAAAATAGTTTTGGTAAAATTCTGTTGTATTTTTCTTTCTTCGATTTTACCTTTTTAATATATATAAAAATTTTTTTTTACTAATTTTCAACAATTTGAGAAAACTTTAAAAACAATATTTCAAAATTTCGTATAACATGCAAATTTGAGCTTTTTATCTAGACAAAAAATATAGTTAGTTATTTTATTTTTTTTTTTTGTATTATTTAGGTAGGTAGGTAATTAAAAATATTAAAATTTTCATTTCGTATTTAAATTTTTTTTTTTGCTTTTGCAACCGAGTTTCGTGTTTGATTTAATAAAATTTTTTCAGTTTAATATTATATTTTTTTTACCAATCTCATTTAGTTTTGTACTCGTTATTATTATTTTTAGTTTTTTTTTATTACATTTATAACAATTTGTTCTATTTGTTATTTATGTGTACATATATTGAAGCTTCTTTGATTTGAGTTTATTTTTATTTATTTATTTTTTCTTTTTGCTAAAAACATCAATAATAGAAACATCTATATCTGGATTTATATTTCGATTTGTTTACACAATATTTGTTTAACATACACTGCGAAAATATTTTTTTCTTGCTTTAGTTTACTACTATTTTTACACACGTATAAAACATTTATTACAATTGTTTATTTAATATATATATAGATTTTTTTTGCTTAAATTTTTCTTTGTTTTTTGTTTTATTTCTCATAAGAACATACAAATATAGTTATTTAAAAATATTTTTTGGTGTTGCGCCATTTTTTTTGAAAAATTTTTCGCGCATTTTGCAAACAATTTTATGTATTTTTTGTTTAATTACAAAAGTTTTACTTTTATTTTACGCAACGATTGTCACTAGTATCACCAATTATTGTTCTCCAATTAAAATAAGCAATGCACATGGTTTACACACACTAACAAAACTGTACACATCAATTGGTTTGCATACAAATTTTATTTTTGTATTTTACTTTTTGGACGCAATGTGTCATTTGATGAAATTCATAGGGAGAATTCCTCTGAGTTAAAGTAAATCTGTATTTTAATTAGAAAGAAGTATAAAGAACCCTTTGCAAGCCCTCTGAGTGCAGGTAAAACGGTATATTCCATAAAGAAAAGTTCGAAAAACCCTCCACATATATTCTTAGTTCAAGTAAATCTGTCAAGTCAATAGGAAGTATAAAAACCTTTTTGCAAACCTTCTGAGATCAGGAAAATCCAAAAAGGTTTAAATTATGAAAGTTGGGAATATATGTATATTTTCTATCCTAAATGACAAAACTCGAGATTTATACTTTTTCATTAGTCTATCTGAATAGCCTTTAGGAGTATTAAAAAGAAGGATCTGCTTCATAAGCAATGCCAGAAGACACTTGGATAAAGATGCTTTAGTCTCTTAATGCAATAATTCATTGCTAAAGTGAAAGGAATGACTTGAGCTTTAAGGTGTGTATTGTAGCCGTTTGCGTGACGGTTGATTTGTTCTCGAACTGTAGGTGAAGCATCTTACTCGTACCACCAAATTTATGTGCACAGTTTTAACAAAGTATATTCTTGGGAAATGTTGGCTATAAACCTCCATTTCCAATATGACGCATTATTAAAGTCAATTTTTACAAAATCTTAACACATTTTCTGTCAGTTTGTATAAAAAAATAATTAGTGACAATCATTGCGCAAAATATTTCACATAAACTAATGCTTATCCAGTGTACAAAGTGTGCAATTATATATTTTTTTCATAATTGCACATATTCAAAAAACAATATTCTCCTTTTTTATATTCTTTCTTCTCACACGCACCCAAATTACCAAGCGCTCTAAATATGTATATACAACACACTCCAGAGGCAGCATTACTGCGTGTTCAATAAATGCAAAAATTTCTGGAGCGGTTTGGCTGTGCCGCGCATAGTACGTACGTGACAGCATATACCAAGTTTTCCTTTTTTTCTTGGTAATGGCTGCATTCAAAAAACAATTTTTTTTTTTTGCCATGACGTACAACAAAAATACAAACACAAGAAGCATTGTATAAAATGTACGTCTATACGGCGACAAATAACAAAATGACCACATTTGCAATAACAACAAGTGTTGCGGCTATATGGCTTGCAACAACAATAAAACTTTCTTTCTTTTCACTTCACTAAATACTGCACATACTGACTGTAGGGTGTGCAGTAGTTTTATAGTTTAGTTGAAGCAAAGAAATTTCAATTATTATTGCGTTTAAATTGATTCCGTCTTCGCATAATGCCGACCGCTGCTGTGTCCAGCACTGCTAGCTGCAGCATAGCTTTTATTGTTGCTGCTGGCCGTATTAGTTGTGTGCTCACCGCTGCTACTGGTACTGGATGTCGCCGCTGTTGATGTGGCAGCAGCTTCATTATTTAAACGTTCATGATATTCTTGAAAGCAGGGCACAATGCATAAATTCGTCTGACATTCCGGACAATGGTACTTAGTTTTGCGACGCAAAATTCGTCCATGTCCATCGATTGTATTCCAGCAGAAATTACAGCCCAGTGCCGGACCGGGACGTATGACAGGACAATGACTAGAACGTGGATTTTCCAAAGTAATGATCTCCCGTTGTGTCTGAAAGGTGGAAATAATTTGTTGCATAAATATTGCTCAGGACAATAAAAACATATACAAAATCTCACCTGTGGAGATGATACAGAGCGCTGTAGCTCCTCGCTCTTGACACGCAACGTTGGCAAGTGTTCAAACGAACTGCTCGTTATTGTATGTCCCGGATGCAAATGTGTTGCGCTGCCTACGCTGCTTCGGCCATCTGTATGCGCAACGCCTGAGGTAGACTTTGAGCTGCGCAGCTTAGCTACACCACCGCTATGCGCTGTTGTCGTATTAACCAAACGTTCCGGTTCCGTTGTGCTAACCACTTCAACAATTGGTGAATTCGAGCGTCGATTATCGATATATGTGGTAGTAAATTGCGGCAAACTGTGTGCCTTTGTAGTGAGATTATTTGCAACGGCTGCAATCATTGGCGGTGGTGATGTAGCGGTTGTTGCGGTGGCCACCACCGAAGTGACTACGATTGCCTCATTGCTGTTGTTGTTATTATTATTGTTGTTGTTATGAGCTGCACCGCTAACCACAACTGCTGTATGTTGCTGTTGCGGCACCACATATTGTGACGAACCTGCCGGCGGCGGTGATGCCGTTGCATATATTGATTCTGGCAACGATATATGATGTGGATGATGTAATGGTGCGCTGCTTATATAACTTGCAGCATTACTAGCCGACAACGGATGTGAGTATTGTCGATGTAATGGTGCAAATGGATTGGTCGCTGTACCGCTGCCGCCGCTATTGCTGGCATGCGCAGCATGTTGACTGGGCAATAACGGATCGGAGTGCTGTTTAATGAGATACGGTGTAGACGATGGTACCGTTAGTAAATGCGGTGATGCAGGCGCTAAACTTGGTGCTGGCTCTGATGCATGCCGTTCAATACGTGGCGGCAGTGGCAACAAATGTTGATGATGATGTGCATGATGCAAATGCGGATGATGATGGTGATGCTGCAATTGATGTGCTGGCGGTTGCGGATGCGATGACGCAGATGTTGAGTAATTTGTAGCAGTTGCAAAAGGATCAAAATCAAGCGTTGTTGCAGCATCGGGTGAAACTTGATTCGGATTTGGCGTTGTTGCTGCAGAGGACGAAAGACTATCGCTGTCACGTTTAACGCGTGGCTGACGTGTAAGTACTCGATTACGTTTGGTGCCCATCACTTGTTGTGTTGTGCCCGGTGCCGAACCAAGCGAATTGGCACGCTCGACGGTGTAAGTATTGTTGCTGTGCTCTGTAATTAGTAATTTGTTGATTTAATAATTAAAATAAATTATTTATTAAATAAATTTTAATTAAAGAATAGTAAAGAAAAAAGTTCTGCTAGCTGGCTTTAAGTTAATTTTTTTCATATTAGTTTATTTCGATTTTTGTTTTTATTGAGTTAATTTTTTTTTTCTTGCACATCGAAAACTACAATCTATATATAATATATATATATATATTTTTTATTTTAAATAGAAATTTCTGTTTACATAATACATCGTATTCAAAATTGTTTAACACATACAACTACATACCACATATTGTTTAATTAGTTAGTTACTCGTTTACGTTTTTTGCGTTTTTATAGGAAACTTGTTCGGTTTTATATGTTTTATTACTATTTCAATATAAATTTCTTTTGTTTTTTTTTATTGTATTCTATACATTTTATTGTAATTAAAAACGTTGGATCTCAATTTCACACAGACTTTTAATAAACCATTCTTCTGCTTGCTTTCATCATATATGTATAAAGTTTCTTTTTTTGTTTTGTTTTAAGTTTTCTAAAACTTTGAATGATTTTTTTAGTCTCTGTTACGATAATTAGGTGGTATCGCAAAGTTAGAACGTGAACAAAATTTAAGGAAATTAATTGAAAACAAGTATATTGTCAAATTTCTAAACCATTTCCCTGTATTTGTTTTTTTTTTAATTTTAAAATATTTAACAAAAATAATATAGTGAAACTCAGAAATTTTTAAATATTTTGGTATAGACATTTTTTTCGGACACCAGCGATTTAAAGTAATTTCGTGCGTGGCATTTATTCACTTTTAACTTGTTATTCAAATTATAAATTTTAAAAATTGTCTCCCATGCCGAAAAGAAAAAACAATAAAACATTTATACATATTAAAATAAACACAACATATTACGCTTATTAATTCAATTTATAAAAACTCAACTAAACACTTTTGAAATAACGCACATAAAACCCTCCCAACTCTATTTAATACAATATAAAATCACACATTTTACTTTATTTTTTTTTTTTTTTTTTAGAAATTCAAATTTCTCTATAACATCGTCCTTCGCTAATTATGAAAAAATTAAAATTTTATAGCAAGGCATAGCTTTGAAGTTCTAAACTATGTCCAACCAAAAACTTTATAGTTTAAGAAAAGAAAAATCGCTATTTTATGGGCCTTAATTAGTATTAATTGGCTTACCAAGCATTCTACGGAAAATGTAACTTTTAAATGGCTTATAAATATTTATTTGTTCATGGTGTTGACCAGGCGGCCAAAAAAGCAAAGAATTATCAATATCAATACCAAAGCAGCTAATATTAGCAAGTCAAGAAAGGCTTAATAAACTATGTAGATTAAATACAATAATTTTATATTGGGTACGTATCAATGGAGGATGCACGAAAGGTGTTCTGTGGTTTAAAAAGGCCTTCCGAAAAAAATCAAAAATAAAACATGAGGAAAAACTTATACAAACGCGATACATTGTCAGCTATATTATATGTATATGATACTAGCTTTTGTTAAAACGAAACCTATTTTCTTTTCCATCGAACCATTTATTGGTGTAGCGGTTAGATATAAGAGAAGAACATACATCCATCCAAACTTTCGCATTTATAATATTAGTAGAATTATATATAGATACACTGGATCCACCAGAACCTATAGCAGTAAAACAAGGATTGGCCGTAAAAATTGGAAGACTCAAACTTGTGAAGAGTGCTTATATTCGTAGCTGAAACCGAAACAACTGCCTTCTTAGTTATTCAAATTTTGTTAATTTGTTTTTAATTTAGCTCGCTTCACACTCTCTAAATATGAAAGAAACGCCAATATAAATTTCTTTTGTATAGACGTTTCCATGATTCCGATATAATTGAAATAATTATTTCGTTATACATCAGCAGCCACTATATGGCAGTGATGTATGACCTTGGTACGCAAGTAAAGTGCATTACGAGAAAAAAGATGCATTGGAAAAATGGGCTGTGCATCGACTTCATAAAAGGGATAAACTATTTGATGCATGTAGAGGGCTTCGGGGAAAATCAGATCGAGGGGAGATGTGTAAACCTATAGTTACTTAAACAATTTTTTTAAGTTGCAAGTAAAAATTAAAATAAAAATTCCTTTGCCAAAGTAACCAATTCAAAGTTACACTTCGCTTGGTAAGTCAATTAATAGTTTTTAGTGCGCCTCGTATATAGCGATTCTATTTTTCTTTATAGGACTGTATCATCATATTGTATATATATGTTTGTATGTACACGATAAAATATTTGTTTTGCTATACAATGCTTATTTTTTTTTTATCATATTGTAAAACTTTTACACATACATCTACAAATGTATTTAATATGTATCTATATGTTTTTTTTTTTCGTTTTGAATTTATACATAATTTATGTAACTATATATTTTAATCTTAAACAAAATTAATTAAAAAACAAATTGTTAACATGCTGATTTCTTTTTTTTTTCTTTCTTTCTTTGTATCGTACTAAAACTTAATTGTTTCACATTTGAATTAAATGGCCAATAAATGTATTAACTGCTAAGTTGAACTATGAACAAAGTGCTAGAACAAAAATTAAAAACTATATAGCTAAAATCTATTTATGCATGGTATAAAATATATACTCGTATTTATCATATGTGTATCTGGAGCTGACTTCTTTGTTTGCTTATGGAACTACATGTTAGTTTGTTGTGGCTGTTGTTTAAAATTGTTTTTCTTTTTTGTTTCTTTTACGATTTTAAAGTTACAAAGTTGTATTTACATTTTACTTGTTTACTGTTCTGTATACTCGTATATATATGTATATATATATATATATATAGTAATTATTAAATTTAAATACAATGTTAAAAACTTTAAACTTATTACCCTTCTTACGCACTAAAATGGTTACACGCTCTCTGCTCTTTATAAATCTGTTTTTGTTTTTTTTTTCGACTACTTTGTATATATAATAAAATATGAATTCAAAACAATTTCGAGTGATATATGTGGAGCGATTGTGTTTGTTTTTTCATATGGTCTGTATGTCTGTTCATAAATCATCTTTGATATATTTACAGACATTGCTGCAGCATTGTTGCATTAATTGCTCTTTCATTTAAAACACTGCATTCGATTAGTTTGTCGTGGTTTGCTGCCTTTACATGCTGTTCTTTTGTTCGTACTGTATATATTAATTGGTTTTTGCCATATAATGCTCGCCTGGAATGGGCGCTACAACCGTGCTGCTGTTGTTGCCGTTGCTGCTGCTCACTGTTGCCACAAGTGGCGGTGCAACAGTTACAAAATTATTAATAAATAATGCTGTTGCTGTAGCTGCACTGTGTGGCGCACATGTTATGCTACCGCCGCCAATCTCGTTAAGATTAGTACCATCTACTACACTGCTTGTGTTTGCTAACGGCTGTGCTGCACCCGACGTCGGATCGATTTGCATGGCAATTGTATTACTCGAAATTGAATTCTATATTGAGTTAAAATTAATACTTTGTAGATTCATTGCAGCTGCCGGATTAACGTTAATTGTGCCTGCACCAGTACCCGCGGCACCCGCACCAGCGCCTGTTGGATCGATATAACGCTGCCGCGTCATGGTATGCAGCCCGGCCGGAAAGTCCATGTGTCGCGTATCAAGAAAACTCATAACGCCCATAGCGGGATGTGCTCCTGCAGCACCGCTACTTGCCGCTGCTGCTGCGGCCGCCGCTGATGCATGGTGTGGCGCACACATTAATGATGTCGGTGTCGGCGTTTCCGATTGTGGCGGTATTTGCATATTAAGTGCTGCTGTCTGTGCTGCAGCTACCGCAGCAGCTGTTAAATGTTCATAATTTTCATTGGTTGCATCGTCGCCGGCATTGTTTGGTGGTGTCGGCGATGGTGAGAGATTCGGTTCCTGTTTCACAATGCGTGCTTTAATGCTTGGTCGTGAAACGGGATAACCGCGTTTCTTGTATTCCAGCCAAAGTGTACGATTATTAACACCATAAAGACGTGCTGCCTTACAGAAACCAATGCCACCGGAGCGTACAGCTTCAAGCGCACGTATAAAATTTTCATCACCTTGTGGATTTACAGAACGTTTACGTTTTACAACCTGTCCGGCTGCATTGGCGCCGCCACCACCATTTGCACCACCAACCGTATTGCTACCGCCGCCACCACCACCAATACTAGCACTAGCCGAACCAGCCCCGCTACTGCTACCGCCCATGCCTGAATGTATGGGCGATTGTGTCGGTGATGGTCCCTGGCTGTATACCGATTGCACCATGTTCGATTCGTTGGGCGATGTTGGCGAAAGATTTTGCGCTGCCGTTGTATAACCGCTGACTAGGTTGTTCACAGTGATTATCTGTGAAGAGTATGCGGCGCCCGCTGCACTTTGTTGTTGTTGCTGTTGCTGCTGTTGTTGATAGTGTAGTTGTTGCAAATGCTGTTGCTGTTGTTGTTGCTGGTGCTGTTGGCTACTGGCATGTTGCGCTGCTTCCTGTTGCTGCTGCTGCTGTTGTTGTCGTTGGTCCGCAGCATTGTTTGCGCTTGCATTACCACCGGCACCACCACCAGCCCCGTTGCCAATCAAATTTGGCTGACAGGCGGGCAATGAAAAGCGCGAATAACTTGAATCAACAACCGTCCATTGCAGACCTGGGAAGGGGAGAGAGAGAGAGAGACAGCGTGTGAGCAAGTTGTTCTGCCGGTAATTCTTTTGGGATTTGTATTTATTTATTTTTTCGATTCTACTGTTTAAATTTTTTTTTTTTTTTATTAGAAAATGCTTCTTCAACATTTTGCTGGTTAATTACAAATCAATTCCTTTCAAAGAATTAAACTCACTTTTATGTTCTTTTTTTTAGATTTTAAAGTATAGCTTTTTAAAATAGTATAAAATTTTGTAGAGTTATAGTTTCATAGAGTGGGAGTAGTAGAAGAAAGATTGCTAATGCTAAATTAACAAAAAATGTTTTAAAATTTGTACGAAATAATTTTAAATTGTCGAAAAATATAAAAAAAAAAATATGTAATTAAATTAATTTTTTAATAAACAAAATCGGTTTTTTTTGGACTCTGTGCTATTGCTCTCTCCCGTTCCCAAGTTCAGGCAGGATTTGGTTTGGAATAAGTAAATAGTTCACAAATTTCATGTTCTTTTTTTTCGTTGTTGTACGCATTTTTGAATTGTTTTTAATTTTGCTTTAAATTATTTCAATTGTGTCTAGCTTGCTTATTTAGCTTTAGCATTCATTTCTTTTAAATAATTTCTCTTAAAGCATTGGTCGATACTTTGTTTAAAATTTTTTTTTATAACATTTTCATATATAGTAATTAATTAAATTAATTTCTAAATCGTTAGATACAAAAATGTATGACACATACAACGAATGAGCATGATTATGTGTAGATTTTAATGAAAACAAAGTACGATGAGATGATGAGGATGATGTTTTGAATTGTAGGACTTATAGCAACATACATTTTTACATTAAAATAAAAATTTTTATGCATTGACGTTTAGTCAGTAATAGCTTCAGTTCCAAAAAAAAAGTCATTACTGTTCTAATGTGAAATGTATATAGTTTAGAAAATTTTTAAAGTCTATGAAATGAGCGATGATGGGCACAAGTGAGCAAGAGTAAAAAAAAAATAAATAAAAAATCGAACAAAACACATTAAAGATGATCAGCGTACTAAAAATAAACCTCTAAATAATTTGTACATTGATATATAAAAATTATTCTACACTGTTTGGACACCGGAGAATCATCTATCATCAGAATAGAAAGACAGATTGACAATTTAATCCCAAATGCAGTGTGTTTGGTTGACCTTAATATGGTCAAGTTTTGCATCGTGTCATGGCCGTGATTAAAACATAAATCCATTAACTACTGTGTTTTTCTGGCCGAAAAGGTGATACAACCCTCCTAATACTGTTCATCTATCTGTGATTTACATCTGCTTTCAATGACTGTCAAATATATACTTAAGGCTACAAATTCCAGAAAGAACTTTTCTCAAAATGCTTTATAAATACTATGGGGACTCTGCAACATCAATGGCAAGGGTTTAAAAGAAGTTTACTGTGGTTTCTTAAAATGTTATTGGATGATCGGAGAATGAAAGTGTATAAAGCGGACACTGCCACACTCGACCATAAGCGCAAACGTGTGAGCACTTCAAAGAAGTGTTTGGCTATGCCTGCACCGGCGAGTATTATTCAGCGCTTTTCGACAAGATAATGCACACATGTGTAGCCATCATGAAAAAAAATGGGATACAAACAACTAATCGATCCACTTTATTCTCTAGAATTAGCCCAAATCTGAAGAAATGGCTAGGAGGTAAAAGATTTGCTTATTTATTGAGCTAAAGAAAACTATGTTGAGATATAAAACGAATCTTTTAAAACATCCGAATCATTGACGGGCTCTCTTTCTTGCCGAATTAACTGCCTGCTCATTGCTCGGTATCCAATTGACCAGGTACCCTGCAGAATTAACTTGTTAAACCTTCTAAAATTGTTTACTTTAAAGTTTTATACTCGGTCGTCTAGCCCCTAGTTAGAATAAATATAAAAAATCTGAAAGACTTAGGGTGGTAGGAATTCGGCTTAGCTGCCTTCGGACAAAATTAAAACTTAGATTTGATTCGCTTATGTTTACTGAACAACTAAATCACCGATAAATCTTAGAGGTTTTTTTCTTATTACTGTGACAAAATTATAAAATTAAAGCCAGAAAATAAAAACAAAAATAAAATGTTAGCAACATAAATACACAAACAAAGCAATTCTATACAAACACATATATATACAACACAACACATTGATGAAATTAACATCAATTAAACTGAACTCACCCGAATGCGAAGACTGTGAATTGGGTGCATCGTGTTCAGATGGAGTTGTAGCACCAGAAATGTCCAATGGTATCGATTGATTCACGCCACTGATATCAACTTCGGGTTTCTGTTTGGTACAAAATTTAAATTAGAATCCACATAAAAGTGTAACGCTACAAGCATAGTGACCAATTTCATTACAATTTGCATATGTATATGTCCATGGCCATCTTCTAAATCCGAATCTTGTGGATGTTGATCCAAATCAGCGCTAGATGATTCCTTCAATAATTTGGCGGTATGTAGAGTATGTCCAGCAAGACTGCCAAGTGTGGTGCCTGCGCCGGTGGCAAATGACATTTGACTCATTTGTGATAGGCTAAGACTGCCCGGTGCATTGCCTGCATCTAATGAACCATGCGGATCTTCTGAATTATTGCGATCGCCGGAACCTAATTAGTTAAAAAAAGGAAACCAAATTAGTTTCATAAACTTTCAACAAATAAGTGTGTGGCGCTCAACGATGCTTTACCCATTTCACACTCACCGTTGTTAGAGGATTTACGCAAACGCTTTCGTCGTGTCGCCGGCGATGTACCCGCACCCAAAGGCGACGGTGTACGTCGCAGTTGATGATGCGCTACCGATGTCTGTGTCTGACTACTGCTTTGCTGTTGCTGCTGATGATGATGATGGTGGTGATGGTGATGCTGTTGTTGTTGTTGCTGCTGCTGTTGCGCTTGTTGTTGTTGCTGCTGTTGTTGCGCTTGTTGTTGTTGCTGTGCTGCTGCAACTGCCGCTGCTTGTTGCTGTTGCAATTGTTGTTGTTGCTGTGCAGCAGCTGCTGCTGCTGCCTGTTGCGCTTGCTGTTGTTGTTGCTGATGATGATGTTGCGCTTGTGCCTGTTGTTGCGCCTGAAATTGCGATTCAGTGCTACCCCAAATCGAATCACTTACGCTGCCACTAGTACTACTGCCTAAACCGCCAGCACTTCCTGCACCACTAGCACCGCCAGCGCTCTGCCCGTGACTGCCACCAACCAATTCCGTGCCTTCATTTGATGATTTGCTATCGGATTTGGTTAGATTGGCTGGATCGGTGGGCATTTCGGCAAGACCTTTGATTTTGAGCATCTCTGCCGTTTTGAGTATGTGTGGCAATTGCTCTTGCGATACATTTACCTCGCCATAGTACATAAAGTCGACCATGGTCTTAAGATCATCATACTGTACATCCTTAAGTATAACAATCGGATGTTGACACGGATTCGTTGTAAAGAGTGTCTAAAATTTTAAATTAAATAAAATAATTAATTATAAGTTTCTTGTGCTGCATATACTCTACTCACTTGAAAGTAAGAACTACACGCCGATAAAACAATCTTATGCGCCTGCAATTGTTTCCCTTCGGCGGCAAGTGTTACATCCACCAGAGTGCCATTGTGTAGCAGCGAGGAGCAGACCGATATGAAATTCGGCTGATGATTGTTCCACCGCAGACAAAATTGCTGTACGGACATTTTTTATATTCTCGTCTTCGTCTTAGTTGCGGCGGCTAATGACTACTCTGCGGCTCGGTCACCTAATTTAGGTGCCTGTTGCCTGCTCCTCACGCCCCGCTCGTAACGCCTTAAGACTTCAATGCCTTAGTATGCGTTTAGTATATAACGAACAAAAAAATTAAAAAAAACTTCAACACGCTGATAACTCTTCACCGCTTTTATCGTAACCGACGGCGCTGCTGCAAACTGGCGATTGTATATTGATTTTTTTCCCGTCTATGCCACTTTAATTAAAAAATTTATATCAAATTTTTCCAAGTCGTGCGCTGCTTTGAAGTGTGGATATGGTTTTTTTCTTCTTGTTATATTCTTTTTCTCGCTACGTGCGTGTTTCCCTTGCTGTGTTGGTGGTATTGTGGCCAGAGTTCTTCACATTGCTGTGCGTCTGAAAAACGATAAGAAATAAAATTATGAGTAATGTTGCTTTAAGAGTGAAACGTCGTCTTTTTGCATTTCTACATTTCTTCTTGTAAGACTATTTTATTAATTTCTTATCAGTAAAAACTGGTTTATTTAATTTTATCGCGCCAAAATAACAAACATT
The DNA here is from genome assembly GCA_035044805.1 of Leucophenga maculata. NCBI lineage: Eukaryota > Metazoa > Arthropoda > Insecta > Diptera > Drosophilidae > Leucophenga > Leucophenga maculata. The sequence goes on along the minus strand of JAWNNP010001005.1, from coordinate 1,023,602 downwards.
TTATAGCGTATATGTCAAGATAGACTGACACATCAGCTGCATTAGACAGGTTGAGTGTGTTTCTATCGATAAATATTAACTTTTTTTCAAAAAATTTGTTGGATCACGCAACTATTGCAAAATAGTCGTCAATTTTAACACTCCTGATAAGAAAGCAATCTGTAGACTAGCCGACATTCGTCTAATATTTCCCTAAGGCTAGACTGTTACACCTTAAATAAAGGTTTGCGAATAAAAAAAAAATAAAAAAATCAAAACAAAAGAAAGGACATGAAAAAGCTATCTGCAGGTTGGGTGTCAAGATTGTTGTCACTCGACCATAAGCGCCACCGTATGATCACTTGAAAGCTGTGTTCGGCGATGTTCACACCAATCCTCACGGGTTTATGATAACGTAAAGGAAACAGTAAGTATGTAAGGGTGAAGTCCAAAGTGTCGGCCATATTGTTTAGGGCTGCGTGCGGTGTCATTCACATCAATTGCCTTAAAAATGTTAAAACGATCACCGTATTTGACGAAAAAAAAACAATGCACGGGTACATTGTGAGGTGGTATCCATGTCAATTAGCCCCAACTGCTACTCAGACCCATCCAGCATATACAACTTTGAAAAAAAAAAAAACAAAAAAATGGATTATAAGTGGTACAAACTCTTCACAGAAGACGGAGAAGATGTTTATCACGATGCATGCATGTCAATAATCTATTAAATCGTTGAGGAAGTGAAGAAAATTGTCATGGAGAGTCATCGAATCACTTTTGGAGAAGTTGCTAAAGGTTGGATATGTCATGTGTCACTGGAGACAAAACATTAGTATATGGCGTTATAGCCAAAGCATAGAAGCGGTCAGAAGCAGCAAGACCGAAAAAAACCCATGCCAAGTTCAAAAAGTGTGATTTTGTAAAATGTTTTCTTCCTTTATATTGACGCGGTACATCGTGAGTTCTTATCAGAAGGTCATAAGCTCTATAAAGTATACTACTTCTAAATTAAACGCCGAAAAGCAATACAAAGAAAATTTGTGGATCATAATATGAAACCGTAAACATGCCTCACCAGATTTAGCCCACAGCTACTTAATACTATACCCAAAACTGGAAAAAAACATGAAAAGACTGTGATTGAGCAGATAAAGACCGTACAGCATCTATATCAGCTGTACTTTAATGTTTGGATGAAATCATTGGCACAAGTCTATTATATATGAGTGGGATTACTGTGAAGAGAAAATAGATTTTGCTAAATAAATGTTTTTCGACTAATATAAAATTGATTCTATGGAACAAACCTGGAATATAACATACTCTATGGAACAGCAAAGCAAACATTTACTCTTTATTTATACAAAGAAATATTCGATGTCCGTCTGTTTGAACAACGAAGTATGGAATTAGGCATTAAAATGTACATTCTTTAGTTAAAATGTAAAAATTTACTATATCTTCTACGTAATATATGCACTGCGTTGGCGTTTTCAGAAAAACTCATTGTATTTTAAGTCAATTTGTTCAAATATGCCACATAGACATAGATCGGTAGATAACGCCATAGAAAACTATGCTTCAACTCAAGCTATTTACAGGGTATTACGAAGTTGTGCACACACGACTGTAGCGTACTATCTTGTTTTTCTTTTATATATTTATTTATTTATATTCTATAATGATAAAAATTCATCGTTCATCGACGTAATGAAATTGAATAGCTTCAAGAGTCAAGAGACCTTGAAATTTCTTCTTCTACGTCTAATTCTAATGACGTAATTAGCGCGCCTTGCCTAATGATTTGCGTTTGTTGCTCGCTCGTACGAAAAACCTAAAGAAAAACAATTTTTTTATTTATTTATATATACATATGTATGTATGTATATAATTGAAAGAAGTTTATCGACGTTTTTCCGTAGCCGACTAAAGCGACCACCAATCATCTCCTGCGCTCTGCCACTCAACCGAATGCTTGTTCAATCAACTGTATCGAGGAGAGACTTTTGTTCGTTTTTGCCATTGGAGCCAATAATCGAACACAATTTTATGCGCGCACAGCCCACACGAAACACAAAAACTAAGAATCTACATGCAATTATGATGCATTTTCCGTGCAGTTTGTTTGTTTACAGTCAAACAGCTTTTCATTTTGTTTTTTCTTTCTTTTATTTGGGTGGCGTTTCACACACTACGCGCGCATATGCATATGTCTGTATTTTTTTATTGTTGGAAAAAAAAACTTTTGCTATACAAAAACACACAAAGACGACACGACTAAACAATCCAGCCAAGCGTATGACGTTTTTGTACGGATAATAAAGCGCACGGCAGCAGCCCAAGCGCAGTCCTTGAACTTTTATGAATGAAAATACTGCTGCGTTGGTTTGCAGAATCAATTCGTAGTGTAGCAGAAAATCTATGAGAACAACACAAACCGAAATAAATTATCACATGCCATGCACAGTTACAATAACAGTGTTAAAATTCGTTGATTTTTTATTATTTTAATCGATTCACACGCACTCGCAAAGCATATTCTTCTATTTTTTTTTTTTCGTTTCACGTCGTCACTGGTGTTCGCTCATCACCCGCCTTATCCGACCGAACAACTGCGCGCTAATGCTATCTCACTTGCACTTTTGATTACTTTGCCTGGCAGGCCAGCCTGGCCGTGTTTGTGTGCGTTTGTGTCTGTAACCCATTCGTGAAAATATTGCAAAAAACAAAATGGCGCGCTGTTTGCTGGCTTCGTGTTTTTCAATGCATTTTTTAGCAGTTGCATATAGTTTAGCATATGTAATTTTAGCACCCATCTAACGTATACACTTTATTAAACACTTAACATATATTTAGCATAATTATAGCCTTTTATTTATGGTAAAAATTCTAAGAAATTCTTACGTTTCGTACAAAGTATGGTCGCGTTAGTGTTGCGACTTGTATCGTTTGACTCGTTGTATGAATAGTTCTTGTTGGCTACTTTCGCTAAACTTGGCAGCACTGCGCGTATAGCAGTGTAATGCAACGCTGTGTGTGTGGGTACGTACAGTGCTGCCAGTTTGTGTAAAAGTATTTTTTCGTTTCGCGAGTGAATTCCGTTAGCATGCAAAAATTATGCATTTTCTATAATGTTCAAATTGTTTTAAATGTTAAATAATGTACAAAAGTGTTAAAGATTAAAGTGGGAATAAAATGCATAGTTTTTTAAGTGTGCAATTGTCGTATTTTTCGCTAAAAGTATGATGCAAATTTTTGAGTTGCGCTTGTGCAGCGTTTGCATGTATTCGTGCATAAATTCGCGTATATCGTGTACCGTTAGTTTGGCATATTTTTTCATTGCTTTAAATTTTTTTTGTTTTATTTTTTAAATATTGTGCAAAAGTGTTCAAGCATAAGTTGTAATAAAATGCAAAGTGTTTAAGTGTATTGCGTGTGGCCGGTATATATTGTATGCAAGCGTACAATAAAAGTTCGCGGCGAATGTCTAAAGCTGCGCCGGAGCAGAGCCTCTACATATACACACATGTAAATGTATGCAAATGTACGTAAATTTTATTTTAATTTAAATACTTGATTTTGCATGTAATGGCATTAGTTGTTATAAGTAGGTTAAAATTTGTGATTTTATTTAAGTTTTCGCTATATTATATTGATTATATATATGACACTCTATGTGGTTAAACCCAACAACAATGTGTTACGGATTTTGACCACCTTGCCACCGTGTAGCTGTATGTTTGATGCATTCAATTCTTAATAGGACACCCCTTTAGTGCTCTGCTATAAGCGACAGCGACGTCGCTCAACGCTAGAATCGGTTTTATTTAGCTGAGCGACGAAGCGCATACAATCAACAAAAAATGCGTCGCTCAGTCGCTCTTTCGCTTATCGCGTAGTGCGGGGCTGAGGCCTAAGTCTGTTTTCTATCGCCAACTGCTTCCTGACCAAATATGATAGTTTTATTTTTTTTTCTTTATTAAACATCATTTAATAACATCATTTAACGAAAAAAATATTTTAGATAAATCGGACTCTTTATAAAACAATTAATACTTTAATTGAAGATACTTGCTTACTTACTTAGATGGCGTTTAACCGTTTTTCGATCTAATAGAACTAAAAATACTACAACATTGAAGTTGAAATTTTCCGTCGTCACTGACATTCCAAAACGCTATAATGGCATGCGAGTTGACACCAAACCCTTCGTCTTGTCCTCATTCACCGCTAGACCCATGAGGTGAGACTGAGAACGTCTTGTTGACTAGCGGTTCCTGTCTGCATAAGCGTTCTTTTTTGCAGTAGCTTTTCGATACTCCTCAGCGTACCACGAATTATTCACAGGTTATATGTATAACAAATGACATCTTTGGCAGCCATATCCATGTAGCAGGTGATATGTTTCCACTGCTTACATAAATCTTGAGAGGTCGGATAGGTTTCCCTGAGCAGTCGGGAGAGTGTGTTTGAGAAGTCTTCGGCTGTCTATTTTGATCGCAGCTTTCCGACGTCTAGCTTTTGTTCGATGTTGGGACGTGCGATAAGATAGTGGTCCGATTGGTCAATTTGGTTGCGTGTAATTTGATCACGTATTCCTTTATAACCAGAAGCTGTATGTATGTGCGTTCAGACTCTGTATGGTCGTTCTTACTTCAGATAGCGTAAATTGTCTAATGGGCAGATCCATTTGCAGGGGTAAAGCTAAAAAACCTTCAGTTTCACTATTTTCTTTTGGAATGTTTGGACCATTAACAAAATGGTCTTTAAAGAAGAAAAACACACTCATAGAGCATATTATTTAAAAAATTCATTTTATTTAAAACATTATGTCCTTACTTTTTTGGGTATATCAATTCGTCATTTTTATCGTACATACAAAGTTTTTATTTATTTTTTACTCTGCCACATGCACATAAAATGGAATAAATGGAACATAATTTATTTTATATACATAATGCTTTTAAAAATTCAAGACTTTGCACCAAGTTTTGAGTTTTTAAATACGTCTCCCTATTTGTTTATATATATAAATTGAATTCTATGCCATTTAAAATTTTCATGCAGTGGCGTTTGTAAGAAAAGAATAGCGCAAATTCGTTAAAGACTTCATCTTTCTTGCTTGTGTAGTTTAGAATTTATCACAGTTTACAAATAAAAAAGAAAAAATAAATGAAAAGGAAAGGAATTCAAACTGAATTATGTAATGCCAACGCCGCTGCCGACAGTTTAAAGCTTAGATTTGGCAAGGATGTCAGTGCTTTGTTCCAAATAGTAAATCTATTCTTCGCTCGCAATTTAATACTTGGAATTTCGCAAAGCCAGTTGCCAATGAGAAATGAGTTTACTTTTTTTGTTTTTACATTATTTAGAGGGACATCGGTCGCTTGGCATTTCATAATCCTTACAAAAGTTGGACATGCAAAAGTTAGAAAAATTCTTTTTAAAATATCAAAACTAAATTGTAATTTAAATCAATTTGTTTAAGCCTAAGTTGTATTAAATGTAGTTTCGTCATTGTGTCGTTAAGTTTACAGTTAAGTTTGAGTGCTCTATTATTTCGAGCTCTTTTTCTCTTTCTTTTTCGGTATCTTTGCAAAAATACGGAAGAAGTACTCATCACGCTGCAGCAATTTGCCGCGTGCATAGGAGTGTATATCCGCATCCATATTGTGATCACGCAACCAGGATGATGTATTGCACGTACTCATCTCTGTGCGTGGTTCATCGGGTAGACTTGCGTGGCCTGTTTTTTGGATAGAAATTAATAGATTTTCTACAAGTTCTACAAGTAAAATACACCATGAATTTACTTACCCGCAGTCATAACCTTATAGGGCTCCTCCGATTCTAAAGGTTCACTCAAACCGATTTCATTCTTAGCAAATATGCGTATCATGTATTCATGATTTTCTTGCAAGTCTCTAATTTGGAACTTCTGCACTCCGGCAGGTACACGGCCAACCTCAATCCACATGGTCTTCTTCATATCACGTATTGCAATGTGATAGCCGAGCAATGGCGCACCACCATCAGACTCGGGCAGACCCCATTCGAAGATATGTGCATTGGCAGCAAGTACTCTAGCCTCTAGCGGCGCAGTTGGCGGTGATGGCACAGCTAGGATTGGCGTAAAAAATGCATTTAAGTAGTTGTTTAATTTGTTTTTTTTTTTCGAATTTTTACTCACTTGCATGTGTCTTTAGTGAAACACTTTCGGTTACAGCTGGTGCACCCAGACCAACCTCATTCTCAGCCGATACACGGAACCAGTATTCGCACTTCTCCTTCAGATTGTCTATGGTATAGTGCAGCTGATGTGCATCCAGTGTTATAACCTTTGCCCATTTTGTTGATGTCGAAGAACGTTTCTCTACACAGTAGCCTGCATATAAAGTGTATATTGTATTACTACTCAATAGAAATTTTTTTTGCTTTTTATTTACCCGTAATTTCGGAACCACCATTGTTTGCTGGTATCTCCCAGTCAAGCGTTACACTGCGGCTGGTAATATCCGGCGCGCGTAGATTTTGTGGTGGTGAAGGTGGCGCTGTACGTTTAAAGAACATTATTAGTATTATTTAATATTCGATATTTTTTTAGGGAACCTACCAAAGCCTTCTTTAACTTTTGCTGTGTATGCAAGCGGTTTGCAAAAAAATAAGCATTTTTTAGGTTATAAGCGTTAGTAAAATAGCAGCGTGAAGCGTATTTAGCAACAAAAGTGTTTAAAAACTTACTTATTCTGCGTCCGACAACAATCTTGTCTTCTGTCTCGAGCGCTTCACTTGTGCCCACCTCGTTTCTTGCGTAGATTCTAAACAGATAAGCCTTATCTTTGACGACCTTATCGACCAGTATGTTTGTCACATTGCCCGTCGTTGTACCCAACTTTCTGTAGACAGTCTCTTGGAATTCTCTGATTTCAACAATATATTCTAAAATCTTTGAGCCACCATCGCTCTCAGATGGCTCCCATGAAAGCGTGAATGAGGTATCCGTCATGCCGGAGACATCAGTTGGTAGCTGTGGCGGCGTTGGTTTATCTGCGTAATTTTTTTTATTGTGGAAGGAAATAATGTTATATATTTTATATTATGTTATATATATATATATATAGAAATATTTTCGTGACATTTTACTTACCGAACTTCTTGGTTATTGTTACAGTCTCACTTTCCGTTGGCTCAGATTGTCCAACAGGATTGATAGCAACCACACGGAACATATACTGCGCATTCATGGATAATTTTTGTACAGCATACGAGTGTATATCCTTATCGAAATCGGCAACCTTCATCCAGACATTGTTTACCACATCGCATTTCTCGAGCGCATACTTATTAATATCCAAGCCACCATCATCGATGGGCGGTGTCCATTCAAGCGTAATTGTATCCTTTTTAATATCCTTGATTTCTAGCGATTGTGGTCGACTAGGTTTGTCAATAACATTCACTGTACACTCTGCATAGCTACTGCCCGACTCGTTCGTGGCGGTCACCTTATAGCGTCCGGCATCTTCACGTGTCAGTTTTTGAACCGTGTATGTCGTGGTGGTCTCAGTCGTTTCAATGGTTATGCGTTTCGTTGTCTTCTGCTCAGTGGTTTCCTTGTGCCAGACAATCTTCGGCTGTGGATAGCCACGTACTGTTGCTGGAATGTTCAGAGTGCTACCAGTGCGCAGCTTCTGTGTCAAGTACTTATCCTCAATTTCAATGCTTGGCTTTTCTTGTATTGTCAGCTTGCATGAAGTCTCAACGCTGCCCATTTCATTGGTTGCCACACACGTGTATGTAGCTTCAGTCTCAATTGTTGTCTGCTCAATTGTATATTTCGCCGCACGATTCTCATATCGGCAGCTGCTCGATTCAAACAGCTTGCCATTCTTCTTCCAAGTAATCTTGGGTTCTGGAATGCCACCGAATACACAAGAGAGTGTCACCTCCTTGTTGGGTTCGCTTATAACATCCTGTAATGGTTCATGCACGGTTGGTGCTTCCTTTTGAATCTTGGCAACTAGACGTATTGGTGGCGAAAGTGGCGATGGTGGCGAGGGACCAACTTCGTTAACGGCAATTGCGCGGAACACATACTCTGTATCGATCATCAGCTTGCTTAACGTGTAAGTGGTATCCTTGATTTTGCGTATCTCAGTCCATCTATTAAATATTATATTATTACACATTTGAAACATATTTCTTAGTTGCTAGACTTACTTCTCTTGCTTCACATCTTGGTATTCGAGTATATATTCCAGAATTTCAGCATTGCCATCGTCTTCTGGTGCCTTCCAGTATAAAGTTATTGAGTCATGCATGACTTCAAGCGGTTGTGGTGTACCCGGCGCAGCTGGTTTGCCTGAATATTTGAAATATAAAAAAATTGAACTATGGCATCATCTATCTTCAGAAAGTTTACACTTACGCATTATGACCAGATGTAGACTAGCCTCAGCCTCTCCCACGGGATTGACCAATCTGACCGTATAATCACCCTCATCGTCGTTTACAACCTTCTTGATTGTTAATGTTGCCGATTGCTCATCAATAGTTGGCTCTGTACGATTTGTCTTTGGAATCTTGACTTTTTTACTGGTGGTCCATTCTGCTTCTGGTATTGGTACACCGGTGTACTTCACAGTCAAGGTGACATCATCATTTTCCTTCACTTTAACCGTTTGTTCCTTGTCCGAAATAATTATGGGTGGTGTCTTCAGCTCTTCAACGCAGAGATTGCTGCTTGTTGTGACATTAGCAGCAGTGCAGCTTATTTCACCAGCATCGTCATCATCGGCATCGTGTATCACCAAACGTCTGACAGTACCCTCTACAAAAACTTCGTGCTTTTTGTTAGGTTTGATTGGTTTACCCTTCTTGTACCATGTAACTTCTACATCGGGATTCGATAATTCAACGTTGAACTCGGCATCAGTATTCTTTGTTGCAATAGTAACATCAGGTAGATGCATAACAAACTCAACCAGCGGTTCCTCGACCACCAATTTAGCCTTGGATGACTGGTCACCGAGATTGATAGAGTATTCAGCTATATCTTCGGGCTGTGCCTTATTAATGCGTAATGTTTGTTTTTTACCGTCAATGATGAGCTTAACGCGTTCATTGAACTTCAACTCCTTGTTATTCTTGTACCATTTAACCAAAGCATCTCCTTTGCTTAACTCAAGTTCGAATGTTGCAGTTTCACCCTTTGTTACGGTCTCGTCCTTCAAAGGCTTCACAATCTCTGGCGGTAGTTCTATAACAACCAGTTCTGCTTTGCATTCTTGTTCCTCCAGTTTACACATGTATTCACCCTCGTCATGTATCGAAGTTTCACGTATAACCAAACGACGGGATTTGCCATCTTTGATAAATTCGACCTTTTTGTTTTCAACTGTAATCTTCTCGCCATCCTTGTACCAGGTTACCTCAGCGGTTTCAGTGGTCAGTTCAACGTCGAGTATGGCAGTGTCCTTCTCTGTGACCTCATAGTCTTCCAATATTTTAATAAAGTCTGGCTTACGTTGTAAAACTTCAACAGTTGATTGCGTCTCCTGATCCTTAACCTTGCACACATATGTGCCAGTGTCACGTAGCGTAGTATTTCTTATGACAAGCTTGTGTGTCTTGCCATCTTCAACAACAACACGATGATCCATGCCACTCAGTTCTTTGCCATTGAAGAACCATTTAGTTGTCACAACGTGTGAGGTTTCGCATTCCAGTGTCAGTAATTGTACCTCCTCAATGGTAATGTTCTTCTTAAGTTTCTTAGTGAATATTACCTCATCGACTTCTACTATAACGCGTGCACCATGTGAAGTTTTGCCAATTGGATTGCTGGCAATGCATTTGTAGTCGCCGGAATCCGTCTCTGGTGTTGCATTTTTAATGATTAGCTCAATATTTTCACCATCATAAATCTGTTGTACGCGTTCGCTGGGATAAAGTGGATTGTTATTAAAGAGCCACTGTACTTCAGGTACTGGATTGCCGGACACCTTAGCTGGTAGGCGTATTGTGCCCTGTTGTGGCACAGACTGCTCCTCGAAACGTTCGGTGAAGAGTGGCGGTTCAGCGTTGCTTGTGGGTTCTAAAATTTAATTACATTATTAATAAGTATAACGCTTATGTAACTACTTTTAATGGTTGATATTTATATATAAATACATATAACATAGAAAATGTACATCACTTACCTTCGATTGTCAGATTGGCTGTGGTTTCTACACTACCCAATGGATTAACAGCCTTAACTGTGTATTCGCCCTTTTGTGCGCGTTTCGGTGTTATTAATGTTAGCGTATGGAGATCCTTTTCAGATTTTGTATTTTCCTTAATTGGCTTGCCATCCTTGTACCAGGTGACCTTTGGTGGTGGATTGCCAACAATTTGTGTGGAGAGCACCACACTTTCGCCCTCACGTATAACCAAATTTCGGAGCGGCTCCAATATCTGTGGTTTTTCTTTCTCCGTCGTACGCACCTTAAGCGTTATGGGCAAACGTGCTTCTCCCTCACGATTTGTGGCAATAACTTCATATGTGCCTTCCTGTGATTTCTTTACCTTAGTAATGTGAACCACGCTGCAGTACATATGCATATCAGATTCAGTGACAACTCGAACATTTTTAATTTCTTCCTCATCGATCTCTTCACCATTGAAGGTCCAAACAATATCCGGTTCAGGTACGGCAACTAGACGACATTCCAATATAACATTGGTGTTTTCATCGACATATTGTGCCTTTGGTTTACGTGAGAATGTTGGTGGTATACCCTCAAGTATATCAGCCAGTGAAGATTCACGTGACATACTCTTGCGTGACATGCCAGTAGCATCGGAGCCATGATCCGATAGTGGACTATCAACAATCAACTCAGTGGTGCTGGATGTAAAGCCAGCAGCGTTCTTGGCAACGCAAGTAAATTTGCCAGCATCTTCGGGGAAAACTTCACGTATAATCAAGGTGGCAACATTGTCGTCATCGTAGAACATTTGGAAATCTTGTGAAGGCTTAATAATAGCAGTCTCACGGAACCATGCAATCTGTGGGCGTGGTATACCCTCTACCTTACATTCAAATTGCACAGTATAACCATCGGGCGTGTGTATGGGCTGTAGTTTCTCGATGAAACGCGGCGCCAGTGGCTTTTCTTCTGGACCAGGACCTTTATGTATACAATGAAATATTACAAAAACAGGTAAGACGCTGTTACTCACAAATATGAAATGAATGAGTTTGGATTTTGTTAGTCATAAAGACTTCGAACGATCACTACAGTGCATGATTAATCCTGTCAATACTTACGTTCAAAAACTGGCAGTTTGTCAATTTTCTCGTGGAGTTTCTTCTGTACATATTGTGTATATTCAGCTGGTTCCATTAAATATTGCGCTGGCACCCAACCTTCTTCATCGGTAATGCTCTTCTTGACAAACCACCATTCCGAACTGTGGCGTCCTACAACATAAACCTTTTCACCTTCAACCAGATTAATGGCCTCGTCGTTATCGGCCACATAATTGCAAATCGAATACATTGCATTTTCATCATCAGTTTCTAGAATATGTTTATAGATTTTATAGACGATATTTATAGAGCATAATTCTATTAAATTTTAACTTACCTTCGATATGCATTTCACGCGTAATGTTCAATGAAGCGCCATCTGCCAATGGTAATAATATACATTAGTTCTGATTTGATTTTTAAAGTTATGTACGAGAGATGTGTTGTAGCTTTATGTATTTTTAATATTATGTTGAATTATGATTTGCGGTGATTAGACACTAACATCGAAACAAGGAGTTACCTCGCATAGTTATTCTGTTATCATATAAGCAGGTTTATTGAAGATAATCTATCGACTTTAAATTGAAGCAATGAACTCGATATTATTATTGTATCATATGAAGTAAAACTTACTTCGTTGCAAAAACCCTTGCACCTACCTTCATTGAATAGTTGATGTATCACCTTCTTCTTCTTTTTGAACGTAAGTGAATCCTCATCATATGTTACCGAATCGCTCTTAGGTCTTCTCAAACCAATCAAGAATTGTTCTTCCTCCTCATCCTGTATCGAGTATCTTGGCTTGGCTAGTTTCTTTGCTTTCAACTTAAAGTCAACCTCATCGGGTGGTAATTCTTCAACCAAATACTCTTCGGGTTCCTCAACATCGTACATGGTATCTTCAATACTGCTGTCGTCGTGAATTTCCTCGATAATTGGACCTTCACCATCATCATAATCTTTAATGATTTTAATTCTAGCCTCTTCTGAAGCTTCTGAATAGGTCTTCTTGATCGGTTTCTTGATTTTCACTTTTCCGGACATGGAAATCTCCTCTTCGGCATAAGAGTCCAAGGCAATATTGAATTCTTGATCAACATCCTCCTTAGTCTTTGTAGTCTTGGCTCGGAATGTGACATTCTCAACGTCGCCGAATTCAGGAATTTCGACCTTCTTACGACGTTTCAATTTTTTCACTGTGTATTCTTGATCATCTTCTTCAGTGACTTGCAACGGTTTGGGCTTACGGCCCTTGGTTACCACGAATTCTTCGATGTCTTCACCTTCTTCGTATTCTTCTTCTTGTCGTTTAATAGAGAGCTCTGCTTCAGCTTCGTCAACCGTTAGTGGTTTAACAGGGCGTTTCTTTAAAACTGTTGCCTCGCCCTCGACTCCTTCATTAATCTTGTGCGGTTTCTTAATAGAAAGACTGAACTCGGTTTCTTCATGATCTTCCACAGTTGGTTCAAACTTCTTTTGTGGCTTTCTACGTATAACAACAGCTTCTTCGATGATTTCTTCCTCTTCAACTTCGACAGGTCTTTCTACGATGACTTCCTGTGTCAATTGCAATTCATCAGCTGCTTCTTCAGTAGGTTTAACTGGCTTCTTCTTCTTTTTAAGCTGTACTGTCTCTTCAGAAGTTTCTTGTGTAATTTTCTTTGCTTTCGGCAGTTTAACGTCTATTGCAAAGTCTTCCTCTTGCACCTCTATTGGTTTCTTCGGTTTCAGTGTCACTTCAGCTTCGACAGCTTCCTCTTCAAGCACTTCAGGTTTCTTTAGCTTGAAAACTGCAGCATCAACAGTATCTTCCTCTTTGACTGTAGGCTTCTTAGGTTTCTTTAATTGCACCACTTCTTCTTCTACTACTTCAGCTGGAGTCACCTTGGGGGCTTCGAACACCTCTTCAATTACTTCAACTTCCTCAATTACAGGCTCAGGCTCTACTTCTTCTTCGACTGTAACCTTAAGTTCAGCCGCCGCTTCTTCTTTAACTGGTTTCTTCGGTTTCTTTTTGACCAGCTTGATTTCTTCTTCCACTTCTTCAACCTTAGGTTTAGGTTTAAGCGAAACTTCAGTTTCAGGTTCTTCGACGACCTCAGGTTGCTTTGGTTTCTTTTTCGGTAAAGTAACTTGTTCTTGAATTTGCTCTGGTGCCTCTGGTTCGGTTTCCTTAATTGTATAGCTATACTCAGTAGGTTTATCCACTGGTTTTTCCACTGGCTTTTCTTCAATGATTTCCTCAATTTCTTCTACTTCCTGTATTATTGGCTCCGCAGGAATTTCTTCAGTTATTGTTACCTTCAGTTCAGCCGCAGCTTCTTCTTGAGGAACTGGTTTCTTCGATTTTTTCTTGATTTTGGCTTCTTCGGTTACTTCTTCAGTAGGTTTCTTTGTTGTGATCTGGAATTCGGCTTCGGGCTCTTCAGTCACTTGTGGCACTGGCTTCTTCTTTTTCTTTTGGATGGTTACTTGCTCTTCAGGAATTTCCTCAACAGTTGGTTTTTCGACTTCAGTTTCCTTTATCTTAAACTCATATGTGCGAGGAGTTTCTTCTGGAATTTCTTCTACCTTCTGTTCAACCGCTTCTTCTTCAACTTCTACTATTTCGGTCTCTTCGGTCGCTGGTTGTTCTTCTATCACTCTCACCTTTAATTCTGCAGCAGCTTCTTCTATTGGCTTCTCCTTCTTCTTCTTGATTGTTTTATGTTCTTCAACCACTTCTTCAGGCTTTTGTGCAGTGAGTGTTACTTGCTCTTCAGGCTCTTCTTGTACTTGTGGCTTGGGTTTCTTTTTGCGGTGTATCTTAACTTCTTCTTCAATGACTTCTTCCACAATTTCTTGAGGTATTTCCTCAATAACCCTAACCTTAAGTTCCACAAATTCTTCAGCTGGAGCTTCTTCTTTTACAGGTTTCTGAGTGTATTCGGCCGCTGTAGCATCTACCTCATCAGTTGTTTTTATTGGAAGCTTAATTTCTGTTTCAGGCTCTTCGGTAACTTTTACTTCTGGCTTTTTCTTCTTTGGAAGTTTGGCTTTCACCTCTGGCTCGGGTTGTTCAGGTATCTCTTCCTTCTGTACAACTGATTCTTTAACATCAATTTTGTATTCTTTTTCTTCAACTTTAGGCGCTTCTTCTTGAACTTCTGGTACAATTTCTTCAATTTCTTCAATGATTTCAATTGGTTTCTCTACTGGTATCTCTTCTACAATTTGTATTTTTAGTTCTTCGGCCTGTACATCTTTCGTCTTCTTCTTAGGCTTTTTCGTTTTTATTGCAGCGACCTCTGTGACTTCTTCGACAGGTTTTGTCTCCTTTAGTACAAATTCTGCTTCAGGTTCTTCAACTTGTGCTACTGGAGCTTTAGGTTTTCTAACGCTAAATGCCGCTTCAGTCGGTTGTTCTTCTTCAGCAACCGATTCACTTATCTTAACCGTATATTCTTCAGGAATTTCTTCAACTGGTTTTTCTTCGACTTGTTGTACTTCCACGAAAGGTACTTCTTCCACTTCTTCCACTGGAGCTTCTGTTTCTGTTATCTTAACTTGAAGCACTGCAGCAGCTTCCTCCTTCTTTGGTTTTTTAGGTTTCTTCTGCTTAATTTCGGTTTGAACTTCGATTTCTTCCGTAGGCTTTGGTTCGGTCAATATAAATTCTGCTTCATATTCTTCAGGTTTTTCTTCGGAAACTTTAGGTTTAAGCCCAAATACAGCTTCAGTGGGAGTTTCTTCTTCCACCTCCTCTATTTTAGCGGGTACTTCTTCAATGATGTTTACTTTATGGTCTTCCTCAACTACAGCCTTTGGCTTTTTAGGTTTCTTGGCTTTAGTTTCCTTAGGAGCCTCTTCAACTATTTCCACCGGTTTTTCTGCTTCACTTTCTGTTGTTCTTATTTCGTAAGTCTTAAACTCTTCACGAGGTTGTTCTGCTGGCTTTTCAACTTCTTCTAATTCAGCGACAACATCCTCTATAACTTCAACTGGTTTTTCCTCAGCTTCAGTTTCAGTTATTTTGAATTCATAAGACTTTGGTTTGGATTTTTTGACAACCTTCTTTTCAATTTCCTTTTCTTCAACCACTTCCTCGATAACCGGTTCTTCTGGTATTTCTTCAACCACAACATGTGCAGCTTCGGCTTCTTCCTTGACGGGCTTCTTTTTGGGTTTCTTTTTAATGATTACATCATCAGAGGTGACTTCTTGAGGTATTGGTTCCGTTAACTTAATTTCCACTTCTACGTCCTCCGGTACGGCTTCCTCTGGTTTTTTAGCTGGAAGTTGAATTTCTGCAACAACTTCTTCAGGTTGAGGCACTTCTTCTTTAGGTTCTTGAACTGTGTACTCGTATTCTTCAGGTTTCTCTGGCTTAGGTTTCTTCCTACGTGTGACAACCTTCTCTTCGACAACTTCTTCGGTTGTAACCTCTTTTTCGTCAAAGTCTATTACGCGCACCTTATGCTCTACTGGCGCTTCAGCGGGTTCTGTAACAGTGGTGGTAATTTTATATTCCACCGGAATATCTTCAGGAACTTCTTCTGGTGCAGGCACTTCCTCAATAATCTTAACCTCTTCAATAGGAAGCTCTTTAGTCTTCTTCTTTTTGATTTTTACTTCCTTTGGTTTATCCTCCTCAATTGGAATCTGCTTTTCAACTTCTTCCTCCTTGACTGAAATTTCATATTCCTCAACAGGCTGTTCAACCACTTCTTCTTCTTGCTCAGGTTGTACACGTTTTGTCTTGGGTTTTTTCAACTTTTTAACTTCTATTTCAGTTTCAGCAGGTTTTATATCAGGCACAGGTGATGCTTCCTTAGGCTTAATGACTACCTCTTCCACTTGGGTTTCTTCTTTAGGCTTTTTGACAGGTTTAAGTTTAAGCTGAGCCTTAGGTTCCTCCGGTGCTTCGCTTTCGGGTATGCGGAATTTAATTTCTTCTTCAGGTGTTTCCTCTTGTGGCTTTGGCACGCCAGGAACAATTTCGACAATATTAGTTTCCTGTTCGGGCTTGGATTTTTCCTTCGGCTTGTATTTAGTTTTCTGTGGCTTCTTTGGTTTCTCAGGCTTTTCTGGGAATTCTAAGGGTTCCAGTTCTTCTCTTTCGTAGTCTGGTTGATCAAAGTCAGTCGGCTCGAGTGGCTCCATTTTGTACGTAGGCTGCTCAGGCTTTTCAGTTATATCCTTTACCACGACCTCTTCTTTTTTCTTTACAACCTTTTCGGTTTCTTCGACGACTTCAACGGGTTTTTGTGGTATCTTTTTCAATGTGACATTTTCAGGTTGCTCTTCTTCCAGTGGTTTCTTCTTGCCTTTACCAATTTTGAGTTTAACTTCATCCGGTTTCTCCTCTGCTTTTGGTTTCTTCTCCGGTTTCTGATATGGTGTCTTTTCTTCGGCTTCTTCCTCGCTGCTAACGTACTTCTCATATTTCTCAAGTTCAACTTTCTCCAAATCATCCTTGATTTTCTTCAGTTTCTTTTCTTTGCGTGGTTTGAACTTGAGTGCTTCTTCAGCTTCTTCAACTGTACGTGATGTCTCTCCACTGTCTCGCAATGTCTTGAGATCCGTAATTTTAGGTATTAAAGGTGCTGGCGGAAAATCAACATACACAATACGTGTCTTTAGTCTAAACTTAGGCAGCTGTACGCTTTGCTCTTCGACGGGCTTCTCTTTGCGTTTGCTTGTCTTCAGCTTCACCGTCTCAGGTTCAACTGGTTCGGCAATTGTTATCTTGGTTGGCTTTTGATCTTTGCGTATAATATTAATCGGTTCAAGATTGGCAAATTCCGGCTTAAGTTTCTTTGGTCTTTCATCAAACGCGTATTTCTCATATTTCTCCAATTCGGTTCTTTCTATCTCTTGTTCAAGCAGTTTCTGTATAATAGCATCATGGTCATCGGTCTTCTTCTTAACGATCTTCTTTTTCTTCTTTGGCTTGGGCACGCCTTCAACGATTTCTTCGATGGTCGGTTGCTCCTCCTCCTCTTCTTCATCAACAACATCGATTGGTTGGGACTCTTCAATTTCCGGTATTTCATCGATAACACGCACTTCCAAGATCTTCTCGGGCTTTTGCTCTTCAACAGGTTCTTCTTCGATTACACTTATATGATAATCCTTATGTATCTCTGGTGCTTCACCTATTTCAAAAGGAAATCATGATAAGGTTTATGAAAAAATGTAAACTGAAAATGTGGAGTTTGTTTTCAAAGAAAACAAACATAAAATGAGTGCATTGTTTTTTTTATTTTTTTTTTTCAATTATAGGCTCTTATATTTACAGCTTATAGTTTTCGGATTTTAGAAATCATCAGAAGAAAATAATATATAACTAAGCTGGACGGACAGAGAAAGGCTGTAAGAATGTAAATTGCTGGAAACTGTGCTAATAACATTGATTGGTTCTTTGTTAAATATAAAGTAGTAGGTTTTATGATTAATTTAAATAAATAAATCGTAAAAAAACATTAAATAGAAATACAAACATTAAATTAGATAAAATATTATACAAGCATATAAGTACGTGCATAAAATATTGTTAAGTTAGATAGGCTTTTTAGTTGTGGTTAACTCAATAATTAGTGTTAAAATTCAATTCGATAAAAACTGAAAAGAGTAAAGTTTTTTGTAGTAGTATTGTGCTAAATGCTAGCAACTGCAAAGAAGAATATTTCTGGGGACAAAACAAATCAGCGTTGAAATAGGGCGCAGGCTATATATAGAACGAATATCGTCGCAATAGAGAATAGAGTATTTAAAAGAATATAAAATAGAGGATAAAAAGCCAATATGACACAGAAAGACAGGAAGGTAGTAGGAAGAAGTGCTGCGTGCGAAGAAAATTTGTTGTAGCGTCAAAACAAAACTTTCGCGACCATATATACGATGTATAGATTCTCATCTATAGACTTACTTGAATCGACAGTATGAATTGTATCTGTTTTTGGTTTTTTGCGTTTGACTGTTTTTTGTTCTGTATCGTGAATGGTGTCATCCTCATCATGTGCGCTTGGTGTGAACTGTGCAATTGTGACTGTGTCCTCGGGCTGTGCAACTGGTGTTGTTGTAGTGGTTTCTGGGGTTTCTGTCGCTTCATTGTCGGGTGTATCTTCGGGTCTAATGTCCTTAATATGTACAGGTGTTTCTGCTTTGGTCTTCTTTGTTTTCTTGGGCTTCGTTAAGTCATTTGTCGTTGGTTTGTCATCTGCAATCTGTTCTGGTGTTTCGTCAACTATATCAACTACGTCATCCTTAATGGGTTTGGGTTTGTCTGGCATATCAACTGTTTCATACTTTTCAAGTTCGGTTTTTGGTATTTCTTGTTCTATAAGTCTCTGTACATAATCATCTAACTCATCTTTCTTAATTTTCTTGGTAATCTTTTTGGGTTTTCTAGCTTTTTCAATAGGTTTATCTGGTATCTGCTCAGGCTCACTTTCTTTCACTTCAACCGTAAGATCTTTCGGTTCTTCACTAACAATTATAGTTACATCATCGTTATCATCGTTCTCAATAGTTACAATGTTTATTGTGCTATCTTCCTTGCCGGCCTTCTTTTTGAGCACGCGTTTGGTTGTTGTTTGTTGTATCGGTTTACCTTCATCAGTGGTAATCTCTTCGATTTTAACATCAGCGGGCTGCGTTTCAGTGATTTCAACTGGCACTTTGTCGACTTTATCTACTGTTTCTTCCAGTATGCGTACCTCTGCGATTGGTTGTTCTTCAAACGTTTCTTTCGGTTCGGTTGGTTTAGGCTTTTTCTTTTTATCTTTTTTAGGCTTTTCTTCAGGTGCTTCTTCAATTACTTTAACTGGTGAGCTTGATTCGCGATCTTTAGGTGTGGACTCAAATTCTATTTTCTCATATTTCTCTAACTCGGTTTTTGGTATTTCTTCATCGATAAGTTTTTGTATATAATCGTGCAGATCATCCTTTTTCACCTTTTTGGTTTTCTTCTTTGGTTCCTTCGGCTTACTTGGTTCCTCCGGCGCTTCAGGTGTTGATTCTATTATGGTAACCTCGGCTTCTGGTTGATCATCAGTTTGTACCTCTATTATTTCAATAATGTCTTCCTTTGGACCTTCCTGACGTTTAACCTTGCGCTTCGTAATAGTTTGCTTATGTGGCACACCTTTGTCATCAGTGGTTTCTTCAACTTTAGTTTCGGTTTCGATAACTTCTACTGTGACAGGTTGTGGCACTTCGGCTTCTGAAGTGGACTCATGTATGCTTATTGTGAACTCTTTGTCTGTTTCAGTTGGCAACTTTTTCACTTTTTTAGGTTTCTTTTGATCAGTTTGTGGTGTAGTTGTTTCATCCTCTTTAATGGATACTTCGTACTCTTCAATGTGAGCTTCATGTGTTTCTTCAACCGTACTAATGGGAAAACTATCGAACTTTTCAACATTTTCTACAGATTGATCTTCAGTTAGCGTTACTTCGTAATCCACAGTGTCCTTCTTCTCGGGCTGGCTTTCATCTACTGTTACCTTTTGCTTTGTTGGCTTCTTTTTCTTTGGTTTTTTATCTTCTTCAATTTCCTTAACATCGTACTGTGTTTCTTGTGCGTTTGGTTCTTCTTCTGTAACTCGAACGACAGTTTCCTCTGGACTTTCTTCTTTAGTAGGTTGCTCTTCTTTAACTGTAACCACCAGTTTATCATCAGGTTGTTCTTCTGTTGTTGGTTGATCTTCCGTTATCTTAATCTTTTTCGGTTTCTTTTCTTTTGACTTTGTTGGTAGCTCTTCAACTATTGTTGGTTTCAAAGTTTCAAATAATTTTGGTGCATCTTCCTCAATTACGCTTTTAACAAATTCTTCGATGTCGTCCTTCTTGATTTTCTTTGTGCGTTTCTTTTTGGGTTTTTCTTCCTCCGGCTGTTCTTGAAGTTCATCAGGAGTGATAGTTACAACTGTTACAACTGCTTCGTCGGTGTCTTGATCTATAACTTCAGTGATTTCATGTACCACTTCTTCGGGACCCTTTTGTTGCATAATTTTTTTAGTTTTTACAATTTTTTCTTTAATGTGACCTTTCTCATCAGAAACTGGTTTAAGTTCAACCGTTTCTTCCAATACAGTAAATGTGTAAGGCGTTTCCTCAAGTTTTTCAGGAACTTCCTCTGCAACGGTAATATCAAAGGGTTTTTCTTCCTTTGGCTTTTTGATGGATTTCTTTTTGTCCTTTGGTTTTTCTTTAGTTGTTTCCGTCTCTTCTTCTTCACCTGGTTGTTCTTCACTTACAGTTACTTCTTTAGCGGGTTTCTTTTTCTTAAGCTTAATCGGTTCATCTATATCTATCTTTTCATATTTCTCCAATTCAGTTTTGGGAATATCCTGTTCAATCAGTTTCTGTATGTAATCATGAAGATCGTCTTTTTCTACCTTCTTAGTCTTCTTTACTTTCTTAGGTTTGTCTTGAATAGTCGGTTCTTCGCTAGTCGGTTCTTCCGCTTCTTCGGTAGTTATAGTAACTTCATAAACAGGCTTATCGTCAATTATAGTTTCGGTGATTTCAATAGTTTCTTCCTTGGGACCAACTTGTTTTTTGATCTTGCGCTTGGTAATTTTTTCTTTTTTCGTTTCGCAGCTCTCAGTTGGTATATCGTTTTCTTCTTCTTTTGTTTCAATTTCCTCAATTTGTATAACGAAATCCTCTTGTGGCTTTTCATCCAGAACCTCTTCCTCAATTACAGCTTCAGGTGTTACGTCATCATCGGGAATTTCTTCAAATGATAATACTTTTACTAGATATTCCGTAGCATCTTCTTCATCAGGCTTCTGTTTTAGAGCTTTAGTCTTCTTTGGTTTCTTTGGTATCGTTTTGTCAGTTTTTTCTTCGACTGTTTCTTCGCTTATTTTAACATTATATGTTTCATCGTCAGCTTTAAAGACTGGTTGTTCTTCTACTGGACTCAAAGGACGTTCAATATCAGGCTCTGTTACCGTAACTAAAGCTTCTTCCTGTATATTAACCTTAGGCTTCTTTGTCTTTTTGGGCGCTTTTTGTACATCAGTGGGTGTTTCAGTGGGCACTTCTTCTTCAGTGTGTTCTTGTGGTTTCTGTTCTATGAATTCTTCTATTACATTCATTACATACTCTTTCACATCATCCTTTTTCACTTGCTTTGGTTTTTTCACTACCAGCTTTTTAGGTTCAGTGTGTTCAAGTGAATAATCTTCAGGTTTGGATGCCTCAATTTCCACAATTGTAATCTCAGCAACAGGCTGATCTTCTTTAGTTGTTTCCACTATTTCAAATACATGTTCTTTGGATCCCTTTCTACGGACAACCTTACGTTTTTTAACAGTCACTTCTTTAGGAACTTCATCTTCGGTTGGTTCCACGACAGCTTCAGTTGTTTCGGAAATTTCTTCTATTGGTTGTTCAATAGCCTTATCTTCTTTGGGTTTCTTTTCTTTTTTCTTCTTTGGCTTCGGTTCCTTGTCTTCTATAGTTTGATCTTCAAATTTCATTGGTTCAACCAATCCATTAGTGACATTTATGAAATAGTTTGTCTCGTCTAGTGGCTCTTCACGCTCAGTTGCTTCTTCTTCAATTGGCATATCAGGTTCTTTACTGTCCTCAGGTTCAGAAACAATCTCTTGTACATCAAACTCATGAATCGTTACTGGAACTCCATCAACGATATCTATCGACTTTTTGTGATGCTTTTTGACTTTATGTTTAGGCTTCTTTGGTTTTTCGTCAATGATAGTTGGCTCATATTGCTCCAGTTCGGTCTTTAGTATATCTTGTTCTATAAGCTCTTGAATATATTTATCTAGATCGTCTTTTACAGGCTTCTTTTTCTTGATCTTTTGTACTATTTTCGGTTGCTGCTTTTCATCCGGTTGTGCTTTATCGTCAGCGACAATTTCAGTAGTTGTTACTTCTATATCAGCTTCTGGTTTATTTTCTTGATAGGTTTCGGTAATTGCAATAAGATACTCTTTAGGTCCTTCTTTCTTTTTCAACTTCTTAATGGTCTTAACTTGTTTTACTTCATTGCCGTCTTCATTGATAACATCTTCAATAGTAGTTTCAGGCGCCAGTTCCTCGATTCTTATCGAATATTCTTTGACTTCAGCAACCGTGTCACTTGATTTAGGCCGTTTAGGTTTCTTCTCTTTTTTGGTTGGTTCCTTTATTACTTCGGTTTCATGAATATCAACGTCAGGTACATCAATTATATCAGCTTCAATTAGTTCATGTTCAAGGTTTTCAGATTCAGGTTGTATTTCAATTTGTTCCTCTGTTAATTTCACCTTCTGCTTTTTAGGTTTCTTCGTTTTTGGTTTTAACTCTGGAACTTGCTCTACAATAGGTTCTTCGGTATAATCTTCAGGCAACTCTTGTTCAGTAAACTCTTCGAGAACGTTAATAATGTAATCCTTAACATCATCCTTTTTAAGCTTTTTAAGTTTCTTGAATGGTTTCTTCTCTGGTTGTTCTTCCGGCACATCTTGAGGTTCTTCAAAGATCTCTACAATTTTAATTTCGGAAAGCGGTTGATCGTCGTGTGTTGTTTCAGATATTTCAAACACATTCTCTACTGAGCCTTTTTTGCGGAGCACCTTTCGTTTTTTAATTGTAACTGCCTTCGTTTTTCCATCTTCTGTGACTTCTTCTATATTTTCAACAGTTTCTGCAATTTCCTCAACAGTAATTGGTGTTTCGTCGAGAACTTTCTTTTTCGGTTTCTTTGCTTTCTTGTCTTTTGGTTTTGGCTCACTTTCTTCGATTGCAATAATATCTTCCTCGAACTTCATTGGTTCCACTTGCTCTTCAGTTATGTCGATTATATACTCCGATGGTTTTTCATGTTTTGGCATATCCTCAATGCTTTCTTCTTGCACGGAAATGTCGTCTGTTTCCTCAACATCAGGTGAAAATTCTTGTACATTAAACTCGTGTACTGTAATGGGAACTCCGTCAATAACTTCAGTAATCTTTTTGTGATGTTTCTTGACTTTCTTCGGTTTCTTTGGTGTTGACTCCAAAACTGTAGGTTCATATTGTTCTAATTTAGTTTTAGGAATATCTTGCTCAATTAACTCCTGAATGTATTTGTCTAAATTATCCTCTTTCGGCTTTATTTTCTTGATCTTCTGCAGAACTTTAACCTCATAATTTTCAGCAGGTGAAGTATCTCCTTCTGGAGTGACCTCAGTTGTAATAAATACAACTTCAGATTCAGGTTTATTTTCTTCAAAAGATTCTATAACCTCTATAATATATTCTTTAGGTCCGTCCACTTTTTTAAGTTTTCTTTTCGTTATTACTTTTTTCACTTCATCACCTTCCTCATTGACGACCTGTGTAGTAGTAGTTTCGGGCGCAAGTTCTTCAATGCGAATTGTATATTCTTTGGTTGGTTTTTCCTCTGTCACCGACTTAGTTTTATGTGAAGTCTTTTTCTTCTTTGGAATATCTTCTTTGTATCCGATTTCATAACTCTTGTCAGGGACTGGTACACCGGTTTCACCTTCTTCTTCAGTTGCTTCAATTTCGAAAGGCTTTTCAACTGGTTTTTCTGGCAATTCCAATTCAGTAATTTTTACTTTACTTTCTTTTGGTAACTTCTTTTTCTTATCCTTTGGTTTTTTGGTTACCTCCTCTATCACTTCTTCGGCTTCTGTTGTTTCTTTTTCAGGCAGATCGTCAACAATTGTAGTTTTAAAGTAGATATTCTCCTCTTCATTCACGTCCTTTATTTCTTCTATGAGTGGTGCTACCATAGGTTGCTCGCTAGTATCAGTTGTTGGTGACTCTTCAATTATACCAATTATATATTGTTTAAGCTTCTCTTTTTTGATTTTCTTAACTGTTTTCTTTGGTTGCTCTTGAGTTTCTTCTAATGGAAGATCAGGCGTTATTTCTGATACTTCTGTTGTAATGACTGTTACTTCATCCAAAGGACTATCTGCATCTGGAAATTGAGTTTCTTGAATTTCAATTTCATATTGCTTGGAGCCCTTCTTCTTTTTAATTTTACGAGTCTTAACCTTTTCTTCCCGGTCAGTGGTCGTTTCCAACTCCTCTGGTTTTGTTTCAGTAAGTTTAACAGGAATTTCTTCCACAATTTCAGGGATTTCTTCTTTTATATCTTCAATAATTTCATCTAAAAGCAAAGGTCTTTCTTCTGGGAGGACTTCATGCACTTCGTCTGTTACTTCATCTGTTTCAGTCATTGAAACAACGAAATCTTTGCCTTCTGGTATTTCCTCAACAGATTTAAGTTTATCTTCTGGCGTTTGTGGTTTCTTCTTCGGTTTTTTAGCTTTTGGTTGTGGTTGAGGCTCATGTTCACTTATGCTTACTTCCAGCGTATCACCTTCGACAGGAACAGAGGGCTGTGGTTTAACCTTTTGTTTTTTAGCTTTCTTAGGTTTTCCGTCAATTTCAATTCGTTCGTATTGTTCAAGCTCTGTTTTCGGTATTTCAGCATTGATTAACTGTTGAATGTAATCGTCTAGCTCACTCTTTTTCATTTTTCTAGTTTTCTTCTTTGGCTTTTGATCATCTTCAGTAGGTTGCTCCTCAGTATCCTTATTTTCACTAGTTGTTATTGTAATCTCGTATACTGGTTCGTCGCTGTCGGTTGGCTTAGTTTCAATTATCTCCAAAACTTCTTCTTGATGACCCTTCTTATGACGCAATTTACGTTTTTTAACTAATTCGGTCTTGACTTCACCCTGTTCATCTGTCTTTTCATGTTCAATAAACTCTGGTTCAAGTTCCGTTAAATTCACTTCGTAAAAATCGGTAATGCTAGTATCAAGCGGTTCTTCTTTTACATTCGCTATAAAATCTTCGAGCTCGTCTTCCGTCATATGCTTAACCTTCTTTTTCTTCAATATCTTCTTGGTCGGTTTACTTTCATCAACATCCTCAACTGTGGTCACTGTTATTTCATACGTTTTTTCATCAGTGAGATCCTGTGGAATTTCCTCAATTTCTATTATGTTAACTTCGGTTGGTGTTTTGTGTTTTAGTTTCCGTTTCTTCTGCACTTCTTTCTTTATATCACCATCCTTATTTGTAACAGTTTTCTCCACCACATCGGGTTGAAGTTCGATAAGTTCAACTTCGTGCTCACTAGTATCAGTTTTTGGTGATTCTTCGATTATTTCTATTATATATTGTTTAAGCTTCTCTTTTTTGATTTTCTTAACAGTTTTCTTTGGTTTCTCTTGAGTTTCTTCTAATGGAAGATCAGGCGTTACTTCTGATATTTCTGTTGTAATGACTGTTACTTCATCCAAAGGACTATCTTCATCTGGAAGTTGAGTTTCTTGAATTTCGATTTCATATTGCTTGGAGCCCTTCTTCTTTTTAATTTTACGAGTCTTAACCTTTTCTTCCCGGTCAGTGGTCGTTTCCAACTCCTCTGGTTTTGTTTCAGTAATTTTAACAGGAATTTCTTCCACAATTTCAGGGATTTCTTCTTTAATATCTTCAATAATTTCATCTAAAAGCAAAGGTCTTGCCAGGTCTTCACGAACTTCGTCTGTTACTTCATCTGTTTCAGTCATTGAAACAACGAAATCTTTGCCTTCTGGTATTTCCTCAATAGGTTTAGGTTTATCTTCTGGCGTTTGTGGTTTCTTCTTCGGTTTTTTAGCTTTTGGTTGTGGTTGAGGCTCATGTTCACTTATGCTTACTTCCAGCGTATCACCTTCGACAGGAACAGAGGGCTGTGGTTTAACCTTTTGTTTTTTAGCTTTCTTAGGTTTTCCGTCAATTTCAATTCGTTCGTATTGTTCAAGCTCTGTTTTCGGTATTTCAGCATTTATTAACTGTTGAATGTAATCGTCTAGCTCACTCTTTTTCATTTTTCTAGTTTTCTTCTTTGGCTTTTGATCATCTTCAGTAGGTTGCTCCTCAGTATCCTTATTTTCACTAGTTGTTATAGTAATCTCGTATACTGGTTCGTCGCTGTCGGTTGGTTTAGTTTCAATTATCTCCAAAACTTCTTCTTGATGACCCTTCTTATGACGCAATTTACGTTTCTTAACTAATTCGGTCTTGACGTCACCCTGTTCATCTGTCTTTTCATATTCAATAAACTCTGGTTCAAGTTCCGTTAAATTCACTTCGTAAAAATCGGTAATGCTAGTATCAAGCGGTTCTTCTTTTACATTCGCTATAAAATCTTCGAGCTCGTCTTCCGTCATATGCTTAACCTTCTTTTTCTTCAATATCTTCTTGGTCGGTTTACTTTCATCAACATCCTCAACTGTGGTCACTGTTATTTCATACGTTTTTTCATCAGTGAGATCCTGTGGAATTTCCTCAATTTCTATTATGTTAACTTCGGTTGGTGTTTTGTGTTTTAATTTCCGTTTCTTCTGCATTTCTTTCTTTATATCACCATCCTTATTTGTAACAGTTTTCTCCACCACATCGGGTTGAAGTTCGATAAGTTCAACTTTGTGCTCACTAGTATCAGTTTTTGGTGATTCTTCGATTATTTCTATTATATATTGTTTAAGCTTCTCTTTTTTGATTTTCTTAACAGTTTTCTTTGGTTTCTCTTGAGTTTCTTCTAATGGAAGATCAGGCGTTACTTCTGATATTTCTGTTGTAATGACTGTTACTTCATCCAAAGGACTATCTTCATCTGGAAGTTGAGTTTCTTGAATTTCGATTTCATATTGCTTGGAGCCCTTCTTCTTTTTAATTTTACGAGTCTTAACCTTTTCTTCCCGGTCAGTGGTCGTTTCCAACTCCTCTGGTTTTGTTTCAGTAATTTTAACAGGAATTTCTTCCACAATTTCAGGGATTTCTTCTTTAATATCTTCAATAATTTCATCTAAAAGCAAAGGTCTTGCCAGGTCTTCACGAACTTCGTCTGTTACTTCATCTGTTTCAGTCATTGAAACAATGAAATCTTTGCCTTCTGGTATTTCCTCAACAGATTTAAGTTTATCTTCTGGCGTTTGTGGTTTCTTCTTCGGTTTTTTAGCTTTTGGTTGTGGTTGAGGCTCATGTTCACTTATGCTTACTTCCAGCGTATCACCTTCGACAGGAACAGAGGGCTGTGGTTTAACCTTTTGTTTTTTAGCTTTCTTAGGTTTTCCGTCAATTTCAATTCGTTCGTATTGTTCAAGCTCTGTTTTCGGTATTTCAGCATTGATTAACTGTTGAATGTAATCGTCTAGCTCACTCTTTTTCATTTTTCTAGTTTTCTTCTTTGGCTTTTGATCATCTTCAATAGGTTGCTCCTCAGTATCCTTATTTTCACTAGTTGTTATAGTAATCTCGTATACTGGTTCGTCGCTGTCGGTTGGCTTAGTTTCAATTATCTCCAAAACTTCTTCTTGATGACCCTTCTTATGACGCAATTTACGTTTCTTAACTACTTCAGTCTTGACTTCACCCTGTTCATCTGTCTTTTCAAATTCGATAAACTCTGGTGCAAGTTCCGTTAGTTTCACTTCGTAAAAATCGGAAATGCTAGTTTCTAGCGGCTCGTCGGCTGGTTGTTCTTTTAAGTTCGCTATAAAATCTTCGAGCTCATCTTCCGTCATATGCTTAACCTTCTTTTTCTTCAATATCTTCTTGGTCGGTTTACTTTCATCTACCTCTTCAGATGTGGTCACGGTTATCTCAAACGTTTTTTCATCAGTGAGCTCCTGTGGAATTTCCTCAATTTCTATAATGTTTACTTCGGTTGGTGTTTTGTGTTTTAGTTTCCGTCTCTTCTTCACTTCTGTCTTTATGTCACCATCCTTATTTGTAACAGTTTGTTCAATCAAATCGGGTTCCAGTTCGATAAGTTCAACTTTATGGAATGGTTTCAGTTGAACTCCCGATATGTCTTCATCAGGTTTCTCACTGAACGGCTTACGCAATTTCAATTCAGCCTCAGACAGCTCTTCACTATCTTTGGGTTTTCCAGGTATAATGGGATGCTGTATAGTTTCTGGTTGTGGCATTGTTTTCTGCTTTCTCTTATATTTCTGTTTTTTATCTATAACTTCATCTTCAGTGACAGGTTTATCTGCTTCTTCAGCAGAGTCTACACCACTTTCTGGAGCTGAATCGTAGTCGATTGGCTCAAATGAAATTTCACTACTACCCTTGCCTGGTTTTCTGCCTCGTTTCTTTTTAGTAGGCGTATCTTCAACTGGTTTCTGTACTTTCTCGTCTACAGTTTGCACTTGCTCTTCAAATTCGACGGGCTTCAATTTTACTTCTTCAATTGATTCGACATTTTCAGGCATCTTGCCTTTGCCAATTTTCAATTTTTTCGGTTCTTTCTTTTCATCTTCAGTTTTTAATTTTTCCGGACGTTTGTATTTAGGTTTTACTTTTTCAGCTTCAGGAACGTCAACAATATCGTCTTCAATAGATTCAAGATCTAAGATTTCAAGTTCTGGTTTTTCAGGTTGTGTATGCTTAAACTTCATGCGGCGTTTCTTTATCACAGCCAAAGCCTCCTCTACAGTGTGCGACAGTTCACCACAACCGCGGTGTGCTTCAATTTCTGTTACCTCATATTTAAAACAATACGGAGCGTATGGCACAAATCTAATCCAGCTCTTGAGCTTCTTTTTCTTGAAAGAGGGTGTCTCCTTGGTCTTTTCTTCCTTTGGTCGTTGCTTAGGTGCCTTTAATTTCAACATTTGTGGAAATTCGGCAACCGAAGAAATCTCAATCATCTTTGGCTTTTTCACTTCGATCTTTTCGATCTTCATTGGCACAAGTTTCATTGGTTTTGGTAATTTAATGGACGATTCTCGTCTTGCACGCTGTGGTAATTCCATTTCAGTGCGTTTATAGTCTTGAAGTACGGTTTTTGGAATTTCTTGATGTATCAAAAATTGAATGTATTCATCCAAATCATCTTTTTTCACTGCCTTCACCAATTTCTTTTTCTTCTTTTTAGGTTTATCTTGTTTCTCTGCTTCAGGTTGTTCCGGTGTTTCACCAACAATAACCTTTGGAGTTATTGGCGTAGGTAGCTCCTCCTCGTCCGCTGACAAAACAACAACAGTGCTCTCTTCGTCTTTGCCCTCTTCTTGTTTTGTAACGATCTCAATAATTTGCTCACGATCATTAACCTTTGTCTTGATCTTACGTTTCTTAACTGTCATTAATTTTGGTTCGGTTGGACTCTCGTCATCGATGATAACTGGCACCTGCTCTACCTGAGTAATCTCTTCGGGTAAATATTCTACAGTAATTTCTTCTGGTGTTTCTTCAATTTGGTCAAAAGGTCTATGTGTCTTTTTCTTTTTCTGTGTTTTTGGTTTCTGTGGTGTCTGTGTTTCAGTGTCTTCACTTACAACATCATCGGGTTCTGTGATCGTGTACTCTTTGTTGTATTGGTCTGTACAAGAAAAAATTGTGTTTCCATGTGTTAGCTCTAATCATATATTTGCATTTTTATAATGCTTTAAAACTGCCGCAATTTGACTTATAATATTGGGAGTTAAATGTTTTCTTTACTGAGGTTTATTAGAATTGTTATATAGTAATATATAATAAATTTTGAAGTATTTTTATTTAATATATTTTTGTTATAGTATATAATTTGTGTGTATATAGTTTTGTTTGTTTTGGAATTAGTAATTGTTTCAACCAATTTTGTATCACTATTGAATTACTTCTTGTCTTTTAAGTTTAGAAGTATTTAAGTTTCTACTTTAGTTTGGAATGTATTAAATTTTTTTTGTCGAAAAAGAGATCCTTTCTTATTATCATACAATGACGTTGCATTGCAGCTACTAAATTATTTAAAATTCTATGCTCTGAATAAAATGGAATGTTTCAATCGATTTATGATTCACTTTTAATTCAGACGAGTTCAAAAATTACCACTCACTGAACATTGATTCATGAATTGCGCTGTGCAATTTCGACTTAGAAATAACTTAAGTAAATAGGATAAAATATAGAATAATTCACCTGTTGGTTCGTTGACTTCTACAATCTCAACATTAGTCGGTCTTGACTCATCCTTAAATGGTTCAGTGTCGCTAAGAACCTCCTCAACCACGACGCCTTCCTCTTCTGAAACTTTTTTACTTTCACTTTGAATTGTGGTTGCGCCATCTTCACTTTGTACCGATTTAAATGTGGTTATGTAAACTGGGTGTTCCGTTTCTGAGTGTTCGGGTTGTGGCTTTTCCGCTAGTGTTTGTTTCAAGTGTGTAAGATCCATTATTGGAATAATAAAAGTAAAATTGTTAATTTCGAGTTGCATAGAGTAAAGAGGTTTTAATCTTTAGATAGTGTGAAAATTATCGAAAGAGAAATAGAAATATGGCTGGTGTACACATAGGTGTATATGAATTTAATGAATGGTTTTAGTATTTTATGTTTTGTTATGTTTTTATATGTTTTGTAGTGTTGCATAGTGCTGTGTAGTGTAACTATTTGTGTATTCTTACCCTTCGGTTTGTGTTGCTTTTGTTTTTGTTTCGTGACTTTAGGTACCGTTTCATCATCTAACTTACTAATATCTATAATATCAGCAATACTTCCATCGCTAACCACCCGCAAGAGCGAGTATGGTTCTTTGCCTTCCTCTTCGATTGTTTGTATTTGATAAAACTCAGGTTCCGGGGATTGTTCTTTTTTAAATGTTCTAGTTTTTGTAACTTTCTTTTTCGGTTTTTTATCGTCTGTAGTGATTTCGGCAAAAACAATTTCTTCAGGCAGTTCCTCAATTGGTATGGGCTGTATTTCGAAGTTTTCCTCAGGTACAGTTTCAGTTTGTACAACAGTAATTGGTTCTTCATGATCCTCTTCAATGGTTTGAATAGTAGTGATTTCATCCAAATCATCACCAATATGCGTTTTAAATGAGCGAGACTTTAGCTTTTTCTTCTTTGGTTTACCCTCAGCAGAAATAATTTCAAATTCGGTTGTTGTTTCGGGCAGTTCAACAGACTCAGCATCATGTATGTGTTCTATTGGTTCTTCTTTAACAGTAACCAAATATACTGGTTCTTTGTCTTCTTGTTCGGTTATAATGATCTCTGTTACTTCTTGAACTTCTTCATCTTTGGGCTTTTTGATTACGCGTTTCTTGGTTTGAACCTTTTTAATTACACCATCATCATTAATCACTTCCTCATTTACTATTTCTTCTGGTAGCACAACAACTGGTGTCAGTTTTTCATCTGGCAACTCGGGGAATGGTTGATCAAACTCCTCAACCGTTACTGTTGTCGTTGGTGTTTTTTCATATTCCTCAACTGTTTGAACTTTAGTTACTTCCATTTTAGAACCTTGTATTTTTTTTATTATTTTCGTTTTAATTACAGTTTTGGTTGGTGTACCATCTTCTTTCTCCGATATAATGATCGATTTTCGTTCAGGAAGCTCGACAATAGAAACTTCATCTTCAGGTTTTTGAACGCGAATTCTCTTTTTAATTTTGATTTTTTCTTCTTTTTCTGGTTTTTCTTCGATTGGAATCTCATGAACTGTAACAGTATATTCTGGTTGTTTGTCATCCTCTTCAATTGTTTCAATCTTGGTAACTTCTTGTTTGTCACCCTTAACCTTTTTGATGACACGTGTGCGGATCTTTTTGGTTTTGGGTGTACCATCTTCAGATATAGTTTCAACTAAACGTACTTCTTCAGGCAGCTCCTCAACGTCTTCAGCAACATCTTCAATTGGTGTCTCCTCAATAGTAACTGTAGTTGAAGGTTGCTTATCATCCTCTTCGACTGTTTCGATCGTTGTGATTTCTTGTTTGTCACCTTTAGTCTTCTTAACGACACGGGTGCGTATCTTCTTCTTTTTCGGTTTACCATCTTCGGAAATAAATTCAACCACGCGGACTTCCTCTGGTATCTTTTCTATTTCTTCTGAAGGTTCCTCGATAAGAGTCTCTTCAATGGTAACAGTACTTTCAGGTTGTTTGTCATCCTCTTCAACAGTTTCAATCTTTGTGACTTCTTGTTTGTCGCCCCTAACCTTTTTGATAACACGTGTACGGATTTTCTTCTTTTTGGGTTTACCATCCTCGGAAATAGTTTCAACTACACGGACTTCCTCTGGTAACTCCTTAATTTCTTCAAATGGTCCTTCGATCGGTGTTTCTTCAACAGTAACAGAAGTTTCGGACTGTTTGTCATCCTCTTCAACTGTTTCAATCTTTGTGACTTCCTGTTTGTCGCCCTTAACCTTTTTGATAACACGTGTGCGGATTTTCTTCTTTTTGGGCTTACCATCTTCGGAAATTGTATCAACTACACGGACTTCCTCTGGTAACTCTTCGATTTGTTCTGTCAGTTCTTCGATAGGAGTCTCTTCAACAGTAACAGTAGTTTCGGGCTGCTTGTCATCCTCTTCAACTGTTTCAATCTTTATTACTTCTTGATTGTCGCCTTTAATCTTTTTGATGACTCGTGTGCGGATCTTCTTCTTTTTGGGCTTTCCATCTTCGGAAATAGTTACAACTACTCGGACTTCCTCCGGTAACTCTTCGATTTGTTCTGACAGTTCTTCGATCGGAGTCTCTTCAACAGTAACAGTAGTTTCGGGCTGCTTGTCATCCTCTTCAACTGTTTCAATCTTTGTTACTTCTTGTTTATCGCCCTTAACCTTTTTAATGACTCGTGTGCTGATCTTCTTCTTTTTGGGCTTGCCATCTTCAGAAATAGTTTCAACCACACGGACTTCCTCTGGCAACTCCCTAATTTCCTCAAATGGCACTTCGATTGGAGTTTCTTCAACAGTAACAGTAGTTTCGGGCTGCTTGTCATCCTCTTCAACTGTTTCAATCTTTGTGATTTCCTGTTTGTCGCCCTTAACCTTTTTGATCAGACGTGTGCGGATCTTCTTCTTTTTGGGTTTACCATCTTCGGAAATAGTTTCAACTACACGGACTTCTTCTGGTAACTCTTCGATTTGTTCTGATAGTTCTTCGATAGGAGTCTCTTCAACAGTAACAATAGTTTCGGGCTGCTTGTCATCCTCTTCAACTGTTTTAATCTTTGTGACTTCCTGTTTGTCGCCCTTAACCTTTTTGATGACACGTGTGCGGATCTTCTTCTTTTTGGGCTTACCATCTTCGGAAATAGTTTCAACTACTCGGACTTCCTCTGGTAACTCTTCGATTTGTTCTGACAGTTCTTCGATCGGAGTCTCTTCAACAGTAACAGTAGTTTCGGGCTGCTTGTCATCCTCTTCAACTGTTTCAATCTTTGTGACTTCTTGTTTGTTTCCTTTAACCTTTTTAATGACTCGTGTGCTGATCGTCTTCTTTTTGGGCTTGCCATCTTCAGAAATAGTTTCAACCACACGGACTTCCTCTGGCAACTCCCTAATTTCCTCAAATGGCATTTCGATTGGAGTTGCTTCAACAGTAACAGTAGTTTCGGGCTGCTTGTCATCCTCTTCAACTGTTTCAATCTTTGTGACTTCTTGTTTGTCACCCTTAACCTTTTTGATGAGACGTGTGCGAATCTTTTTCTTTATAGGTTTACCATCTTCGGAAATAGTTTCAACTACACGGACTTCTTCTGGTAACTCTTCGATTTGTTCTGACAGATCTTCGATAGGAGTCTCTTCAACAGTAACAATAGTTTCGGGCTGCTTGTCATCCTCTTCAACTGTTTCAATCTTTGTGACTTCCTGTTTGTCGCCCTTAACCTTTTTGATGACACGTGTGCGGATCGTCTTCTTTTTGGGCTTGCCATCTTCAGAAATAGTTTCAACCACACGGACTTCCTCTGGCAACTCCCTAATTTCCTCAAATGGCACTTCGATTGGAGTTTCTTCAACAGTAACAGTAGTTTCGGGCTGCTTGTCATCCTCTTCAACTGTTTCAATCTTTGTGACTTCTTGTTTGTCACCCTTAACCTTTTTGATGAGACGTGTGCGAATCTTTTTCTTTATAGGTTTACCATCTTCGGAAATAGTTTCAACCACACGGACTTCCTCTGGCAACTCCCTAATTTCCTCAAATGGCACTTCGATTGGAGTTTCTTCAACAGTAACAGTAGTTTCGGGCTGCTTGTCATCCTCTTCAACTGTTTCAATCTTTGTGACTTCTTGTTTGTCACCCTTAACCTTTTTGATGAGACGTGTGCGAATCTTTTTCTTTATAGGTTTACCATCTTCGGAAATAGTTTCAACTACACGGACTTCTTCTGGTAACTCTTCGATTTGTTCTGACAGATCTTCGATAGGAGTCTCTTCAACAGTAACAATAGTTTCGGCCTGCTTGTCATCCTCTTCAACTGTTTCAATCTTTGTGACTTCCTGTTTGTCGCCCTTAACCTTTTTGATGACACGTGTGCGGATCTTCTTCTTTTTGGGCTTACCATCTTCGGAAATAGTTTCAACAACACGGACTTCCTCTGGTAGTTCCTGAATTTCCTCAAATGGCTTTTCGATCGGTTTTTCTTCAACAGTAATAGTAGTTTCGGGCTGCTTGTCATCCTCTTCAACTGTTTCAATCTTTGTAACTTCCTGTTTGTCGCCCTTTACCTTTTTGATGACACGTGTGCGGATCTTCTTCTTTTTGGGCTTACCATCTTCAGAAATAGTTTCAATCACACGGACTTCCTCTGGTAATTCCTCAAATAGCTCTTCGATCGGAGTTTCTTCAACAGTAACAGTAGTTTCGGGCTGCTTGTCATCCTCTTCAACTGTTTCAATCTTTGTGACTTCCTGTTTGTCGCCCTTAACCTTTTTAATGACACGTGTACGGATCTTCTTCTTTTTGGGCTTACCATCTTCGGAAATAGTTTCAACAACACGGACTTCCTCTGGTAACTCCTGAATTTCCTCAAATGGCTTTCCGATCGGTTTTTCTTCAACAGTCACAATAGTTTCGGGCTGCTTGTCATCCTCTTCAACTATTTCAATCTTTGTGACTTCCTGTTTGTCGCCCTTTACCTTTTTGATGACACGTGTGCGGATCTTCTTCTTTTTGGGCTTACCATCTTCGGAAATAGTTTCAACTACTCGGACTTCCTCTGGTAATTCCTCAATTTCCTCAAATGGCTCTTCGATCGGAGTTTCTTCAACAGTAACAGTAGTTTCGGGCTGCTTGTCATCCTCTTCAACTGTTTCAATCTTTGTGACTTCCTGTTTGTCGCCCTTAACCTTTTTAATGACACGTGTGCGGATCTTCTTCTTTTTGGGCTTACCATCTTCCGAAATAGTTTCAACCACACGGACTTCCTCTGGTAATTCCTTAATTTCCTCAAATGACTCTTCGATCGGAGTTTCTTCAACAGTAACAGTAGTTTCGGGCTGCTTGTCATCTTCTTCAACTGTTTCAATCTTTGTGACTTCCTGTTTGTCGCCCTTAACCTTTTTGATGACACGTGTGCGGATCTTCTTCTTTTTGGGCTTACCATCTTCGGAAATAGTTTCAACCACACGGACTTCCTCTGGTAATTCCTTAATTTCCTCAAATGGCTCTTCGATCGGAGTCTCTTCAACAGTAATCGTAGTTTCGGGCTGCTTGTCATCCTCTTCAACTATTTCAATCTTTGTGACTTCCTGTTTGTCGCCCTTAACCTTTTTGATGACACGTGTGCGGATTTTCTTCTTTTTGGGCTTACCATCTTCGGAAATAGTTTCAACAACACGGACTTCCTCTGGTAATTCCTTAATTTCCTCATATGGCTCTTCGATCGGAGTCTCTTCAACAGTAACAGTAGTTTCGGGCTGCTTGTCATCCTCTTCAACTGTTTCAATCTTTGTGACTTCCTGTTTGTCGCCCTTAACCTTTTTGATGACACGTGTGCGGATCTTCTTCTTTTTGGGCTTCCCATCTTCGGAAATAGTTTCAACCACACGGACTTCCTCTGGTAATTCCTTAATTTCCTCAAATTGCTCTTCGATTGGAGTTTCTTCAACAGTAACAGTAGTTTCAGGCTGCTTGTCATCCTCTTCAACTGTTTCAATCTTTGTGACTTCCTGTTTGTCGCCCTTAACCTTTTTGATGACACGTGTGCGGATCTTCTTCTTTTTGGGCTTACCATCTTCGGAAATAGTTTCAACCACACGGACTTCCTCTGGTAATTCCTTAATTTCCTCAAATGGCTCTTCGATCGGAGTCTCTTCAACAGTAATCGTAGTTTCGGGCTGCTTGTCATCCTCTTCAACTATTTCAATCTTTGTGACTTCCTGTTTGTCGCCCTTAACCTTTTTGATGACACGTGTGCGGATTTTCTTCTTTTTGGGCTTACCATCTTCGGAAATAGTTTCAACAACACGGACTTCCTCTGGTAATTCCTTAATTTCCTCATATGGCTCTTCGATCGGAGTCTCTTCAACAGTAACAGTAGTTTCGGGCTGCTTGTCATCCTCTTCAACTGTTTCAATCTTTGTGACTTCCTGTTTGTCGCCCTTAACCTTTTTGATGACACGTGTGCGGATCTTCTTCTTTTTGGGCTTCCCATCTTCGGAAATAGTTTCAACCACACGGACTTCCTCTGGTAATTCCTTAATTTCCTCAAATTGCTCTTCGATTGGAGTTTCTTCAACAGTAACAGTAGTTTCAGGCTGCTTGTCATCCTCTTCAACTGTTTCAATCTTTGTGACTTCCTGTTTGTCGCCCTTAATCTTTTTGATAATACGTGTGCGAATGGTCTTTTTCTTGGGTTTACCATCTTCAGAAGTAGTTTCAATCACGCGTACATTCTCTGGTAACTCTTTGATTTCTTCGGACGGTTTTTCCTTTGATATTTCTTCGACAGTAATAAAAGTTTCAGGTTGTTTGTCATCCTCTTCAACTGTTTCAATCTTTGTGACTTCTTGTTTGTTTCCTTTAACCTTTTTGGTGACTCGTGTGCGGATCGTTTTCTTTTTGGGCTTACCATCTTCGGAAATAGTTTCAATTACACGTACTTCCTCCGGTATCTCCTGGATTTCTTCAGATGGTTCTACGAACGGAGTCTCTTCGACAGTCACAGTAGCTACAGGTAGCTTGTCGTCTTCTTCAACAGTTTCAATCTTTGTGATTTCTTGTTTATCTCCCTTGACCTTTTTAATAATACGTGTGCGAATGGTCTTCTTTTTAGGTTTACCATCTTCAGAAGTAGTTTCAATCACTCGTACTTCCTCTGGTAGCTCGTTGATTTCTTCAGATGGTTCATCGATTCGTGTCTCTTTAACAGTTACAATAGTTTCAGGTTGTTTATCGTCTTCTTCGACTGTTTGAATCTTTGTTAGTTCTTGTTTATCTCCCTTAATCTTTTTAATGACACGTGTCCGAATCTTCTTCTTTTTAGGTGTACCATCTTCGGAAATAGTTTCTACCACGCGTACTTCCTCCGGTAGCTCCTGAATCTTTTCGAACGGTTCTTCGATAGTAGTTTCATCGACAGTAACAGTAGTTTCAGGTTGTTTGTCATCCTCTTCTACTGTTTCAATCTTTGTTACTTCTTGTTTGTCACCCTTAACCTTTTTAATGACACGTGTGCGTATCTTTTTCTTCTTGGGTGTGCCATCTTCCGAAATTGTTTCAACTACACGGACTTCCTCTGGTAGCTCCTCAATGTCTTCAGACGTTTCTTCGATCGGAGTCTCTTCGACAGTAACAGTTGTTATAGGTTGTTTGTCGTCCTCTTCAACTGTTTCAATCTTTGTTACTTCCTGTTCGTCGCCCTTAACCTTTTTAATGACACGTGTGCTGATCTTTTTCTTTTTGGGCTTACCATCTTCGGAAATAGTTTCAACCACACGGACTTCCTCTGGTAATTCCTTAATTTCTTCAAATCTATCTTCGATCGGAGTTTCTTCAACAGTGACAGTAGTTTCGGGCTGCTTGTCATCCTCTTCAACTGTTTCAATCTTTGTGACTTCCTGTCTGTTGCCCTTAACCTTTTTAATGACACGTGTGCGGATCTTCTTCTTTTTGGGCTTACCATCTTCGGAAATTGTTTCAACCATACGGAATTCCTCTGGTAATTCCTCAATTTCCTCAAATGGCTCTTCGATCGGAGTTTCTTCAACAGTAATAGTAGTTTCGGGCTGCTTGTCATCCTCTTCAACTGTTTCAATCTTTGTGACTTCCTGTTTGTCGCCCTTAACCTTTTTAATGACACGTGTGCGGATCTTCTTCTTTTTGGGCTTACCATCTTCGGAAATAGTTTCAACCACACGGACTTCTTCTGGTAATTCCTTAATTTCCTCAAATGACTCTTCGATCGGAGTCTCTTCAACAGTAACAGTAGTTTCGGGCTGCTTGTCATCCTCTTCTACTGTTTCAATCTTTGTGACTTCCTGTTTGTCGCCCTTAACCTTTTTGATAAGACGTGTACGAATGGTCTTCTTCTTGGTTTTACCATCTTGAGAAGTAGTTTCAATCACGCGTACTTTCTCTGGTAACTCTTTGATTTCTTCGGACGGTTTTTCCTTCGTAATTTCTTCGACAGTAATAAAAGTTTCAGGTTGTTTGTCATCCTCTTCAACTGTTTCAATCTTTGTGACTTCTTGTTTGTTTCCTTTAACCTTTTTGGTGACTCGTGTGCGGATCGTTTTCTTTTTCGGCTTACCATCTTCGGAAATAGTTTCAATTACTCGTACTTCCTCCGGTATCTCCTGGATTTCTTCAGATGGTTCTACGAACGGAGTCTCTTCGACAGTCACAGTAGCTACAGGTTGCTTGTCGTCTTCTTCAACAGTTTCAATCTTTGTGATGACTTGTTTATCTCCCTTAACCTTTTTAATAACACGTGTGCGAATGGTCTTCTTTTTAGGTTTACCATCTTCAGAAATAGTTTCAATCACTCGTACTTCCTCTGGTAGCTCGTTGATTTCTTCAGATGGTTCATCGATTCGTGTCTCTTTAACAGTTACAATAGTTTCAGGTTGTTTATCATCTTCTTCGACTGTTTGAATCTTTGTTAGTTCTTGTTTATCTCCCTTAATCTTTTTAATGACTCGTGTGCGAATGGTCTTCTTTTTAGGTTTACCATCTTCGGAAATAGTTTCTACCACGCGAACTTCCTCCGGTAGCTCCTGAATCTTTTCGAACGGTTCTTCGATAGTAGTTTCATCGACAGTAACAGTAGTTTCAGGTTGTTTGTCATCCTCTTCTACTGTTTCAATTTTTGTTACTTCTTGTTTGTCACCCTTTACCTTTCTAATGACACGTGTGCGGATCTTTTTCTTCTTGGGTGTGCCATCTTCGGAAATAGTTTCAACTACTCGGACTTCCTCTGGTAGCTCCTCAATTTCTTCAGACGTTTCATCGATCGGAGTCTCTTCGACAGTAACAGTTGTTATAGGTTGTTTGTCGTCCTCTTCAACTGTTTCAATCTTTGTGACTTCCTGTTTGTCGCCTTTAACCTTTTTAATTACTCGTGTGCGGATCTTCTTCTTTTTGGGCTTACCATCTTCGGAAATAGTTTCAACCACACGGACTTCCTCTGCTAATTCCTTAACTTCCGCAGATGGCTCTTCGATCAGGGTTTCTTCGACAGTAACAGTAGTTTCGGGCTGCTTGTCATCCTCTTCAACTGTTTCAATCTTTGTGACTTCCTGTTTGTCGCCCTTCACCTTTTTGATAACACGTGTGCGGATCTTCTTCTTTTTGGGCTTACCATCTTCGGAAATTGTTTCAACTACACGGACTTCCTCTGGTAGCTCCTTGATTTCTTCAGACGTTTCTTCGATCGGAGTTTCTTCGACAGTAACAGTAGTTTCAGGTTGTTTGTCATCCTCTTCAACCGTTTCAATCTTTGTTACTTCTTGTTTATCGCCCTTAACCTTTTTAATAATACGAGTGCGGATCTTCTTCTTCTTGGGTTTGCCATCCTCGGAAATGGTTTCAACTACACGGACTTCCTCCGGTAGCTCCTTGATTTCTTCGGAAGTTTCTTCGATCGGTGTCTCTTCGACAGTAACAGTAGTTTCAGGTTGTTTGTCGTCCTCTTCAACTGTTTCAATCTTTGTTACTTCTTGTTTATCGCCCTTAACCTTTTTAATGACACGTGTGCGGATCTTCTTCTTCTTGAGCTTGCCATCTTCGGAAATGGTTTCAATTATACGGACTTCCTCCGGTATTTCCTTGATTTCTTCGGACGTTTCGTCGATCGGAGTTTCTTCAACAGTTACAGTGGTTTCAGGTTGTTTGTCGTCCTCTTCAACTGTTTCAATCTTGGTAACTTCTTGTTTATCGCCCTTAACCTTTTTAATTACACGTGTGCGGATTTTCTTCTTCTTGGCTTTGCCGTCTTCGGAAATGGTTTCAACTACACGGACTTCCTCCGGTAGCTCCTTGATGTCTTCGGACGTCTCTTCAATCGGTGTCTCTTCGATAGTAACAGTAGTTTCAGGTTGTTTGTCATCCTCTTCCACTGTTTCAATTCTTGTTACTTCTTGTTTATCGCCCTTAACCTTTTTAATGACACGTGTGCGGATCTTCTTCTTCTTGGGTTTGCCATCTTCTGAAATTGTTTCAACTACACGGACTTCCTCTGGTAGCTCCTTGATATCTTCGGACGTTTCTTCGATCGGAGTTTCTTCAACAGTAACAGTTGTTTCAGGTTGCTTGTCGTCCTCTTCAACTGTTTCAATCTTTGTTACTTCCTGTTTGTCGCCCTTAACCTTTTTGATGACACGTGTGCGGATCTTCTTCTTTTTGGGCTTACCATCTTCGGAAATGGTTTCAACTACACGTACTTCCTCCGGTAGCTCCTTGATGTCTTCGGACGTTTCTTCAATCGGTGTCTCTTCGATAGTAACAGTTGTTTCAGGTTGTTTGTCATCCTCTTCCACTGTTTCAATCCTTGTGACTTCTTGTTTACCACCTTTAACCTTTTTAATGACACGTGTGCGGATCTTCTTCTTCTTAGGTTTGCCATCTTCGGAAATAGTTTCAACTACACGGACTTCCTCCGGAAGCTCCTTGATTTCTTCGGACGTTTCTTCGATCGGAGTTTCTTCAACAGTTACAGTGGTTTCAGGTTGTTTGTCGTCCTCTTCAACTGTTTCAATCTTTGTGACTTCTTGTTTATCGCCCTTTACCTTTTTAATGACACGAGTGCGGATCTTCTTCTTCTTGGGTTTGCCATCTTCGGAAATGGTTTCAACTATACGGACTTCCTCCGGTAACTCCTTAATTTCTTCAGATATTTCTTCGAACGGAGTTTCTTCCACAGTAACAGTAGTTTCAGGTTGTTTGTCATCCTCTTCAACTGTTTCAATCTTTGTGACTTCTTGTTTATCGCCCTTAACCTTTTTAATGACACGAGTGCGGATCTTCTTCTTCTTGAGTTTGCCATCTTCGGAAATGGTTTCAAATACACGGACTTCCTCCGGTAGCTCCTTGATTTCTTCGGACGTTTCTTCGATCGGGGTTTCTTCGACTGTAACAGTAGTTTCAGGTTGTTTGTCATCCTCTTCTACTGTTTCAATCTTTGTTACTTCTTGTTTATCGCCCTTAACCTTTTTAATGACACGTGTGCGAATCTTCTTCTTCTTAGGTTTGCCATCTTCGGAAATGGTTTCAACTACACGGACTTCCTCCGGTAGCTCCTTGATTTCTTCAGAAGTTTCTTCGATCGGAATCTCTTCAACAGTAACAGTAGTCTCAGGTTGTTTGTCGTCCTCTTCAACTGTTTCAATCGTTGTTACTTCTTGTTTGTCGCCCTTAACCTTTTTAATGACACGTGTGCGGATCTTCTTCTTCTTGGCCTTACCATCTTCGGAAATGGTTTCAACTACACGGACTTCCTCCGGTAGCTCCTTGATTTCTTCGGACGTTTCTTCGATCGGGGTCTCTTCGACAGTAACAGTAGTCTCAGGTTGCTTGTCATCCTCTTCAACTGTTTCAATCTTTGTAACTTCTTGTTTATCGCCCTTTACCTTTTTAATGACACGTGTGCGGATCTTCTTCTTCTTAGGTTTGCCATCTTCAGAAATGGTTTCAACTACACGGACTTCCTCCGGTAGCTCCTTGATTTCTTCAGACGTTTCTTCGATCGGAGTTTCTTCGACAGTGACAGTAGTCTCAGGTTGCTTGTCATCCTCTTCAACTGTTTCAATCTTTGTTACTTCTTGTTTATCGCCTTTAACCTTTTTAATGACTCGTGTGCGTATCTTCTTTTTCTTGGGTTTGCCATCTTCGGAAATTGTTTCAACTACACGGACTTCCTCCGGTAGTTCCTTGATTTCTTCGGAAGTTTCTTCGATCGGAGTTTCTTCGACTGTAACAGTAGTTTCAGGTTGTTTGTCATCCTCTTCTACTGTTTCAATCTTTGTTACTTCTTGTTTATCGCCCTTCAACTTTTTAATGACACGTGTGCGGATCTTCTTCTTCTTGGGTTTGCCATCTTCTGAAATTGTTTCAACAACACGGACTTCCTCCGTGATTTCTTCGGTCGTTTTTTCGATCGGGGTCTCTTCGACAGTAACAGTAGTTTCAGGTTGTTTGTCGTCCTCTTCAACTGTTTCAATCTTTGTTACTTCTTGTTTATCGCCCTTTACCTTTTTAATGACACGTGTGCGGATCTTCTTCTTCTTAGGTTTGCCATCTTCAGAAATGGTTTCAACTACACGGACTTCTTCCGGTAGCTCCTTGATTTCTTCAGACGTTTCTTCGATCGGAGTTTCTTCGACAGTGACAGTAGTCTCAGGTTGCTTGTCATCCTCTTCAACTGTTTCAATCTTTGTAACTTCTTGTTTATCGCCCTTTACCTTTTTAATGACACGTGTGCGGATCTTCTTCTTCTTAGGTTTGCCATCTTCAGAAGTGGTTTCAACTACACGGACTTCCTCCGGTAGCTCCTTGATTTCTTCAGACGTTTCGTCGATCGGAGTTTCTTCGACAGTGACAGTAGTCTCAGGTTGCTTGTCATCCTCTTCAACTGTTTCAATCTTTGTTACTTCTTGTTTATCGCCCTTTACCTTTTTAATGACACGTGTGCGAATCTTCTTCTTCTTAGGTTTGCCATCTTCGGAAATGGTTTCAACTACACGGACTTCCTCCGGTAGCTCCTTGATTTCTTCGGACGTTTCTTCGATCGGGGTCTCTTCGACAGTGACAGTAGTCTCAGGTTGCATGTCATCCTCTTCTACTGTTTCAATCTTTGTTACTTCTTGTATACCACCCTTCAACTTTTTAATGACACGTGTGCGGATCTTCTTCTTCTTAGGTTTGCCATCTTCAGAAATGGTTTCAACTACGCGGACTTCCTCCGGTAGCTCCTTGATTTCTTCAGACGTTTCTTCGATCGGAGTTTCTTCGACAGTAACAGTAGTCTCAGGTTGTTTGTCGTCCTCTTCAACTGTTTCAATCTTGGTTACTTCTTGTTTATCGCCCTTCAACTTTTTAATGACACGTGTGCGGATCTTCTTCTTTTTGGGTTTGCCATCTTCTGAAATTGTTTCAACAACACGGACTTCCTCCGGTAGCTCCTTGATTTCTTCGGACGTTTTTTCGATCGGGGTCTCTTCGACAGTAACAGTAGTCTCAGGTTGTTTGTCGTCCTCTTCAACTGTTTCAATCTTTGTTACTTCTTGTTTATCGCCCTTCAACTTTTTAATGACACGTGTGCGGATCTTCTTCTTCTTGGGTTTGCCATCTTCTGAAATTGTTTCAACAACACGGACTTCCTCCGGTAGCTCCTTGATTTCTTCGGACGTTTCTTCGATCGGGGTCTCTTCGACAGTAACAGTAGTCTCAGGCTGCTTGTCATCCTCTTCTACTGTTTCAATCTTTGTTACTTCTTGTATGTCGCCCTTCACCTTTTTAATGACACGTGTGCGGATCTTCTTCTTCTTAGGTTTGCCATCTTCAGAAATGGTTTCAACTACACGGACTTCCTCCGGTAGCTCCTTGATTTTTTCGGACGTTTCTTCGATCGGGGTCTCTTCGACAGTAACAGTAGTCTCAGGTTGTTTGTCATCCTCTTCAACTGTTTCAATCTTTGTTACTTCTTGTTTATCGCCCTTCAACTTTTTAATGACACGTGTACGGATCTTCTTCTTCTTGGGTTTGCCATCTTCTGAAA
The DNA here is from genome assembly GCA_035044805.1 of Leucophenga maculata. NCBI lineage: Eukaryota > Metazoa > Arthropoda > Insecta > Diptera > Drosophilidae > Leucophenga > Leucophenga maculata. Next base: position 979,373 of record JAWNNP010001005.1, on the reverse strand, counting down.
TTGTTTCAACAACACGGACTTCCTCCGGTAGCTCCTTGATTTCTTCGGACGTTTCTTCGATCGGGGTCTCTTCGACAGTAACAGTAGTCTCAGGCTGCTTGTCATCCTCTTCTACTGTTTCAATCTTTGTTACTTCTTGTATGTCGCCCTTCACCTTTTTAATGACACGTGTGCGGATCTTCTTCTTCTTAGGTTTGCCATCTTCAGAAATGGTTTCAACTACACGGACTTCCTCCGGTAGCTCCTTGATGTCTTCGGACGTTTCTTCAATCGGTGTCTCTTCGACAGTAACAGTAGTTTCAGATTGTTTGTCATCCTCTTCAACTGTTTCAATCTTTGTTACTTCTTGTTTATCGCCTTTAACCTTTTTAATGACACGTGTGCGTATCTTCTTTTTCTTGGGTTTGCCATCTTCGGAAATTGTTTCAACTACACGGACTTCCTCCGGTAGTTCCTTGATTTCTTCGGAAGTTTCTTCGATCGGAGTTTCTTCGACTGTAACAGTAGTTTCAGGTTGTTTGTCATCCTCTTCTACTGTTTCAATCTTTGTTACTTCTTGTTTATCGCCCTTAACCTTTTTAATGACACGTGTGCGTATCTTCTTTTTCTTGGGTTTGCCATCTTCGGAAATAGTTTCAACTACACGGACTTCCTCCGGTAGCTCCTTGATTTCTACAGACGTTTCTTCGATCGGAGTTTCTTCGACAGTAACAGTAGTTTCGGGTTGTTTGTCATCCTCTTCTACTGTTTCAATCTTTGTTACTTCTTGTTTATCGCCCTTCAACTTTTTAATGACACGTGTGCGGATCTTCTTCTTCTTGGGTTTGCCATCTTCTGAAATGGTTTCAACAACACGGACTTCCTCCGGTAGCTCCTTGATTTCTTCGGACGTTTCTTCGATCGGGGTCTCTTCGACAGTAACAGTAGTTTCAGGTTGTTTGTCATCCTCTTCAACTGTTTCAATCTTTGTTACTTCTTGTTTATCGCCCTTAACCTTTTTAATGACACGTGTGCGTATCTTCTTTTTCTTTGGTTTGCCATCTTCGGAAATTGTTTCAACTACACGGACTTCCTCCGGTAGCTCCTTGATTTCTTCGGAAGTTTCTTCGATCGGAGTTTCTTCGACTGTAACAGTAATTTCAGGTTGTTTGTCTTCCTCTTCTACTGTTTCAATCTTTGTTACTTCTTGTTTACCGCCTTTAACCTTTTTAATGACACGTGTGCGGATCTTCTTCTTCTTAGGTTTGCCATCTTCGGAAATAGTTTCAACTACACGGACTTCCTCCGGTAGCTCCTTGATTTCTTCGGACGTTTCTTCGATCGGAGTTTCTTCGACTGTAACAGTAATTTCAGGTTGTTTGTCTTCCTCTTCTACTGTTTCAATCTTTGTTACTTCTTGTTTATCGCCTTTAACCTTTTTAATGACTCGTGTGCGGATCTTCTTCATTGTGGGTTTGCCATCTTCGGAAATTGTTTCAACTACACGGACTTCCTCCGGTAGTTCCTTGATTTCTTCGGAAGTTTCTTCGATCGGAGTTTCTTCGACTGTAACAGTAGTTTCAGGTTGTTTGTCATCCTCTTCTACTGTTTCAATCTTTGTTACTTCTTGTTTATCGCCCTTCAACTTTTTAATGACACGCGTGCGGATCTTCTTCTTCTTGGGTTTGCCATCTTCTGAAATTGTTTCAACAACACGGACTTCCTCCGGTAGCTCCTTGATTTCTTCAGACGTTTCTTCGATCGGAGTTTCTTCGACAGTAACAGTAGTTTCGGGTTGTTTGTCATCCTCTTCAACAGTTTCAATCTTTGTTACTTCTTGTTTATCGCCCTTAACCTTTTTAATAACACGTGTGCGGATCTTCTTCTTCTTAGGTTTGCCATCTTCAGAAATGGTTTCAACTACACGGACTTCCTCCGGTAGCTCCTTGATTTCTTCAGAAGTTTCTTCGATCGGAGTTTCTTCGACAGTAACAGTAGTCTCAGGTTGTTTGTCGCCCTCTTCAACTGTTTCAATCTTTGTTACTTCTTGTTTATCGCCCTTCAACTTTTTAATGACACGTGTGCGGATCTTCTTCTTCTTGGCTTTTCCATCTTCTGAAATTGTTTCAACTACACGGACTTCCTCCGGTAGCTCCTTGATTTCTTCGGACGTTTCTTCGATCGGGGTCTCTTCGACAGTAACAGTAGTTTCAGGTTGTTTGTCATCCTCTTCAACTGTTTCAATCTTTGTTACTTCTTGTTTATCGCCCTTAACCTTTTTAATGACACGTGTGCGTATCTTCTTTTTCTTGGGTTTGCCATCTTCGGAAATAGTTTCAACTACACGGACTTCCTCCGGTAGCTCCTTGATTTCTACAGACGTTTCTTCGATCGGAGTTTCTTCGACAGTAACAGTAGTTTCAGGTTGTTTGTCATCCTCTTCAACTGTTTCAATCTTTGTTACTTCTTGTTTATCGCCCTTAACTTTTTTAATGACACGTGTGCGTATCTTCTTTTTCTTGGGTTTGCCATCTTCGGAAATGGTTTCAACTACACGGACTTCCTCCGGTAGCTCCTTGATTTCTTCAGAAGTTTCTTCGATCGGAGTTTCTTCGACAGTAACAGTAGTTTCAGGTTGTTTGTCATCCTCTTCTACTGTTTCAATCTTTGTTACTTCTTGTTTATCGCCCTTAACCTTTTTGATAACACGTGTGCGAATCTTCTTCTTCTTGGGTTTCCCATCTTCAGAAATTGTTTCAATTACACGAACTTCTTCCGGTAACTCCTGGATTTCTTCAGACGTTGTTTCGATTGGAGTCTCTTCGACAGTAACAGTAGTTTCAGGTTGTTTGTCATCCTCTTCTACTGTTTCAATCTTTGTTACTTCTTGTATGTCTCCCTTCACCTTTTTGATAACACGTGTGCGAATCTTCTTCTTCTTGGGTTTGCCATCTTCAGAAATTGTTTCAATTACACGAACTTCTTCCGGTAACTCCTGGATTTCTTCAGACGTTGTTTCGATCGGAGACTCTTCGACAGTAACAGTAGTTTCAGGTTGTTTGTCATCCTCTTCAACTGTTTCAATCGTTGTTACTTCTTGTTTATCGCCCTTAACCTTTTTAATGACACGGGTGCGCATCTTTTTCTTCTTGGGTTTGCCATCTTCGGAAATGGTTTCAACTATACGGACTTCCTCCGGTAGCTCCTTGATTTCTTCAGAAGTTTCTTCGATCGGAGTTTCTTCGACAGTAACAGTAGTTTCGGGTTGTTTGTCATCCTCTTCAACTGTTTCAATCTTTGTTACTTCTTGTTTATCGCCCTTAACCTTTTTAATAACACGTGTGCGAATCTTCTTCTTCTTGGGTTTGCCATCCTCAGAAATTGTTTCAATTACACGAACTTCTTCCGGCAACTCCTGGATTTCTTCAGACGTTGCTTCGATCGGAGTCTCTTCGACAGTAACAGTTGTTTCAGGTTGTTTGTCATCCTCTTCAACTGTTTCAATCTTTGTTACTTCTTGTTTATCGCCCTTAACCTTTTTAATAACACGTGTGCGAATCTTCTTCTTCTTGGGTTTGCCATCCTCAGAAATTGTTTCAATTACACGTACTTCTTCCGGCAACTCCTGGATTTCTTCAGACGTTGCTTCGATCGGAGTCTCTTCGACAGTAACAGTTGTTTCAGGTTGTTTGTCATCCTCTTCAACTGTTTCAATCTTTGTGACTTCTTGTTTATCGCCCTTAACTTTTTTAATGACACGTGTGCGTATCTTCTTTTTCTTGGGTTTGCCTTCTTCGGAAATGGTTTCAACTACACGGACTTCCTCCGGTAGCTCCTTGATTTCTTCAGAAGTTTCTTCGATCGGAGTTTCTTCGACAGTAACAGTAGTTTCAGGTTGTTTGTCATCCTCTTCTACTGTTTCAATCTTTGTTACTTCTTGTTTATCGCCCTTAACCTTTTTGATAACACGTGTGCGAATCTTCTTCTTCTTTGGTTTCCCATCTTCAGAAATTGTTTCAATTACACGAACTTCTTCCGGTAACTCCTGGATTTCTTCAGACGTTGTTTCGATTGGAGTCTCTTCGACAGTAACAGTAGTTTCAGGTTGTTTGTCATCCTCTTCAACTGTTTCAATCGTTGTTACTTCTTGTTTATCGCCCTTAACCTTTTTAATGACACGGGTGCGGATCTTTTTCTTCTTGGGTTTGCCATCTTCGGAAATGGTTTCAACTATACGGACTTCCTCCGGTAGCTCCTTGATTTCTTCAGAAGTTTCTTCGATCGGAGTTTCTTCGACAGTAACAGTAGTTTCAGGTTGTTTGTCATCCTCTTCTACTGTTTCAATCTTTGTTACTTCTTGTTTATCGCCCTTAACCTTTTTGATAACACGTGTGCGAATCTTCTTCTTCTTGGGTTTCCCATCTTCAGAAATTGTTTCAATTACACGAACTTCTTCCGGTAACTCCTGGATTTCTTCAGACGTTGTTTCGATTGGAGTCTCTTCGACAGTAACAGTAGTTTCAGGTTGTTTGTCATCCTCTTCAACTGTTTCAATCGTTGTTACTTCTTGTTTATCGCCCTTAACCTTTTTAATGACACGGGTGCGGATCTTTTTCTTCTTGGGTTTGCCATCTTCGGAAATGGTTTCAACTATACGGACTTCCTCCGGTAGCTCCTTGATTTCTTCAGAAGTTTCTTCGATCGGAGTTTCTTCGACAGTAACAGTAGTTTCAGGTTGTTTGTCATCCTCTTCTACTGTTTCAATCTTTGTTACTTCTTGTTTATCGCCCTTAACCTTTTTGATAACACGTGTGCGAATCTTCTTCTTCTTGGGTTTCCCATCTTCAGAAATTGTTTCAATTACACGAACTTCTTCCGGTAACTCCTGGATTTCTTCAGACGTTGTTTCGATTGGAGTCTCTTCGACAGTAACAGTAGTTTCAGGTTGTTTGTCATCCTCTTCAACTGTTTCAATCGTTGTTACTTCTTGTTTATCGCCCTTAACCTTTTTAATGACACGGGTGCGGATCTTTTTCTTCTTGGGTTTGCCATCTTCGGAAATGGTTTCAACTATACGGACTTCCTCCGGTAGCTCCTTGATTTCTTCAGAAGTTTCTTCGATCGGAGTTTCTTCGACAGTAACAGTAGTTTCAGGTTGTTTGTCATCCTCTTCTACTGTTTCAATCTTTGTTACTTCTTGTTTATCGCCCTTAACCTTTTTGATAACACGTGTGCGAATCTTCTTCTTCTTGGGTTTCCCATCTTCAGAAATTGTTTCAATTACACGAACTTCTTCCGGTAACTCCTGGATTTCTTCAGACGTTGTTTTGGTTGGAGTCTCTTCGACAGTAACAGTAGTTTCAGGTTGTTTGTCATCCTCTTCAACTGTTTCAATCGTTGTTACTTCTTGTTTATCGCCCTTAACCTTTTTAATGACACGGGTGCGGATCTTTTTCTTCTTGGGTTTGCCATCTTCGGAAATGGTTTCAACTATACGGACTTCCTCCGGTAGCTCCTTGATTTCTTCAGAAGTTTCTTCGCTCGGAGTTTCTTCGACAGTAACAGTAGTTTCAGGTTGTTTGTCATCCTCTTTTACTGTTTCAATCTTTGTTACTTCTTGTTTATCGCCCTTAACCTTTTTGATAACACGTGTGCGAATCTTCTTCTTCTTGGGTTTCCCATCTTCAGAAATTGTTTCAATTACACGAACTTCTTCCGGTAACTCCTGGATTTCTTCAGACGTTGTTTCGATTGGAGTCTCTTCGACAGTAACAGTAGTTTCAGGTTGTTTGTCATCCTCTTCTACTGTTTCAATCTTTGTTACTTCTTGTATGTCGCCCTTCACCTTTTTGATAACACGTGTGCGAATCTTCTTCTTCTTGGGTTTGCCATCTTCAGAAATTGTTTCAATTACACGAACTTCTTCCGGTAACTCCTGGATTTCTTCAGACGTTGTTTCGATCGGAGTCTCTTCGACAGTAACAGTAGTTTCAGGTTGTTTGTCATCCTCTTCAACTGTTTCAATCGTTGTTACTTCTTGTTTATCGCCCTTAACCTTTTTAATGACACGGGTGCGGATCTTTTTCTTCTTGGGTTTGCCATCTTCGGAAATGGTTTCAACTATACGGACTTCCTCCGGTAGCTCCTTGATTTCTTCAGAAGTTTCTTCGATCGGAGTTTCTTCGACAGTAACAGTTGTTTCAGGTTGTTTGTCATCCTCTTCAACTGTTTCAATCTTTGTTACTTCTTGTTTATCGCCCTTAACCTTTTTAATAACACGTGTGCGAATCTTCTTCTTCTTGGGTTTGCCATCCTCAGAAATTGTTTCAATTACACGAACTTCTTCCGGCAACTCCTGGATTTCTTCAGACGTTGCTTCGATCGGAGTCTCTTCGACAGTAACAGTTGTTTCAGGTTGTTTGTCATCCTCTTCAACTGTTTCAATCTTTGTGACTTCTTGTTTATCGCCCTTAATCTTTTTAATTACGCGTGTGCGGATCTTCTTCTTTGTGGGTTTTCCATCTTCGGAAATGGTTTCAACCACATGTACTTCTTCTGGTAGCTCTCTGATTTCTTCTTGGATGTCTACGCTTTCTGTTTCAGTCTTTTGTGTTGGTGTTTTTTGTGTGATGTGTTCATTGTCTGTAGTTGTAGGTGTATCTATTTAAAAGAATGTGTGTTATTTGTGATTGTATTTGAAGTGCATATATTTTGTTTAGTGTTATATGTGTTTCTGTTTTGAAAATTGTATTTGGGACATGGGTGGTCATGAAAGTATTACGCCATATTTTGGATTTATAAAGCCCTAATAATCTTTTATACTTACCGCGAAGTGTTTTTACCCTTTTTACATATGCATTCTGTAGTTTATCAGTATCTTGTTCTGATTGTTGTGTAATCTGTTCTTGTGCAATGACGGGTTGTATGTCTTCGGTAGTTGTATATGTTGTTATTATATTGGACGAAGCGCATTTTAAGGGGTTTATATCACTTGACGGCATAATCAAGATTGTTTCAGCGGCAATGTCTTTCAAGTTACTGCTGCTTTCTGATAGAATTTCAGAAGTTTGCATAGCTACTTGCTTATGAACTACTTCCTGAGATTCGTGTATCAAATGTTTTGATGTTTTTGGTGTTGATAGTTTTTCTTCATTGTCCAATATAAATGTTTCTATTTGTTCGCAGCTAGTGTGCGGTTCGATTGCGTGTTGTGCAGACTTAGTTGTGGGTATGGTTTCTGTGTGCACGATGTTTTCAGTGTTTTCACTAATAAGTTGCATTGTTTGTATTGGCGTGTGTAGATCTGTGGTTTGCATGCTCGTTTCTAATGTGCCAAATTTGTGTGCTATTTCGTCGGAAGACGTATTTTCGTATATGAGGATTTGTTTTTCGTTTAAGGCATATTGTGGGTTAAAAGAATGAGCTGCTTTTTGCAGAACAACATTTTCAGAACTTGGAATGTTATGCGTTTGTTCTTCGGTAACAATTTGCTGATTAACGTACGTACTTTGTGGTATAACTGATGAGTCAGCAGTAACTGAACTCTGCTCAAATGGCTTAGTTTCGGTTATGTGACCAGCAAGCTGTAGCTCACTAGTCAGAACTGCATATCGCGCATCCGTTTGCCCCATGCCGGCATTTTGTAAGACCGGTGTTTTGTCCTCTACCAATTCTGTGGTATATTCTAATGGTAATTCTTCTTTTATTAACAAAGAATCCTTGGTATCTTCTACGGCACTTGCTACTTGACTTTTACGCGGTTGGGGCTGGAAACTTTCAACACTTGGATTTAAATCGACTTGTTCCACAACCGAAACTTTCATTTCCGAAGGCACAATTTCCTCTTTTAAAGGACCCGAAACAAACGGTTTAAAATCACCATAACCAGTAATGTTGTCATAGACATCAACACTTGTTGTTTGAATTGGTTTTTGTTCCTCAACTACGGCAATAGGGCTGACATCTGATAATGCTTGATCGAAGTTTTTCAATATAGGAGTTCCTTCAAAAACATATAATTCTGTAACATTGGCAACTCTGGTTGTATCCTCGCAGCGTACACTTGCTGTTGAGGTGGGTTGCATTAAATCATAAATTTCGGCGATAGCATTAAGGTCAACGTTTTCCTCGGTTAAGTGTACCTTATGTTCAACGTCAACCACTGTGGCTTTTTCTTGTTTGGGCGTAGAAATAGCTAAGCTGTCCTCCTTGATAAATGTGGGTTCGATTGTTGTTAGCTGACTGTGTCCGGCTTTATCGTCAATGTTTGATGTAGCAATTTCTTTTTGATTTTGTATATGCTCGAATGTAGCAGCTGCATCATATGTTTCTACTTCTGTAACCGTTTTATGCAGTTGATGCTTTTCTGCGTTCGGTTTTGCATAGGCGGAAGTGACACTGTCCACTTGATAAACGCTTTCTTTTTCCAAGACAAATGGTGTTGCAACTGACTGCGCTTGAGTAGTAGCATCACTTGCTGCTGCATGTGCTGCACGCCAATTTTCTAATGGTAACTCTACTATGTTCTCCACTTTTTCTGCGGTAGTTATTTCAGTGACAATGGTTTCCTGTTGTGCACCTTCCATGTATGATTTAGCTGTTAAAGTTTCTTGCTTAATATTGAATGGCTGTTCACTCTGCATAACAGTATTCATTTCGGCCAATTGTACAGTCTTGGCAGTATCTACAAGTGTAAAATTGGTTTCTTTTTTGGTATGTGTGTCCGGCGTAATAGCCTCCTGCATTGGTTCAAAGGGCAACACATCGGTTGTAATAGTCTCATGAAATGCACCCTCAACAAAAGCCTTAGCACTTTGCGTCTCAGGCTTAAAGTCTTCAATATTTGTTGCGCTTTGTAATATATTCGTTTGAAGCTCTTCGTGCGTTGTCTTAAACACATCTTCAAGTTGCTCCATGGCTTTAGCTGTGGGTGTGCTCTTAGTGGTAAATTCTGTGGAATCTTCGACACATTGAATTTCGGATATTATAAGTTCCTGTTGCGCACCCACTGTATCAGGTTTGGCTTGCTTTGCATCGACATTGTAGGGTGTCAAATCCTCGGATGTTTCATGTGTCAAAACTTGCTTGGAAAGGGGCAAACTTAATTTAAATGGTGTCTCTTCTGCTGTTGCTGTTACCAATTGTTCTATTAATTGCTTGAAAAGTTCTTCATGTTCCGCAGTTTGTTGCAGTGCTGTGGTATGCGTATAAGCCAATTCATGGCTCACATTAGCTTTTTGTATATTTGCCGCCTCAAGATCCTTTGTTGGCTTTATTGATTCGTATATTAGCGTTTCATCAACTGATTTTGTAAATTGGCTTATTAGCTCCTCAATTATATTGGGCCGCAACGATTTCATTTCCGGCTGTTGCAGTGAATCGGTTGTATCCAGTAAATTTTGTGTATTTTCTAAGGCAGTAAGCTTATTTTCACCTAAAAGCACATTAGCTGTTTGACTTTTAAATGTTGGTTTATCGTCGAATGCAACCGCTACATCGACTACATAATTTTCTATACCTTGCGCAATATTATCGTGCGTAACTATATGGCTACTAGATAATGCAAAGCTAGGTGTTTCCGTATCACTTGTTAGTTGAAAACCTTCAAAAGCGTGGGCTTCACTTGTTACAGTCTCACTCAGTGGCTGGTAAGTGACTGTTGCCTGTTTATTGGTGCTTTCAAAGTCTGTTACATTTCCCGGTGACTGGCAATCTTCAACATGCTGTGTCAATGGTAATTTTAGCAATTCAGTTTGTAGTTCTTTTGCGGTTTCCAATGGTTCTGTGGTTATTTTGAGTACTTTTTCTACTTCCAATGCTTCCTGCTGACTGCGTATAATGGAATGTTTCTCTGTATCAAAAATTAGTTGCGCTGACTGTATATGTGGTTGCTCAAATTGTTGCTGCGTATCAGTTTCCTGCTCGAAGACATGCATTTGTTGTACGCTTATTTCAGTAAGATTGCTTAGGAGTGTTTTGCACGTGGTTTCAAGTGATGTAACACCTTCGAGGTCACCAATTGTATCATGCACCAAAGCTTGCTGCAGTAAAATAGATTTCTGTGTTATTTCTGTTAGTTTTGTTTCAGCTTGTCCGTAATTGGGAACATCACACGGCTTTAACTCGACGCCTTCTTCGCTGCTTATTACTGCTGTCACTTCGAGGGCTGACTTATTATCAACCAGTTCCGAAGTTGTAATTTTTATGTCAGTTGTTTGTTTTGGCAAATACTCTTGTAAGCCATCCATGCTAGTGGTTTCTTCGCCGAGTACATGTGTCATTTCAGTCATATCGAGATGTGCACGTTCCAAAGTTGTTGTTAGGCTCGGCAAATTAAGTAGCGTTTCCAAATTTTCCTGTTCTGCTGTATCTGCGACAGGCAAACCAATTGTTTGTAACATTGTGGCAGATTTTGTTTTGGGTTGTACTTGTGCTGCCAGTTCCAATTCCTGTTCTGCGGATTCTGCTGTGCGCACCTCCAATGATGTCAATAATTCCATTACGTGCTCTACAGTTTGCTGTTGCGGTTGTGACAATATATGGCTAGGCTCAACTGTATCCATAATTGTTTGTTCTCGCACTTCTGCACCTTGTTGTATTGGTAGCCCAACATCAGCTAACGCCATAGTTGGTTTTATTTGCGTCAGAAGTTCAACTGTGCCCTCGAGTGCTGTTACTTGTAAGCTTTCAATGTGCCTGAATTCTTCGGTATGCGACTGTGCAGTAGTAGCTTGTGGCATTTGCTCGTTAGGTTTCATTTCAGCACTTGTTTCGCCAAGCTGCACATTTGTTACTTCCAAAGAGTTTGCATCTGTATCGACTTGCAATGTTTCGATATGCTTTTCCTCGGGTTTCAATGCTAACTCCAGCACATAGCTACTTTCGAGTATATCTGGCTGTATTATAACACCAGTTGCCATGGCTTCGTAGGCTAGATTTGCTGCTAAAGGCTTAGCGGCTTCGGTTTCAAATGTTGCTGCAACATTTTCGGTTTGCACCAGTTCTACGCTTGGTGCTTTAAGCTCAATATCACCGGATTTTGGTGTGGCCAAATGTACTGCCTGCATTTCAGTCAGCAAAGTGGTCTCTTTTTCACTTATTACATTTTCATTAATAAGCAATGCGTCCTGTTCGACAAAGTCTAATTTAGCTGCGGTGTGTAATGGTTTTTCTAGTGTTAATGGTGCTTCCTTGTCGCTAACATTAGCTACTTCAACATTTGCCACAACTTCACCACTTGCAAGCTTACTTTTACCACGCTCTAAACTTGGCAATGTCTCCGCCAAGTCAGCAGTTGCATCGTATATGAGTGGTGTCGACTTCTCTACGACCGCATTGGCTGGTGTTAAATACTCTTTTGCTGTTTTCATGGTTTTATCATGTATTGGCAAATTTTCGGTATGCTGCGTTGGTGTTACTTCGCTGGTTTCACCTATAATTAAATCCTTGCTTATAGTCTTAACATATGTTGGTTGTAGGAACTTTGCAGTTTCGCTAATATTAAGCTCTTCGGTACGCATTTCAGCCAATACCGTTTCATGACGTGTTAGATGTGTTTGCTCTTCAAGCTGCAAAGCAGCCTGATTTGTTTGATGCATAAATTCGGGCAAACGTTCTTCCAGTGGACTCTGTAAATCTGCCGAACTGCTAATAATGCCTGGTTCTTGTAGGACCAGTTTTTCTGTTGCCTTATAGCTAGTAGTGCGTGTTTCGTTAATTTCTGCTGTAGGAAAACCTTCAGCAGCCTCAGTTTCACTAACAAGCAAAGGTGCCTCCTGTGCAGTAACTTCAACCTCTGCAATACTTTTGGTTGGCAGCATTTGTGCAGGCATTTCTTCAGCATTTTCAAATGTTCTGGCTGTGCTGCCGCTTATTGCTTTATGTGGCAACACAGTCGTTGTAGTTGTTTCAGTTGGTAACATTGCACTCGGTTTGTAATCCAACGTAGAATGCTGCGCCTGCAATTCGCTAACCTCAATGCTGCTCTCTTGGCTTACAAGCTCTTCTGGTATATTTGCTGCCAGTGGTAATTTAAGACCTAAATTCTGTGTTGTGTCGACAGTTTCAGCGCTAATTGTTTCACTTATAAGTAAACCTTCTTGTTTTATATATGCCGGCTGCAATTGTGCACTAGGTGCTGCCAATTTTGGCATACTTAGTTCATCAACTTGCTGCAATGCTGTATTCAGTTCTTCATGCAACTCCTGTGACACTGTCAATTCTGTATGTGCATGCTTTGCAGTAACATCGAAAGGTTTTAACTGCTCAACTGCATCATCCACCTTGGGTTTCTCAATTATAAGCGAATGTGATTCAGTTAATTTCTGCTCAGCTACAACAGTTTGCGGTAATTTTTCTATGCTTAAGTCATCTAATGCATCCTTAGCTACTGTTTCTGTTATGGCTGGTACTTGTAGTGAAGTATCTTCTACAATTTGTGTTAGTTGTTCAATTAATTTTGTTGTTGTATCTTTATAATCCGTTGCTATATCATATGTCAAAGATTTCTCTTGTATAGCTATTGTTTTTACGGGTAGTAAATTACTTTGTGCCAGTGCCGATTTCGGTTTCGGTGTGGATAGTTCTGTAGTTTCTGTCAATGCTGTAGTTTCATTAATTTCCTGTGATAATAAATGCGTGGATAGTGTTTCGTATGCAAGTGAAGTTTGCTCTAGTGGTGCAAGAGTTTCGTTGTTTGTATCTTCAATAATCTCTGTGATGCCTTCTTCAATAGGTATTATGAGTTCTTGTACAAGTTCTGCTTCTTGTTTTTTAATTTCTGTATGTTGTTTTTTATGTTTTTTGGTTTTCGATTTTTTCTGCACAATTTGTTGTTGTTGTTCTTGTTGTTGTTGTATAATTTGTTCTTCCACTTTAGTGGTTGTAGATTCTGTGAATGTAATGTAATCAAATAGTGACAAATTTTCGATACTAAATATATAGGTGGTTAACGTCAACATAAGCAGATCGTTTAACTGTTTATGAACAAAATGTATGAAAAGAAGGAAAAAGTAGGGAAAAATGTGAAAGACAAATGGTAAAAGAAAAAGGTTAGAAAAAGTAGTTGAGTACTGAAAACACATCGCTCGACCAATTAAACGATTTTTTAAGGAAATATATTTTTTAGGACGGTCTTAACTAATAAGTCTATAATGGTGCCTTCGCTAGGAAGGCTACATATAACAATGGCCATATTTCCTTCTTATTTTTTGGGTAACTACCATACAATTTCATAGACCAATTAGAAGATTCTGTAAGTAAAACTTTTTTTCTGATGATATCAGCTGAAAAATCAAAAGAGGTTTCACATACATTTGTCAAAAGAATGTATTCCATTTTTATGACGGTATCAGCTATAATATCGATATGGTGCTATCGCTTGTAATGGGTATAAGTGTACAAATAGAATGTCATCCCATATTTTTGGGGTAATCACCATACGAATTAAATGATTTGTAAGGAGAAATTTTATTTTTATGATGATATCATCTAAAAAGTCGATACGGTGCATGTACCATAAGGCGTGACATCTCACATTTTGGGACAGTTTCCATACAAAAACACCAACCTCCTTATAGGTTTTTGTGTGATAAAGTTCTTTATTTAAAGAAACAAGGTCCATAGCTATGGGTAGCTTCTTAGCGTTTAAGGTGTCCCTAGCACCCATAAACTCAACGCTTTTTATTATTTTTATATGAAAAACTTCTGTACTTCAGTTTATACCAGCACATTATTTCATATGGTGACTTCGTATTGATGCTCGCTTCACACGCATACACCAGTAGGCGTGTACCCATCTATTTCAAGTAGCCTCCATACAAACTCACCGCCCACTTATATATTTTTGTATGAAATCTTTTTTCTTTGACTTCATAGGCTTCACATATATACTAATGGACGTACTTCACCTTATTTTTTTTTTTTTGTTTTTTTTTGGGTTGGGTTTAGCTGAATTTGTAATTCGACCAAACCTTGCGTATTCAATTCGAAAAAAAATAAATTTGAATAGGAACACCCATGATTTTCTTTTTCATAAATTTTGTTCGTAAACAAATAACAGTTAAACAGGCTGCTTTTATTAATATTAACTACCTAAAAGTTTTATTTGTGAGTTGGTGTATTAAGAACTTAAAAAAAAAAAAAAATTGGTTTAAAATGTGTTAACTATTTACAAAGGCATTTTTTAAATTAATTTGTAGTAAAACACTGGTCACAAATATTTAAAGCGTTTATTTTTTGTATACAGACAAACAATAGATTAGACTCTTATATTTTATATAGTCAAAATTTTTGATTGTATTTTTTTACTTACCTGCTGTATAATACTAGCCCAATGAGATATTTTAAGCTTGTTGCATGGTCAAAAGCATGTCTTGTAACTAAAAGCTTCTTTGCAAAGTTAATTAGTTTTAGTGCTTAAGAAAAAAAGTATTTCTATATATTAAAAATTCAATTATCCAATAAAAAAGCAGTAATAAAAAGCTTATATGACAATAGAATAACAGCGCGTTTGGTTGGTTGATTGATGCTGAACTTCAGTACTGCAAGGTTATATTTACATACACGATAGTAATTGATGAAGTAATTAACATACAAGACAGTATAGAACAATTTTATTTAGTAGGCAGCAGTAATTGACGAAGTAATTAACTAGTAGTAGTGGGGCATAGAGTAGGCAGTGTAGAACAGTTTACTTAGTAGGCAGCAGTAATTGACGAAGTAATTAACTAGTAGTAGTGGAGCATAGAAGGCAGTATAGATTAGATTAGTTGTTGTTTTGTTAGCATGTTTAATTTATTTATTTTTATTTTGTCGTACTCGTTTTTCTTTTATTAAAATTAAAATTTTTTTTTTTTTTTAGTTATTTTTGCGTCTTTTTTAGAATATACACAGGTTTCAAGTTGTCTGTTTATACAAAAAAATAGTTTAATTGTTAAGAAAATATATAAATATTTTTATAAGTTGTATAATATTAATCAATATATAATTTTTTTTTTTTTTAATTAATTATTGTGATATTGTGTCATATACATAAGTATTTAATTAATAAGAGTTTTACAATTCATCTGTGTCTATTATCAAACCTTCATCGATTACAATTGTGCGTTCCTCGACGAATGTTTCCTCTGTAGTTTTGTTAGATGTTTGTTTTTGGTTTCGGTTTGTTTTTTTTTAATTTTTGCAGGTTTTTGGTTTTGTTTTTCAAGCAAGTGCCAAAAAATAATAATAATAATAAAATGCAGAATTAATTAAAAAAACTATGTACAATTTGTTTTTAAAAAAAGCAAGCATTTGCTTACGATAAAAAAAATTATTATTTATTAGGCTTTTTGCATCAACTTACCGATTTTTATATGCGTTACCGCCTCATGACTTTGTATAACTTGAGAAGTCTCTATTATTCTCTATAGAATATGTTTGCAATGGAAGAAGAAAATATTTAAACCAAAATCAGTGCAACTCATTTTGTCTAATTTGATATTTAACAAACAATTTGAATGATCGCTTTATAACCATATCTTTTTTTTTTTATCTTTTCCAGATTTTGTGCATGGGTAAGTTTATGAATTTGTTTTATTTTTTTTAAGTATAAAGCAATCTTCATATGAACAACAAAACAACTTCGATTGCGCCGAAGCATGTATGTATACCCTTCACACGCATTGAAAAATTAACTAATTAATTATGTTAACTGGCACGAGACCTCCGATGTATTACAAATATTACACAAATTGTGTTAAGAAAGGGTGAAGTGAAATTGAAAGATAAATTTTTTAAATCAAGGATCTAAACCACAATTTTAATGTTCCTAACCAGGATCTTAGAGAGAAAATCTGAGCTCAGAGGTGATTCTGGGCAGCCCAGACCTAGACTTGGATATACTGCTACCCTGAATTCGACTTTTCTTTCTAATAGTTCGATCTGTACCTAACGGAATATTTGATTAGGGTTCACACAAATCATACAAAATTTTTCCTTTCTAGCCAACTTAACAACTTGGTATTAAAGTCTTCCCCCTTCTTCTTAAAATATTTTCGAGTGTGAAGATTTCGTTCTTAAATATAATTGCAGTTCAGTTTGCTTTTTTTTCCACCTTGCAGTACTGAACTCTCAGCAACTAAAGATGAACCCTGCCCAAGGTTTTCCATTTCTATTAAGTTTACCACCCTAATCCTTATCATATACATTACGTAATCGTGACCAAGTCTGTTTGGTGACTAGATTTTGTTCTCCGTTTTTTTACTTTTCACCCGGCTGATTTTTCAGCGCTAAATGCTGCAACCTGCCCACAGTTTTCCCTATCATAATCGGTTAAAAAAGTCATTAACACTTCACTTCATTAACTTTAAATTGTGAAGGGCATAAAACTGTCGTTTATCATTTTTACACTTCTTATAAACAATAAACACTCAAAATCAACAGTATTAAACGACACACATTGAAACACAAAGCAAACCTCTTTGCCGCATATCTTCCAATCCTGTGAGATGAAGTCCTCCCTAACAAATTTCCGTATAACTGTCTCAATTGTTATCTCATAGGTCTGTATCATGCGTATGAATGCTTTAAAGCCAACAGTAGCCGCTAGTATAGACTCATCTTCATTCGAAGATTCACTTAAGATTTGCGTTATCAATTCTTCGTGACCCTCACGTTCGACCAATTGCACCAGCGCCGATTGCGATTCAGGCTTTTGCAGCGAAATGAATATATTCTGTTCGTACATGTAGGTAATCTCATAGTGTGTGCAACCGTAACGCAATAGTACACCAATAACAGCCAAATCACGTAAAGCTGATTCACCAATTGTACCAAAAGAATCAGCTTCGATTGATTCCAGCAACCAGCTGACTTCTTCAGATTCACTAATAACGTGTATATCTTGTACGGTTATGGTTTTCTCGGTGATTTTTGTGCGTATTATTTCAACAGTTTTAGTTAATTCAATACTTTTAGTAGAAACGAATTTCTTGGTAACAACTTCTTCCGTTGCTGCTGCAACAACTTGTACTGCCGCCTCTTCCTCTTCCGACTCTGATTCTTCGATAATTTTTGTCACTCTTAACTCAGCATCAGCTATTTTACGATCTTTAACTTGCATAACTTCGGAAACACCACTTTCTTCGACAATAACTGATTGCATTGGTTGGCGCGTTTTCGTAATATTCATAGTTGTTTCAGCATGTCTTGATGGTACTATGGAGATTTCGGTCTTTTGGAAAGTTTGTCCACCCGAATATTTCTTTGCACTAACAGTTTTCTTAGTGCTACGTTTTTTCACACTCTTTGCCATGGCACGCATTTCAGCTTCATTTTCTTCGATTGTTGTTGATGATACATCGAATTTGGCACGCGTCATAGTCATACCGATCTCATTGATCAATTTGCATGTATAAGAACCGATATCTTCATCTGTTATGCTTGAGATGTCTAAATAAGCATCTGATTCCTCGACTCTCATGTGATATTTATTTGATTCCCTAAGTTGCACATTGTTAAAATACCACTGAATATCTAGAAAAATTAGGAAATCACATTTTTTTTTAAACTGCTACAATCTGAACTTTTTGTTACCGGGAGGAGGGGGTTTTTTTTTATTTATACCATACCTGGAACAGGGTTGCCTGCAAATTGTATTGAAAATATGGCTTTTTCGCCAATTGCTGCACGACAATCACGCATTTCGTTAACAACTGATGGCGAGCATTTAGCAGCTATAAGCAAAAAATTAATTGCATTTGCATTACTACTAAATTAGCGTGCTACGTGACTAAAATTTAAATACATAGACAGGCATGTTCTGGATTTCGCTTGTGGTAGAAAAATGATAATTTTACGATTTATGTACACCAAGTGTATACAAACCGTATAATTCTTTTCTACTGTTCTCAAATTCACTTTCGAAGAAAAAAATCTTTAAGAAAGTGAAAACCAGAACTCAAGTGTAAACATGCATTGGTGTACTTACATTGAATTTTGTGTTTTGAGTTCTTTGTTTATAACTGAAGTATCTATATAAATTGTTTGTCTGCATTTTGTTTAGTGCAAATATTAAAAAAAAAATATCACAAGGAATAATTTCTTATTTTATGCGAAAATACACGAATACAAAACAACAATTTTGGTTTAAATAAAATAAAAATAAAATTGTGCCATTTTGCAAGCTGCATTTCGGGAAAGTTATAGAAATTCTTTTGAAAAGTGTTTGTTATAAAGCTTATTTCAAATTTTTTATTTTTTTTTTTAATTTAGTAAAATTTTGTTTAAATTAATTTGGATTACATAAATTGTATAAATTTTTGAAATGGTTAAACGACCAATTGAATATGTGAAAATGATACTGTAAAAAATTATAAAAATTATAGAAAATAATTTATATATTTATTTCACTAATGGCGTATACTTTTTTTGGGGGGAGGGGGGTAATTGAGTGGGGTTTTTGTGGAGCTGTAGAGCGGGGCATGGCACACATATAGCAACAAGCTAAGTCATAAGCTTGCTTAGAATGCTGTGTTCTGATTTTTAACAAGTTATAAAGTTTTTATATACAAGGATGTAGACATATGGAGGCTAGTTTTTGAAAAAAAGAAGTGCGAAAAGTAGTGTAGAGACAGTGGGGAACAGACTTTGAAAGTCACAAAGACAATAGAGACAAATAGTTTTTTAATAATTTGATTTTTTTTTTTTTTGTGGTTTATTTTTGAGAAATTTTTATTATTAGACAAGAAGAGACATTTTGACAGTTGTGGTGTGTGCTTTGCGTAAACAAACACGAAAGATTAAAACACATATACACATAACACTTTAGGGATGTTTTACAATATATTTCGAGTACTTACCCTTGAGCGCTATTTGCATTTCCTCCATGTGCGTTACCCATTCCGGTTTGCGATAATCCTTTGAACCAACGATGCCTTTATTTTATAATATAAAAATAGAAATATTTTTTTTTTAAAGCAAGCTTAAAATAGATTTTTCTTGGAAATTCCTATAATTTTTTAACTATATAAAGTGTCTATATAAAAAGTGTTGATAATTATTTGTTGGTGTTTTTTTTTTTTTTCAGTGTAGGGAAGAGTTAGTGGGAATTTTATATACAAGTGGAATAGGAGGAATTTTTTTTCTTTTTTTATACATTATTAATACGCCGCTTTGCTGTAATAAAACTTTATAAACAATTAAATTATAAAATCTAAATAAAAAATTAGCCAAAAACTGTTTAGAAATTATAACGAAAATACCTTCAACTGCAAAGAGCGCTGTGGTGACAGCAACACCCAATGGATTGTATGCTTCGAAACTAATTGTTCCCACATCATCGGGATAAACATGATTGATGAGCAATACAGATGTGCCATCTTCGAAATTTTCGATTTGATATTCTTCGGATGCGAATATCTCTTCGTTGTCGCGTAACCATTTAACCTTTGGTTTTGGTTTGCCAATGACCTTGACTTCCAGTTTCGCTTGTTCACCCTCTTTGGGTTCGATTTTTTCTGGTAGTCTTTTAATAATTTTCGGTGCTTGTTCGTCGATTGAGAGGGTCTGTAAGAATGGCATAGTAAGCTAAATATGTTTGCTGGTTTTTAAAAAAAAATAGTACCTTATCTAGTAGATCCTCTTCAGAACCGGTGAGTCCAGTGATTTCAGAATCGGGGATATATTCAAATGCTGTAAATATTTTTTTTATAGTTTTATTAGCTTGTCGCGAAGTAATATTAAATTATTAGAGCTCGAAACATATATACAATTCGAAATATAAACACATTCATATCAAAACGTGGGAACCTAATGCGCATGCGCAAATTTTTTGTTTATTAAAAAAACAATTTGCACATCTGTGCTACGAAAAATTTGGAAAAGTTATAAGTTAAAAGTGCTATACACGTTAGTTCGAGTAGTGGGAAAATTGTTGCAGATAGTGGGGTTTATATATAGAGTTGATATTAGGTACAGTAAGTGTTGTTGTATTATTTTTTTTTTTGTTGTTTGACTATTTCTAAAGTTGTTATCATTTTTGTTTGTTTTTTTCCGTCTATTTCTAAAAGTGTTATAATTTTTTTTTTTTTTTTTTTTGCATACAAAAACTTTAGTTGTGCTTATTTGTTGTGCTGTACCTTGTATATTAACGCTTGTCTTTGTTATGCTCTCGCCAATCTTATTTGTTGCCACACATTTATATTGGCCATCATTCTCTGGAAATACTTCAGTTATTTGCAGCTGACAAATGCCCTGTAGATCTTGTGATATGGTTGTCTCTTTGGTCTCTACGATTTTCTCATTGTTGTGATACCACTCCACCTTGGGTGTTGGTTTGCCGGTTACCTTGCATGTTAATAGCAACGACTCACCATCCATAACACTAACTGGTTGTATGAGTTCCTCAATAAAATGTGGTGATTCGAATTCAACAACTTCTTCCTGTGGCAAGGCTTCCAATAAGTTAACCGTTGCGGTTGTTGTTACAGAGCCACCCACATTTTCAGCACGACATGTATAGGGTCCTGTGAATTTGCGTTGGAAATCTTCAATGAGTAGCGTTGATTTGTTCGCATGACTAACAATGCGACATTCGGTTGAAGATTTAAGCGGTTCGGTGTGCACAAACCATTGGAACGATGAGAGCGGTTCGGATTCAACGATTGCCTCAAGTATGGCAACCTCATGCTCGCCGAAATATTTCGGTTCGAGTGGTTGTATGAAACGTGGTGGTTTGATTTCCTTGCTAGGCGCTTGATCGGTTACAACAACAGAACCCGAAGATTTGGCCTCGCCCACTTTGTTCTTGGCCCATACCTCATATTTGCCTGTACGTTTGCGCGTCATATTGACTACCTTGATAGTCGTGGTGGACTCTGTTGTCTCAATGATAGTCTCTTCGTTTTCAATAATTTCGCGTCCATTACGCATCCATTTGATTTCCGGTTTCGGCTGTCCATCATACTTGGCTTCGAATAGCAGTGTGCCACCATGTGGTATGACAAGTGCACTCAATGGTGTTACAGTGGGCGGCTTCAACAATTCCTTGGGTGCTTCATCGACACGGCTCATAATATTCGCATTGCCAACAGCACGTCCAAATGGATTTTGTGCCTGTATCGAATACATAATGGCTTCGTTCGGTGTCGGATTGATGACCTCCAGCGCAACATCGCCGGTCACTTCGTTGTAGAACATTTGCACCGTTTCGCTGGGTATAACCTCTTCAATGCCGCGGTACCATTTCACTTGTGGTTTCGGCTTGCCCGTTACTTGGCAGGTGACTGTCACCTTAAGGCGTTCGGGTGATTTCTCCTCGTGGAACTCTATCTTGAGTGGTTTTGTGAACTGCGGTGCTAAGCCTTGTTCTTTTTCTGCATTTTTGTAATACATTACGGAATTTGTGTGTTAGAAAATACAAATTGTGTTTTATAAGAAAATATTTTCAGTGTATGTAAAAATGTGTATAAACAAAATTAAACAAAATATACAGGTTCTCATTTGGCTATTTTTAGATATAATCTCCTCCGTACAGTTGGAGTTTAAATTGTAGTCTAGTAAAATATTGCAACTATGGTACTTACCTAACAATATATTCGTGCGACTTGTGGCCACTCCCGCCTCATTCTTAGCCTCACACGTGTAAACACCAACATCGCTTGGCGTCACCTTCGCAATTTTTAGTTGCGCAACTTGCTCTACCACCGTTATCTCGTACTTCTCAGATGCAAACAATAGCATATCGTTGAAGTACCAATTGATTTCTGGAAACGGTACACCCTCCACTTTGCACTCGAGTACCGTTGGTTCTTCGGGCACAACTTGACGTGGACGTAGTTTTTCCGTAATGCGTGGTGGCTTAATTTCCTTCTTCTTTTTCTTGACAATCTTGCGTTCCTGACCAATAACTTCCGATGTTGTTGTCTCCTCTTGATTTTGTATCAGTTGTTGATCTTCAATGAGCTCCTCTTCGGCCAGTTTGTCGATGCCTTCTTGTATGCGTTTTTGCGTGATTAGCTCAAGTTCGGGCAATGGTTGACTGTCATCGAGCACAACACGTCGTTTTTCTTTCTTGATTATATTTGAGGTTATCTTCATCTCCAAGTCGCGGCGCACATCTTCAACATCAAGTTCGATTAATTGCTCCGTTGTAATAAATTGCGGTCTGGTATCTTCAGTCTTCTTGAGTGTAATAGTCTTTTGTGAGATCTCTTGTGAAACTTCATTGACCTCTTCGATTTCAGCCACTGCAGCTTCAAGTAGCTCTGGTTGCTCCTCTGTGGCAGCTTCCTTGAGACGCTTTGTACGTTTCTTTTGTGCTTTCTGTTTTGTTGCTGGTATTTCTTCCGTCGGCGCGATCTCTTCCTCGGGCAGCACTTCTTCTGCAACAGCTACTTCTTTGACATCATCGATTGGTGTATCTTCTGCTTGGTCTTCCTCAGCAATTGGTTCAGCGAAAGGTTCTGCTATTTCCTCAGACACTTCGTCTATCGATGGCGTAGCCTTCTTCAACTTTGGCTTCTTCTTCTTTTCCTTCTTTACCTTTTCTTTGGTTGGCTCCTCTTCGTCAGGTACCTTAAGTGGTTCAATGTCAAGCTCTGGCTCTTCAATAACCGGTTTTTCTTCAGGCACAAGTTTAGGCGCAGGTACTGTTTTAACTGGTTGCTCTGGCACTTCTTTTGGTTTAGCTGGTATTGGCTTAAGTTGTACCTCTTCAGGTTGTTCTTCTGCTAGTGGTCGTCGCTTGCCAGTGGGCCATTGCTTCTCTTCGGCTACTTCCGCGACAGGCTTTTTCTTTTCACCACGCTTCCATGGTACTTGTGGTTGTACTTCTTCGACAATTGGTTCTTTTTCAATATCGATATGTTCAGCCTCTTCTAATTGTACTGGTTCTGCATCAGGGATTTCTGGTAGTTCTTCGTGCTTTGGCTTCTTCACCTTCTTTGTCTTTTTCTTTTCCTCCAGCACGAATTCTTCTGCAAGCTGTTCAACATGCTGTAATGTAACGTCTTCCAATTTTTGTTCTTCGGGTTTAGGTGTTCCACGCTTGACTGGTTTTAGGCGTACCTCCTCGATGGTTTCTTCCTGTGGCAGAATTTTCTTTGGTCTCGGTGCGGGTTTCAGCTTGACATCTTCAACCTTTTCTTCAATTGTCTCAGGTTGTGGTTTTGGTTTGACTACGACTTCTGGTTGTGGTATAACCTTTTCTTCTGGAAGTACTTCTTCGCTTATCTCCTCAACTTGCGGTATTTCTTCTGGCGCTTCCTCAAATTCTTCTTCAATTTCATCATCAGGCTCTTCAGTTGTTTCTTCTCCAATCTTTTTGACCTTTGGTTTCTTCTTCTTGATGATGCGTTTCTTGGTCACTTCTTCGATTTGTTCTTCCTTAACCACATCCTTGATTTCAACATCTTCTGTTTCTGGTGTTGTTGGTTGTGGCAGTTTTTCACTTATAGTGACTCTCTTAACGGGTTTCAGTTTAATGTCTTCCACTTGTTCTTTCTCTGGCATTGGACGTTGCTTTCTTGGCACTGATTTCAAATTGATTTGTTCCACCTTTTCCGGTTCTTGAGGTTGATCAACTGGTTTCTTAATCTTTTCGACCTCTTCAGGCTTTTCTTCTACTAATACTTCTTCTTCCTCTTCTGGAACTTCAAATTCTTCTGGTTCCTCAATAGCTTCCTGCTCTTCGGTTATCGTTTTCTTTGGCTTCTTGACTTTTTTTACTTTCCGAACTTTGTCGACGACTTCTTCTTGTTCTTCAACTATTGTTTCTTTGACTTCAGGTACTTCTTCTGTTTCTTCAACTTCTGTTTCCGGTTGTTCTTCTGAAACTTGTTTCTTTGGCTTCTTGACCTTTTTCACTTTGCTTACTTTTTCGACCACTTCTTCTCCTTCGACAACCACAGTTTCTTCGATTACAGGTACTTCTTCTATTTCTTCCTCAACAATTTCTTCTTCTGGCACTTCAGGTTCTTCAATAGTTTCCTGCTCTTCCGTAACCTGTTTCTTTGGCTTCTTGACCTTTTTCACTTTGCGTACTTTTTCAACCACCTCTTCTTCTCCTTCGACAACAACGGTTTCTTCGATTACAGGTACTTCTTCTATTTCTTCCTCAACAATTTCTTCTGGCACATCAGGTTCTTCAATAGTTTCCTGCTCTTCCGTAACCTGTTTCTTTGGCTTCTTGACCTTTTTCACTTTGCGTACTTTCTCAAGCACCTCTTCTTCTCCTTCGACAACAACGGTTTCTTCGATTACAGGTACTTCTTCTATTTCTTCCTCAACAATTTCTTCTGGCACTTCAGGTTCTTCAATAGTTTCATGCTCTTCGGTAACCTTCTTTTTCGGTTTCTTTACCTTTTTCACTTTGCGTACTTTCTCAACCAATTCGCCTTCTATTTCTTCAACCACGGTCTCTTCGATTTCAGGTACTTCTTCAGTTTCTTCAGTTGGTACCTCAATTTCTTCGACTTCCTCTTGTTCGACAGGTTTTGTTTTTGGTTTCTTTATTTTCTTAACTGTGCGAGTTTCTTCCACCACTTGCACCTCCTCTTCTTTTTCAACAACTTCGTCAATGACATCTTCTTCGACTGGCTCAGGCTGTTCCTCTTCTGGTTGAGCAGCCTTTTTCTTTGGCTTTTTAACCTTTTTCACAGTACGAGTTTCTTCGATTTCTTCTACTTGTTCCTCTTCTACTTCATTGCTTGGTTGTGCTTCTTCTACAAGTGGAGTTTCTTCGGTTTTTGGAACCTGTGGTTTTGGTTTCTTCTTTCCACGCTCCCACAATACTGGTGCAACTTCTGCTGGTTGTGGTTTGGGCTCTTCTGGAAGTTCATCCACAGCCTCTTCGTAAGCCTGAGTTGGCTGTTCTTGCTCTACTACCTCTATGGGTTTGGTACGTTTAACAGGTTTGAGTTGTACTTCCTCCGGTTTAGGTGCCTCCTTTGGTTTTTGTCTAGGTGTTGGCTTTAGTGCAACCTGTTCCACCATTTCTTCTACTTGCTGCGGTATTACACGACGTTCGGGTTTCTTTTTAGTTTCTTGTGTAACAATTTCTTCTGTGGTTTGTTGCACCTCTTCAGTTTGTGCAACTTCGGTAATTTGTTGCGCCTGTGGTTTCTTCTTTCCACGTTCCCACAATACTGGTGCAACTTCTGCTGGTTGTGGTTTCGGTTCTTCTGGAAGGTCATCTACAGCCTCTTCATAAGCTTGAGTTGGCTGTTCTTGTTCTACAACTTCCATGGGTTTGGTGGGTTTAACAGGTTTGAGTTGTACTTCTTCCGGTTTTGGTGCCTCCTTTGGTTTTTGTCTAGGTGTGGGCTTTAGTGCAACCTGTTCAACCTTTTCTTCTACTTGCTGTGGTATTACACGACGTTCGGGTTTCTTTTTAGTTTCTTGTGTAACAATTTCTTCTGTGGTTTGTTGCACCTCTTCTGTTTGTGCAACTTCGGTAATTTCTTGCGCTTGCGGTTTCTTCTTTCCACGTTCCCACAATACTGGTGCAATTTCTGCTGGTTGTGGTTTCGGTTCTTCTGGAAGTTCATCCACAGCCTCTTCATATGCTTGAGTTGGCTGTTCTTGTTCTACAACTTCCATGGGTTTGATAGGCTTAATAGGTTTGAGTTGTACTTCCTCTGGTTTTGGTGCTTCCTTTGGCTTTTGTCTAGGTGTAGGCTTTAGTTGAACCTGTTCCACTTTTTCCTCTACTTTCTGTGGTATTACACGACGTTCGGCTTTCTTTTTCGTTTCTTGTATAACAATTTCCTCAGTGGTTTGTTGCGCCTCTTCAGTTTGTGCAACTTCGGTAATTTCTTGCGTTTGTGGTTGTTTCTTTCCACGTTGCCACAAAACAGGTTTCAATTCTTCCGGAGCTTGTGGTGTTGGTTGCTCTGGTAGAATATCAACTGCTTCTTCAAAGACTTTAGTTGGAGTTTCTTCAATCTGCTTTTCTGTAGGTTTCACTGGTTTCTTCTTACCACGTTCCCACATTACAGCCTGTGGTTGCTCCGCAGCAGGTTGTGCCGGCTCCTCAATAGTTTCATCAACGGCAACTTCCTGTGTTTTTATCGGTTGTTCTTCTTGTATGATTTGTTGTGGCTGTGGCTTTTTCTTGCCACGTTCCCACAGCACCGGCTGCAACTGTTCCGGTTGTGGCTGAGGCTGCTCTTCAATCAACTCATCCACAGCCTCCTCATATGCTTTCTGTGCTTGTACCTCTTCCACAACTTGTGCAGTAGGACGTGTAGTCTTGAGTGGCTTCAATTGGAATTCTTCAGCTTGTTGTTGCGGTTTGGGCTGCTGTCTTGGCGTTGGTTTCAATGTAACTTGCTCCACACGCTCCTCAGTTTGCCTTGGTGCTAACACTTTGCGTACTGCAGTCGTCTTGGTTTCCTCGACTAACAATTGCTGTTCCTCGATTTGAGTCGTTTGTATAACTTGTTGTTGCTGCAAATCAGTGACTTGTTGTTGCAGCTGTACAGTTTGTTGCTTTTTGCCACGCTCCCACATAACTGGCGCGAGTTCCGGCTGATGTGGTGTTGGTTCCACCAATGTATCATGCATTTCCTCATACGTCTTTGGTTTCTCATCAAACGGTTGCTGTATTGGTTGTTGAGGTTGCAGTGGGTGAGGTTGTACTGGTTGCTTCTTACCACGATCCCACATGACTGGTTGCGGTTGCAACATTTGTTGTTCTTCGGTATCATGTCTTTCTTGTAGATGCAACAACGACGAGTCCTCAATCTGTACAAACTGTTGTGCATCACGTTGTTGACGCCAGTTGTAAGCTTCCTCCTGTGTACGCTGGTTGATCAACTTCTGATGTTCATACTGTTCGAGACTCATCAGTTTGCTATCCTCCACGGTGACATATTGCTGGCGTGGTGCCTCTTCGGTAATAGTTGTTTGTTTCGTAAGTTTCTGGCGTTCAATTGTATCAGAGGTAACACTGATTGTGTCCTCCACAGAGGTAAGTGGTTGTAATTTAGGACGCTGTTGCTGCTTTCGCCAGTTGACTGCTTGTTGTTCTGCAATAATACGTTGTGCCTCAAGTCTTTCACGCTCCGAAACGCTCATAATATTAACATCCTCTGTTGTGACATATTGCTGTTTGAAGAGTGGCGATTGATCTTCGTAGTGTTGGAGATCTTCGCGACGCACTAACTTTGCAATCGAGCTCTTTGAACTGTCATCGATTTGCATGACAACTGTATCCTCAATAGCAGTCTGTGTCTCTTGTGTGACAATCTCTTGCGCTTCCAGATGACGAAGTTCGACTTCTTCAATCTTGAACTTCTCAATTTGTTTGGTCACGCGTTCAACGCTCTTAAGATGCTGACGCATTTCCTTCCATGGTATGGTATCTTGCTTTTGATGTTGTGTAATCAGTTTTTCCATTTGATCAGTCATCTCCATGATTTCAATGCTTTCCATGCTCTTCAAACGTTGAATTTCCTTATCACGTTTAGCCTGCTCGATTTGTGCCATCTGTGGCACTTGTGGCAATTCATCAGTAACGATGGGCTGTTCCAATGGACGCAAATAAACTTCATCTATATCGAATTTGTTCAATTGCTGCTGTACACTTTCGACTGCTTTGAGCTTCTCACGCATTGTTATCCATGGAATGGCTTCTTTTTCAGTCTTGCCAGCAATAATTTGTTCTAGCGTAGCACCCAGACTTGTTAGACCTCTATCGCGCTCATTTTTAATGGATTTTAAAACTACCGTCGCCGCTTCTAATTTTGGTGTAGGTTTCTTTTGTTCGATTGGTGCCGGTTTCAAACTTATGGTCTCTTCTTTCCACGATTTGACTGGTTCTGGCTTGAAGCCGGGCAGGAATGGTTGTTTCTCCAGTGACCGACCACGATTCGGGCGTGATGATTTACGCCATGGTACAAGATTCGATTGTGGCTGCAGAGATTTGCTGCGTACCTTGGTCTTCTTGGTGCGTGAGCGTGCCTGATGGCCATTGACGCCCAAATATTGGCCATACTGTGACGGTGGCTGCTGCTGCTGGTGCGGTTGCAGGTGTTGCGGTGATTCGGGCGAGCTATCTTCCTTGCCAGAGGAAGACGATTCATCTTCGGCGGAATCTATTGTACTCAATTGATAGGCCGAGATACGCCGCTCTAAAAAAAATAAAGAAAAATAGAAACAAATAAAAATTTAACAGATGTAAGTATTTACATCAATCAATCATAATTAGAAATTTAATTGCATTTCGTACTGAATCTACTTGAAAGGCCTTGGTTTTTTTTTTACTTACCCAAAATACAGCACACTTAAAATCCAATTTAATTCAATAAGCGTTTAATACATACCTTGTTTCTACAATATATTCTGACCTTGAGTGATATTTTAGCTTTAGAAAAATATTTAAAAAAGAACATAAACAATGAACTTGAATTTTCATTTTATTTTTCTAATATTTTCAGTTTAAGTTGTTCCGAAATATTTATGTATGCATAAATTTGCGTTTCTTTTGCACCAATGACTAATGTCGTACAGATTTATAACATAATAATTTATGCTCAGACAGCCTCGTCAGTCTGCGCCCTGTTTAATGCTTGAAATTAGTCGTATATACTATATAAAATATTTTATTTTATTATTGGAATAAAATAAGAAAACTTAGTTTGCTTGTTTTTGCCAAAGCAACTAATATGACAACTCATCTGCTTTGACCGTGAAAATATAAATTGGTTTTTATTTGCTGAGGTCAATAATTTATACGAAGGTAAAATCTTTTATATATTTTTCTTAAATAATTGGTTTTGCCAACATGTGTGGCAAAATAGATTCGTTATTTCAGTTAAATATTTATAGCATATTTATGCAGTTTTATGTTTCAACTATCAGAATCTAAGAAAGCTATTTTTGTTTCGTTCGGAGGCACATCTAGTCATTTGTTTATCAATTCCCATAGCGTTTGGTATAATAAATTTAATTATGTTTGTAGTAGATACTTGAAAGCTTTCTTTTGATTTTTTTTTTTTTTCCAAAGGAAAGCTAAATATTTGTATGAAAATGTGTACAGATTTTATAATACGTTGTTGCATTGATGACCTGATTTTTATTTTTGTTTAGTTAAGGCATCACTTCCAGAAGTGTTATTCAGTTGGGAAACACTTTCAGTTGCATTTTTAAACAAAAGCAAAGCGAAATAAATAAGTGTAGGAAGTTGAAAAGTGACTGTACACAAACGAGAATTATTTTTTTTAGATATATACAATAGGCGAAAGAACTAATGAAGAAAGTTTATTAAATTTGTTAAGTGTTGCTACGCCCCCTTTTTTCTTCTTTTGTCTTTTTTAAAGGTGACGTATCGCCCAGAATAAAATTTTTCAAGTCTAATTTTAGAATATTTGATTTATCAAGGCATGCTACGAAGACTTAATAAAATTACTTCTCCCGATCCCATTAACATGTATTTGTTATATCGCTTATAAGGTGGGTTGGACATTGTCTCCTCTGATTTTGACCAAACTTAACAGGATTACTTCTCTCAGCCCCATTAACATGTCTACCGAATTCCATCCCTGTTCCTCAAATGTATGGAAAGATATGTTGAATTTTGTTTATAGCTTATATGGGGGTTAGCCACCACACAGGATTATATCTCCCGATCCGATTAACATGTGTACAAAATTTCACACCTGTACTTCAAATAGATGCAAAGATTTGTTGAATTTTGCTTATCGATTGTATGGGTGGAGGGAAATCGCCCCCCTTGATTTCGAATAACTAGAGATGGCTCGGCCCATAGTCTATTTTGTCATTTCGAGCTGGTTCATTTAATTGAACTGCGCCAGAGAAGCTGATTTATTGCCGTAAATTTTAGATATCCCTACATCAATATATTAGAAATCTTGGCAGAAACGTGTTCAAAATGTTCACCTTTCTAGAATTATGGGCCTTGCTTATAGCCAGTAAAGGTTGCCTGAAGATGGCCCACTTAGAGCTATATATTTTGCGAATTGATTCAGTGAAATAGGCCTTCTTATGTAAAGTACCTACGATTATATTGCATCAAACTGTTCAATGATGACTATATACCTATATAATACAAGAACGCCTTCAACAAATGATATAATTATAATATCAAATTTTGTATGTTGGATATATTCCTATCTAGATTCGTACTACTGTTCAGCAGTACTGGTTTGAGATGATATTTGGTATAATCGGATCTAAAGTTGGATGCATTGGACCAGTGTGAACAGTTTGGCCAAACGATAAAGTTTCGATGACCATATATCACTTGATGATGTTATTTAACGGTGTGCTTTGACACAAATTTGCAACTAGTCTTGATATAGCTTGTGTACAAAGCTGTCCAAATGACTTATTCTGTGTCATAAAAAATACTGTCAGTTCATTGTTTTATTGGTGAGGATACTTTGGGTGAATAACGACGGCTGTTGGTCTACAATCCATCCATAGAATATACTAGGATATTCGATGTTAAGTTGTGTTGTATCCTATGGTGCTTAATATTTTTGAAACAGACAGAAGAAACAGAAGGAAGAAAAAGTTGGCGTCCATGAAAACAACATGACTTCAAAAATATAGTACCATCAGAATTTAATATGTGGAGAACTCCGAATGCAGTTAATATTCTGTGCACAGTACCAAGAGGTTAAGCCTATGTAAAACCGATAAAAATTATCTGACACTGCGTTGGAAAACTATGTAAGGATGCTTCACCTATATACCAATTAACATAACCCACCATATATTTAGGTTACATCCCATATAGAGCCACCGTTCACTTTATTCATTTCTAGGTAAATTTTTTTTTAGCTGAGCACTTTGACTTACCGTACAAACTTAAACCTTTTTATGAGTTTTTGTATAGAAAATATATTTATTGTTTTTGTTAATTTATTTCAAAACGAAAGATTTGGTATTTTACACAAATACATACTAACAATATTTCCATGAAGGTCCAATTGGAACACTAAAAGCGTTAGCCTCTACACAAAAGAAGAGTCGATATAGACATGTCCGTCTGTCCGACAAGCCGAGAACTTTGTGACTATGAATGATAGAGCCTTAAAGTTAGGATATTTGGTCTCTATTATTCCCTCTTTAAATAAGTAGTAAACTCCTTTTTAAGAGATAGTACTTATTAAAACTTGAGCATCCATTCTGAGTTCTTGTATAAAAAAATATTGTTTTTCTTCATATTTAAGCAGAAATTGCAAAATATGGTATAACTTCCGACAATTTAAATATATTATTCTATATTGGTCTATATCGGACCAATAGAAGGGGTATGTATCCCTTTACAAATTTGGACCTGTTTCTGGGATTTCAAAAAACTATTTCTTAGTTTATTTAAGGTAATTTCCAATAGTTCGAATAAATTATCCCACACGGAACTAGATAGTGAGGATAAATGGTAGCTCGTGCAGCGTTCATTCTTGTTTATTTTTATTTGCTTGAATTACGAATTTAATATATCTATATATATATATATATATATATATATGTATGTATTAATAAAAAAGATTAAAATGTATTCACTTTGTGCCAAAATATCCGCTGATTGATTGGTAAATCTATATATTTCAGCGAATATGAATCAACATGCTGCTACGCTGAGTTTGCGAACTCATTTTTATCATACTGAATAATCAAGTGTGACAAAAGACACACGCGCATGTCTTAAGAACATGGCACATTCACGCTCATCTATCAAACGATTACACCTCGTCTAATTTCGTTGCTGTCGGGAACGAGCTGGTGAAAGTGTTGGCAAGTGTTATAGAACGTGCCAAATTACTAGGGAATTAATCATAGAAATCATTTTAAGCAATATTTTGGTATATATACGACGACTTGTACAGACAATAAATAAATGCGCAGCGATCCTCGACCAAAAACTAGTCTAAATGCAACAAAATGGGGCACGGTGACGTTGATGCTGGTGAAGAGTCGGGGCAAAAGAAACAAAGACTCTTCATAGTTGTGCCAAAAATAGCAACATGATTAGTAAATACGTCACCAGGTGGTACTCACACCTATGCGGAACGTTCTGCGGTGTGGCGCTGTTTGTTGGACAGCAGCATATAGCTTGAGATTAGGTACGAGTAATTTGTTGTTGTTGGAAGTGCTGCAGAGAACAAATTTCAGACAATATGCGATCGAACGAGCGCACGTACGAACGAGCAGCCGTTCAGTCTTTTTCGACAGTTCAAGGCATAAGGTAGCACCAGACCAGACCAGACCAACTGCCGACGTGTGTTTTGTGTTAATAAAATTTCTTCTTTTTTTTTTCTTTGAAGTGCAGTGTATAAAATAAAAAAAGTTCAACTGAAGATAATTAAATTAATTTTTCTACTTACCAAAGTTTGCAGTTTTTATAAGCATCGGCAAAGGAATAAGTTAATTAATATATAAAAAATTATTTTTATAAAATGCATTTGTTTTTAATAATTTATTTTAATTTTTTAATTTGCGGTAATTTACATGAAAAAGGAGTACATTTAAAATAAACAACAAATAAAACTGAAATCATAAATAAATAAAATAAAACACTTAAACAAAGAAAATAAAGTAGTACATACAAAAAAAAAAATTATGCTGATACTGGCAGATAAAGAAATTATTTAAATTAATTATTTGAAATAAAAAATAAAAGGAGAGTCGCATGAGTTTTTATGATTAATTTTTTAGTAAAGCGTTTGTGTTTACCATAAAGAAAAATAGAGCAGCAAATAAGCGGCATATGAACAATTTTTTTTTGTTTCTAATCAATTGATTAAATTGATTAAATTGTTTAAATTGGAAGACTTTATGCTTTTGTTTTGGCTTTAACGTACAACAATAACAACGTACAACTACAACGAAAGTGTGTTTTTGTTGTGGATTGTTGTTTTTGGTGTATAAGAACATGAAATTATTTAACAATAAGATAATATACAAACGATTAGTAGTATATAGTATATATATATATATGTAAAAAAGCAATAATAAAAAATGAATAATAAAATCTCATGCAACGTCATCATCATCATCAAAATCATCAATCGTAAATTATAATATATATAAATTAAATATAACATAAATCGTTTGTATGAAGTAGTAAACACACATAAAACATTTTCGCATTTGGAGTTTCAAGTAGGATCAATCGAGCTTAAACGAAGGCAACACATTTTGTGGTTTGGATTGGAAAAAGTTTGAAAAAGTATTTTCAAAAAATTTTTATATAAAAGTTTTTGTACTAATTTAACATTTTACAATTTATAGATTTCAACTAGACAACTTGGCTTATTTTTGAGGCTGACAAATTAATTGTGTATGCAATTGACGGATGACTACTTGTTCCACTTCGCTACAGAAATAATCGAAATGAATCAACCTAAACATTAAGAGATCAGCAGATCAGAACAGTCAGCACAGCGAACAGACACCGTGATTAATGCAATTAGTTTAAAATGAAAAATTTTCTTTGGCTGGCAATCATCATAAACTGAATCATTAGTTTATTTTGCCAGTTGCCAAAAAATATCATATATATTATACAGATTTTTATTCTTTTATTTGTTTCTATGCAAATATCTGAAATATTAGCAAAGATCGCCGTCCCAATCGCCATAGGAAACAACAAATAACTTGTAGGTAATTTATTATTTTATTCTTTCAATTTAAGATTTTTTATTTTGCAATAATGCAATTTTTGTATAAAAATATATGTGTTTTGCTAAGCGTTTCTAAATTTTTCTTCAATTTAAATGTTCTTTAGAAAAAATGTATTTTTAGTATTTATTTTGCTTGTCATACGAAGAAATTTAAATAAATTTCCAAGACTTCTTGTAGAAGCGCACCAAAAACAAAATGAAATCATAATAAATTGCTGTTTTCTTTTTTTGAAAAATTGTTGAAGGAAAAACAAACATTTGAAAGGTACAACATGGCGCATATAAAAATAGCAACAGATTTGTAGCTGCTAATCTATTGGAAATTAGTACATTTGGGCACATCGGAACCACGCCCGAATGTTCCAAAATGTACAACATACGTTTCTACTTTGGCAACCTACAAATCATCATCAACTACAACTCATTTCTTTTTCAAATTTCTAAAAGAAAAATAATTTTCGGAAAATTTTGCGCACGAAAAATAGCTGCCTGAAATGTATCTGCAGGCAAATGTATCTACAATACTACTGCTACTAGCTATGCTACGTTTAGACATTTGTCCGTCCATTTGTCTGTGTATCTTTTAGTCTTTTGCGCTACATCTGTCATCCATAATATTGTCGGCTAATAACCACGAAATATACATTTCTAAGTTTTACGCTCGAGTTGTTGGCGGTGCGTTTTTGCGCACGTCCCCACAATTATGGTTTGTGTGCTATATTTCTAACTATAACTGACGGATTTAGTGTCTATAGCTAAACACACGCAGCCAAATTCTATAGATACATAATTTTGAAAAACATTTTTGAGCATTTTTCTGAGTGTTTTTCTCTGCATTTGAGCACTTTTCTTTAGAACTGAGTCATACACATTTTCTAAAAAGTATCTTTCATATTTTTGCGCTAATTTGTAGAACACAATTAATTGCCAGCCAAGAGTAAATGTGCCAAATAAAAAAAAATATATTTAATTGCTATAATAAAATAAATGTTGTTTGCAAAAAATAATTTATAATTATTTTCTTTTTTATTATTTTTTAATTATAAAAATTCTTCTTTTTTTGTGTGTTAGATATATCTCTTTTTTTTTTTTGTTTGGATAATTTGTAATAATTTCTTTTTCGGGTTAGTATAGAATTCGTTTTCAACATATTAAAATAATTGTTCAAACTTTTACGACTAGCTCTAGTTAGATGTGTTGCTTTCGTTTTTTTTTTTTTGTATCTTATAGATTCGTTTCGTACATATACATAGACTACTGCATTTTCGCTGCGAACAGTTTTGCTAGCTATTGCATAGTTTGTGGTCTTTTAGCTAAGTACGTTTTGTATAAAAGAACTCTTTGAGTATTTTACTATATTTTGTGTGTATGTCAGACCACTGTTCGCAATTCTAATGGCAGTATTTATGATTTTTGAGTTTTTTTTTGGTTCTTTTATAATTTAATCCTTACTTTTAACAGTCAGTTTAGCTGAAGATTCAACTTGTCCAGTTGATGACGTTACACGTACTGTAAAGATACCCGAATCTTCTTCGTAGGTGGTTCCGATTAGGAGCACAGCGCTGTTTCCATCGAATATCATCTGTAATGAGTTGCATTCAAAAATGAGTTAATATTTAGAGAAGAGATAATTTTTCGATGAAGTGTATAACTGTTGTTCAAGTGTATAAAAGTTGTAAAACTCAGTTTGATTTATATCATTTATATCACACATCAATGGAAATTATTTTAAGAACATGATCGTCCACGTGCGGAACACCTATCTAGGGTATCAATGTAGAAACTCACTTTAGAAGAACATTATATATAACCACACTAGGGCACTCTATGGGTCTTCTCTGGAGCAACACAAATGGGGATATATTTTTTTTATCACCATTGAGTACCACTCTAGCACAGCACTGAAAAACATTTTTCTAAGATAATAATCTAAAACAAATTTCTAAAATATAACGCCATGACAACCCTACACCACTCTAGAATATCCCCTTAAAACACCACCCTAGAACACCACTTTAGAAATCCACTCTAGAACCACCACTCTATAACACCACTCTACAAAAGCATTCTAGAGCACCACTCTAGAAAATCACTGTAGAACACCATTCTAGAACACCACCCTAGAACACCACCCTAGAACACCACTCTAGAACACCACCCTAAAAAACCACTCTAGAACATCACCTTAAAACACCATCCTAGAACATCACTTCAGAAAACCAATCTAGAACTCCATTCTAGAGCACCATTCCAGAACACCAAGCTAGAACACCATTCTAGAGCACCACTACAGAACACCAATCTGGAACACCATTCTAGAACACCACTCCAGAACACCAATTTAGAACACCATTCTAGAACACCATCCTAGAACACCATTCCAGAACACCAATCTAGAACACCATTCTAGAACACCACCCTACAAAACCACTCTAGAACATCACTTTAAAACACCACTCTAGAACACCACTCTGGATCAACACTTTAGAACACCACAACACCACCCTAGAACACCACTCTAGAATACCACCGTAGAACACTACCCTAGAACACCACTCTAGAACATCATCCAAGAACTCCACCATAAACCATTTGATCCATTCACCTAGTATAGGCTCTATTTAGATCAAAAATGCATTTTAAAACTTTACAGGGCAGATCTAGAATTCCCATTTTTATACATGCAGAACTTAAAGTGAAACTCACTTCCTTTGTCAGTCAGTCAGTCATTCCTCCTGTTCTAAATGGCCACTAACAAGCCAAACCCATGAGCTTTCTTATCGGGCAAAGATGTTCATGGATAGTATATTGAAGCTATTGTATCTGATATTATCAGTGAATCTTGATTAAAAAAAAAGTATTTCATCAATTACTCGATTAAAATTCTAAACTAAAGGAAATCACAACGATATGAAGGTTCCGCAAACCTATTCGCTTAAAATTTTAAATTTAATGTAAGCACATATCTCAGAGAACATCAAGAAGTTTCTAGAAATTTTCTGCTATTTTATGTTCTCATATTTCTAATGATGAAATGTCAGCTTGAACCAAAACGATAAGTTTTGGATTAGCTAATCAACACTCCCGTATTCACAAAGGAAGCCAAAAAATGGGACGGCTTTTAGAATGCCTCTAAAGATATATTGTTCTGTTTATCAGTATGAAGCGGATAATCGCAGCTCAACTCAGCTCAGCTCCGCTAACTGTGTGCTAGTTGTCTAAATACTATAGGAAGTTTATTGCCTCCATTTTAATTTGGAAACAATAAATTTTAGTAAAATTTTCTTAGCAAATTTGCACTCACCTGAAAATCAGGAGTTTCCGGTATTAATGCACCCTCGCGGAACCATTGCACGCTTGTTGCCTTCACTTTGCCGGTAACCGTGGTCTTAAATTGAGCTGGCATGCCTTCCGTTACGGAGACATCCTTGAGCGCAGTAATTGTTGGCGGAGCATCTAGATTCTCAATTGGTCGCACCTTCAATTGAGCACTAGTATTGATGCTACCCAGTTTATTCTCTGCAACACACTTATATGTACCCTCATCCTCGGGGAATGCTTCCGAGATGACCAGTTGATAGTATTCACCTTGACGTGTCATTTGGAAGTAACGCGATGGTTTAACAATATTTTCACCGCGCATCCAGCGTGCAGTTGGTGTTGGTTTACCCTCAACGCGACAGCGGAAGATAACCTTGCTGCCCTCCTCGACCGAATGACTCTTCAGTTGTTCGACAATATGTGGTGCTTTCTCGGTGCCGGGTGTAGTTGGTTTATCGGGTTTGCTAGGCGATTGTACAATGCAATCAGCATCGCAACGTGCCTCACCGGCGGCATTAACAGCAACACATTCATA
Source organism: Leucophenga maculata (assembly GCA_035044805.1). Classification (NCBI taxonomy): domain Eukaryota; kingdom Metazoa; phylum Arthropoda; class Insecta; order Diptera; family Drosophilidae; genus Leucophenga; species Leucophenga maculata. The sequence continues at coordinate 941,906 of JAWNNP010001005.1, read as the reverse complement.
GCGACCAGAATCCTCAGCGGTGGGTTCGATAATAAGCAATGTGTGTACACTATCCTCTTCGAGCATTTTGAATTTAATGCTAGGTTGCACTTTGCTGCCATTCTTTAGCCAGTAGACATCGTATGGACGTGTACCGGTAACCTTGGCATCGAAACGTGCCAACTGACCAGTGGATACTGTTGTGCTTTGAATGGTACTTACAAAGCTTGGTGGTGCCATGCCGCCTTTGCCGGCACGACGACGTTCTTCAACAACCAAATTAGCGCTGCACTTAGCGGTGCCTCCACGATTCTCAGCAATGCACGAAAATACAGCCGAATCCTCAACGAAGACTTGACGTATAATCAAAATTGATTTACCACTGAACGTATGAATTTGCAGATCGGGCGAATTCTGTATGGGATAACTTTCGCGGAACCATTTTACTGTAGGCATTGGCTCACCATCGAATTCGACTTCGAATTTGGCTTGCTCATTTTCAAAGACGCGGCAGGGTTGTATCTTCTTGGTGAAGACTGGTGGTTTGGAAGGCTTAACGGGGCCCTTAACCACACGTTCCTGTATGGTACCCTTATGCTCAACTTCCGTGGTTTCAGTAGCGGTGATCTTACGTGTGATTTCTAAGTCACCTTGAATTTCCTTCTGCACTTGCTGTTGCTTGTTCATGTGCACTTCACGTCCATGCACTGAAGATTCGGAGGGTTCAATTGGTTTCTGTACAATTTTCTTAGTTTGTGTAGTCGCCTGGTTTACCTGTGTCGTTTGCTCTTGACTGTTGCGAAAAGAAGGGTGGTTTGAATTTCGAGTTATACCTAAACTTTTGGTTTTTAAATACTTACAGATTTTCTTCATAGGACTGTGCCATGCCCTTGGCTTGAGAACTGCTGACAATCTTCTCACCGGGTATGGCATACTGATGTGTGTCCTTGCGCAAATTAGTCTCCTTCAACAATTGCTCGGTTTCAATTGCTTGCAACTTGTTGTAGTAATCTTCACTCTTCTTGGCCTTAACGGACTGTTGCCATTCCGGTGTTTGTGGCTTGAACTGCTTAGGCTTCAGATGCTCAACACCTTTGAGTGTGTGAGCGGTCTGTTCGGACAAGTATTGCTTACGTTCGTCAAATACCTTCTCAAGTTCGTTGTCTTGACGTTCCTTCTGATAAGCGGTTAGCTCGTAATCATACCAGGCTATATATTGAGATTTAAATTTTGGATGTTTTTAATTGAAACAGATGGAAACATATAAAAGACATTTTCGGGTATATAAATACTATTATATACAGAGGCAATAGAATGGGATTAAAAAAAAGCATTATTACGAAATTTGCATGTATTTATAATTATACATCATGCAGTTTGATTCATAAAATTAGTTATGAAAGTTATTGACGAATGCGAAATACTGAGTTAGAAGCTTCATTTGTTAAATGATTTCATAGAATAGTTGAATGCATTTGAAGAGAATTTGATTTGATAACTGAAAGCAGTTACACACAGTGGGACACTGGGTTTGTAAGTGCACAAAGACAATGATATACAGCCATGTTCCGGTTTTCGCTTTCGCCTAAATTTGCGAAAGTGAAGTCATTAAAATGTTAAGTTTTGTACGTTTAGGTGTTTTTTTTTTATCACACAAAATTCATGTGATTACAAATCGTAAAATCAACACGAAATAACCAAAATTAGCATTTTAACGAACTAGTTTTCGCATACTCTGCCCGAAAGTGAAAACCATAACACAGCTGTTAGTGCGTAGACATGAAATATACACAAAAATGTGTAACAGTTTTGCAATAATAACATGAAAGAATTTATGAACACTCGTTTAATAAGAAGAGATTATTAACATATTTTTTTGCTATTTTTTTCCAAATGTTCTATTTTTAAACCATACTACCCATATCCAACTGCTTATCCAGCAATCCATTAGCGTCTAGTAGATTCATCCAAGTGATGCTATTTCTATGCAGATCCGTTGTAAGCCGTAGGAGTTACTACTTGAAGCGGCTAGGATTTTTTTTTTTGATTTGGTTTTGGGGAATTGGGATTTGGTTTTTTAAGAGTTGGATTTGGTTTTTTTGGATTTACTTTTGTTGGTTGTGGTTGTGTGTATTTTATTTTTATATTAAATTAAATTTCTTGTGCTAAAATGTGCTAATTCTACGTGCTAGTATGATATATTTTGCTAGTTGTGCTTGGTATTATATTTTATTTTTGGTGCAAGTCGATGTTGTATGTTCATATATACAGTGAGATTTTGTTTGTTTAATAATGTGAATCGTTTTTTTTTAATACTACTTGCTACGCTTTCTACTATATTCATTAACTAAATTTTGTGTTAAGTGTTAAAAATTTTTATTTTTCTGCTTGTTATCTTTGGAGTTTTATGTGTGTTTCCGTAAAAAGTACTTACGTCGTGGTGAATTCTTCAGAACGTTGCGATAATCATCAGAACGTGGCACAACCTTCAGTTCGGTTGTGGCAATCGATTCGCCAACAGAGTTACGTGCAATTACTTCAACCTTACCGGTGTCGTATTGTCGTGTCTTTGGAACATCCATATGGAACATTCCATCGTTTGTGAGCTTGTAACGTGAACCCTGCAAATATTCATAACCTATTAGTACAGAGTACTAGCACCTCCTTTTTAAGTTACTCACATGAACCACAGTGTGTCCATTGATCAGCCACATGACTCTCGGACGTGGATGTCCAGTTACACGCACACAGAATCTCGCTGGTTCGCCCTCCTCAACAGTTTGTGGTTCCAATTTGCTAACAAAGGTTGGCTTAGATCTTGGTTTAGCATCAGGATCAACTTCCTCGGGCACGCTGTAAAATATATAATTTTATCCCATTCTATAATTTCATTTTTTGTTGCGAAATACTTACACCTGCCATGAGGCCTCCATTTCACGTATGCGATCAATGCTCTGCATATGTGCCGGCAATTGTGAATCGTAGACAATACCGGGCTTACCAGACACCTTAATCATAGCTCTGGTTTCATCCATGCCGTATAAATTGGTTGCACGGCAGACATATTCGCCGCTGTCTTCGGGATAGACCCAACCGAAGTTCATGGCAACATAACCGAAATCATAAATCGGTAGGAAGCGGTTCTCTATTAAATGCATAATTTGTATTAGTAACTGTCTTTACTTTCAATCACCATTCTCTCCACTTACTGTACAGCAATGGCTTTCCATTGAAGAACCATTCGACCTTCATATTTGGATCACCCACTGGTGCCAATTGGCATTCGAATTTGGTCACAGCCATTTCGGTGAGACTTGTTTGCTCCTTGATCTGTGTAACAAAACGTGGTGGCTGTCTACGTTCCGGATCGAATAGATCGTCTTCGGTTAAGTGCACCTCAGAGGTATACTTCTTGATGGTAGCTTCCATTTGCGTCAATGTCTCGGAACGCTTCATGCCACGTGGTACTTGATTTTGCAGCAAAATAGTTGGCAGTTCTTAAAAGAGAATTTTTAATTTTTAATTAATATAAATATTTTTCGTTTACTTTTGACTTATTAAAACTTACTTTTGCATGTCACGGTAGCTCTGGTAAAATCTTCACCGTGCTTGTTAACTGCACGGCAGACATACTCGCCAGAATCTTCGCCATATACATAAAGTATATCCAACGAAACGAAACCCATGTCAAAGATGTTTCTATAACGATGTCCAGATGGCAGTGGTCTTCCATTGCGATACCATTCAATACGCAAGTTAGGATCGGCCTTTGGTTCAACTTGGCACTCAAAGCGCACAGCTTCAGCTTCTTCAGGATTGACCGAAGAAATTTGTGTCACAAACTTCGGTGGTCCGTATTCAGGTTCGACAACCTTTGGCACATCTGGCAAACGACCACGCTCAAGTTCCTTCAGCTTTTCAGCAGTCATGCCCTCGGGCAATTGCGAGTCGTAGACAATGTTATGCTTGCCTTTGCAGGTGACCTTCGCTGTTGTCGTAGCGGTGCCCCATTTGTTGGTTGCACGGCAAGTATAGTCGCCAGAGTCACGTGCGTAGATGTAGTCAATGTCCAAAGCAATGAAACCAAAGTCATTAAGTTGATGCACACGTGAGCCGGTAGCCATGACATGACCATTGTAGAACCATTCAATGCGCATAGTTGGATCACCAACAGGTTCAACGCGACAATCGAAGTGAATGGGTCCACCTTCGGGCACATCCAAATTGTCCTTGATTTCTTCAATGAATTTGGGTGGATTGGGTTTTTCTTCATCGATGACCATTTCTTCGCGTTTGTGCATGCTTTCTTCCAACTTCTGCAAGCTCTCTGTGCCACTACGGAAGTTTGATGGTAATTGTGGTTCCATGACAATGCCTTGACGGCCCTTGACTTGCAGTTTGCATGAAACGGTTGCTTCACCGTGTTTGTTGGTGGCCTTGCAAGTGTACAGACCACTGTCGCGTTGATAACAGCCAGCAATTTCCAGTATGACGAAACCAAAATCGTTTATAGTCTTAATGCGAGAACCGGCCCATAGAGCCTTGCCGTTATGGAACCAGTCGACGCGCATGGACGGATCGTTAATTGGCTGCAACCGACACTCGAAGTGCGCCAGAGAATTCTCAGCGATGACCATGTCAAATGGTGTTGTAATGAACTCTGGTGGCTTGCCAGTATCATCATCTGGTGTAAATTCTGTACTGTGCACACCTAAACCTTCCAATTCTGCAATACGATCAATGGTGCCTTCCATACCCTTTGGCAATTGTGATTCCATGATGATGCTACGTTTGCCTGTAATCTTCATGGCAGCAGTAGTAACCGCTTCACCGTATTCGTTAATTGCACGGCAAGAGTATTCGCCTGAGTCTTCAGGATATACTGGAGAGATTTCCAAAATAACAAATCCAAAGTCGCAGAATGTGCGGAAACGTGAGCCCGCCTTAAGTGGACGACCATTCCAGTACCACTCAACCTTCAGTTTAGGATCATCAATAGGTGTTATGCGTGCCTCGAAGTGCGCATTTTCACCTTCGCGCAGATTTTCAATGTTCTCCAATGGCACAGTGAACACTGGTGCCTTGCCCTTAGTCTCCTCGGTGGTTTCATCGCGTGTACGAATCATGCTGTACTCGAGGTTGGCAATCTTCTCCAAACCGCCCTCCATACCCTAAAAAAAATAGAAAAAGAATATTAATTTCTTTATTAAATCACACTCACTATTTAGAATACTTACGCGTGGCAATTGGGAGTCCAAAATCAAACTGGACTTGGATGTGCACTTCAGGGAAGCACGTGTAATATCCTCACCATACTTGTTCACAGCGCGACACTCATAGACACCTGAATTCTCTTCATAGCAGTATAGAATATCCAGTATGACAATGCCAAAGTCGTGGAAGGTTCGGAAACGATGACCATGTGGCAATTTCTTGCCATTGAAGTACCATTCCACCTTGAGATCTGGATCGGTGACTGGAGTGAGGCGTGCCTCAAAGTGAGCGCTTTGGCCTTCAACCAATTTAGTGACATCCACGATCTGTGTGGTGAACTTAGGTGGCTCAGCAACAATTGGTGCAGCGACAACTTGTTGGCCTTGTGGGCATTCCAATTCACGAATTCTTTGCAGAGAATCGGGCTGCAAGCTGTCATAGAAGACACCACCACGTCCACCGCAGTTAAGTGTGGTCCTAGTGAAGTCCTCGCCATATTTGTTGTAAGCTCTGCAAACATATTCACCGCTGTCATGATCCTGCAGATAAGCAATGTCGAGCACAACATATCCAAAGTCGGAGACGGTCTTAATGCGGTTGGAGTGACGCATGAGTTTGTTATTGTGATACCATTCAACCTTCAAATCTGGATCGTTTACTGGTATCAATGTGCACTCAAAGTGAGCAGACTGACTGTCCTTCAAGCCCTGCAACGGCTGAATATGCGAAGTGAAACGTGGTTTCTGGCCGCGTGGCTTGTCAACGCACTCAAGAGTGCAACTGATTTCAGCTGAGCCGTGTTTGTTGGTGGCGCGGCAGGTGTATGTGCCGGTGTCCTCAATCTTGGTTCCCAAAACCTCCAGAGCGACTGTGCCGAACGCATAAATTGTGCGCACGCGATGACTAGCTTCCAGTACTTTGCCATTGTAAAACCATTCGATGACCATACTCTGATCTCCTACTGGGATAAGATTGGCTTCGTAGTGAGCAAGTTCTCCTTCACCAATATCAACAATGTTGACGAATTCGGTTATGAAACGAGGAGCCATGGCTTCTTCTTGTCTCTCTGGCCTGCTCGTGTCTTTGCGCAATGAGTCTTCCAAATCTTGGATTTGCTCCAAACCTTCTGCGCCCTTAGGATGCTGAGTTTTGTCGATGATATTCTCCTTGCTCGAGCAGAAGATGGTGGTTGAGGTGAAGGCTTCACCGGCCTTGTTGTATGCCTTGCAGGTATAGATACCTTGATCTCTTGAATATACCTCAATCATGTCCATGGTGACAAAACCAAATTCAGTTGTCATCTTAAAGCGTGAACCATGTTGTAAGAGTTTGCCATTGAAATACCATTCAATGAATAGATTAGGATCTTCCTTAGGTTCAACGTTAGCTTCCAAGTGCAATGGCTGTGCCTCAGACAAATGGAACTCGGGCTGCAGTGGTTTGGTCCAAACTGGTGGTGGATACTGAGTCTCTGGTTTAAGTGGTTTCGAAGCATAGCGATTAGCCAAAGCTTCCTCAGTTTCTTGAACCGCTTCCAGACCGGATTCGCCTTGAGGATGTTGTGTATCCTTGAGGATGTTGGGTAGACCACCAGTACACTTCAACGTACCAGATGTGGTAGCAGAGCCCTTGTTATTAGTGGCCTTGCAGGTGTACACACCGCTGTGCTCAGCATAAGCATTGTTTAGATCCAAAGCACAGTAACCAAAGTCATAGATGGCCTTGAATTTGGCGGCTGCCTGCAGAGGTTGACCGTTATAGAACCATTCGACCCCCATTGTAGGATCGCGCGATGGTTCAACATTGCACTCGAAGCGCACACTTTCATTTTCCTTGCACTCAATGTTGTTCAAGTGAGTGATGAACACTGGTGTTTCATAGGTTGGCTCAGGTGCAGCTGGGCGTCCTTCTTTAGGAGCTTCCAACTCGCCGATACGTTGCAACGCGTCTGGATGTATGGATTCGCCGTGCAACCAGTGGTGATCTTCAATCTTTAGAGAGCATGTCGAAACAGCTTCACCAATTTGGTTAGTGGCCTTGCAAGTGTAGATAGCTGAGTCATCGGAACGAAGGCCGTTGATGGACATTGTTACAAGACCGAAGTCAAAAGTACTGCGAATGCGCGAACCAGTTGTCAAAGAAATACCGTTCTTGAACCACTCGATGCGCAGATTTGGATCGGCACGTGGTTCGACTTGCGCTTCCAAAAGTATATGCTGACCTTCATGGAGCTTATCGTGGCTCACCAGGTGGGTTGTGAACACAGGAGCCTGTTGGGGTGTCGAGTCAACAAACATCTCGGGAACACGGTTCATTGCGGCTTCCTTGAGGCGAATAGCTTCCCATGATTCAGGCACCAAAGGTTCACCAGAAATGTTTGCCTTGGTCTTGACCTTCATTGCGGTAGAAGATACGGCTTCACCGGCGGCATTATAAGCGCGGCACATGTAGACACCAGCATCTTCAGGTACAACAGCGTTAATATCGAGTGTAACAAAACCGAAGTCGTGAGTTGTGCGCAAACGTGAACCCATCTGGAGCTCAACACCATTGATGAACCATTCAAATTTAAGTGAAGGATCACCAACTGGCACAACACGTGCTTCAAAGTGAGCATGTTGTCCCTCCCATACTTCTGATGGACCAGTAAGCAGTTGTGTAAAGATGGGCTTTTCGAACAGACGATCCGGCTCTTCTGGACGTGGAGCAGTTGGTTTCTCCAACTGGTGAATGCGGCTAATACTATCAGGATGTTGAGTATCCATCTGAATGCTAGCCTGAGTAGCAACGCGCATGGAAGCAGTGGTAACGGCCTCACCAAGTGGGTTGACAGCACGGCACATATAGACGCCTTCATCTTCCTTGCGTATGTGAGCGATGTCCAAGGAAACAAAGCCGAAGTCATGTTGCTTGGTAATACGCGAGCTGTCCTCAATGAGTTTTTCATTGCGGTACCATTCGACTTTAAGGTTGGGGTCACCAACTGGTATGAGGCGGCACTCGAAGTGTGCAGTTTGTGCTTCATTGATGCGATCAATATTCTGCAAAGGTTGTGTAAACACTGGGCGTTGTCTAGTACCAGGTGTCTCAACTTCAGGGCGTTGGAATGGAGCATTCGACTCGAGTTTGCGAATCTTCTCCAAACCTTCAGGGTGTTGAGTGTCAGAAATGATGGTGCCACGAGCAATAACACGCAAATTGGTCGAAGAAACACATTGACCAAGAGCGTTAACAGCGCGTACAGAGTATTCTCCAGCGTCTTCGGCAACAGCATGGGTGATGTCCAGCGAAACGTAGCCAAAGTCGAATGTGATGTGGAAGCGTGCTGCGGATGGCAAAGGCTTGCCATTGTGGTAGAACTCAATGCGCAAATTGGGATCGTGCACTGGAGCAACCTGGGCTTCAAAGTGAGCAGTTTGGCCTTCAAAGATTTCGGTAGAGCCACGCAACTCAGCAGTGAAGTGTGGTGGACCAATTGGTTGATCACCAACTTCTGTACGTGTTGTAACGACCTTCGATTCTAGTTTTTGAATCTTTTCAAGTGCATCAGGATGCTGCGTATCCAAAATCATACTACGACGATTCAAAACACGTACATTGCATGTATTGACGGCTTCACCCAACAAGTTGGTGGCCTTGCAAATATAGTTGCCGGTGTCTTCACCATAGACGTACAAAATGTCCAGGGCAACATATCCGAAATCGTGGGTAGTTCTGAAACGGTGTCCCATGGGGAGGTGTTTGCCGTTACAGAACCATTCAATTTTAAGGTTGGGGTCGTTGATTGGCTCGACACGACACTCCAAATGAGCATGTTCACCTTCCTTCAGATGTTCAAGGTTGCTAAGAGGAGTAAGGAAAATAGGTTTCTGTCCTTTGTCCTCTACAACAGGTTTAGAAACTGGTACATAGGTTTCGAGCTGGCGAATCTTCTCCAGACGCTGAGCATCGAGTGTGTCGAAATCCAATGTTTTATTTGCTGAAAATGGAGTTAAGTTATCGAATTAAAGTCTGCTCGACAGCAATTTGTTTCAAGTGCTTACCTGTTACGTTTACAGCACAAGTCGTGGCAGCTTCCCCTACGGCGTTCTTGGCCTTGCACATGTAAGTACCGGTGTCTTCAGCATGTGCGTATAGAATATCCAAGGCCACAAAACCAAAGTCGTAGGTGGTCTTGAAACGGTGACCGGTTTGGATTGGCTTGCCATTGCAATACCATTCGACCTTCATTGTTGGGTCATTGACCGGTGTTAGAGTGGCCTCCAAATGTACGGGACGGCCCTCATTTACCTTTGCATTGCGCAAAGGACGTCCGAACTGTGGACGTTCCGCTGAGAATTGATCTTCCTCAACCTTGCGCTGATTGCGAGATTCGTCTTCGAGATATTGAATCTTCTGCAATGCTTCTTCATGTTGAGTTTCTTGAATAATCGAAGATTTAGATTGCACATTCAATTGAATTGAGTTGACAGCTTCACCCAGCTTGTTGGTGACACGGCAAGTGTACTCGCCACTGTCCTCGGCGTAAACGGTAAGAATGTCCAGCGCCGCAAAGCCAAAGTCATAAGTGGTGCGGAAGCGATGGCCAGTGCTCAATGGCTTTCCGTTGTGAAGCCATTCCACCTTTAGGTTTGGATCGGGGTATGGTTCAATACGGCATTCATAGTGAGCACTCTGTCCTTCCAATAAGTTGGTTGGACCAATCAGCTTGGTAACGAAGCGTGGTGCCGTGGTAACGGTGTACTCTTCTTCCTCACGACGTTGATATCTGCTGGTATCCTCCAGTTGATGAATCTTATGCATGGCGGCTTCGTGCTGAGTCTCCAATTGAATGGAAGTCTTAGACTGAACAATCAGCGATGCAGATGTAACAGCCTGACCCAACTCATTGATAGCGCGGCAGGTGTAAGTGCCAGAATCTTCAGGATTAACATACTTCATGTTGAGTGCTACGTAACCAAAATCGTGCATAGTGGTAGTGCGATTCGAAGCTTCAATGGCCTGACCATTACGCAACCATTCGACTCTCAAATTGGGATCGCCGACTGGTATCAAGCGAGCTTCAAAGTGCACTGCCTGACCTTCAGCGACACGCGAGTCACGCACGGGCATCGTAAAGACCGGTGCTTGCGAGACAAACTCTTCTTGTGCGCTGAGACGCTGACGTTTTGAACCGTCCTCCAAATGTTGAAGTCTAGGTAACGCACTTTCATGCTGCGATTCCAAATAGATGGCCTTCTTAGTATGTACAATGGCAACGGCTGAGGTGATGGCTTCACCAACGGCATTAAAAGCACGACAAGTGTAAGTGCCGGCATCTTCTGGCAGACAGGACATGATGTCCAAAGCGACAAATCCAAAGTTGTTGGTTTCAGTGAAACGTGAGCCAGATTTTAGCGGCAGATTGTTGTGGTACCACTCCACGCGCATTGAGGGATCAGACACCGGAATCAAACGGCATTCGAAGTGAGCGCGTTGGTTTTCCTTGATGTCAACATTTTTCAAAGATGTAGTGAAAACTGGTGCTTGCTTGGTTGACTCGTCAACTTCTTCGCGACGGCTATAGCGCGAACGATCTTCCAAGTAGTGAATTTGTTCTAAACCTGCTTCGTTTTGAGTTACAGTAACAATTTGCTCAGTGCTGCGACACTGCAGTTCCACCTGTGTCTCATCGGAACCAAGTAAGTTTACAGCACGGCAAGTGTAAACACCAGAATCCTCGGCAATCAAGTCAACAATATCCAAAGCAACATAACCGAAGTCATGAATTGGACGGAAACGATGACCCACAATGATATGGCGTCCATTCTTGAACCACTCAACCTTCAAATTGGGATCAGTAACAGGTTCGATCTTGCACTCGAAATGAGCATGACCGCCCTCGCGCATATTGCCTAAGCTCTTTGGATGCGTCAGGAAACGTGGACGAATGTTGACTACCTCATCAACATACTCGCTACGGCGGAAGCGCGACGAGTCTTCCAAATAGGCAATCTTCTGCAGACCTGACTCATTTTGGGTTTCCAATACCAAGTCATTTTTGGCGATAATGCGCACAGAGCACGAAGAAACAGCTTCACCAAGCTGGTTTCTGGCCTGACAAGTATAGACACCGGAGTCAATAGCATAGCAGCCCAACAAATCGAGCGCAACATAGTCGAATTCATAAGCTGGACGGAAACGGTGACCGGTTTTGACGGGCTTACCATTGACAAGCCACTCAATACGCATGCTGGGATCACCAACTGGCTGCAAGCGGCATTCCAAATGAACATTGGTGCCTTCAATGGTCTCGATGTTATGCAAACCACGTGTAAATTGAGGCGCCTGCATTACGGTGATCTCTTCTTCCAAGTGATGACGACGACGCGTGGAATCTTCCAACATTTGGATTTGTTCCAACGATTGTTCGTTTTGAGTTTCAGTAACCACATCAGAGCGGTCGATGACACGAACACAGGCAGAGGTGTGTGCTGAGCCTAGATGGTTTGTTGCACGCACAGTGTACTCGCCAGAGTCGGCAGCCGAAGCTTGCACAATATCCAGGGCGACGAATCCGAAGTCGTAGTAGGTACGGAAACGAGAGCCAACGGTGATTGGGCGACCATTGTGAAACCACTCGACGCGCATTGTTGGATCACCCATTGGTTCCAGACGGCATTCCAAGTGAATGTTCTTGGACTCGTGGATGGGCTTCGGGTCAGATAAAGGTTGAACGAAAATGGGCTTAGATTTGGAGATCTCTTCGATGTTGTACTGAGGTTCAACGAATGGCTTGTTCTCCATATGTTGAGTTTTCTCATAGAGACCGCGATGCATGCTAGATGTGTCGATGCTGGAACGAGCTGTTTAAGATAGAAAGAAAGAGTATTAGACACTTGTAAAGTATATTTCAAAATAACTTGAACTTACTTTCCACTACCATCGTTGCTTGCAACTGAGCTTCACCTAGTTTGTTTCTGGCCACAACAGTGTAAACACCAGCATCTTCCGCACGAACTTGGGAAATGTCTAAGGCGACATAACCGAAGTCGTGATAGGTTTGAGTGCGATTGGCAGCAGTGATGGCACGACCATTGTGATACCACTCAATTTGCATGCTTAGATCACTTTGTGGTTCAACGCGAGCCTCAAAATGAGCACGTTGACCTTCCAAAATCTTATTGGTGCCCTTCATCGGACCTAGGAAACGCGGAGCCTGAGTAATAGTAGTCTCCTCTTCTTCACGGCGTCCATAGCGTGACGAGTCTTCCAAATGTTGTATTTTCTGTAAACCACCTGGATGTTGAGAGTCGGAAACGATTTCGTTCTTCGAAACGACAGTCAATTGCGCTGTTGTTGTATCCTGACCCATGGCGTTGTAGGCACGGCAGGTGTAAGTGCCGGCATCGTAGATTGTCAGCTGCTTAATGGTAAGCGCGACATAACCAAAGTTGAAGAAAGTAGTGCTGCGCGAGCTGGCCTCTAGTGGCTGACCATCCTTCAGCCATTCTACACGCATGGTGGAATCACCAATGGGTTCGAGACGAGCTTCAAAGTGAGCATGTCCATGCTCATGCAAGTCGAATTGATTCTGGATGGGAGTCTTGAATTGTGGTGGAGCAATTGCTTCCGGTGCTTCTTGCACATGGCGGCGCTGCTGCGACTTACGGTAGTCCTCTAACTCCTCGACCTTCTCGATATAACGCTGCTGCTCGGGTATACCCAAATCGGCGGTAACTTGCGAACGTGTAATTACGCGAATGGTCGATGAACTGATGGCTTCGCCAATACGATTGACTGCACGAACTGTATACGAACCAGCATCTTCAGCCCGTAGGTGCAAGATGTTTAGGGAGACGTACCCAAAGTTGAAGATTGCAGTAATTCGTGAGCTGGCAGTAATTGCGCGGCCATCTTTGTACCACTCAACACGCATAGTTGGATCGTTAACTGGCGTGACTTGAGCCTCAAAGTGTACATTCTTGCCTTCTTCAAATTCGCCCAAATCACGTAGAGGACGAATGAATTGTGGTGCTTGATTCATAAGCTCTTCTGAGCTTTCCTGGCGTTGATACCGAGAGTAATCCTCCAGCTGATTGATATATTGCAAGCTGTTGGGATTCTGCGAGGTTTGCTCGATCGATGGGCGCTGGGTGACAGAGAGTATAGCGCGCGATTCGGCAACACCACTGGCATTGCTGACACGGCACATGTATTCTCCAGAATCGTGACCCATAATACTCAAGAGATCGAGGGCAATGAATCCGAACTTGAAGACAGATGTGGCGCGAGAGCCTGTATTTGGAAAGATGAAGAAATTGTCAGTAAAAGCACTTAAATTTAAGGTGGTACCATTTTAACTTACTGGCTTCCATTGGGCGACCGTTAAGGAACCATTCGACAACCATAGTCGGATCGCCAACTGGTTCAATGCGAGCCTCCATATGTACGCGACCACCTTCAACTTGCTGCACATTCTGCAACGGTATGATGAACTGTGGTGGTGGATACACTCGATCTTCTTCGCCGGGACGCAAGTGTGGCTTAGCACGTTCGACATGACGAAGATAAATGATTTCGGGACCAGGAATAGGCCTAGAAGAATGTATTAATTGGTTAGTGTTCTATCATTATTATTTTTTATTTTTGTACTCACTCTGGTTCGATGACCTTTGTGGGTCTTGGGAGATTAAGACGTCTTTGTTCATGACTTGGCTGATCTCTGGGAACTTCTACATAGAGTCTTGCACGGTTTGCTGTCGAACCAGCAATATTTTGGGCGGTACACTGATACCAGCCAGCATCAGATGCCTTAACGCGTGGAATTTCCAAGCACGTGGCACCTCCTTCAATTCCAACGAAGCGCTCAGCAGTGGATGTTATTTGCACACCATCCTTCTGCCAGGTGATGCGTGGCACTGGCGTGCCAATAGCATTGGCGCTCATGGCAATGGGTTCACCCTCGCGCACAGTTGTTGTGCTGAAGCGCTGAACAAATTGTGGTGCAACAACTTGCTCCTTCTCCAACACATTTAACTGAGCTTCTATGGCGACCTCACCAGCCTTGTTGCGTGCCAAACACTGCACTGCACCGGCATCAATGCGAGTTACATTGGTGATCATCAGCGAGTGACTACCAGATTCGTTCACTAGAATCTTATGTGAACTATCATCGTTCACCTGACGGCCGTTAATAAACCAGAACACCTCAGGATAAGGATTGCCAGTGACACGGCAATCGAAACGCGTCATGCGACCTTCGGTGATTTCGCGATCGGCATAGGCTTTAACAAATGTTGGCGGCAAAGCCTTGCCGGACTCCAACTGCTCGGCCACGTTATCAACTGGCTTCGGTTCGTAAGCAGACTCGGCAGCGGGCTCAACAGCCAGCACGGCAGACGAGACAACACAGCCCTGCGTATTTTCAGCAAGCAGTGTGTAGTGACCACCGTCTTGAATGTTGGCGTTCTTCACGCGTAACGTAGCAACGCCGCTTGAATAAGAGATCTCATACTTTTGCGATGGCACAAGACGTTGGCCATTGCGGAACCAGGTTAGGCGTGGCTTAGGATTGGAGCCCACTCTAGCGGTGAACACAGCATCGGAACCTTCAACCAGCTTAGAGTTTCGTGGTTTCTGTCCAATTTGTGGTGCATGTGCAGGACCTAAGGAACGATCTACTTCCTGCGACAGGTAGTAATCCTGTTCGTAGCTGGAACGACGTGTGATGGCCTCACGGTAGGATACCTCACGCAACAACCTATATTCAAAGGTATCGACGCGGAATTCTTCCTCGATCGAAGTGTAGCTGTAGCCATTGGAGAAGATATTTTTCTCCAAATTCTGAATTGGCTGCAATACGGGCATTGGTGCGCCCTCGGGTTGAATGTAAACGCTGCAAATGGCTTCGCCGTATTGATTACGTGCAGTGCAAGTATATTCACCCTCATCGCCAGGGCCGATCTGATTGATCAGAAGCGATACCTCGCCGGTGGCTTCATTATAGTTCATTTGGAACTTTGGAGACTCGAGAAGTGGTGCGCCTTTTCGGGTCCAAGTAACAAATGGCTTGGGATTGCCACGAAGTCTTCCTTCGAACAAGGCGTTGCCACCTTGCGCGAAGCGAGCATTCTTGAAGATTTGCTCGAAGACAGGCGGCGAGATATCGCCCTGAGCATAGACATGTGTCAGCTGCGGCGGGACGTAGGTGCCACCATGTTGCACTGCAAAAAAAAAATTGTATAAAATTAATTTAAATTTAGAAAAGCTTGGTTCGTGTTTAAATTAAAAAAAAAAAAAAAATTTGAATAAGCAATAAATAAATGCAAAAAAATTTCTATTTCAACCTAACCTTCACCTCTTATAAACCCAACAAATACTTGAATTAAATTCTATTTGTATGACTCATTGTAAGCTATTTTTGTATCAAAATTTAAAATTTTTTTGGCACACAAGCCATTTTATTTTTAGCTGATTGTTTGTTTTGAAAATTTTCGAATATGTGTCACTGTTTCTGGTATATAGAAAAGTTTTCGAAAAGAATTTCGAATCAGCTGTTTCTTATATACTCGCGCACATCTGTTTTCTATTTGTATTTTTCTATGTTTTTCGTGCTGAGAGAATCATTACCTTTTCTCTTTATAAGAAGTATTACAGTGCATGTTCAGAGAGATATAGAGTGAGCGTGCGATGTTTTTTTATATGAATGCTCTCTATTTTAAATGTATATATTTGTCTCTTTTTGACGCACAAGGTTTACATTTCTATGTTTTTCTTGCAAAATGTAAACACATTTGATCTTGCTCTCACAGAAAAATTTTGAGTTTATAGAAGCTGATGGTAAATATGAGTTTTTTCGATGTTGTTTAAAAATAGACATCGCAATTAGGGCAAACTAAGATTTTCAAATTGTATTAATCATTGACTGGCATGATGTACCCATAAATTAATCGATCGATATAATATGAACAAATAATTAATCTTCTGTCTTCTGAAGGATAATTAATCAAAATGATCAATGTTTTGTTAAAAAAAATTACATGTTACCCGAAATACTACGTATTCGGCTTCAGTTCCAAATCATGGTCAGAACTCTGTCATCACTCTCAGATTTTTTTCTAACCTCAAAGAATATCGATTTTTGGTGTTTTGTGCGTTTGTATTGAATTTTAACTTTTGGCCAAAAAAAAATTAAGATGTTGTAAGTCCGTTGGAATCAATACTTTACGGTGGAGTAGGAAGGTTATGGGAGTTGTTTGGTCGGCATATAAGAGAATATCCTAGTTTGAAGAATTTCATCTGTATTTACCCAGTCAAATCAACAGAAACTTAATATATCCATTTCTCAATCTTGGGAACTCAAAAATATGCCACAGCACTTCAAGTATTTTTTGGGCCCATATTTTTAAAGCTATCTCTAAATTTGTTTTATGTATACATTTAGTCTATTGTCATAGCATTCACAATACTTTGATAATCAGTTTAAGCCAAAAGAGGGAACATATGAAAAATGAAATCTTCTCTTCGCCTGGAACAGATATTTATTTTAATGATCCATTCTAACGCAGAAATATTTGATGAAAAGATGAATTAGCTTATATCAGATCATAAAGGCTTTATACCAGTAACGCAGTAGCTGTATTCTGTTCCAGATTTTATGGGAATTATTCCATATATTTGCCAAGTGTCGTAAAATCCATCTTTCGAAACTTAAAACAAGACACAAGTACTTCGAATTTATATTTGAAGCTAACAGAATGCCAATTTAGTTCGCCACATAGGATTTATAATTAGTTTTATTATTATATCACAATCAGTCACAATCAGAGATCAGTCGCTCTATCATTGTCTGTTTTTCTATGTGTATCTGCTTTTTGAATATTCATTCATTCACTTTCAATTCATGAATTGTAAGACATTTTAACGTGTTTAAATTATTGAAAAAATTCACACTCCACAAGCAGTCACTTCGAATGATTTAATTATTCAAATTATCCGAAACATTCATTCATTTGAATCTTTCAAAGGTTCAAATAATTTTAATTGCCATTCGCTTGTCTTAACATAATGAAGACTTTGGCAGTAGATTCTTGCTAGATGGAAGCTGGAAGCATGAAGAATTCACACTATTTTACACATTTAATACGAATCAATAAAATAATAATTCAATGCGCTTTGAATGAACAGTTATTCGAAACATTCATAGATAACGGCTAATTCTAAATCGTTCAAATTCATTTCAAATTATTTAATTATCCGGATTATACTAAACACTCTTTTATTCATTGAATCTTTCGAAGGTTCTAATAAATGTAATTGTCATCCGCTTGTGATATTAATATATAAACTTGTGCAACATATTTTTGCTGCAAAGCATGCGATAAAAGGACAATAAAATATATGTTGAAGTGAGTTAAAGCATTCGGTTTGCATGAATTAAATTTCAAAATTATTCGTAACATTCATTTGAATCTTTCGAAGGTTGAAATAAATTTAATTATCACACGCTTTTGATATAAATATGAGGACTTCGGTAATATATTCCTGAATTCTATGAGTTTGGATTAGTTTTTATATGACTGCTCGAGCCAAAGTATCTAACATTATTCTCTTTCACGTACTGCATGTATCGTTAGATTCATTCTAATAGTGGGAGTGACATAGGGTACCATATTTATATATAATGATTGCAAATATTGAAATAGTAATGCTTTACTTTTTTAACATATATTACTGGAGCTTTAAGGGATTGATGAATGTGCTATCAATAGATCCTTATGAATAGTGCCAGTGATATAGGCAGCGTGAGTTATCTCAATTCGCTTCGCATAAACTAATTATACGAATTATCCGAAACATTCATTAATTTATTCATTTGAATATTTGAAAGGTTCGAATGAATTCAATTATCACACGCTTGTGGTATAATATGAAGACTTTAGCAACATATTATTGCTATATATAAAGTGATATAGTCAGAGTATAATAACAATTGTGCAAGGAGTAAAAGTATTATTAATAGATTATTTTTTTTTGAAAGTTTAATGCAATTTAAACTTTATATTTACTGAAAACTATTAAATAAAATGGCACCCTATACTTCTGCTTCATATTTGCTGACGACATATTGATTTTCTTAAATTTAATTGTTATCTAAATATTTCTAAATTATGAGATCCATTTGCTTATTTCGTTTTGTTTATATTTATCTGAAATTTGGTTTTCTTTTAAAGTAGAAATTGCTGACGCCAACTTTCGACAAAGTAAACAAATAACAGAATAAACAAAATTATTGTTCATATAACAAATATTAAATTGGAAATCTGTTGAAAGAAAATGTTTATACAATCTAATAGATGTGTATTTTCCCTCTCTTCATGATGCATAATTTTCGAAAATATGATATTAGCTGGTGTAAGATCTTGCAGCTGCGCAGACATGATTCTTAATCCACGGTGTGAATCAGACTACACAAAGCTGCAAGTATCTTCACACGCAACGCAAACGAATCAACGCACAAGATACCGAGCTACTGAGCACACATTTAAGAGTATGAAAAGAGTAAATGAGTGTGTAAGAGCACGAAGATACATTCATTCGTTAGATGAGCATGAGCATGATTCACAACTAACTGAATAGAATCGTTTCGAAACGATGACTCGCTGCGACGACTGACTGACTGACTGACCTCTTTGCTGAGTGGTAACATGACTCCTTTGAACATGTTGTTCGGTACGGCTAATCCTTTGCTGTTGTTGCTGTTGATGATGTTGCTCTTGATGCGAGTATTCCTGAGTTGTATACTGCTGCGTTTGTTGTTGCTGCGTTTGTTGCTGCTGCGTTTGCTGCTGCTGCTGCTGTTGCAGCTGGTACGGATTCGCGTTTTGTCGTTGCATTTTAATCAGTTATATAACACTATATAGCATTTAAAATGTGCTAACAAAATCGGTGCAGTTGAACTGCACAAAATACGCCTTTTTAAACACTGATTTTCACTGCTTTTTTTTTTTTGCTTTTGTGCACTCTTTTTATATATATTTTATATAGAAATTATTTCGACCGATTTGTATCTATTTTAGTGTATAGATACTTTTCGCTTCTTTACTGCTGCAATTAGAGAAAAGATAGAGATTTTTGTTTAAAACACTGTGAGAAATTTACGTATTATTTACAATTTATTATATATTTGGTTTATACACTGCGAGAAATTATTTTTTTTGATTTTGAATTTTTTTTTATTGGTAACGCGAAAAGTTTGTTTGATTATTTATGTTTTAGAAAAACATTTTTATTGAACTTTATACACTGATTTAATTTGGTACACTGCAAGAATTTTTGTTTTGTTTATTTTCTACACTGAAAGAAATGTTTTTTTTTGCTTTATTGTCTTTTACTTTATACACTTAGATTTGATTTTGGTTTTGTACACTGAAAGAAAGAAATTTTTAACACTGAATGATTTTTTGTTATATTTTTTTATTGTCTTTCGATGTTTTTTTGGATTTAATTTTTGTATTCCTTGAGATGTGTGCTGTAAAAACTTTTTCATTTCGAAAATACCAAATTAATTGCATAAATTTAGTTCTACGAATAAACCTGATGTTTTTCAGACGAAACCGTTCTCTTACAGCACACCTCCTTATTCCTTTTTTTATGAATTACTCTTGACCTAAATCTTTTTACACCTTTTTCAGTGTCAACCAACAATGAGAAAACATTTTGACTGAATTTTGTACTATTTACACTGAAAAAATGTTGCATAAAGTTTCTTTAAATTTTGTAAAGCTTAGTTTTTTTTTAAATCAAAGTTTTTGCAATATTTTTAATTTAACACTGTACAAAATTTTATTAAAAATTTGTTTTCAGTAAATTTATTTTTTAGTAATTAGTTTATTGTCATTTTTAAAAATCGCGTCATATGCACTGAAAAAAATGTATGACAATTTCTTTCAAGTTTTCTACAGTGTAATTTTTTTTAAATTCACAATTAGCATTATTTGAGGGCTTACACTGAAAAAAATTGTTTTAAGTTTTTAGAGTGATTATATTTTTAGAGTGTTTATTTTTTTAGAGTGTTCAATTCAATGTTTTTTTTTTTAATATTTCTATTCTTTGCAAATTTAAAATATTTGTATTACTTTATAATATTATATATTTATAATATTATAAATATTTTACACTGAAAAAAATTAATATAGAGTTTTTTAAAATTCTTATTTATGATTTCACTGAGCAAATGTTTTTAGTTTGCATGTCAATTTTTGTATGTAACATTTCTTTTGTTGAATACTATTTTCATTTTCTTCGAAATTATTTTTCTTTATACACTGTAAAAAATTTAAGTTTTTTAGTTTTTGTTTATTTTGAAATTATTTTTACACGAAAGCATTTTTTTAATTAATTTTGCTTTACATTATTTATGCAATGTTCGATGGTTTACACTGAAACAAATTTTGTTTATTTTTGCGAAAAATAATTTCATTGAGATTTTTGCTTTTTAATATAGTTGTAATATTTTTGCTTTACACTGCAAAAATCAACTAATAATTTTGAGGTTTACACTGAAAAAAAACATAATTTTTTACTATAGTGTTTTTAATGTTTATTAAAATTTTTACTCATTATTGCACTGAATATTTTGTTTTTTACATTAAACTGTTTTTATATTTTATACTTTTTTATACACAGTTCCAAAAAAAGTAATCTTGTCATTCTTGCTTTTTATGGAAATTTAAAAATTAAATTTTCAATAATTATCTTTTTTTTTTTTTTTGTTGAAAATTTTCCACAACATCCTTTACACACATTCTTGGCCACTGAGACATATTTTTTCGTTCTATTTTTAAGCACTGAATTATATTTATGTGGTGACAAAGACACATAAAGATTTTCTATGGACGCACACACTTGTACACGCATACACTTGTGCGAATTCAGACATAATGCTGCTTCTTGCTTCTAATTTTTCAGTGGCTATTTTTAATTAATTTTGGTTTTTTCCGATATTATTAATCAGTTTTTTAATATTCAAGGAATTTTTTTATATTAAACTAAATGCATTAACAGCAACACACACTAGTTAAAGGACTTTTTCTTGTATTATCCTTATTTCAAATTGTAATTTTTTTAATTGGTTTTGAAAACAACACACTAGAAATTTCACTTTATATTATGCATTTATTATTATCCTTTTTATATGCATTGATTATATCTCCAAGGATACTGTTGCAAATACGCACAGTTGTGCATATATATATATATATATATATATATATATATATATATATATATATATATATATATATATATATATATATGCATATATATATATATAATTTTTTATTTTATTTTATTGATATATCTCGATGCTTCGTTAAATTGGGTGCGGACCCCACGAAAAAACACCGAACGCCTATGCCCGATCCAATCCGATTTGAACAGCGCATATATATGTATATACACCACTGGTAGCACCGTACGGCATTTATTTTTAGATATTTAGCGCACTGAAAATTCTTTATATTCGTTTTATTTTATATATTTTTTTTTCAGCACTGGTTACGAAACCAAAAATTTTTCTCAAAAAATTTTTATTCACAGTTAATTTTGCACTGTTTTTTAACGTAGTTTTATAACGGTTTTTTTTATTTATTTATTTATTTGCAGCTTACTTTTTCGTTATCCTTGCGTTTAAAATTATTTATATATATATGTATATTGATTCCGTTAACTATCAATATGAATCGTTGAATATATAGATAGATACCTAGATATATGTATTTTCTATATATATTTTTTACTTTAAAAAATATTCTATTTTCAAATTGGTTCAAGTCATAATCCCCGAGACTGAAACCAAGACGTCGATCGTTTTTGAGGTGCGAGCGAAGAATGACAAAATCTCAACGACGAGAATGCGATCAAGTGGCAATCGTGCCACAGAACCATGCCAAGCATTGGTACGAATATCTACGAAGAGCATACATCGTTCACGTTTACGCTCATCATGAAGATATTTCTGCATTTTCCATTGCATTGTTGTTGTTTTTGTTGTCATTAGAGAGAAAAGCGCCGTCGTAGTGAAAATGCTTATGAATCCTATAGCTAAAGAAGACACATGCAGTAAAATTTGACTACAGCAGTAACAGTGGCGCCGTTGGGATTTTTAGTGGCGCTGCTGTTGGTCTACAATTAAGTTAGTACAGAAATATATTTGTATGCAATAGGTAGAATAAATATTCAAAGAAGCTATGCAGTAATAAGCAAAAAAATCTAATTGTGAGGGTAGTATGAGAGTTGCCTATAAAAGTGGACGGGATACGTCCCATTATGTTTTGGGAAACCTCCATTTTCAAGAGTCACCAAGTTATCAAATTTTTAATTTATTTTGACTACAATTAATCAGTTTTACATACAAACAGGTAAAACCGGTGTGGGTTTGTATAAGTTCGTCCCCACAAGGGGGCGGGCTTTTTAAGGGATCACACCCATTGATATTGGTGAAGGTTCAGTACAACAAAAATCATTCTATAAGAGCGTTGCATTGATAATGATGTTAGCAACTGAACATACATAGTTAAGTTCCGATCAAATCACATGCAACATGAAGAAACTAGAAGGTTTTTGCTTCATGTTCCTACACTCAATAAAAATTAGATTCGCACAGCGGCAATCACAGTAGGCCGCCAAGCTTACTCAGTCAAACCGACTTTTCCTGTAAAAATCTCCAACTTCTGAAGACACATGTCCAGACATATCACCCGCTCCATAGATATATAGCTGCTGCAAAGGTAAAAGTGGGTGGATGGTTGTATGTGAGGTGTATTGTTAAGTGAGCGTGGCATATCAATATTTTTATTTTATTTGTTTGCAGAAAATAGGCTTCGAGATACCATGTACCGCCTTGAAACTAAATTTATATTAGGAATATATAGGTATATGAATCCATGTGACATATTTTATTGAAATTAATATATGTTTGGGAATCTTAGTGAAATATATACAACAACAACAACAAAATATTTCATACCAAAACCAAAAAAGAGGTACAAATTTGAATGAAGGGCCCCTATAGTGCTCCGATTTGGTCCTATATGGAATATATTATTAGGTTTTCATAAAACAACTCAGAAAGGACTGGTAGGTTTGAATAGGAGCTTTCCCTTAGGGAATAGCTGACAACTTTATTGAATTTGATGGTTCTATCTCTTATAGTCTCTCTAAAGTCTCTTTTACAAATATTTTCGTCGAATTATCTTAGATGTTAGTCACGAATTAAGGGAGTCTTCTTCTGATATGAGCCGGGAACAGAAAAGCAAATGTTCAATGTTTTCCATTTCTTAAGCAATCTCACAACTTCTGCAGAAATCCTGGCAGTTGAGAGGCAAAAGCCGCTAAAATTTGTACCAAAAAAGCGATGTGTGATGTTTTGGTGACACACTGTGATTGCTTGCTTAAGACTGTAGCACTGCGAAATGCGATTAGAAGTTTTACAAAAGTTTTCCATTTTCTCCATTTTTTTCTCCCTTTTCTTGCCTGCTATACAGATGGTGTTTTGTGCGATTTGTAGTTTGTATTTTCGTAGTATTTTAATATCCATGTACCGTGATTTTTTTCTTTCTCCTTGGCCAGCTTAACTTATATGCCACGAGGCAGATGAGTTAGAATTTGTAGTACTCATGAATCTCGTTAAGAGATCTCGAAGGTGTTTATAGTTTTACTCCTTACTTGACTATCCGTGGAAATGTAAATCTGCTCTTAAGTGGCATAACTATAGCTTACAAAGATGTGCTGCCTTCTGGATCCCTAACACTTTCACATGGTAGAAGCTACAATTTTTTTTAATAACCAGGTGCATGTAAAATCGCTTCCTACGACTTACCCACCACGCTTTGGGTGGTCAGTACAGTAAGTTGTTGTATAGTAAGTTGTCCCATTGTGTCTCAGTAGTGGTTAAAAACTTTATTTCTTTACCGATGGTCTTAATTGGTATACAGTAATACGTGTTTTATGGAAGGAATTTTTGGAGTTGTAGTCTCTTCGAGCGTATTTTAAAGTCCAGAACACTTGACTCCAGCGTTCCTACTGTCTCCATCAATGCCTTTTGGATAAACAGATACTTTTTTATATACAGAAAATTGCGTCTGTCGGCACCCCTGACCTTTCTCTAACTACGCCACTGTAAACTATTCGACTTTTGAACGACACTAAGGATGAAAATATCTTTTGCTCTCACTTGTTGGCTGTGCCATGCTCCGCTCCAACATTTGGCTCGGCAAGTGTTCGTGTCGTGTTCGGCATTTGAATAAGGTGTCTAAAAATAAATTACGATTTATTTTTGACACGTATTTTCAACATTTTCTTGCTTGTTCTATGCAGAAATAAAAAATTTTTAATTTAAAAAAACCAGAAGAAAAAAAACTAATAGAAATTTATTAAAAATTATAAAGGAAAAAGAATATACAGTAAACTATAGGAAAATGTTTATGCAGCAATTTCCAAATATTCGAATAAGCTAAATTTGATTTTCAAACATAGACAAACTGACCCAAGTCTACAGTTTGAAGATACAAAAAGAAAATATATATCATTCGATGAGTTTAGAAATTGCTGCTGCCGCACTTGGCTCGCTATCAAAAAGATACTACATATGCTTATGTTTAGTGGGCGCGCATAATGAGCACTCTCGGATAAAAATGTTTTCACACAAAAAAGAAAACCGAGAAAAAGATTTTAAATGATTATTCATGCTGCTGCTGCTTATTCATAGCGATTTTTCATTTGTCACATTTTAGATATATTTGTAATTTTGTATACGGCATGTCTAACACATTTGGAATGTTTGCATTTCTGCCCCTTCAATGACTTTGGAAAACTTTTGCTACAGGCACTTTCCATTTCACTGACAATGCCAACAATGCAAAAACTAAAATACTAAAACACTGAAATACTGACTTATTTATGAGCAGATCTAGTGCATTTGGTCATTTTGTTCTGCCCAATTTGGTTTGCCTGCCTATTGCCCATAAATGTCGGCAATTGTGCAACTCGTTTTGTAGTTACACCCATGTATATCTGTTTGTGTGTTTTTTTTTTTTTTTAATAAGACGAAATAGTTTAACTTGGAAAATTCAGATTTATAAATAAATTTTACGATGCTGTTGTATAAAACCTTATATACTTGTACGATTTTCCACAAAGTAACACATGCAATAATTGGTAGTGAAAATGAGAAAAACAAATATATACACTTATTTGTATACTATATATTGTACTTTCTGCACTCTTAGGCAGTCAGTCGAGCGTTACAATTAATTGCAAATTGCATATATCGTATATAAATATATCTCGTTTTATTGGTTTGCAAAAAGAAATTATATCTAGAGCAAAGCTAAGGAAATGTTGAGCTAGCAAATGAATTTTTAAAATAAAATGTACATATAATAAGTAATTGCTTAAAAGTATACAAAAACCCGACTGCGATGAAACCAATAGCACATAAACCAACTACTGGTGTCAGCAAGAACTAAATGAGAATTATGACATGCTAATGAATGAAAAAGAGAGAGAGAGAACGTATGAATGGTCGCTAAACCACTTTAAATCGACATTGATCAAAAATGGACATTCAAAATAATAAATGACAGAAAGAAACCTAAAGATGAACATCATCAAAAAAAAAATAACAAACAGGTAAACACATGACCCTTCATTGCATCGCGCAGTCGGGTAAAAGGACACCTAAGTACCATTAACTTGACACAAACACAAAATACGAGGTTTGTTAAAAAAGGGTGACTATTTTTCACGAAAAATATTCATTTATTCATCAATCTCTAATTTGTTCCCTTCAAAGAAACGCTCTCAAACTTGTGCGGGCGGTTTTTCCAATCATCAAAGTATTTCCGAAATACGCTTTTCGGTATGGCCTTGAGCTCATCTAGTGACGTGGTCATTAGCTCATCAATCGTGGCAAAATACCGTCCCTTAATAGGTCTTTTAAGTTTTGAAAATAAGAAAAAGTCCCGTGAATACGGTGGAAAAGGCATGGTTACGGTGTTTTTCTGATAAAGGCAGAACATTATCGTAATACAAAAACCAATACTTTTTTTATAGTATTGTACCACGTAATTTTAACCTAAGAAAACGGTGAGCAAATACTTCACAGCTCACCGAACTAAGTATAGTCGTTGATGTCATTCAACAGCTCCTGAGCGTTGCTCATGCGACGATTTTTTAAATCAAAATTATTAATTTCGAGACAAATTTCGTTGCAACACAATTTATGTCCAAAACATCGGTGGACCAATAGAGAGCCTTGCTTGTTGTAAATTCAGTTAGAAAGGCAAGATTTTGTATTCTATATCAATTGTAATAAAATATTCCATTAAGGCTCAAATCGCACCACTAATGCCATAGAAAAATTCAAATCCAAATAGACACGTCCCTATGTCTGGCTGTCCGTATGAACATCAAAAACTTGGTGGCTGTACGAGATAGAACCCTCTGTCAACTTTTTTTTGGTTTCTGTAAGAAAATCATTTGATTCTTTCTGTTTTTTTGGTGGATTCAAACTTTTCACTCTCACTTGTTATCATTTTATCATTCACTTCACATGAAATCATTACAGATGTGTGAGTGTGCCAATGAATAATAATAATAGCTTATCTCCATTTTGCTCATGGAACTTCATATAATTTGACACCAAAGTATTTTATTTACTTAAACGAATTATGTATCTCACAAATTAACACTTTATAACTGGATTTTTTTCTAATACTAATGGATAGATATATTATTATTAATTCACCGCCAAAGGCACGCATATTATTTATGTAGATCTTCATAAGAAATTAAATACTAGGAGTATAACAAAATGTTTACTCAACAAATTTATATTTTACACGCAATAAACATTTATCATCTCAAACAACTGTAATTTGTTGTTGTACTTGCAACACGCAAGTATCTCATTGAATTACACACTTGTTATAAGAAACCATTTAAAAGAGGCACCATAGATTAAAACAATATACGATATATATACAATTAAAATATAGACAATTCTCCTCCTTTTTGTTTTTGAAGCAACAGCAGCCAAGCAAATCCACAATAACAATAATAAAATAAAAAAAAAAAATTAAAAATGAATAGCCTTTTACCATGAAAGTAACGCTTAGTAAAGTATCTCGAGTACATTGAGCAGTGTAGATACAATTTTTTTTGTTCATGTATCAGCTTTTAGCTCACTCATCAAAATCACTTTTGCGCGAACGTCACGAAGATTAGATTGTCACTGACAGCCAGCAGCTAACTAACATTTAAAAGCGGCAAATAGTTACTACCAGGCCTCACCTGACGCACGCTCAACGCAGATTTGTAGATACAAAGCGGCGGCAATGAGCGTTTGCGTCGTCAGCCTAATTGCTGCAGTTGAGGTAGCAGCAGCACCATCTCTACAAAAGCGTTAAGCGTTAAACACGAAAGCTGCATAAATCTAAAATAAAAAAAATTTGTGTTTTCTTCTTGAGAGAGTAAGCTGTATCGTGTGTACACAGCGGTTATCTTTATGATGCACAAGATTCATTTACACACATAGAAAGCGCAGCTGCTAGATATTGTATCTAGTAGATACACTACGCTGGCTGCTTTGTCGCTGCTATGACATTTCATTCAAAAGCTAAGTCGACTTGCATACGATGTGCAGCCATCCTTAACCAAAGCTTAGACATAGAACTGTTCCGTACAGTTAGTTCTAGCTGAAGGCAGATACGTATTACAATTTCTAAATGTATCTTTTGTTTTGCAGCTGTAGCAGTTTTGTTTTTTTTCATTTCTTATTGTTGTGTTTGTGCTGTCAAAGACGACACAATTGCCGCAATTTGCAATAGCAATTTTGAGTATTACATGCAACTTTGACCAGTAGTTGCATTCATTAAATTAGCAATTATGTATCTCAATGTGTTATGTGGTTCTGGCGAGATCTTCACCAAGAAATATTTTTTTGCATATTTCGTGTTCGCAAATTGGAATTTATACTTAACCCACTTTTACACGTTTTTTTTTTTGTTATCTGCCTTGGATTCATGAGAGACGAAATGGAAGACATGCGAAGTGCAAATTTTGTTGTTTAATCTTATAGCAGTAGCTTTTAATATAACTAGGAGATTTTTAATTAATTTTAAATTTTATGTTTTTTGTATGCAGAAATCTTTTTTTTTTTGGGAATATAATCAAATTCTTGGTAAAGTTATCTATGGCATCGCATTGGACAACTAATGTCAGATGGACTTATATTGATACAATTTCTAAGAGTCAGTTTAATAAGATTTGTGCCTTGAAGCACGCCATACGAACGTGAAAGATTAAGAAAGAATGCTGCAGTCGAGTGTGCTTGACTTCGGGATACGCTGCATTCCCATTGAATCTTAAATTTGTGTGGTGAATGTATTCCCATCTGAATTCGTGTATTATATTTTCTCAGGATCTGTGGAAAATACTTTAAATTTGTCGTTTCAATTTAAACTAAACCATAATAAATTTTTTTTCTTCCAAAAATCCAGAAAGAGGGAATAATGTGGAAATTAATAGGACAACTTTTGCCGTTCCCATTACCATGTATACCAAATTTTATCTCTGTACCATCTCTGGTGGGTCAACGCTCCCTCCGCTTGTGACAAAAAGTAGCCTATGGCACCTCCCATATATTTCTATACAAAAATTCATATACGAGTCGTAAGACGACTTTGAAGCGACATAGTCTGAAATTTTTAGCAGTTTGGAAAGGCTAAAACTGTGACCTCACATGAATGAAAAAAGCTACAGCATTGGCCCTATCTCATCTGCACCATGCAGTGTGCACCATAAAGTGCACTTTAGGGAACGTTGTCGGAGAGAGCATTATTTGGAGAATATGGCGTGTGGATTAGGAGTTCCTATTTCAGCGAATCCAAGTAGGTCTAGCCTAGCATTGTCATGCTGCAAAATTACTTTTTTGTGCCTTTATTCGTATTCCGTTCGTTTTTGCTTCAGTGCGCGGCTTAAACGCATGAGTTGAATCCAATAGCGTTCCCCCGTGATCATTTCGTTCGGTTTAAGTAGCTCGTCCCACCAAATACAGAGCATAAGCTTCTTGCCATGAATATTCGGCCTTGCGAAGGATACAGATATTTGGCTAAGCAAATCCCATGAATTTTTTTCTGGAAGTGGCTTTAACTCGAGTGACACTAAGTTTCCTTGGTTTTGAATCAATCCCATGCTTTTAAGACGTTTGCTGAATGTCGACCCATTTACTTACAAAAATTCTGACGACTTTTGAAGCGTTTGTCATTGGTCCACATAGAGCAATGGTTCCAATTTTTTGTCTTCAAACTTGTTCCTTGCCTTCGATCTGCAAATCACCACTTTTAAAGTAATCAATCCACCTTCGACATGATTGTTCAGATAGAGCATGCTCGTTCTTAACATCCACTAACACTCGATTCCACTAGAAGCATGGACATAGTTCTCACCATGTTAACTTCGACTATAACAGCAGAATGATCAGAGCTTATATCGGGATTCTCATAAATTATGAATACAGAAGTGGAGATGCCGAAAACTACGAAGTCCAGAAGATATATCTGTAACTCTTGGCCAATGATTAAATAACACAGTACCATAATGTGAAATTGAGGTGGACATGTTCTATGCCTTGGTGACCTTATGGTTTTGCTGTCGCTTATCATGACCCCGGTTTCTGTTAGACGTCAGCGTTAAGGTCAACTCAATGTCAATTTTTATGACCATTCAAAAAGGGCGGACAATTTTACGCGTGAATAAGTTTTGACCTTTTTTATGAACCAATTTCTCAAGGTCAATTGTAGGTCATAAATATTTTGAATTTGGTTTTTTGATGTTGTCACGATTATTGATACGTGACTCGCCAATATTTTGGGTAAAGCCCATACAACCACCCTTTCTTTTAACATATTTTTTTTTTGCTTTAAGCCTGAATGATATAATATTATACACATATTTTTTTTGCCAGTGTATTATTATTAGAAATTGTTGTACATTATTGCTTATCTCAAACTTTAAACAGATCAAATATGTTTATATTCGCGCATATTTTTCAGAGCAATAACTAGAATTGCTGACGCTTTGAAATAATATTAAAATAAAAAATATTTTACCATTAATCTAAACAGTTTGCAAAATATTAAAAGCAAAACACTTTATCTCGTAGCAATTTTCCTGACATGAACATTTGTTAAACAACGTTTGACTTTGTTTATTTAATTAATAAACATTTTAGCTGCAATTATGTCATAGACGAGCTATTTTTTGTGCTTAAAAATTCTTTTTATTTTATTTTTTTTGTATTAATAGTTTTTAACTAGAAATATTGATTACATTTTTTGAGTTGTTAATTAGAAACTTAAGGATTAATTTAGACAATATTAACAATTAAAGCAAATTATTCGATTAGTTTTTAGTAAAAGTAGAAAGAAAAAAAATATAGCTTATAGTTAATTCTTCAACACCGTGCCGCATTTAGACGGGGGGAACAGGACGAAATTGATTTATTTATTTTTTTGTGTAGGTGTTTGTATCTGTATCTCATTGCATTTGCATTCAATTTACTGTAAACAGAAGAAATTATTTGGAAAATTAATTTGAGTTATAGTTTATTGTTTTTTTTTTTTTTTTACAACAGCAAGAAATCATGTGAAAATGTGAAATTTTTTGAAATGTATGAATGAGCGTTGAATGCATTTGCTTTCTTGAGCGAAACAATAAAAAAAACAACAATATAATGAACACATGCAAAGTGTGAAATGTTCTTGAGATTTTATTTTCATGCTACCCCCAGCAGACTTGAAATGACTCGTTTGATGCATGCCCCAAGCAAAGTAGAACATGTGTTAAATATCTGACAATGTTTAGATACAACACAGCATCATTCGCTGCTACTTCTTCATTATTTTTATAAGAGTACGCGTGCTGATGGCACAATACCAAATGTATGCAACGTCTATTTGCAAAATTTAACCGCGAATATTTATTTTCATTTAATTTTTCACTTCATGCTGAATCAATTTGAAAGTGGCATCAGATTACCAACGCAAGCGAGCGAACAAGCAAACGATCCAAGAAACCACCGAACTATAGCGAAACCGCAATCCGAACCGCGACGGCGCTGCATGCCGGCAGCCAGCGAACAACTTCAGCATAAAATGTCCAAATGTGGTAGTTTTTCATATGCAGTTGCAACTACGTGTGCAATATATAATACCATCAAGTACCTCCATAATAAAAAAAAAATTAAAAAAAGTATCTGCGTATCTTTTTCTTGCTCTTTTCAACGCACTTCATAGCAGCTGTTGCGCTGCTGCTCTGACTGCTGTGTCTGCAGTGCGTGTGGTTGAAATCTTGAGAATTCACCAGTGATGATCTATATTTAGTGATTTTACATGCGGTTTTCTTCAGCGCTCAGTTCATACAACATTATATTATATATGCGAGTGCTCTACTCTGCATTTATGCAAAGTTGGTCTTTGGCTCGGATTCGCTTTCAAATTAGTTCAGTTTAGTTTTCTTTTGTTGTATTTCTATGCATATATATATAGATATAGACGAGTTTATCTTTGTGTCTCCTTTCAAGAAATCCATTAATGCCATTAGTCTGTCTGCTGTGTGCCTGTGTTAAGTTTAAAAATTGCGTAAATTCCAAAACCATGAAAAAATAATGTTTGTATTTGTTAGAAAAATCTATTTTTTAAATGGGTTGTTGTGTTGCCAGTGGAGCAAGTGTTAGTAGTTCAAGTTTGCTTTGTATTAGTGCATGTAGTTGTTTTTTTTTTCTGTGGATATATATATTAGTTTTATGAATGAGTGTGGAGAATGGTTTATATTTGCTTAGAAGTATTAATTTATATTAGTTCATTTTATTGATAAATAGTTTATATAGAACCTAAAAGATTTTTCGAGATGTTCCTTTGGAGGAGACTTTACTTGAACACTCTGCGCATATGACATTTTGAAAAATGCTTTCGTAAAAATTAACAACCAGTAGATACAGGGGTGATTAGTCTCCTTTTAGTTCGATACATTTAGTCCAGCGCTACTTCCAATTTTTTTATTCCTTCCAAATTATAGGTTTTCTAAGGGTCCTCAAAATAGGAGTTTGTGTCACTTTATTTTTCTTCATTCGACCCTAATCGTTTACTTCCGAGCCATTTCTTCAGGTTTAAAGACATAAAATAGTAAGAGGAGATAAATCTGAAGAATATGCTGGATGGGGTAGCCGTTTTGATGGAAGAACATGTTTTGTTTCGGTTTTAAATCAATGTAGAATCTATCCCATGAGCTCTGGTCATAAACAACCTTGAGCTTGGCCTTCTTTGGTGAACGTTCACCCGGAGAAACACACTGTGTTGATTGTTTCTTGGTCTATGATATGATGCGATGCATCCATATTTTGTCTACAGCTACGTACGATCACAACGGAACCCAGTAAATCACTTCTTAACTATTGAAATGAATGATGCGGAGTGGTTTCAGTGATGGTTTTTTAGTAGTTAGTTAATTCGTTAATAGCTAACGATCAAAAGTTAATCAAATATTTAAGACCTAACGACCAGTAGTTAGCTAATTCATTAGAAGCTAGCGACCTATAACTAAATCGTTTAGAACTAACGATCATTAGTTAGCTAATTTGTTAATACTAACGCCTAGTATTTAGCAAACAATAAGACCTAACGAACAGTAGTTAGCTTAATCGTTAGGACTATTTTTGTTACAATACTACACAAAAAAGCAGCTAAAGACTCAGAATTTGGGGCAATTATTATTAAAATTTTAGACTATACAGTGACATCTCGAAACCATATAGTATTATTGCTGAGCGACAGTGCTGAGAATCACTAATCAGTTCTCAAATCTTCGAACTGTAGTATCCACCATCCAACAGCAATCGCCATAAATAAGTTTCGAAAAATCGTCAACATTTTCTAGAAGATTGGGATTTTCATGTAACAAATGAGTTCGTATTGCTTTCGTGTCATCTGCAACATATATTTATACTTTATTCCCTTTTTCGAAACACCTTTTCTAGGCTTTTTTCGGTAGAGCCCGATTGGATGATTGAATGATTCTCAATATATTTTTTATAGTCTTCACCTACTACAACTGCTAAGAATTGGACATTAAAAAAGAGAGTGCGAAACTGCTAATTTTCCAAAGTTTTCCTTAATGTTTTCTGATGGCGTTTAAACATATCAGACAAGATTCCTTAGCGATATGGACAGCTGCTGCTTGAAAAATTAGCTTTCACTTCAGAGGCTACATACACATCTATTTTCAACTAGCAGAACTTGAATGTTCTCGTCCCACAATCTATCAACTACCAATCGCAGAAAGGTGCTACGGTATGTCAGAACGTGATTTCAATACCAAAGAACATCAGCAGCTGTTTCCAAACTGTTTAACGCTCAAAATAGAAATACTTATATACTGAAACAGAAAAATATCTTACTAAAGGTTTTGTGTAACACATCAAAGCAAAATAATTTCAATTCATAAATGAATTATGACCATGAAAAAACAAATGTTCGATGCTATTTATAAACAAATCAAATGGTTGCATACAAAAAAATGTTGATATAAAAAATAATCACATTGCACAAGCCATGAATTCATGCAGCATTTGAAATAATGATGTAAAAGTAGAATTTATGCGATAACCCCACAAAGAAAATATGGTTTTTTTATATGAAACATTCAAAAAAAGAAAAGAAACAAGTAAGAAAATCACAGTCGGGCGTAACCGACTGTAAGAGGCCCTGTACCAGTGCAGGTCGCCTAACAAACACATTAAATGTTCCCCTAGCTTATGACCAAACACATGACCACTTCTCACTGCACGACTAAGTGCCTTTTAAAACATTTTTTTATGTATGAAACGAAAAGGGGGGTCGCTCAAATTCAATTGCTTATAAAATCGTCATTTATTATCCGATTTTGATGAACTTTTCGGATTTTTGCTAAGAAGGACGATATCTCTATACTGGCATGCTCAATTTTTTTTGTGCCGAAGAAATTTTTACCCTTGGGGGTGATTTTATGGGAAAGGGGGGGGAGGGGCAAGTTTCTAAAATAAACTTGTAAAATTCCGGAGCAGTCCTAATCGAATGCAAAAAACACGAAGTCTCTATCTATTACCGTTTCCGAGATCCTTTCGTTCATACGGACGGCCAGACGGACAGACGGACAGACGGACAGACGGACAGACGGACATGTCTATATCGACTCCTCTATCGCTCCTGACCATAATGGGGGTAACTTTGGGGGGTCTCCGATTATTATTTCTACCTGTTACATACATTTGCACAAAACCAATAGGCTCTTGTACCTTCGGTACAGGGCCTAAAAAATGTCTCCTACCTGTTTGTGTGCGTTGATTGGTGCCATTTTGTGTAATATTTTTATTCCGTGCATTCGCTGTGTTGGACTCATCCATGGACGTTCGCTTCAAACCACCAGGTGTCGCAGAGCGCGAACGCGGCGATAGCTCTGTGTCGTCCGAATAATTTAAATCCGATATCGAAACAGTTTTGGTTGTAACATAACTGACCGATTCGATGGTGGTCTCCCATTTTTGGAATGTATTTATAGTATCGCTGCGTAACGTGCGTGTGGAGTGTGCGCGTAGTGGTGAGGAACGTAACGACATGGTAGATGCCGCGGAGCCTAGTGATGAACAACCACCTATGGAATTGCCGGATGATGAAGAGAACGAAGCAGATTTACGTAAACGTGAAGATTTCTGCATATTTGAAGTATTTTGTGCTTCGGGCGAAGTGGCTGGAGTTGTATTGCAAGATGATGGCGTAGCATCTTCTGGTTCGGTAATTAATAAACACTCAGTTTGTGTGCCTTGATCTGTAAGAAGTAAAAAAAATATATACAAATCAGAATTAATTGCCCGGAAGAAAATAACAGCAAAACAATTGTGAAATTTATTTTGCGAAAACTTTACGCTTGCCAATAATGGTTTTTCTTGGCAATTAACGCATTATTTATGGCCCAACGTAAATGAAATCTGCGCAAAACTTTTATAGTTCGTATGAGATTAAGCGCAAAGAATTCACTTAAATCTAAAAATATTTCAAACTGTAAGACAGAAATATGCGAAATATTTCTGAAATTAATATACATAGAAGTAGAAATAGAACTGACCGAAAGCACTTAAGATGTATATATCTGAGTATTTTACGATACCAGAAATCACGCAAAATAGTGCCCATTGCGCATTTGTTAATTATTGTATTTTGTTTGAATAATGAATTCGTATTAATGCAATTTCAAAAATGTTTTCCTTTTAGTTGAACATTTTTTTGCTGCTTTGTTTTCTTAACATAAAAACTTGGCCTCATTTTAATGCGAATTGAAAATAAATAAATTTTCAATTGTTCGTACATTGTTTAGCATCCAATTTAATTAACAGCAGGCGTGCTAGATTGCTTTTTCGCTCGAAAGATTTTTCATCTCGTATATTCTTGGGCTGCCAAATATTTCAAGAAGTTTTGGCCTTCATGGGACAAACGCGTGGCTGGCAGCTTGTCTAACAAAGAATTTGTTTTTTACAGTATAGAAATTTTCAACTAAGAAGACATCATTTCATCAAAAAGTTAGATAAACAATTTTGTAATTTGTCAACACTTGCTGCCAGATTTTGATGTGTTGTGTGAGAGAGAAAGAGAGAAGGAGAGAGATACTAGTTAGGGTATTACGAAGGCGCCTTGTAAAATGTTTTTTCTAGTATATATACTAATGTTTATGTTACATAAGCGATGATTGGGAAAAAGTATAAAATATTATATAGGAAAGGGAACTATTACAAATGCAATGAGTACAGTGCAACGATAACAATTCGAAACGATAGAAGATCAGTTATAAAAAGGCAACGATAACAAGCAACGATAACAAGGGCATCGCAATCAAACAATACGATCTCAAATGCAACGATAAAAAGCAAGGATAAGAAGACAACGATAACAAATTCAACGATAAATATTGAAAAGGTTTCCATAACAGAAGGAACTCTATAAATTTATTATACAAGAAACGAAAATAAAATAAATATAGTCAGAATGATTTATTTACTAACCCATACGTAGAATTTTTTCAGGATCTCTTAACGACAAAACTTCAATCAAGGTTAACCCTTGCAAATCACAGGTTGTAAAGTATCGCTCATTCCTATCACAAGCAAGCTACAGTTGGAGATTATTAAAATTTTCTTTTTCGATTTAGTGTTCGCAACTTACTTCAGTTTTTTGTCAAAATAATCCTATATAACTAAGCACTTAAAATATAGATTGAAGAATCCATCAACTTAAGATTAATTTTTAGATGCTTGTTGCAAGTACATATTTATTTCGATTTATTAATAACAATTGCTATATGCATGCGACTCCACTGTAAACGCGTCAATATTCTGTCACACTTAACTGCAGCATTCTTCCTTCATTTTGTTCAATAAGGCCTATAATAAAAAAATTTAATTGATTTCTAAAGACTCATTTATAAGCCATATTAAATTTAATTTGACTGAACATTTCCTTTACAAATAAATAACCTATGCCGCACATAGCGACCTCGATAGAAATTTTATAGCAAAAAAAAAATAAACATATTAAGAAAATTTTGCACACTTGACGTAAATCTTTCAACAACGAAGACTTCCTGTACGTTCGTTCTCTCGTACACGGTTTGTCAGTCCGCTTGTCTGTCTAATACAATCTGTGCTCATCTTCAAATATCACGAAGTACCATTTCTTTTAATTTTAATATACAAATGTGTCATAAAATTGTTTTTAATTTCATAATGCGTTCATAATAATAAAATTTAACGATGCGCTGGCCTCATTAAATCGCTCAATTGTTGGCAGCACCCAAAAACGGCTAGAGGACAGCAAATGGTCAATTCGAATGAGCGAGAAAATGTCGCCGCATATGATGATGATGATATATCTATATGAGTATCTTAAATTGTATCTCTGTTTGCTGGTACTTTGTCAAACAAAAATTTCGCTCTGAAGAAGCTGCCTGCTGTAGAGCCTTGTCCACCAACGCCACCTACAAGTTTTTCATTTCTTTTGACACACTCTTATAGCAGCTTCTCGTCGTTCTGTCCACAGCTTCAATTTTGTATGTTAGAAAATTTGGATTTTTCATCTGACTATATGACTCGTTCTTGTTTGTTGTTGTTCTTGTTGTTTTGTTTAATAAGTATCAAAATGAGTTCATTAGTTATTTTTAGAAAATTGCCTAATTAATTTTGAAAATCGACAATATATATATATTCATATACGATGTAGCATGTATACATTTTTTCAGTTTGTCTAAAATTTTATGTTGCTTTACTTATATATGAGTAACAAAAAAATCTTTTCATAAAAAAATATTTTATAGTTTTCTTATTCAGATTTCGTGAATATGCTAAGTTTTTATAAAATAATAGTTTATGGTTTGTGAAAAATCAATAAAAGAGTAAGAGAATAATGCAGAAGAATAAAGCGAAAAAAACTAGTTGTGTATTATAAGTGTCTTCAAGTTTTAAATGAATATTCGTGTTGAAAATATATAATAAGCCAAAGAGTTGGTGAGGAAAGCATTAAAAGTGTAGACAAACCTAGAAACTATTGACAATTATTTCCTCTCTGGCGATTTACTATACTTATATGTTTTCGGTTCAACTTTGTGTAAGCATCTCGGCAGATCAAGCGAGTCCTCAATGTCATATAATTAGCGCAAAATAATTACACTACGAAACTTTTAGTATTCTCAAATTTTCTGATAATTAGATTGGATTATTAGCTCATGTATCTGGGAATGTAGTTGTCTAATTCTGCGACTGAGCAACAACAACTATTTTTTATATATGTTGAACTAATTTTTCGGACTCGTGACTTTTTAGGCTATAAGCTGAATATTAGTGTTATAAGTGCTGACACAAATAGAGCATCCTGAACCACATGTGATACATTTTGTTTAATTCAACGAAATTTCCGGAGATAGTTTGCAATGTTTAAAGCTATTCAAATTGCTTTTTCGCACATGTGTAGCTAATTTTCTTAACAATGAACATTTCTATTATGAAAATTCTTTTCACAAAATTACGATTTTACTTTCGCCAAATAAATGTTCCATACCTATTAAACAGATTTTTGATGTTTATACTAAAAACGAGCGTTGAAAAATTTGCACATGTGCCAAAACAATGTTGAACAAGGCCAACTCAAATGCGAATATTTTCGATAAAACATTTTTCTTCCAAACAAAAACATAAAAACAAGAGCAAATTTAATTTTGACAAAGTCAGAAAATTTATATTCGCAAATAATATACGCTTTGTGTGAAATGTGCTGTATTTAATGATTCATTAAAAAAGAAAAACAAAAAAATATTTTCTAGAAAAGTTTTCCATATAAATTAGTGAAATTTAAGATTGATATTCTGCAGCTTTAGCAGAGTTCAACAAATAAAATAAATTTCATGGCAGCAATTATTTTAGCTAATTTTTGTTTTTTTTTTTGTAGTAAGCAAGAAATGAATGCTGCTATAAATTAAGAATATTATTCACCTGTTTGCGATGAATCACAATGCTGAAGAATAGCTGCCAAGTAGTAGCTACAAACTGCTCTACACACGGCATTTTTTCTTGCTTACAATTAACTCAAATTACTAATTGTTGTGACTATTTTCAAACCAATAGAAGCATAGTCCGTGCAATTTGTATAAATTCAATTTGGCAGCCAGCGCGCCATGCCACGATTTTTCTGCACACTAAAAATCTTCGAATGGGAAGTGTGTCATATAAGTGAGCGACCGACAGACAGACAGAAGACTCAGTTCATGTGTTCAACATGACAAACTGTACTTGTTATTCTAGATTAGTGGTCAGTGTCAAGGATATGCCCATTGAATTACGAGTCTATACCTTGAGATCACC
This sequence comes from Leucophenga maculata, assembly GCA_035044805.1. NCBI lineage: Eukaryota > Metazoa > Arthropoda > Insecta > Diptera > Drosophilidae > Leucophenga > Leucophenga maculata. The sequence goes on along the minus strand of JAWNNP010001005.1, from coordinate 902,734 downwards.
TGTTTACAGCATACGGCTGCGGTGCTCTATGTTTAGGCTCAAGTTTTGGCAAGCAAAGCGTTTCCGTTTCAAGCGAAAAGTAAACAATTTTTATTAACGAAATATTTTTCTGTATAGATAAATTGTTTATGAAATTAGACGTCTGTGCCATACTGTGTGCCGTGCTGTGCGGTGCTGTGTTGGAGACCGCAACCATAACCACCTACACAGTTTTTTTTTTCTTCTTTACGATATTAAACATTTGACTTGGCTCTTAAATATATAATTTTTAAGATAATATTTTGTTTATAAATTTTAATTTTTTTTCGTTTTAACATTTCATTTATTGAAATATTACACTCAGCATCTAAAATAATTGAAACGAAAAGTTGAAGTGAAAATATGGCAAAATTGTTTACGTTTTCCAGTTGAAAAATGATTTTATTATGAATTGTAATCCCTCATTATTATGGTATTTCTTTTAAGTTTCTTCACAAAGGCGGGATTATAAATGGTTTAGTTAATTGTTTTTGTTGTCAGCACTTTGCTAAGATTGCTAACTGATGATGCATTGGGCTATGTGCCAAGTAAGTGGAATGTTGTTCTCTAGACAATTGGCTCAAATGCTTAAGAGGTATGTGTTGTGAGTGAGTGATTAGAGTAGGAATTGACCTATTTACCTTGCTGCAGACAACAAATAAAACCGCAGAAATAAAAATAGCTTTAAACTTGACAACATTTTAAAACTGTCAACCACAAGTCATCAGGGTTTTTGAACATTGTACTTCAGTGGATAGATGGACATATCTGTATCGACTCAGCATTCCACACTGATCAAGAGTATGGACTACTAGACACTTCTAGACCACCGTATATTGCGAGCTACAAAGTTTTAAATCGTTTGATAATAATAAATGTTCCCATTAAAATAACGGTATCTGATGTAAAACTTATAAAGTATAAGTTAGGGAAAGTGCGAAGCAGCTACAGTCTATTCTTCACCCAATTCCAACTTATTGAGATACTTTCCAGATAAATGGTCCATGCTATTTAGGTCAAATTAAAGCGAAACAACATTTTTTGTTAAAAGTAAGGATGATATATTCCGAATCGACATAATCATAATTTATTGAATCGCCAATTTGTAATCCAGTCGGTTAATAGCCTACAGCAGCTAGCAATCCTCTGTAAGCTTAGATTATTGAGGTAGGAAGTTGACTTATGTTTCCCTAGCTTATGACCAAGCAGTGTAGGAAATTAATAAGAAAAAATGACACTAACGAAAAATATTTTGCTTCTCCCAATTCTCACTCCACTAATAAGTGCCTTATAAAACATTTTTTTATGTATGCAAAGAAAAGTGAGCACGGAAGTATTATAGGTCGTTCAAATTTAATTGTTTATAAAATTGTCATTTATTATCCGATTTTGATAAAGTTTTTGAATCTTGAATTTTTTATCCTTGGTGGAAAAATTTTAAAATAAACTCATAAAATTCCGTGGAAGTCCTAGTCTAATGCAAAAAGAACGAAGTCTCTATCTCTTACCGTTTCCGAGATCCTAACGTTCATACGATTGGACAGACGGACATGGCTATATCGACTCCTCTATCACTCCTGACCATAATGGGAATAACTTCATTATTTCTACCTGTTACATACATTTGCACATAACCAATAGGCTCTTGTTCCTACGTTAACAGTACGGTATATGGAGAGATGCAAAGGTAAAATATATTGTGCGAATTTAGGAGGCGCTAGAAAAGCTCAGGTCAAACTAATACAAAGGTCCATCCAAAGTGCGGGGCTCTTCAGATCTTCGATATTTCAACGATGTTACTCCATTTAACACTACTAAGTAAATTTTTCAGTCTGCACAGATGTGCATCCATTAGGTTTAATAGGCTTGCTCATCTAAAACTCTCTCGAAAATCTCGCATGGAGAAAATCAAAGTATCCACGGCCGCTTTTGTAATGGAAGAAGGCTCATTAGTTATGGGAAAAGGCAACAGAAACTTTGGTCTATTGGAGAATTATTCAGGAATTATTACTGTATAATTTTTCCAGCAAATAAAATTTATCAACAGTTGACTTGAAACGGGAAAAGCCAAAGAAAACTATGGCTTTGGGGAATTACTCTTCTTTTTCTTAGGACAGGTATTCAGGAGTTCTTTCTCAATGAAGGAGTGTGTTGAACATAAGACATCTGAAGATGGTATAGGAGAATTTGAACATATAGAACACATATATCACTTATAAAACAAGAAAGATGTATTAGTCGAGTTCGAAATACCCTGAACCCCTATTCATCCTTTGTATAGAGCATATGTTCCTATCTGGATTTGTCTTGGCTAATTTATTGAAAAAAGTAAAATAGGTAAAAAATCTCAGAAAGGTGATGCTGGTGATCTATCTTTTATAGTCTCAAAATTATCGATGTTCCTACGGACACAGATGGACATATCTATGTAGGGTCGATATTTTATAGGAGAACTACCTTTTTTAGGGGTATGAGTTGGACCTTATTGGAACATTTTACCAGTGAACCAAGATTGGAGTTTCTAGCTGAATGAACAAAACAACAAGGAAGAGTTTTTCATACAAAATCCCAGAAAGGTGGAACCGATATGTATGAGGGCTACCCCTTCTAGTGGCCGGATATGGAATATTTTTTAAGGATTAAAGTAAAGTATGTCAATAAACTTTTTTTATACAAAAGACCCAACCATACTTAGGGAGGGTATTAGCTAACTTATTGAATACAAGTTATTTAAAGAAGGAATGAGTGAAATTTAATATAAATAGGCTAAAGGTAATAACTCTTATAGTCTCCAAGTTCTCGATTTTCAAACGGGGACTACAAGAACTAAAAATAATTTAAATATTAAATAAAGTTTATATATATTAAAAACTTTTGTACAGCCCCACAAAAAATGATCGCTGCTACCATCTGTTGGCAAGACCACTTTCGAACAGCTTTTTCACCGAAAGCTTTTTCGCACATGAACGCTGGCTGCGCTAAAAGAAAAACTAGAAAAGCTTGAGCTTTTTCTTTACAAGTGGGTACACACCATATCAAAAATAGATCTTTTATATTAAATATCGTTTTATTGTTTGAAAAATAGTTTCGTGCATATGTGGTATACTTTCTTGACAGTTGAAAATCATATTTAAAATCATATTAAAAACACAATTAATACTTATATAAGTTAGAAACATTAATGAAATTCTCTGAAATTCGTAGCCAATGCGTTGAGTATTCTATAAAACTCAAAGAAGAAAAAAATATAATAAAAACTAAAAGAACACAATTACAAATTAAAGACGACAATATTAACTTTGGCATTGAACATGTAGAGTATAGAGATTATCTGTTTTTTTTTTTATAACTAATATCTAAAACCGCGATTGGCGCTTGAAACACTCAAATTGCCAGCGGTTGTGGCAGCGCCTAGTGGATTCATGGCGGTACAGGCATAGGAACCAGCATCATCTGAAAATAAAATAAAATTAAATACAAATTTTTGTAACTTTTAATATATAATTCATACCAGGATATGCCTGTGGCAGCGTTAGGCGACACACGCCATTTCTGTACTCTATGACATTTTTATTATTGTATTCCAGAGTGCCGCCATTATGCGACCAGGCAACATTTGGCGTCGGATGCGCTTGTACAATGCACTCGAAGCGTGCTGTACCGCCCACGCCGACAGCAATATCTTTTAGTGGCTGCAATGTATATAAATATATATTAAAAATAATTTTCTATAATTTTTTTTATTAATATTTCGTAGCTGCTCACCGTTATAAATAGTGGCGCCTTTGGCGCATGCTCATCACGATTGAGATGTGCATTCACTGGTTCCGTGGTATGCAATTCGGGTACTATAAATTATAATATGGCTTATTAGCTCGATTTCTTTGCTTTTATTATTATTTTTTACGACGCTGTTAATGGTTGCAGCAGTATTTTCTTTAATGCACACTTACATGTTTGGCCAATTTATTTCAAGCAATTTCAAGCAATTAATTCACATTTATTTTGAGATATTTTATCTTATTTTTGCACTTTTAAAAATCACGAGCATATCAACATAAAACATAACACATAATGAACGCACACAAAATTAACATGCAAACACAATAAAAATTGTAAACAATTGTTAGTAGAACATGGGGTACTTAAGATTTTTATTTTTTTTCTAATAATTAGCGGTTTTATGTTAAGAGTATTTTAATCAATTTAAGTATGTATAACATATTTCTTTAGACAGCCATGTGTATGTATATATGTACAGATGCTGTTATGGCGTTCAATAAACATTTAAATAAATTCATAAACAATTTAAGAATTATAAACAGTTTTAATATTTTAAGCACTTAAAAGACGATTTGAAGGATAATCACTGCAACATTTAAAGTCTTCACAGTAATATTTAAGATGTATCTGAATACTACCGTTTCTGCCGAAGCTTATGTTTGCTCAACTTCGGTAATACTGGTAGCTCTCATATATATGTATGTATCTTAAAAATTATTGTTGGTTCTTTAAATGCTGCAGAGATTATTTGAAGCCATTATTTCGTGTCTTAAATAATCTGCTTAGCACATATAATGAAGCTCAATTTGACTTTCATTTCATTAGACTGATTTACTTTGCCGAAGTAACCGCCGAAGCTCATTCGATTTGATTAACTATGCTGAATTAGATCCAAAACAAATCAAACATAAAGAAGCTTATAGTGTATAGCAACAATAGTCGTGTTGAGAAAAATTTAAAAAAATGCACAGTTCTATTGGAATTACGCCTCAAAGTGGTAGGAATATACTCATTAATTTATCTTTGAAGTTTCTATCTATCTAAAAGCAATCAATTAAGTTGATATTGACTGTAATAGAGAAGTTTTTCCGGACTACTATGTTCCATAAATTCTCCATAGGATTTAGATGTGGTGAGCAGGCTAGCTAGTCCATAATACCCACTGAACATTCTTCTAAATATGCGCTCGTCAGACTTCTATGACTTTCGGGCGTTTTCATGCATAGAAATGTATGATCGCTCCATAAGTTGATGGTGAGAATTTTTTTGTTTTGTACCAAAGTGTATAAAAGGCTAAAACAGTGGAAGAAACTTTGAGAGAACGTATAGAATGACAAACATTCAGGTCCTTTAAAAACCATGGAGAGAGAGGACCAAAATCTTAAATATTCCTTTGTGATGATGTGATGATGTTTTATTTATGATCTCAAAACCCAGCGTCCAAGTGTGGATTGGAAATCGAATACTCGCTCTTTGTTCGAAGTTCGACGGATGTAACAACTTTTATTTTGAGCGTGATATCTCCGCTTCCAGTGGTCCAAATAACATAAAGTTTAATCGGAAATTGATGAAATAAGTATAGGTGGCACCACTTTTAAGACTTCTTTTGAGATATACGATGAATTTCAACCTTAAAGTAATAAAAGATGGAGACACTATAAGGAGATTTTTTTAAATAGATCTCCTGTGCCTTCCAGTGAACCAAATGTAAAGAAGTTTAAACTTAAAGTAATGAAATACAAATAGTTGGTGCCTCTAGAGCGGATTTTATTTTTTATAAAAGGTCCATTTACTATTGTATTTCTGTTTATACTTTGTCATATAAAAGCTTTGCGCCCAAAACCAGAAAAGTGCGAATGTTGAATGCAAGCCATGGGGCTATTAGTTTTGCCGAACGAATCTTCTTATTAATATTAACAAACATTATTTTGAACTGTTATATTTTCAATTTGAAATATTTTTCTTATTAGTGATTAAAGGTCATGTTTAGCCATTCGATGCAATTCGATGAGAAGGCAAGCTAATTTTCATTCCATGGACACCACATTAGTGACTTAGTTAGGAGTGGGGAACATATTAACGGAGAAGACTAACCGAGAGTTATAAGGAACTCTTTAGATTACTACAAATTGTCTTTTTTCTTTTGTAAAGTGATGTAAAGTGTGCTGCTGTATAGGCTATGATCGATGAGAATTTGATCGAAGCATTTTGTAGACTGGTGAATTTTCGAGAAATTTTTAAGCAATTAGAAACACATCAATTAAAGCTATGGGTATTATTACAACATCGATTTTTTCGCTGATGCTTGAAAAGCAGTGATTCAAACGTTTTGTGCCAGCAATTCGAAATAATTCCAGCGCCCATACCTGTACGTGGCGAAGTGGAAACGATGGGCGCTCTGTGTAATGATGTCAGTGGTGCATCATTTGCATGTAGACGATCAATATAGATATCAATATTCTGTGTGTTGGGTAAACTATAACGTTTATTTGCGCGCGTTGCCGGACGATTTACAGCAGGTGTTGCTCTGTGACTGCTGCTGCTGCTGCAAGTGCGTTGCTGTGCCTCCGTATCCGAATGAAAACCGCTCTGTGAAGCAGGACGTGTTAAATTCGGATTGGAGCCATAGCGCAAAGTAGTTCCGGCAGCAGCAGGAGCATTTAATGAGCGTTCATGTTGCACTGGTATAATAAGTTCCCCACCAGTGGGTAGATTTAGTGGATATGGTGATTTACTGCGTCCATTTGTAAGAGGCGTTGTAGTAGGTCGCGGCAATGCTGAGTTACTGCTGTTGCTGTTCCATTGACTACTGACGAATTTGTGACCCTCGCCGGGAAATAATATGCCGAATTCGTAGCCAAAATCGTATTTGAAATAGATTAAACCGGTATTGGGATCGACGCATTTGGTACCTTAAGATTTATTTATTTTTTCGTTTTTTTGTTTGGTTTTTCACAAGGACAAAGGACAAACAAACAAGAGAAGTAAGAGATTAACGTTTGGTTTCTTTAGAGGTGTTAGTAAGTTCAAACAAAAGGCAAAAGAAAAATAGAACATAATCAAAATTCCAATATATTCTTAAAAAAAATAGAAAATAAAATCAAAAATACATATTTAACAGCCAATTGTGGAGACTAATTGGTTTCAGCAAACGAATTGAATTCGAGCAAAGTTTACTTTTTTTTTTTGGTTTTGTATAATATAAAGCCAGACAACATTAAAATTTGTACTCACCATATTGTGACACCCTCGAATCATCACGATATGCCTGTGGCCGATTGTCACCCTCGCTGGGTGCACGCTTAAAGCCTGGCCGGAAGGCTGGCTGTGGTGCGCTGGCTGCGCTACCGCCATTGAATACATTAGTGGTGTATGTTTTTGTTGTGCTACTGCGCTTACTGTGCAGATCCTTGCTGACATCATCGATGAACTGTTGCGATTTCTGCAAAAACGTTGAACCCATCTGTTTGCCCTGTGCATCTGCCTGTGACTGCATATAGCCATAGCGTGGTGGTGAGCCTACCTTTAGATTCATATCGTCACGCGAAAAGTCCACCTGATCATTTTCCGGCAGTGGAGAGTGTCCAAAACGCTGTGCTGAGCTACGCATTGTTGTATGACGATTTAGTGATTGCGTTTTATTCTGTGTGGTCACAGTGCTGCCACCGCGTTGCTCCTTACGCAGCGTATTCACATCAATATGTATCTTTGTGGGCATCTCAGGTCCACGATCGAATTCCATGGGCGAGAGTACACGTTCATAGGTGCGAGGCAAGCTGCACGAACGTCCGCCGGTTTGTGGTGGTGCAACGCGGCGATAGCCACGCATGCCACCATCACCATAGGGCGACCAGAGTGGACGTATTCTGGTCTGCTCTACTTCGCTTTCATAGTCGCTTTCGCGAAATTCACCGGGTATGAATTTCGTTGGTGTGGCTGGTGGTGGCAAGTGTGCCTGACGTGATGGTGTACGACTGGGACTTGGACTATATGGAAACGGTTCGAGTTGCTGCTGTTCCTGTTGCTTTTGCTGCTGATTCGAATCGAAGTGTATGACACGCTTGGTCTGCTGCATATTTACCACACGATGACTGGACTCGGTGGACTCTTTCATTTGCATGACATTCTTGGTTTCGGTGGCCATTTTGGCTGTATGCAATGGTGCACCTGCTATAGCATTGTAGTACATGGTGGCTGGACTGCGTGTGATGGATTGCGGTTGTGGCGGCGGTGCCTGTTGCTGCGGCGGCGGTTGTTGCTGCTGCTGTGTGGCTGCTATGAACTTGGCTGCCACTGGTTTAGGTTTGAAAACTGGCTGCGCTGTGGTGTGTTGCTGCTGATACTGCTTGCCCTGCTGCTTCGACTCCATCTTAATCTCATGGCGTATTTCCTTTTGTATAGGTTCAAACTTTGGACGTGAAAAGCTTTCAACTTCTGGTGGTGTTGGTTCAAATTCCATGGGTGATGGTGTGATCACAACTAGCGGTGATTTGTGTCCATTGGCAACTTGTGTTCTTGGTGTTGGCGTTGGTGGAAAGACAACACGATAACCTTTGATATCGGAGTCCGATTCATAGGTACGCGATACCGAACGGAAACGCTCATCTATTTCGCTGCTATAATCGCTGAACTCAGCTGCCGGCGTTTTACGCTGTGCTGCAATGGGACTAGGTGCAGCAGCAGTTGTTGGTGGCACAACTGGCTTAATGACTGGCGCCTGATATTGTGGTACATTGCCATTGGTAGTGCTGCTTGAAGAGATGTTTTTGCTCATCATGCTAGAGGATGATGTGGTATATTTATAGTCCTGTGAAGGAAAAAGAAATTTAATTAGAATTGTTTCTTTGAGTGTTTCTGCATAAACAAGCAAAACAAATAACATTTAGCATATAGAACAGCATACATTTAAAGAATTAGTGCAAAGTTTTAGATAGGTAGGGGGTGTAGTGACAGGCAGGTGTATACGAGTAGTAGATGGAATGACAATGTTTATGATTAATGCTACATAAAAAACTTAAGCAATAACTTTTACTTCAATATTAGTAAAATATACAAATACAATTACGCGCTTAATTTGAGTAGTATGGCAATAACAACAACAAGAACAACAATTTGCTATTAGATACGCTTTAAGTTTATACTTGACAATAGCAATTACTATCATGCCGAGCTGTCGATATTTTTATCTGCTATTTAAATTGGTGGCCTTAACACGTTAATCGCAGTAACAACATTTTCAATGGTTTGAGTCTTAGCTATAAGCACTAAACATGTTGTAGCGCATGTTGGTCGAGCAGTTTTAGCTACGGCTCGAACCTGTTGTGTACGCAGTTGTCAACATGTTATCGAGGGAAATAAAACTAAAAAAAATGCAAAGTTAAGTCGTCATTTCACGTCTTGAAAATACCCTACCGCCGTTCTTATTCAGACTTGTTCAGGACTATATATACATTGTGGTCTGCCATGACTTAGTTTTAGTATACTCTTGTCTCTCAAGTGCAGGGTATAAAAAATCTGTATTTACAAATCTAAAAATCAAAGTTTGCTGGCTCTATATTTAATTGACAGACAAGTAGACAGGTCGAAGAGACAGCACGAGGCGAATGACAGCTGATAAGTGGTGAATTTGTCATAGATTTGTTCATCAGCTGGTGATCATTTCTTTTCCTGTCGAATCGTCCGCTTCGTGATTTGGTCATTTTATAAAATTATGCTCTGAACTAACAACACGTCTGAACGCCAAGTCGTTTGCCAAAAATGCTCTAGAGATAGGCGTATTGTGGGCGTTTTGGTCGTGGCATTCAAATGTTTTTTTTTTTTTATTACTTTATCTGCCACACACACATTCCAGTGGAGGGTATAAAAAACAAAACATTTATCATCTTATAATTTGTCTAGTAATGACGTGCGAATACATATTTTATAGCATCCGGAATTTAAAAAGCTCAAGCATAGAAAAGAGACAGCATGAGGAGGGTAGCAGCTGATATGTAGTGAGTTTTTCATAAAATTTTTCATAAATTTTTGATCAGTTGCTCTCCTGTGATCATCGGTTTAACATGAGGGCTATATATTCAATTAGGTATTGCTTGGCAATTAAAACTTAATTTCTGTTTCAGAGCATAAAAAGTCTCCATAACTATTTTCAGATTCATAACGTTTAAACTAAGGAACTAGTTTTGACTAAATCAGGACAGGGGAATGGACAGATAGACATCGCTCCTAAAAGTAGCCTATGTTCTTTTCCAACAATCCATCTATTTCTATGCCAAAATTCATACAAATTTGGTTTACGGTTTAGGCGTGAAGCACGCAGAAACAAAGGACAATTATAGATTTCCTTTACCAATGACACAATGCACCGGTGGAACTACCAAAAATATTATAGCCAGAAGTGCTTCAGTTCAAATGAGCCAAATCTATGGACTCCACGAATTGATTCGCAGGAATTGAGAACCTCTTAAATCACTTTGAGGCGAAATTATGGCCAACACACTCACGTACTTAATACACTTGATTTTTTGAAGCGCCAAAACTTTTCCGAATGAATTCTGCAAAAATTTAAGAAAACCCTGAATTTCATTGAGAAATCATTTCCAGTGAAGTTCATTTTAGCTTAATGGCTTTGTTCATAAGAAAAATATGAGTTATTGGACAATGCTTTAAGAGACTTCACAACATCCACAAAAAAGTGACCATGTGATGTAGATGTCGGAGGAGTCATTGTCCAATCTTTCTAATTTTTTGAATGAAATTTCTTTAATTGTTGTCGCTTATTTACCTAGAAAAACCAAGTTTGGAGTCTATTGCATAATTCGTCAGAAAATATACCATATAGTCCAAGATTGGACCACTAGAAGCGGTAGCCCTCATACAAATCTTTAGGAGTAGTCTCGCCCACTCGACTGCAACGTTATTCTGTGGGACATAGTCGCTTATGCTCATTCAATATCGGTGTTAACAAATTATGGATTATTTACTTAGCTTAAATTCTAATCTTTCTTGAACTAAATCCTTTTATATCAAAATATGCTCGAAACTAGTAGACAACCATTGGAAAATCCATAAAAAATCGTTGGATCCTCATCATCAAATATGGTGGAACCAATAAAAAAATCGGTAGATCCTAACCATTTGGAAAACAAAAAAAAAAAAAAACCAAAATTTGGATCCTTACCATTGAAAATGTTCTTTTTACGATACACGTGCTTAGGAAACTCAACCATAACTAAAAAAAAATATGACAGCTCGGGATGAGAAACATTATTTTTTAAAGATCTTACTGCAGACACATAAGTACATACAATATATAGTATATCACAGTGCGATTAGAACTAGAGACAACGATAAGTACAACAAAGACACAGATACAATTTGGTAGTTTATGATGCGACACACACAGATAGGCTTGACTGACAACAACACATCGATATTGAATATATAGTAGCGAACCTTCTCTTCGTGACTGTAGGACTTGCTTTCGCTAGTATACTGTCTATCCGTATTGTGCTGTGGTGGTGGTGGCGCTGGCTTCGAGTAATAAAGCTGCGCCGGTGGTTCTGGATACAATTGTGGTGGCGCAGCTTGCGTTATTGGTGGCTGTGTTGGAGTAGGCTGTGGCATATTTGCACCACCCAAAATTTTCGACTCATAATAACTTGTTGAAGAGGATGACTCCATTTTGTGATAACTGGAGTGTTCTTCAGTATCAGCAGCATAGCCGCTGGTTTTCATTGGTGTCGATGGTGGCAGTGGTTGCTGCTGTTGCTTGAGACGATGCGAAGCTTCATCGGATTCGCTGCCACTATATTTCCAGCGATCACTCTCATAATCACTTTCATAGTAGTCATTGCGTGCCAGCTTTGTAGGCAGTACTGGCGGTGGTGGCTTATAAGAATGTGGTGTCAATGTAGGCACTGAATGTGGCAAAACCTTACTGGGTCCTTGCGACAAATTCTGTTCCAATGTTTGACGCACATCATCCGGTTTTGGTGCAAAGCAAATTTCGGGCGGTGTACCAGGTGCTAAATCAATATCAATTACCTTGGGTACGGCAGCAGTAGGTATGGGTATACTCTTAGCAGCTTGTTGCACTAAAAATGGTGCGCTTAGCTCTTTGGTAGGTGTTGGTGTAGGCAGTTTAATGGGTATTGAAGTAGACGTTGTAGATTTCTTCTCCGTATTGTGTTGCTCTAGATCACTGGTTGTGCAACTTTCATAACCGCTAACATGTGTGGGTGTCCAAAGTTTTGACATTGCAACACCCTCTGCCGAAGGCTTCGGACTGGGTGAACGTGTTTGTTGTTGTGCCAGTGTAGCAAGCACTGCTGCAGGACGTATAATTGGTTGACCATATTCAACTTTAACCTCTTTGGTTAATGTTGTTTCATGCTTAAAGGTTTGCGTTGCAAGTGGTGGTGGCAGCACGGAGACACCACCTTGTGGTGCCTCTTTTTGTTGCACTGTTTCCAGATGTTTTATCTTTTCATTAATCATAGGTTTTGCGCCTGCTGGACGCTCCGTAAGTTTTGGTACAAAACATATTTCCGGTGGTGAACCTGGTGTTAGATTAAGACTACGCAATTCTTCTGCCAAATTATAGACGGCCTTTGGTTGTTTAATAATAGTTTCGAGCGGTTTTATGGCCAATGGTGTTGGTCGTTTAGAGGTTTCTTCGTATTTTTTATATTGTTGTTCGTTATCGATTTTCTTGAAGTACTCAAAGGAGGCAGATTTCTTTTCTTCTTTTGAGGTGGTGGTGGTGCTGCTGCTTGTTGTTGTTGTAAAATCCTGCAATTGCTGTGGTTGTTGTTGTTGTTGTTGTTGCGTTTGCTGTGGTTTACATATGCTCGAAACAACAGGTGGATAGGGTTTGGGTGGTACAGGTGGTGGGGTCTGTGTAGCGCCATTGCGTGTTACATTATTATTATTATTATTTGTATGGTATTCTGTATTTGTGGACACTGTTTTTGAGTGTTCTACACGTTGTTGCTGCGTCTGCGGCGTCTGTTGCTGTTGGTAATCAGTTACATCCATTGGATAGTTAGTACTGCTAGTACTTACAACTGGAGGCACAGTAACGCCACTATTAGTGTTTACATTAATGGTTGTCATTGTTGTTGTTGGTGTTTTTGGACGCTGACTCAATTCGGGTAAATCGTTATAAGTCGATTTGTGTTCTAGACGCATGGTTGCCTCAGTGGTGCAACGATGCTCAGTTATAATCTTCGACTCGGATAGGCCATGCAGATCAGTCTCAGTGGTTGCTTCACTCTGATTGTTTTGGAAAGATGGTGGCTCTTTGTTGAAGTTCTGTTTATGTTTAACGAGTTGTAGTAGTTGGGATGAGGCATAAGTGGTGATGTCATATGTTGATATTGTAATGCAATTTGTTTTATCATGTAAATTTGTTGAAAAATTTCATACAAAAAGAACCCCAGAAGCAGAAGCATATATAAAATTGTTTTTTTTTTTGTTTAGCGAGCCGAAATGTTTTTTTTTTTTTTTATTCGCATATATTCAAATTTGTCGTTGGTAGAAATAATGAGAGAAAAAGAATTTACAATATATTTTTATTATTCAAAAATAAATTTTCAAATTAAATATTACAAAATGTTTGAAATTGTGTTTTTTTTAGGATATAGTAAATTGGGTTGGTTGCATATAGTATGTGTGTATAAATATTGAGAGAAATAGTAGGGTATATAGAAAGATGAAAGAATTTTATAATTTTATAAAGGGTGTACCATATTAAGTTAGATAGTTTGATTTTTTTAAAAGTTTCGCACATGCACACTTACTTCAGTTTTGAATTCACTCGGCGTTTCGTAGACAATTGTCTTGACAACCTCCTGCATGCGTTCCGGTGTAGGTTCCAGTATGGCACAATCGGCAATGCTTTTGGCTTCACCGCCAGCATTAGTTGCCTTGACCATATATTTACCGGAATCTGTAACTTGTGCTGTAAAATTTTGGTTAAAAATCATTATTGTTTCCAAACCACCATATATAAAAACTCACCATTCTCCAGTATTAGTTTATATGAATTACCCTGCGCTAGCAGTCTATGCTCAGATATGCCAGCATCTTTTAGTGGCTTATCGTCTTTTAACCAAATTACTGTCGGCTCTGGTAGACCAGTAACCTCCACCTCCATTATAATCTTCTCGCCCTTTTTGACAACTTGCGCTTGCAGACGTCGACCAAAGACTGGCGGAAATATGGTTTCTGTTTGTGTGTGAGAAAGTTAAATTATAATACAAGGTTTCTCAGCGTTTATTTTCATAGATCAATCAATACATATAGAAACAACAAATAAAATGCCTGCTTTCACTCTTTGCACTAACATCTGTTCTGTCTTGCATATTTTGTTTTTCTGGGCACATATGTTGTGTCTTGGTTTGCTGAAGACTGTTTTATTACTTAGACCACAAATTCTGAAGTCGATTTGTTTGGCTGTTTAGATCTTTGATCTGTTGCAATAAAATATATCTAAATATTTTCGTTTTTAGTGTCATTGCGAAATAGTTTCTTGAAAATAATTAACTTGAACGCTTTTATTTGAAATGTTTTTAATGTTGAATTAAATTCAATACGACATATTCTTATAGTGAAATCATTTTGACAAATTTGCTGAATGGTGGAATAGATGTTTAGATAATCTAGAAATCGCATTGCAAGTGAATTTTTACAACGAGAAAAAAAAAATTAATTTGAAAATCTGTAGCCCAAAATTTAACATTTCAAAGCAAAAAGCAGAGAAAACATATTTTTAAATTATAGCAAAAAAAAATTGGCAAGTGTTCATTTTGAAAGCTTTGGCTAACCCTGACCAGAAAAAATAAATATAATTTATTGGGGTTGTATGATACATTAGTGTTAATTGTATGTAATAAATTCGGCAGAGTTTTGGAAATTTATATCAATTATATTTGGTTTTGAAATGAAGATCTAGCTGACAGTTTCTAGAGTATCTAGATGGAAATTAAAGTTTATTTTGTTTAAACTTTTACATATGCTAAAAAGTGGCATCAGAGTCTCCATACAATGTGTAAAAATCGAGATTTTAAAAATAACATTTTGTATCAATCCAAAAAGCGAGTTGTTTTAACCATGTTTGTCTTTCTGTCTGTGTTATTGGGAATTCGAAAATAAGTTCCTCAGTTTTCAACGAATCAGTACTGAAGTAGGACTTAAGACATTCTGATATGCCTTTTTAAAGCTAAGGTATGATGGTTTCTTACCATTTAGGAGCGTGTGGCACTTTCTTCGTATTATGAGTATTAAATTTCAAATCGCAAAATAAAAAAATTTCAGCGGAGAACAGTGGATATTGAACGAAGAGTCACGCTTCAATCGCATAGAATCATGGGCCCTGATAGAGTGGAACGTAGACTCCTTGAAGAAGTTTTCTAGAGAAAGAAATTTCGTACGAATTTTGGAACTGTTATTGTTGTCTAAGAGTTTCCGATCCATAAAAACACGTACCGATTCGAACTGTTGAACCTATTCGATAAGGCTAACATATTTCCGCACACAACTTAGTCGGATGAACAACAGTGTTCCAGCAAAAATGTTTCCATCACCATGGTGCCCATACTAATTTAGTGGTCGACATAACATAGAACAACCGAACACGCACTGTACTAACCAGATGTGAGAATTTTTTGACTTGGAATTACCAACAACTGGGGTTCCTAAGTGAGGTTATAATCGAAAAACGGTTGTTAGGCTATTTATGAGAGTAAGAAGATGAACGTGGAAAAATCAATGGATTCACTGACTGTAAGTCTCACTATTTACTACTTCATTGGAACTTAATTCTTTGAAGATGAGTATGGAAATATTGAAGTGCATGCCTTGGACCACAAGAAGTTCCAACAGCATGCCTTCACACCATACAAAACTCGTTTCAACATAAAAATATTGCGCCGGAAATATTCAAATCATGAAATGTCTTGTCGCCGATTTTAAAAATTACCATCTAGATCAGGGTTGGCCAACCGGTCGATCGCGATGGTGATTACGCGATTGCGGGAACTCCGTCTATCAAATACGCTATATGACGAAATTACACACGGTTCTGATAACATAGTGGAGAACCTGAAAACCGAAAAAAAATCAAGGCTTCAGTAGATATTTTAGCTTATTCGTGGTAATATGCAGAAGACTTCACAATCTAAAATCCGGGGGTTTAAATTTTCGAAAACAGGATTGGATTGGATTGGTTAGTTGATTTGGAGATTGACCAAAAACGACTTCAGCCGTGAAACAGTACATTTCATCGAATATTTGGGCCATTCCGATGGTAATTCGACAAAATGTCATTGGAAATATGGCGAAGAGAATTGAGTTCTTGAAGAACACTTGCGCTGAATATACACGGTCCCCACTTATTAAAAAAACAAAAAAAAAAAAAAAATTTCTATAACTCAGTAATTTTCCACACGGAAGAATGGTTTTGATTGAATTGATCTTAAAATATCTTGGGTGAATTAAGATAAACTGGAGAAATGGGCAGGCCACGCCTTCATATTGCGCTGAACATGTCAACCCTTTGGGATAAAATCATGAAACTTGAAACACTGGAAAAATGGGCGGTGCTCATATAGTGGGCAACACATCATATTACATATCTCCAAAATGGTTTGGTGCACAGTTCTCTTCTTTGTCAAGAGGGACAGAGTGGGAATTGTGTGACAAATATTTTCATTGATTGTGCCTTTGACACATAAAAAATACATATATGATTGTATCACGAATACTTTGAATCACAGAGAGAGAGCGTGATTTCTCTCTCCCGTCATGTAACAGACGTGCTTAACTTGACGGCTAACAGCGTCATAAGCGTAACCGAAGCCAATTTCCAGCACGTGCATGACTCTCTTTGTAAGATGCCTAACACATTTTGGAGCACGATGCTCTTGCCTTTGTGGAGAATGACCTTCTGTGTCAGAGCTCGGATAGTAAAGTTTTTTTTCTAAACAAACCACTTTCAAAATTCCAACTACTACTCGTTTCCATTGACTCGAATTGACTTATACTTCCTCCCTAATACTTCTATCTATTGGAAAAAAATTATAAATTGAACTTACAACTGGAGTTTTTTTTATTTTTATTAAACTTTCAACAGGTTCCATTAGTACCTTCTCGCATACACAAAAGTATCACACAACCCTCGTACCTACGTATAAGTTCATGCATAAGTAGAGTAGCTAAACTAAAAGCAACCACAAAGAAATTATTATTATAAACAACTCTTCTAGAAACGCGACGGCCGCAATACACAATTATTGAAACGATGTTTATTGACGTGTCGAAGATATATGAATGCGCTTAATGGGAAGCGCCAAAGTGATTGATAGCGCCGCATGCACCATATGACAACGACTTCCTAGAATGCTTGCTGCGAACAAAATCGCTTCTACTGTTTTCTGCTCCGACCTATTTCTGCTGCTTTTGTTTAATGCAATACATCACTTATGTACTTACTTTTTACCACCAGATCTGCGGTGCTTGTGGATTGACCCATTGTATTTGAGGCTGTCACTGCATAACGACCAGCATCGGCAACGCCCACCTGCTTTAGCTCAATTGTAACACGATTGCATTTATTCAAGATGCGCGTACGTTCGTTATCGAAAAGCATTTCACCATTTTTCTCCACTTTAATTTCGGGCGATGGAAAACCATCATAGATGGCCTCCATATTAACATCGGCGCCTTGGTCGACAATCTTGCCAGTGAGTGGTGTTGTAAAGCGTGGCGCAATCTCTTTGCGTGTACGCGTTGGTGAACCGGGCACGCCGGACAGTGCTGCTGGTGACGCGCCTGAGGCGGATTGTACCAAAACAAAAGACTTCTGTTGTACGCTTGGACTTGCCATGTCTTTGCTCTTGTGCAGCTCTTGATAGTGATGACTTTCCATAATCTCAGGACGCTGATTACCCAATTGTTTTAACGATTGATCTATATGCGCAGAAGAGTGATGCACCTCAGTTTGTGGCATATTACCCTCATAGGAGTTCACTTGCGATGTAGAGGTTGTGGTGAAGGTCTGTTTCTGTATTGTTACACGCGAAGATTCGGTATTGTGTTCCTGTGTGGTGGTACGCAAATCACTCGTTGCTGGCAGTGCATGTAGTGCACCACTCGAATTGATAATATTCATGAATGCAACACATGTTGCCTTACCGATTTCATTCTCTGCCACACAACTGACCTTACCCACAGTGCCATGACCTGCCTTCGGTATGGTCAGCACCTGACGTTCGCCACTGGTCGAAACGAGAAAATTGTGTCCGTGCACTGGTTGATCATTGAAATACCAATGCACTTTCGGTGTCGGTTTGCCCTTGACAATGCACTCGAACTTCACAATATCATCGACTTGTGCATTCTTATCGGTGAAAACTTCGCGAAACTCGGGACACACATGATTATCGATAATTTGCACCTGTTGTTGTTGTTGCTGTGAACGTTGATGTTCCGGCGCGTTAACCGATTTGACAATTAAATGCGAAAAACATTTGGCATCGCCCGCGTTATTCGATACCTTCACCGTATACACACCCTTGTCGTCCGCGGCATTTACATTACGCACAATTAATTTAAATACGCCCGCCTCCGCGTTGGAAAGCATTGCGACGCGTTCATTCTCGCACAACTCTTTGTTGGTTAGATACCATTTGGCGCTTAGCGGTTGATCACCATTTGCAATAACCTCCAATTCAACGGTTTCACCCTCATCGACAAGCACATCCGAGAGTAATTTTTCGAATTTCGGTTGACTATCCTTTGGCAAGGATTGACGTTCCGAATGCGCGCGCGTTGCTGGCTCGGCAATATTCAGCGGAGTCACCTTCAATTCACAACTACTCGAAGCCTCACCCGCCGAATTGAGCGCTACAACTTTATAATTGCCAGCATCCTCTTGATAAACTTCTTGTATAATCAACGAACAACGATCACCCTGAAAGAGTAGCTGTACATCGGCCGACTCTTTGACAGGGCGTTCATTATGATACCAAATCACTTCGGGTTCTGGTTGACC
This sequence comes from Leucophenga maculata, assembly GCA_035044805.1. Lineage (NCBI taxonomy): Eukaryota > Metazoa > Arthropoda > Insecta > Diptera > Drosophilidae > Leucophenga > Leucophenga maculata. The sequence continues at coordinate 883,881 of JAWNNP010001005.1, read as the reverse complement.
AATAATTACACAATCAAGACGCACTGGTTTACCCTCGAATATCGAGATATCCTTGAGTGGCATTTGCACAGCAGGCTTTATGGGTTCAATGTCAGAAGCCATTTCCGAATCAGAAGTTTCGTGCGGTAGACGTCCTTTAACGATTACGTTACACGAACTATATGCCTCTCCGGCTAGATTTTTGGCAGTCAACACGTATATTCCGGCGTCGTTGGGATAAGCTTGCGGTATTATGAGCGTTACACGTCCGTACTCGTACTGAAATGAGAAAAAGCAAAGAAATTTGTGAAACGAAACGTACGAGTGGAATGATGTGGTGAATATGGAAATGTAGCAGTGATGACAGGTGTGGTGAGTTTTGAAAATTAAAAATCATTGCGAATGTCTGTCTAGTCAGATTTTCTTGTTCTTTTTTTTTTTTTGCAATTAAATTTTTTCTATTTACACAAAATTTTCGAAAGTCTATTTTTTTTTTTTTTTGTGTATCTTATTTTGTTGCTCGGATGTGAGTGTATCCGGCGTATTTGTTGCGCTTGCTTTTGTTGTTGGTTTTGTTGTTTGTGGGTGGTATTTTGTTTCTTAATTTTTTTGTACAGGGTGTGTTGTCTGTCGTACGTAATGCTTTTGTTTGTTTATATTTGTATGGAAATATTTTTTTTGCTTTATGTTTGTACGCTTTTCTAGTAATTTAGTCATGGTTTTATTGATTTTCTTTGATTAAATAATTAAATGATTATGTTTTTATTTCGCAAAACACTACACAATCAAAGCGTGCGATATATAAGTACAGGAAATTGTTTGGCAACGAGCGCATTCATAAGGCTAATGAGATAATTGGAGCAATTTGGAAATATGAGATCATCAAATTGCGTTGGCGCATCTGAGTTCAATTGAAATTGCAATTAAATAGAATACTTAATTTTTTTTGTAAAATATTTTGAGAATGGTATATATTTTATTTTAAAGACTTTAGAATCTAAGCGACTGTCGTTTAGTTTATAATTTTGGTACATAATTCATGCCGATATTGTTTACAGAACAAAAAAAAAATAAAATATTTTTGTTAGCGCCATTGTCTAGTTTCCGACTGGTTTATACACTATACATCGTTGAGAAACTATCTATGTTCAAGTTAAAAAAATTATGATGAAAATGGAGACTAATATTCTTTTAATTAAAATTTTGGAACCAATAAAAGTAAAAGTAAATGTAAACACTATACTTTAGTTCCTAGAACATCAAATTTCTTGGTGGTGCTGTACTTTTTGCAGCCCCTACTACACCGAAAAGTATTGGTATATAATATCTTTATTCAAAGTATTGTGTGAGGCAAATATTATACCAAAGTAGAATATATTTAATATTAAAATATTATATATTATAATATTCTGTGAAGTTCTTGTGATTCTCCGTCTCTCTTTAACATGCACTCATGATCATATAAGGCAAACAAATGAACGCTCTACTCATTTTAGTGTATCAATATGGCTTATAATTCACAAGCAGTTTATGCGTATGTCTAGAAGCGAATTGTAATTATTTCTCGTTTGTTTAAGATCTTAATTATTATATTTTTATTTATATATCATTTTAATTTTAGGGATTTTTTCTTAATTGATTCTATAATGTTTCATTGTTCAGTTGGTTTTGGTTGGCTGTCTCTCGAAGTAGAGCTTAGGGGTTTTTGTATTCAACAGCATTGAACATCTCCGCGAGTTTATATGTCCCCTTATTAGCGATATTATCAATTTCTTATTAGATGACATTCTTTATTTTAAGAAACTAGTGACACTAGCTTCCCTGATACCTTCTGCGCATAAGGTAGGCTTCAAAGTTTATGAATTGTGGGTTTTTGACGAAAGCCAAGAATTAAAACCCAGCCTAATTCCCCTCAACACGCAAAAAATTTGTCTATAAGGAAGCCGAGACTTTATGTTGAGAATGTGGTTCTAGTACGAAAATTGTAATTCAACAAGTGGAAAAACTTTAACATTATATTAGATTACTCAAATCTAACTTTTTATTATATATAATTTATTTATTTCCTACCTAGGGAGGGTCAGACGGACGAACAAGATTTGATGAATATCATCATAAAGCTAATGAAACATTTTTATATATTTTAAAGGTTCGCCACCATATTACATACATGCTAAAAGTACAACAATACCCTTACATGTATACCCTTCTTTTCTATGTAGTCTTCATCTATAGTATTCCCAATATAATTATTAAATGACAGCAGTGCAAATCATACAAACATCTATTCACAGCCTTGTAGACAGATAGGCTGAGAGCATGCAAATCTCTTGCACAGACAAATATATGCACAGCTGTGGTGAGAAGTCTCAGCACCCACAATAAACAAATTACGCCCACGCCAGACAGACTATGGTGAACTCTTTATAGCTTGTATATGGTTGATCTGGTCAACGGTTGAGGCACACGACACGAAGCTGCAATGGCCTCAAGTAATTTTTTTATTAAATTTAAGCAAATCTGCATTATTAATTATTAAATGTATTATTTTGACACAGAAAACACAGCATGGCGGCCATATAATATAATGTATATACGCAAATATGATACACAAATTTAAGCGTTTTATAGTCGCGCAGAAGTTGGCTTGTAAAACGACAAGCAACTCCTTGGTTTGCTGCAGACAGCGTTGAAATATTAAATTTAATTTTAAGCTGTTTTAATTTATAGTTTTGCAAATGTTAAAATTTCGCTATGCAATTATTTAAAAAAATTTTTGATTTGGCAGCCACGCGTTCTCAATGTGAAAATTAATGAAAAAAAAATCTAGAATCATATACTCGCAGTTATATAGACAAAGATAATTTTATATATTATTAGCCATGGCTCTAACTGACGTCATTTGCCATTTATTTTCTTTAATTATTTTTTTTTTCGCAATAAATTTGCAAAAAAGATTTAATTTAATTTTGGAACATCTTTACTTTTTTTTTTTTTTGCTGTATTTCAACGCGTTTTTCAACGACGCCGCCCACCGACAGCGTTTGCGGTTGAGCGCCCACTCGTTTTGTTTGTTGTTCCAGTCAGCAGATGAAAATATCTTTATTCGTTTGTATATATTCACTCGACGGATTTGTATCTCATATGTGCTATATGGTGTGCTATTTCGAGTACAATGTATATAAATGTATGGAACTAGTCTATTTCCTGTGCTCGTGCTAGATCTGAACATCTGTAGAAGTAAGTAGTAGCGGTTTTTATTTCAAATTTACATTGGTTTTGAGATACTTTCATAATTTGGTGGTTTAGCTAGGCTCCTTGTCTTTAGAGAGTCAATTGTAATGAGGTGACAGGAAGTCGAAATAACAAAGAAAGGAAAGAGAAATTTATATAAATAAATAAATATCTTGAAAAACCGAAACCACTCAACGAACCACTAAATGAATTTTTGTAAATGTACGATTTTGCTTGAAAATCATTTATCAATATTGGTGGAGAACATCATTTTATACTCTACACAACACTGTTCATGGTTTTTGGAAAGTCCTTCGCTAATGGGTGAAAAGGGATGGTCTAATATTAATTTGAACAGTCTTCTTTTAGGCAGTTGGTTTTAAAATAGATTTTGTTTTATACAATATACAACAAGTAATAAACTTTATTCTCTATGGTTTCTGTAAATCCATCGGTGGTCAAATTTGGTGGCTATCAGATCGCATTTGAACTTGTTTTTTATACGTTTATACTCGGTGCAAATAAATATTAAGTGCCATGCACCTTTATAAGATAAAGACAAAAGACGTAAAGCAGTGCATGACTGGTAAAAGTATTGCCCTCCTTTGAGTTCATTGGTTTATGGAATATAATGGTTGTTTCTGCAAATTCCCGGCATCATACAATATAAATGATTTTATTATCGCTCTGAAAATAATCTATAGAAACATGATGAACATGCTTGGGTACTCTTTGTATCCAGAAGTTAATCAGTAACAAGATCGATCTTAAGATATCGTACTCAATGTTAGGTGTCTAAGAACATTGGATCAGGTATTCGGTACAGCACTGTAGATAAAGTACTCGAAAAACCATCGTTCTCAACACTAGAAGTTATAGATCTAAGATCTTTTTAATAGCGGAAACTGTTTTCAACCCTTTTTTCGTAGATGTTGGGCATTCCGAAGTATTCGCTAAAGTCAAGAATAGCTGCTCTCGCCCTATTTTGTCTGATCCAATTGTATTTAGAGGGTGACTTCTTTCATCCGCAGAGAGTATACCATATATCATCATGACATATCTGTCATGTAACGGTATGTCACACAATTATAGGACATCGTCGCATAAACCAGCCATAAAAAGTCTCAAGTTAAGTAAAATTATGCTTTGAAAAGTATGACAGGCTTCGTCCACAAAGTCCTGCACTGGGTATTCCATATTTATATGCAACTAGTAGAAGATGAAGAGCAGATTTAATTTTTTTTTTCTTGTGTATTATTTCCACACATTTTTTGATAAATGAAGATTCGTGGTAAACGTTTTTCGACACCCACAGGAGCCTTTAAACAGCTAATTTTGGTGTTATTCTCATATTAGTGAAAAAAGTAGTTCGAAAATTACTTATAAGTTTATTGAAATTCAAGAAAAATATCTTAAAAACCAAAAATTATTACACTCAAAACATAAAAGGCAACCCTCGTATAAAAGTATGCCGAGTGAGAATAAAAGGGGTGATTGCGTCATGTACATGTATGTCTTTTTAACACAAAGGCTTCCTGTGTTAACTATTTTCTTATATTTTAAAGCGTTTTACGGCCAAAATATTCAACCGATTTTGATAAAAATTAACTTGTGCGCATAATATGTTTTCTTTTCGACTTACCTTAACATCTCGCGGTTGAAACGGTTTGCCATTATGCAGCCAGTAAACTTCCGGACGTGGTATGCCGCCAATCAGTGCCTCCAATTTGATCTTCTGACCAACGCGTGCCATAGCATTCGAGAGTGGTATTTTGAAGTGTGGCATTTCGGTTGGTTCGAGCGCTAAAAATGAAACCCAATTAAAAAGTGTTTAAAGCTGCCTTTAATTTTTCCAAAACTTACGTTCTACAATCAAACTCGCTGAACAATGTTCAATGCCTGCAGGATTCGAAGCGCTGCATGTATACACAGCATCATCCTCAAGAAAGACTTCCTCGAATTTCAGCGTTGCTTCACCATTATTGTAATTGATAACATAATCCGGTGAATCGTCGATGCACTTATCGTTCTTAAACCATTGCACCGTAGGTAATGGATTACCCGTAACAACACAAGAGAACTGGAAGGAACTACCCTCCGTTGCATTACCACTTTCCAGAAAACGAACAATGCGCGGTGGCACCATTTGCAGCTCAGCGGCATTCTCACGCACAGATAGTGTAGCGTTTGTATCGCTATGCCCCACCAGATTGGCAGCACGACAGCTGAAACGCGCTGAATCCGCAGCAAAAGTCTCTTCGATCAGCAAGCGGCACAGACCCTTATCATAGGTGGTCTTATAGTCTGTATTATTTTGTATAGAAATGCCATCTTTGAACCATTCAATTGTCGGTTCAGGACTACCAGTGACTTCACATTCAAATACAAACCGATCACCCTCACGCGTGATGGCATCCTTAAGTGGACGCGTGAAATGCGGTGAGGCATACTTTAGCTCCGTGAATATCTGATTGACTTGTATATCTTTGCGTATATTTTCGGTGACAATGCGTTGATGATCGATCTGATCGCGTACCGTTTGCAGACGTGAAAGTTCCTGCTCACGTTGCAATTGCTCACGTTGCAATTGCTCACGTTGTAGTTGCTCACGTTGTAATTGCTCACGTTGTAGTTGCTCACGTTGTGTTTGCTCACGTAATGTTTGTAGGCGTGCCTCTTCTTCAAGCTTAGCCTGCTCACGTAGCGTTTGTAAACGTGCAGCCTCCGCATCACGGTTAGTTTGATCACGCAATGCTTGCAGACGTAATTCTTCCTCACGCTTTACTTGATCACGTATGGCCTGTAGACGCACTTCTTCCTCACGTTTCGCTTGATCACGTATGGCCTGCAAACGTACTTCTTCCTCACGCTTTGCTTGCTCACGTATCGACTGTAGACGCGCTTCTTCTTCGCGTTTGGTTTGCTCACGCAACAATTGTAAACGTGACTCCTCCTCACGCAATGATATAACACGTAATTCTTCAATACGTGCTGCTTCCTCACGCGCTGCCTGTTCACGTGCAGCCAATTCACGTACAGCCTGCAAACGTGCTTCTTCTGCACGCAATGCTTGCTCACGTGCAGCCAGCTCACGTGCTGCCAAATCACGCTGTGTCTGCTCGTAGATGGCCTGTTCACGTAACGCTTGTAGACGTGCTTGCTCTTCGAGTGCAGCACGCTCACGTGCCTCTGCTTCGCGTATTGACTGTTCACGCTCGGCTTGTTCACGCGCCTCCTGCTCACGTTGCTCACGCTGACGTTCTTCGTGCTTGAGTCGCTCTTGTACAATATTTATATCGGATTTTAGTTTTATGAACGACTGAAAGATGTTCATGACATCGTTATACAGACTGGAGACTTTATTCATGTCATGTGCACATTGTGCAGCATTGTCGAGCTTATTGCGCAGCGGTGCCTCACGGCTGGTGACATAGTTCTCGATGTCATTGACTAGATTCGATGCCTCGACAGGATCGCGCAAATAGGGCACCTTTTGCGAGACGCTATTATAGAAATAGCTTATCTCACGGTACTCTGCATCGATCTGGAAGAAAGTATAAAAGAAAGGGGTTTAGTATCTAAATACGGCGTAGTCTTCTACTGCTTACCTTCTCCACTACTTCGAAGAATTCGGTTGCCTGATTCAGGCTCTTTCGTTTGTGACGCACTTGCTCCTTGAAGTTCTGCCATTTTTCGTTTAGTTTACGCAATTCCTGCTGCACATAATTCTGACTCTCGGGATTAGTGATTAGCAGCTGTTGACTAGTGGTTTCGGTGAATTTTTCGATGCGTTTCTCCAGCAGCTGCATGGCATAATTGAGTTGTGCAATTAGTATTTGTTTTTATTTGTTTTTTTTTATGTGTATTTAAGCTTTGTAACATTTACTACTACTAATACAGCCCATTAAACAGAAAAGTGTTTCGTCTACTAAAAACTACAGAAAAAAGCAAACAAAATTTTGATTTTTTAACCCAAAAACAGTCATTAAAAATAATTTTACAGCGTTGCTCAGCCCACATCCGCACTGAATTTGCAAATTTAAATTTGCAAAAAGAGAAAATAAATTGATGGCTGTGTAACACTGTGCAGGCTAAAAGTAATTTATGAGCATAGTACATGAAAAAAACAGGAGCAATCTCAAAATTCGGTGGAATTCTGTTAAGTGCATACATAAGAATCCGCCAGCTAACGAAGCAAACGAGCTGCAGCGTAGACAACATGGAGCAACATCATCGGCGTCCCCATGTATCTGCTAGATACAAAAAGCAATTAGATGAATTTTCTAAGTTTCTCTAATTACAAATCGACGACAGCTGCCGCTGTCAGTTCGAGCGACTACTGCTAAGTTTTTCAATTCATATTTTTTTTTTTGTTGGGGTAAAACGTGCCAAACTTTAGTGACTAACTGCTAAGATGCGTTGCGTTGCTCTATGTCTGTGTCTGTGGTGTATCTTGTTCTTTGGTTTGCGATATGTCGAAAATTTTCATTGACAAGTGAATGTATGGTTTCTGCTTGCAGTCAGCTCTAAACTACAAATATCGAAACGATGTTGGCGTTGATATGTGCCTACAAGTGCAATGTATAATCGTACATATTGAAATCGGTGGTCTGCTGGGTTTATATCTGCTGAGTGTGTGTGTGTGTGTTTGTGTTTGTGTAAAAATTGGGTGTTCTTGTATGCTTAACACAGTTTTTCATTTTGGAACATCACGCGTTAGAACGATGGAGCATTGCCAGAGTGCCACTAGTGCCACCCACTATGTTTAATTGAGTTTATTTTGAAAATAATTAATACTAACGTCTACAAGTATATATAAATTGGTTTTAAAATTTGTTGTACAAATTAGAAATTTTTGTAGTGTTTATTTTGTGTTTTTAGTTAGTATTAGGCCCACATATTCGGGAAGAATTTGTGAAAGTGTGCTCGTTAAAATAGTTTTGTAATTTAAATTTACTTGCCATATTTCTAGAAATTTGAGCTTGTTTTTGTGAGAAAGGCGGTTTGAAATGAGAAGATCTTAGGCTTCTTTAAAAGGAGTAAATGAAAGATAACGACTTTTAATTAATATTTTTTTTTTAGATCGAATCTTCAACTCGAGAATGTAAAAAATATAGCCCAAAGATTTGACCTATATCGAAATTTAATATACAACCGAATCGAAGCATGCAGAAAACAGATATACTCAAAAATCCTTCATTTTCTCAAAAGCCAAGACAGTTTGTGAAGTATTGGAGAGATATACTAACTAAAGTGGCTGGCAACCCACAAAAAAGTAAAATCGGGTGTCTGAAAGCCCTAATTAATGATTTCGATAATTCTTTGATTGATAACTTTGAAAAACTATCGGACATGTATATCGATTTCAAACCAATTTGTGCTTAATTTCGACATTAAAGGGTCTAACAATAGAAAGATCATAATTTTGACAGCTTCTGGTGTTATTTATTTATTTATTCAATAAGTGACATGTCACCATGAATAAAATCACGAGCTGTGTGAAATATCAAATTTCGAGTACGGTTGTCCAAACTCAAAATGATTTTCCATGAGCGCTAGAGGAGGGGTGCAATGACTTGCCGGAGGGAAAGGATCTATAACCCCCACGAAGAGAAATCCATGGTCATCCCAGAGCGTACAATACCAATGGATTTATAGAGCGAGAATGGGGTGCCAGAGTACCCAAGGTTATAGGTCCATGGCCATCCTTGACCGTCAAACAAACTCTACGGGAGTTCAATGACATGGACCGGAGGTCAGATAAAACAGATTTATACGTAAGCACTACAGGACCTGCTCCTAACCTCAAACTTAAACTACTGAGGTCTATGGAGCACAGTTGATGAGCTTAAATCGGACACTCAAGGAAAGCGTGCTGCTGCACGAGCAGTATCATGGTCCAAAACTATTTGAAAACACTCAAATGCGAAGTTTTACTTCACCCACCGTACGCACTAGACATTACTCTTTTTGATTTCTGCTAATTTCGATCGATGACATAGTATAAAGACATATACATAGTACATAGATATCAAATATTGGGTCGGTTCATGGATGAAACATTTTTCCGATGTGTTATCCAGAAAGATGTGAAACAGTAAGCGTTGGACAATACTTTAAGTAAAACAAAAGATTCCTCCACAATAAATTTTTGATAAAAAATTGTGCTTGACTTCGGGGAAATCCTGTACCTCCATTGAATAAAACAAGAAACAATTTGTTCATTCAAAAAGTCATGAATCATTTCGACTCGACTTCTTGTAGTGAACCGATTTAGCGAAAACTTATTCAAGCTGCTAATTAAAATGGGATGGGATCAGGGATTATCCCATACAACTCATCCATTTATACTTTTAAAAAATAAATAAATTTTGCTGTGTTGAAATTTAGTACTTCGTGTGAATGGTATTAAAGCTTTGGTTCGACCGAAGTTAAGATTTTTTTCTTGTTTATTTTTGTTTGCTTCTCAGTTCTTTAAGATGTTTGATATAATCAATTCATAGAAAAATTAAAAACTTTTCATTACCTATCAACTTTAAAGCCATTTGAGCACTAAAATACTGAAGTAACAACGCAGCTCTAGGTCATCAGATAGTCATAATAAAACTTTGAAATAAAAAAATATATTTTTTTTTGTATATATCGTCATAAAGCTATGAGTTCTCCTAGTGTAAAATTTTTAAAGCATTGGCAAAAGGTGAACACAATGGCATGAAAGCATCACTGCAAAGAGTGGCTTGTGTTAGAAGGAATACGTACGTGTTTTACATTATTCTGCTCTCTCTCTCTCTCTCTCTCTATGTCTCTCAACGTTATTATTATAATTTCTTTCTCTGTATTTGTTGTTGGTTTTTTCTTCTTCTTAATATTTCGGCATTTATATCTAACTATTTCCGAGTATCCCGTGATACCTCATGCTTTCTTTAGATTTCTAATAATTGGTTTTAATACTTTTTTTTTTTTTAATTTCCGAACTGAAGTGTTTTTTTTTTACTTAAGTGTTGATCCATTTGGTAATTTAATTTGATTTGTTGGACAAAATGTATTTCTTTTATATTTTTGAATCGATTGCTAAAAATCGATCTTCAATAATCAAATAACTTCAAAAATATTTACCAACACTAATTATTCAATATCTAATTTTTCTGAACAAAATGCATAATGACTATGTAGATACAAATGTGTACTGCACAAATAAATAAAAAGTGTATAGATACATTATGATGGAAAAAAAAACTAATACTTTAAGATACACCATACAAATTTGCGTCATGCAGTTGAAAATCCGCGCTAAAATCTAACATAAAACCACAAAAACAATATAACAATAGATATACAGACAAAAGAGGATGAATTGTAGCAGAAAACAAAAAAATGAGACGACAAAAAAAATTCGCAACACTTATGTAGAATGAATACATAGTACACTACTACGAACGACTATTGTATAATTTATGACGGCGCTGTTGTTTGGCAATGAATGGCGCCTGAAATGAACAGACAGATGTGCTGAACATTGATCGATTGAATGGACAACAAATCGTTCAATCGATGGATCGACGGACGATACTAACACCAAAACAACAAAAAATAAATAAATTATAACATAAAACGCATTGAAATGAAATTAAATGTTTAAATGTGGACGACGAGACAGCATCGACATTAAAAGATAATGTATCTGTGTAAAACTCATAAGACAACTATATAAAATAATATTTAGCTAGTATACCTCGACTGTGTGCGCTGTACGGCCCCAGCGCAGCTGATGATGCGTTGATTTTAGAAACTTTGGCAATGAACACTACAAAATCAGTGAGCGTTAAAAACCGAAAAAAATAATAAATAAAACACTAATTTAAACTACAATAATTGCACTACAACAACAACAACAACACCGATTAATTTCAATCGTGGCGCATTGATCTACTAGATACTTTTGTATCTACATAATACATAAATACTTAACGTTCTCACACCAAATCACTCTCACACGCTCTCGCTCACACATTGCATACACCTTGCGGTCACTCACCTCAATTGTACGTTCAAAATACTCAAATGCCAATGACGTTGTCTTCGCCGCAGCCAGACTATCAACGCTCTGTCCATTGATCTCGTGCAGCTGTTGACTAACACTATCCAGGCTGCGATCGATATCGCCAAGATCACTTTTGAATTGCTCCAGTTTCTCAAGACGTTCCAGCTTCGACATTCTCTCGCTGCTGTTCGATTCGAAATGAAGGCGCAGATTCTCCAAGAGCTTCAATATGCGATCCGTATCGATTTCGCGTGCGCCAGGCGGTTCCAGCACACGTACACGATCGATTAACAGTTCGGATTGTGTGATTAACGATCTAAATTTATCCATGCAAGTATCGCGGAATTTCTCATGCTCGGCTATAATGCGCTCAACGGCAATTTGCTCTTGCGACTGTTGCTGCTGCTGCTGCTGTTGCTTATGGAAGTATTCGTCGATATCACGACGCAGTTGCAATATATTCTCCAGAAATTGCAATATGCTCTCGAGCAGTGTGCGATAGTCGTACTTGATGCCATCCAATTTCGATTTAAGCGTACGCAAATTACTTATGACCTGTTCGATCTTTTGCAGTGACTCTTGATCCTTGGTCTGTATGCTGAGTGTTGTCTGTATGCGTTGTTGTATCTCATCCTGTGCCTTCTCAATATCCTGCGTGACATTACCCATTTTGTCACGTGTGGCCGCAAAAAGTTGTTTGGCATCCAATGAGCCGGTCGTGAAGACGGGATACAATTGTGTATCCACTTTGGTGGTCTTGTTGGCGGTCTGTAATAAGTGCAGCATAAACATTTAACTTTTTTTTGTTTTTTTTTTTTTTTTGATAATTGTTTCTACTCACCTCCTCATTATCACTCATAATCTTCTCCAATATTATTTCGACTTCACGCTTTTCGGCTATATGCGTTGTCCAATTTTCTAGACTTGTTGTGACATCAAATTGTCGCTTGCTAAAGCCGTTCAATATATCTTCCACAGCTTCTTGCGAGGATTTTGTCTCGAGATAGGGATCCACAATCTATCGTTTTCGTTGTCGTCGTCGTAGTCGTTTTCGTAGACAGAAATAGAAAAATAGCAGAAATTTTTTTTAATTTTAATTTTATCTTTCGCTGAACGCAGAATTTATTCTATTTTCAAGTATCTCCGTATCTTCGGTTCTGTCGGTTTGTTGTTTAGTGCGAGCGTTGCGCGTGGCATGCGTCTGCATGTGTTTAGGGTCTGTGGCGTTCTGTGCTCTTAGCCCAGAGCATCAGCCCGACACAGTCCAGTCTATGTCTCTGTTTCGGATTCTGTCTATGTTGGATTTGCGTTTCAGTATGTTATTAGTGCGTTAGTGAGATTTTATTTATGGATGCAGTGCGCTCAAGTAAGTAAAAAAAAAAATTAAAAAAAAAAAATTAAATAAATTAAAATCTAAAGCAAGCATTGGAACAATTTCTATACGGTTTGAAGTCAAATTACTGTGACAGTTTTTCTATAGAGCTTATAAGTGCGCATATGTTCTTTATAAGCAGTAAAAATTTGTTTTTCTCTCTCGCGGAAAAACCATTTTTATGTATTTCTATTTTCTTTTCAATTATATTTTCATGTTTTGTGTTTTTTTTTTATGACGCTTCCATTTATTTAAATTTTATTTTTATTTTTTTATTTTGTTTTTAATTTTCAGCAGCTGTGTTTTATCCCAAAAATATTAGTTTTTTCTTTTTGCCAATTATTTTGTTGCGAGGGTGGTTCAATTAAAGTATCAAAGAAAAGTGAATAATACAAATTTAAATTAATTCATTTTTCAAGTTGTTCAAAAACTTGCAATCAATACTACCTGTTATTATTTTATCTGAAGAATGAATAGAAGAATCTAAATCTGAACACCGAAACGTGTACACAGCAGCAGCATTAGCCCGCCCTTCCACGCATTTTTGCAAAGACAGAAATGGAGTAGGCCAACATCTTCGGAATCCTTTTCATTAGCAGATAATTGCGACGTCGTTAGCATGCTCTAGGCTCTCGAAACTCCTCTCCTAATGGACCTCCCAATGAAGGCTGTCCGACCTGAGGAAGTAGCTGACACAACAATATATGTCATAAAATACTAAAAGCTCTGCCAAAGAGGGCGCTCCTCTACATCACGTTAATATTTAACGCTATACTGAGGATGCAATATTTTCCCACCACATGGAAGATAGACAGAATTACGATGATCCACAAGCTTGGCAAGCCTGAGGATCATCCAAATTCGTAATGACCTTCTTTGTCGTAGGAGCGTCGCGAGTTACCGAGCTGGTAGGCTATCAAAAAGCCCTGCCTGACCAACAATTCGGCTTTAGGTGGCACAATAGAACAACTCCACAGAGTGGTGAACCATATGTTGAAGGCTTTCGACGACAAGAAATACTGCAATGGGATATTTGTCGATGTGCGATGTTCTATTGATTGTAGCATGCCGCACTACTGACTGAAAATCAAGGAGGAACGCCACTTCCAATGCGAGATAAGCTGTCCAACATGCATGTTGTAAAATCTGGTATCCCCCAAGGACGCTGTATCTCTGGACAGCCAGAAACTTAGAATACTCTTTTCCTAATGGGAAAGTTATTTCATTAAAAGTTTTGACCAAATATTGAAAAAGTTTGTTTAATATTTTATTTTTAGGCCCTGTACCGAAGGTACAAGAGCTTATTGGTTTTGTGCAAATTTATGTAAAAGGTAGAAATAATGGTCGGCGACCCCCCAAAGTTACCCTCATTATTGCCAGGAGTGATAGAGGAGTCGATATAGTCATGTCCGTCAGTCCGTCCGTATGAACGAAAGAATCTCGGAAACGGTAATAGATAAAGACTTCGTTTCTTTTCCATTCGACTAGAACTTCGCCGAACCTTTACGAGTTTATTTTAAAATTTCGGTTATGCCCGACTGTAATTTCAGGTTCAGCAGTTTTTGAACAACTCTCGCATGAATTCTACATTAGAGAACTGAAATTCTCGCATGCTCTTTGCTGCTTTTGCATCTGTTTTATTTTGTTTCAGAATCTCCAACTCTTTTGCACACGCAAATGGAAGTTTTTGTTTGCGGACACAGAGGAGATACATTTATAAATAACACAAACATTTATGCACTAGACGGACGACTACAACAAATATGTTGAAATTCAGAAAAGAAAATAAAAAATGCCTAAAGAAAATTTATTGTTGCCAGCTAAAAATATACAAACGGAGCATGAAAATCTTAACTGAAGTTGAAAAAGAAAAGAAATTAATACTTTAAAATGTGGCTACAAGAAGATTTATGATTTTTTTTTTTTGCAGATTTTGCGAAAAATTCTGCGAAAAATTATGATTTACACTTTTCAGTAGCTAAATCAGCACACTTTAATTTATAATTTAGTCATTCATTTGCCATTTTTTAACCCGTCATATATTGAGTGTTGCTTTGATAGATGATGGACGTGTGACAAATGTGCTGCTTAGAGCTACACTGTGCGAACATTTTGCACGTTTTTTGTTAAATTAATTTTTAGTAGACATGCAAAGCAGTAAATAAATTTTGAAAAAGCAAAGAATTCCAATTGTACAATGTTTCATAAAACTAAAGAAGTCGCACTAAATTTTAAAATTAGAATAGATAAGCAAAAATACCCACTTTCTGGTTAATGAATCGCGTGCCATGACTCTTTAGTTCGTTATAATCGCTGCGTATATTGGACCAAGTGGCCTGCAGAAATTGTAGCTTCTGTTCGTCTGGCGTTTGTACAAGCTGCTTCTGTAGATTGTCCAGTTGACTGGCTAGCTCGAAAGCCTTCTCGAAGAATTCTATAAGCAATGAAACACTGTCGACACGACGCAAGACCAACTCCTTTAGCTCAATCCAATGCTTGTGTAAAGCTTCTGCCTTGGAATCAACATCATAGCGCTGCTGTGGACTCAAAGACTCTAAATGGACCTTAATGGACTCGAGCAGCAGATTAATCAGTTCGCCTTTAATCTGTAAAAAAAAAAAAAATTCGATTATTGTTATTTTTTTTTGTTTTTATTATTTTTAACCAACCTCAAGATCCTGCATGAGTTCATGATGCTGCAAGAGGAACTGTTTGCTCTGCTGCAGGTTCCGGCCCATTTCGACATGTTGCTGTAGATATGTATGTCCCGAGGAGCGCAGCCAATGCAGTAGCTCATTGTATTGCGTCAGAAATTCGCTTAGTGCATGCTGTACACGTTGTTGATCCTCATTGCTTGTTGCACAAATACTTTCAACGTAAACTTTACGATTTTCAATCTCATCGAGCACACGTTTAACACCCTGCGTCTCAGGATTCGTACGTCCTACCTCATCCAGTATGCTGTAACCCAAACGCAATGGTTCCTCTGTAAAGTTGCGCACATCACGTGCCACCTTGGCATACATGGCAAAGCTTTCCGGTGAATTTGGTGGCAGTTTAACATTTGACAGCTCAACTTCCAGTTTTTCCAGCACGTTAAGCGTATGCTCGGCCTTTGCAAAGAACTCACGCGCTTGATGCAGCCAATGTTCACGCTGATCTACCAAATCCAAATGCTCCGTACAAGTGCTGAGTACAGCATAGGCACGCGCACAAGCTTCCTCGCCAGCGCTATGACCGGCAGATTGTAGTTTCTCCTTGGCGCGTGTTATCTTAAGTGCACGATCCCGCAGCAATAACGCCTGCTGCTTCCAATCGCGATAGTTTTGCTGCGCCAATTTCGATGTGTGCTCGCACTCGCCTAAACTGAACATGTTGGCCACCTCGTTGCGTTGTTGCCGCAGCGCATCCTCCAGCTCGAGCAGTTCACGTCCCAACATACCTAATGCCTGACACTGTTCCAGTTGTGTCTTGCGTGTTTGCCACGCTATTTCCAACGCATTGCGTCGATCGTGCAGTGCCTCTAGCCACTGTTGCACCTGATGCACGGCACGTGTTGCATCACGTTTAATGTGCTCCGGCCGTGTATCTAGCGTTTCCAATTTCTCAAGATCTTGCAATTGTGCAAGCAGCTCATTGCCATCCTTGAGCGCAGCCATTACTGTTGTCAGCATATCGATGCGCATTTGTTTGAATTTATTTAGGAACTCTTGCACCGCCGGCACATCCAACATGTGTATCGGCTCTGCGCATGCCTCTTCCAGATGATCCATGCGCTGAAAGCACTGTGTCATTTTGTCGTGGAATTGTGTGCATAGCTGCAGTATATGTTGCCGATCATGCAGCAGATTGAGTATATCCTGCCAGATGATGTTCAGTGTATCGGCCATGGCATTGACTAGTTCGGAACTGATGCGTTTGCTGGCGAGCAGTTTGTCGGCTTTATGTACAAATTCGTCCATGGGACCGGGTAGATTCTGTAAGAGCAAAGATGGTTTATTAATTTTGTATACGAAAAAATGGCAAACATCATATTACGCACCTGTAAATTCCTAAGAGTCTCATCGTGATTCCTTTGCATATGCAGCGATTCATCGAAGTTAGCGCCAAGCGTTGTGATTTTCGGTTCGAGTTCAACTACTTTTATATAGATTTTCTCGGGGCTCTGTAAAAGGTTTTAAACATTATAATTGCATTAAGTTTCAAGCTTACAGGAGCGACATAGTACTTGATTGGAAGGGGGTTGTTGCATGCTATTTTTCCACAATGCAAGAAAGTCTTATAGGTTTGCTTTGCCAAAATACAAAACAAAATCTCTGACGTAGGCAACCCAAATTATTTTTTTTTTAATTTTTTGTCTAGTTGTACGCATTGCTACACATTGAATCATTCGAATTTGTGTCGATGTGCAAAAATAAATACAAATCACAAGAATCAACTAATTGAAATGTACTACTTTGCTTAGCATTTATTTTGTTGGCGTTCTAAGAGCCCAATAAATGCGCTGAGAACCTATTAGCTCTTTGTAGATGCATTGAAGCTAATACACAACAAATAAAAAAATCTATCACAAACAACAAAGTGGTTCACGATTTGATAAAATACAAGATTGGAACATTGGAAGAAACATCAATGTCGAGAGAAGCAATAAATTATTTGACGTAAGCACAACTGAACTTCAAAAGTCCTTCTTATCTTAGTTAAAGACAAACTATCCATTTGACCACAAACCCATGGGATGTGCTACACTTTCATGAAAAAACTGTGAATTTCCAGAAAGAAAGTTATCAACCATAATGGTTTGGAATCCAAGTCTATTCTTTTCCAATTCTCCGTAATACTTCATTTCTAAAAACTTTAAAACCTCAAATTATTTTCAAATCCATTTTCATTCTACTACAAAAAAATAATTCTTCAAAAAGTAGAATATCCGCAAGTTTCTCATTTTGAAATTCATTCATGAATGCAAACAAAACGAAAGCTGACATGTCTTCCGTCTGGTCTGGATATTGCCGCTGCGATTGCTGCCAAAACCAATCAGCCGACTTGTAGCCGGTTGAATTAAAACTAACCAACTTTGGCTGTTTCTGTTGTGGATGCGGCTGCTGCTGCTGCGGCTGCTACTATTGCGATTCTATTACTAACAAAGCGTTGACATTTCCTAGAACCCAGCTGAGAAGCTGAGAAAAAAGCCGTTTTTAATACAAACTGCGCGCTACACTTTGCCAATGAGAACACGACGACGACGACGATGGCGACGACATAGTCACAGCAGCAGCAGCAATTGATGAAGCCAATGATGCTGTTGCTGCTGTTATTGCTGCTGCTGCGGCTGTTGCTGATGATGACGACAACAATGTCTACGACAACAACACGTTACTTATTTTGGCAGTTGGCCTTAACAGTTGCAACAGTAGGAAACGGTGGCCATTGCTGTTGGAGGAAGAAGTCATTGCTGCGTCGTGCTGCGCATGCGCACAGTAGCAACTTGACAACACCCTTCAGACATATGTAATGAATTGTATGAAATGGGTATTAGCAATTTATAGAGCAGTTTGTAACGGATAATAATGCTAACTTGAAAACCTTATAAACAAATCGATCGTAAGGATATTTTGCGTTGGAGTTGAACTAAAATGTGGTACGAGGACCGTTCAGAATATAAGAATACTGTTCTCCTCTCATTCTGTTAGAAATTTCTGTGCCAAGGTTGGTAACACTGAGTGGTGTTCTCATTAAACATAACGAGCACCTGCAACCTATAAATCTAGACATGTATTTTAAGTCTATGTGAAATATTTCGATTAAAAATGCAGTCAAATGCGAGACCCGTGCTGTCTTTATGTTCCTCCATGCGAAAGAAAAACATTCACTGATGTTTTTTAATGGATTAATTTTTGTTATGGTAAAAGATTTATAATCTGAACGAAGAATTTTAAACAAGTCGTGAGCTTAATGTAGGCGGAACGAATGTAAATGACGATCGGAGCAGTCGAACCTTTTAAGTCTTACCGTTGAGTTTAGGCGAAATTTAAAGAAACTACTTCGAAAGATTGCCGATTAAATGTGAAAGAAATGTTGCTACAACTTTTCAGATCACTGCTGCAAAAAATTATTCCACAAACGCTGGGAATCCAAAAATTAAGAGCAGGATGGGTTCCAATAGAACTGAAAGAGTAGCTCGATTGTGAATGAAAATGAAAACTTCTTGGCATAACAGTGATGGCACATGAGTTTCTCATCTGCTAAAAACTTTAGATCTGAATTTTAGACTACAAAAATCAAGATCTCCCATTCGGACAAAAAATTCATAGACCCCATGTTTTGGTACCAAAAAAATTTAATGCAGTTATAACCTAAAAAAGTTGAAGAAAGCAATTCTAAACAAACGAAGGGAAGTATTGTCACCAAAAAACTTTCGGAAAAAGCATTACTAAAAAGATGTTTGAATTTCTCTGCGGTCGTGAAAAAATATGTCTTGAACTAAAGAAAGTAATTGGTAGCAGATTTTTTTCGAGTATGGCACCAAAAAGTTTCACTGTTTGGGACATTTTAAAACACTCTTTATATATCTCTAACTTCCGATTTTTATCTTCATGAAGACTCACATGAGTGAAGAAAATGTTGAACTCATGAGGACA
This sequence comes from Leucophenga maculata, assembly GCA_035044805.1. Lineage (NCBI taxonomy): Eukaryota > Metazoa > Arthropoda > Insecta > Diptera > Drosophilidae > Leucophenga > Leucophenga maculata. The sequence goes on along the minus strand of JAWNNP010001005.1, from coordinate 864,614 downwards.
TGAATCCCTAACGAACACCTCTGACTGCTTCAGGATACTCTCTCCTTATAAAGTTTCTTAGCCTAATGAACGGATGAGAACAGTTTTACCCGGTTCTGAAGCCATATATCTCTGTACGAAAAATGTTGTTTTTCCAGAATTATGAATAGAAACAATTTTCGCAATTTTACAATATATTGGAATATAGCACCAACTAGGCAGTCGTTGTATAGACGGACGAGGTAGGCAACAACGCAATGTTGCATACCTCCGGGCCTTCGAGAGTCACCTCAACGGTGTTGACTTTGTTTCCGTCAAAATTAATTAAAAATTAAATTAATTCTTTGTTCGAATATAATGTGTTGAGTAGAATGTTCGACTTCGCTTATCGTATAAGGATTGGAGAATAATGAAAAAGATTTCTTTTCAATTCTAGAAAACAAAATTTTTATTATTTCGATACGCAACTTGTACTATTTGTGTAGGGTATTAACAAAGTCAATCAATTTCAAAAATTTTCTCAATAGTTGCAATTCTATGCAGTTTGGCTTATCATCGATACGGCTGGTGTCTCTATGTCTATCTATCTGTCCGTCCTTCCGGCCGTCTGTCTGTCGTTGTAGTCTCCTCCAACTAGATTGCCTGCTAGATTATGTTCTGCTTGTTGTTGCTGCTGTTGTGGTGTACCAAAGCCAAGAATTCGTTTGATTGCAATGAAGGTCAGCCGTGGCTGTTTATGGTAATGGCATCCGTTAGGTTTTCCTGTTCACTCAAAGCGCAAAACTAGCAGCAGTTGAGAAACAGGGATACATAGTATCTAGTTACATATTTGGTGGTGTGCTTGTGTTGTTGTTGCTGTTGTTGTTGTTTGTAAGCTAGTTTTATAATACATACTTTGTATGCAGAATTTCAATATTTTATAAAACTTTATAGCCTGCAGCTAAAGGGTGCTTCATTAATTTGCTGTCACGCAAAATAAGTATCTTTTATGCGCGTATGCAAAATGTATCTTTAGTGTGAAATGACCTTTCACATGGTTTTTTGTGCTTTGCTAAATAATTGCTTATCAACTTTTGACCCCAAAAGAGCTCGCGTGCACATATACTACGCGCAGATACAAAGATACAAAACGGCAGACACGAGAGCTACTGCTGCTGCTGCTTAAGCATTTTGTATCTGTGCATCTTGTTTCGTGCAAGCAGCACGAGTGCTAGTTAAGCATTGTTGTTGCACGTATTTATCTTGCTGCGACTATCTGTGACTGTATCTGCAACTGCAGCATATGATGACATGTCGCTTGGTTTGGTGTGTGCAACGCAACTTCCGCAGTTGAGTATTTTTTTTTTCTCCTACGCTTAATTCAATTCATAAAAACTGTTTTGTATTGTATTGCGTAAGTGGGTGGTTTGCTGTAACATTTAACTGTAATTTAATTATTTTATAACACAAACGCACAGATATAAGATACGTTGAGATGCGACGAAAAGTTCCACAAAAAGTTACTTGCACCCATCATCAATTTAGGGTCGTGACAGACGGAAACGAACCATTTCGAAGCGGCGGCCGCGTTTCATTTTATGTCCAAGCTGCGGGCATTTTGTATATTGACCAATTTAAAGTTTTTCTCCCTTGATTTATGCTGCAAATTACTTGCAAGTATGGCCAGTATGGATATTGAGCAGCTGTGCTGAGTTTCTCAGCAGCATCAAAGTGTCTTTGAGATATTTTTATTTTGCTTCGTAGCACTTTCACCAAAGCTGTTGCTGCTGCTACAAATTGCGGCGCTTAAGAATACAATTATTAAAGAAAAAAGAAAACTACGTTGAAAACCATTTAAATTGCGTGCATCAATGTATTGCAGCTACTTGTCATGTATCTACAGCAGGAGCAGCAGCAGCAGCAGCCGCAACAAAGTATCTTTAACCTTGCAGCTTAGAGCTGTTGGTGTGGAGCAAATGAATTCTTCGAAATCTTAACAAGTTGCATCAACAACTGCCACAAACGACAGCAACAGCAAGGTGAAGCAGGCGACGATGAAGCAGCCAGCAGATACTCCATGCAGCACAGAATTCCAATTCACGATGCTGTCTGTCGCTGCATCATCATTAATCGTAATGAAATATTGTTTTTCGTAAAGCGCAAAACATGCAACGAAAAGCAAAAACAAATGGGCTGAAATTGTTGAGGGCAAACTCTGCTGCTGTGGCGCCTCAATCGGAATCGAGCGTCTTCTCGTGTAAAAATGCCTTTGAGCTGCAATTTTCTGAGGCACTGTAATTTGTTCTTATTGTTCGCCGGCTGCCCTTATAAACAGACTTTGGTGAGAAAATAGCTGCGCTCGGTTAAGGCGAATACGTTACACATACTCGTAGTCGTAGTATGTAGTGCAGTGTTGGCATTTTAGATACGAGCACTTATTGCTTTGATGTATGTTTGAACATTAAATAGCATGGAGCAGAGCATTGCAGTGCTTTTAAAGAGCGCATTAAATTCGGTAAGAAATGTAATAAATTCATATGAATACTGATTTGTGTTGCAAATATTTCTAAATTTAATAGGCTATCCCGCTGTTGTGGTGTCAGTATAGGGAATACCAATTGGTTTGAATTTTAACTAACTAGTACGATAGTGCAACGAGAGCGCAGTAAGTGTGGGCGACGTACAAATATGTTACTAGCCCTCCCACTATTCGATGTTCCCCACCCAAAGTCGTCCCCATTTTTGTCTCGGACAGCGCTTTTATTCGGCCGACTTATTTTACCAGGTCTAAAGAAGTTTCACTTTGAAATTTATTCACAAAAAACTCCACAGTTAACTCAATTGTACTACGACTTGCTCACACAATAATTTTCAAACATTATTTTGCAAGACCTCAGTAGAGAAAACGCAGAATTTTCGTGATTTTCTCGACATGTTCCACTTCAAAAAGAATACTAACATTTCGATTATACAATGCCCTAAAAGCCCTAAAAGTATGCACTAAATTAGGCAATGTTCTTTATTCTTATATAGTGTAACCCCTAAAAAGAAACGTCGTCCCCGTTTTCGTCTCATTTGGTTTTCTGGCTGCCGACTTACCCTACTGGTACGAAATTAGACACAATGTTTGTAACATGTTCGTAGAGGACGCATCATAATCTCAGTAGAGAAAACGAAGCATTTTCCTGAATTTCTTGGCACGAATTTGGCTTTCACCCATGCCTAAAGATGTTACACTTAAAAAAAAAAAAAAAATTTCTAGCATTTCGCTTCTACAATGCAGCCCTAAAAGTTGCAATGTTTTTTATTCTTATATAGAGTAACCCCTAAAAAGAAACGTCGTCCCCGTTTTAGTCTCATTTTGTTTACAGGGCAAAACTAGCATCAATTTGGAGGTTATCATTAATTTTTATATGTTTAAATACTACACTTGAGGTCTTCTCACGACTAATTTGGATGTTCCATCGTTTAAACCATCATTGGGCATACTTGTGACTTCGAGAGGACATTTGAAGGTGACCATTGAGTAATCAGTATAAGTGGCTACCGTTATATTTCATATATGATTAGCCCAAGTACACTTCCTTGAAGAACACTTAATCCTTCGGACTGTTGACCTAACGTCCTTTATTTCCAACATAAAAATGGTGTCTTGGAGAAATGATTTCAAAAGTGTTAGCGGAAGTGCTAGAACAAAATACATTCTTGCCAAACTCTATCGAATGCCTGTTGTAGATCAAGAAAGACCTAAAGGAATGCTCTTTTTTTTCAAAATATTGTTAGGACTACCTTGTGAATAGGATCAGTTATAGGAGCATAGTGTTGTACATAACCACCAGGAACATAATGCCTTTCATGAGTAGTATTTTTTGGCTTCTCGCAACTATTTTCACAAAGCCTGACACTTTCTTGACTTGGAGAGTTCGCATTTGTTGAAAGGTTCATATGCAAAAGGTGAAAAAAAAATTTTCGGAACTTGACAGAAGACTTTTGATCTTTTTTTGAAGATCTTTAATACTCCTCATTTTGTGGAGTGGTCCCAGCATAGGCCGCAGAATGGATCATGTATCATGTATAGCTCGTACAAAATCGAATCAGTTCCACCAAAAATAAATTCGCTTCTCTTCAGAAAACCTTATTAGTTCTTCTCATACAAAATTGTAGCTAATAGCTAATATGATGTAAGCCATAAAGAATCCACTCAACATGTTACATTCTCATGCGAAATGATGTGATGATATTTTTTTTGTGTATAAAAAGTTTTTATGACCATAAAAACTACTAAAAATGTGTAGAATTTTTAGAGCGCTAATGCGAAAGTTTTTTTTTTTTTTTCCGTTGAATGAAATATCAAATTGCTCAAATATGCATGATTCGACAATAAACAACATTTCAACAAAAACAATATAATCCTTTAATATCAACAATAAATGTCAAACCATACTCTTCAGAATTATTTCCAACGCCTACGTACAGTATGTACGACTTAAAAGGTTTTATTGATAGATAGTTAAGAAGAAATCGAAAAAGAAGAACGAGAAATATGACAAATAAGACGTCCAGTTTGACAATAAATTGAGAACTGATTGCCTCAAGCAACAGTGCTGGCAAAAAGGAAACGTACGCTTTTTGCATATTAGCAAATGAATCATTGCATATTAAATTAAAAATACTTACTGCATGGCTGAGACGTCTATAAATAAAGTACGTCATATTAAATAATAATAACTAATATATAATACCACATAACTGTATAATGTGCGGTCTAGTCTTCTTTTTAGTCAGATAGATAGATAGATACTACGTTTCGATTTCAATTTTGTTTTTTGCATTTTAAACAAATTACATTTGATGGCTGAGATACCTAAACTAGGGAAAACATAAATAATTATTGTCTCGTGTGCAGTAGTTTGTGGTGGAAGTTAAATTATTTTATGGTTTTACTATTTATGGTGATGTCATAGCGCGATGTTAGCGATAGTACGCCAAAGCAAGCCAACCGTTTATGGTTCATATTTCAGTTACATGTGGAAACGTGATTTAAAAATAAAAAAAAAAACCAACCAACATTGTAACAAAACCATTTGAGTTTTTTTTTTTTTTTATTTGTTTGGATGTTCATAAACGTAAAAACAATTACAATAAGCGTATTAGATATAATGCGTAAAGCTTACGCGAGAGCATATAAACGTGACGTACATAACAAAGTCAGTCGCCAGTAAACTTCGTTGGAGGCCAGGCAGGCGCCTACAGTTGTGATGTAATCACTTTACTTTAATAGACGTTTCAGATAATTGATTAATAATAATAATTAGCCTATTTTATATATTGAAAAAATCCTTCAAACGCCTAAAGCACAAAACTACATAGAACCAGTAAAAGAAAAAAAGTATCTCAAAGTCTGCAAAAATTACTCGTGCGATAAATGTGTTAGATAGCTTGTAATCCGCATGTACCAACTTAATTGGAAAATTGCGCTACAACAACAATGAAGACGATGAAGACGACGAAAACTCGAAGAACCACAGAACACTTATACATATACATATCTACAAGTTTAGGAACCACAAGCGTCGTGCTGCGCTCAGTGAACAGCAGCAGCCTAGCTAGCTGACTTTCATAAGCATGTCCGTCTGTCTGTACTGTCTGTCTATCTGTCTACTGCATAAATAGAAATTCTCACTTTAGATAACACCTTCAAGTTGTTTCAGTATTGAATGTTCGGCTTGTCTAGCTGTTAGCTAGTGTCTCTGCTCGAGGAGACAAACTTGTTGTTGCTTCCTTGTTGTGGTTGTCGCTGCTTAATGGAATTTTGTATTTTTATGCCACATTTACAGACACCGCAAGAGGATCATCTAATGTGCTAATCCCTGTTACTTGGACAGCGCTTGTTATCAAAATGAATAGCTACCTAGGAATAGCAGCAGCAGCAGCAGCAGCTTAGAGTTGTGTCTTAGATTTTTGCTATTTTATTAAGAGTCATGCGAATTAATTTTCTCGTGTGCCATTAGCACGTTTTTATGTGTAATTAAATGCTAAATTTTTCTGTGTATCTCTAAAAAAAGTGCTATAAGTAATTTAATGCCGCATTGCCATATCAGTTTAGATAGTTAATATATATTTTTTTATTATTATTAAATGGATGCAGTCGTACTTGGAGGCGAGAAAGTTTTATTTCCGGTGAACTCTGAAATCACACAAGTGGTATCTCTCAAGGGCCTCATATTTTATACTACCTACACCGCAGATATGCCAATTTCGGAAGTAGAATCTCTAGTAACAACTTATGCTAAGGACACCGCTTACCTTGCGACTGGCAGCAAACCTATTTGAATATACGGTGCACAGTTTGCAAGACTGATAAAGAGATCCTGCAACGGTTTCAGAGCAATCTCTCTCTCTAATATGCACTACCTCATCATCAATCAAACCATAATCGAAGAGCTTTGTTACTGATTAGCTTAACCCTCGGCATCGCACATGCACAGTAAAGCCGAACAGTTCATACTTCTCCAACGGATATTACTTCTTCCGATTCTATTTAATTTCTGTACCTGAAATGAATGCAAACATACCATAACAGAGAGCGAGACATCATCCCTTCCGATTTTGACCAAAATTCACAGGATGACTTCTCCCGATCCCATTAAAATGTTTACCAAATTTTATATTTCTACCTCAAATAGATACAAAGATATGAGGATTTTCGTTAGGCGGTTATATTGAGGGTATATGCCCTCGTCCCATCTATTTCTGTACCATAATTCATACAAATTGGTTAAAATATTAGCTCCTCAATATTAGGGTTAGGTCCTCACAATTTTCGCATTTACAATATTAACCGGTTGAAATGGCTCCTGCATAAGCTGATATACTTTGAGAGGTGTAGTGTAAGTGCAGCTGTCCCGGTCTTGCAATGGTGGAAATTTTTTTTTAAAGTTCCTGTACCATGGCTAAGACCCAAAATATTCAAGATGGTCGTGTCAGTCCAGCACGCAGAGGTAAACGATGCATAGTCGCTTTTTCCCCCTGTATTCACGAGTTCTGTGTCCTCTGCTATACTTTCTTATATGTGAGGTTCAACATATAATATTAATATTATTTGTTTTTGGCAAGATTTTTTTTTTTTTTACAATGAATTTTTTTTTAAGATATTTTACAACAAATTTATGTCCACTAAAAATTGGCTGTATCTGCTAAACAAAACAATAAAGTTTTCCTCCATTGTTAAACTGTCAATTTAAAAATCATTAAAAAAAAAAAACTAAAAACACATAAAAACCCAAATACACACAAAATGTAACAAACAAAATTTTTAAAAGCTCGTAAAAATGCCCAAATAAAAATTTTTCGTGACTGCAGAAGTTCCAATGGACAAATTAAATCCCACGCAGTTGTAATAATAGACTACTGTGATAACACATGGCAACATGTAGCGCTTACTCGTGGCATGTCTATAGCTTTGTCTGCTATTTCTCGTATTATGAGCTTCACTGCCTTGTTTTGCCTGCTACAAGTTCAAAGCCAAGTTGTCTTCATTCGCTTTTTACAAGTTTTACTTAGAAATTACTTCAAACTAATTGCACACATTGAGATAAAAGAGGTGTAGTCACACAATGGCTAGCTTTAAACATGATAGATGATGAACGCATGTACGAGTGTATGCTGCTGTCGTAGTAATGACTTTGTAAAGTCGTATGTACTGTTATTTCAATTAAAGCTGAAACTTGTAAATTACTCAGTTTGTGTTTAAAAATAATGAAACAAGATAATATAAGGTGTTTGTATTATGTTAAAACATCAAAGTTTATTAGTTATGTTTAACAGAAATTGTTGTTAACTAAATACTTATTTCCTATAACTTTTACATACATACTTTATGTGCTTAGGACACAAATAAACTGCTTTACCGGAATTCAACTAGATGTCTTCAAAAATGATACAAACAAATTATATAGCAACACACAGACAGACCGATATAGCTAGACTGTCTTATGCCGTCGACCTGATCAAAAATATTTATACTTTATGTTGTCTAAGGTGTCTTCTGAATCTTATTCTTTTTTGCGCTTACCATTTACCACTTTTATGTGAATGTTTTCTCTCTGCAAGTTTTGTTGTTCTGTAAAACTGTGAGAAGCAGAGCGATAATTTATTATGCCTGCTTTATAAATTTGAAGGTCATCAAGCTTAGGTGTGCACCTATACGAAAATATTCAATAAATCGTACAATTTTCAACACACCGAAATTCATTATATTGTACACGTGAATCAAGCTCAAAAAGACTTAAGTATGGTTCAAACTATATTCCCATATCTCCATCTGTCTGTCCACCTGTCTGTACGAGTATATTAATGATGTTTTAAGCCTATCGTATAGTATGAAAAAATATTTCAAATTCTCAAATTGATACGCCACACCCCGGCTTATAGATAGCGCGTGTATAAACCATCAGCAGACTGTACCACAGAGTTTGATGAAACGTAATACCAACAGAAAATGTAATACTTTATTCTTTTTTGTGTAATCAATCGAATCCATTTTTCTTTTTATATTACAGATAGGCATTTAGGTTTAATTGATATTGACAAGTGGACACTAAATCTAGTGAGTCTCTATCAAGCTTTGAAGTCTGTAATTTCAGTTCAAAGAGAGATTAGGCCGACGTTTAAAAGAATTTCTCCTTATAGACAGACGATGGACTGTGGTGAGACTACAAAATTCTTCTGCCTACGACTTTGCCAGTCACCTCGATTTAAAAATAAGTTTCTCACCGATTGAAAGTTTGATGAGCTTTGTAAACAGGCGACATCTTCAAAACTAGAAATAACGCTGCAGTCAAGTGTGATGGACTCTGAGATATCCTGGGTTGTGAATAAGGGGTTTTTAAAATCCCGAACATGAATGCTCTTTTATAGTTTCTGAGATCTGTTGTTTCATAAATCCAAAAAGAAAAAATCTCAGCTTTCAATGATGATCCAAAATATATTCCGTTTACTAGGTGGGGTGAGAAGTAACCTCCTTAGGAATGAAAATATTTTTTCTTAGATCGATACACTTATTCCAGCGATTGTCCAACTTTTTGATCCCATCCGAAATGGTAGACCACGAAGAGTATGCCATGACAATCCCAGAAAACTGACGCCATTACCTTTTCGACCCATTGAGGCATCGTCGGCCGCTTCGTAGTACTCCTGCCGGCTTCAGTCCATTGCCGGGCACTCAATCTGTTTTCTGGCTTGTAATAGCGGATCCACGTTTCATCAACAGTTATCAATCGACGCCAACAGTCCACCCAATTCCGCATCAGTGGCCACACACTCTTTTAAAGTGCGCTCGCGTTCGTATTTTTGGTCCGGAGTCACCAGCAGCAGTATAATTTTTTCATATGCAGAACCTTGCCCAAAATATGGCGTGTGCGCTCAGTAGTAAACCTTGTGACACCTGCTAGCTAGCGCACCTACACTTAACGGTCAGCCAACACCATTTCATGTATTTTTTTGACTTTACCCTGTGTAACCCCATCGGAAGGCCTTCGTCTGAAGTGTTGGTCGGCCTCCTCGTAACTCTCGAAACCAATATTTCATGGTGTAATCGAAAGGAGCATTAGCTCATAATATTTATCCAATTTTTCTATTGTTTCCATCTCCGTTTTGCCTCTCAAAGAGTAATGTTTTATAAGAGAACACGTCAACAAACATCAGCTGTCAAAAAAAAACTAGAGGCTGTATCGCGCTGAAATTTAACATGTCTGCCTTAATATGAATGGATCTTGTTTGCTATTGCAGCGCATTCTGGCGTTCAAGGAGGTTAGTTTTCACCCCACCTAGTATATAATCCGAAGGAGGCGTTCTGCCTGTGACTTGTCCCTTTGTTTACAGATTTATTTATGTGGTGTCTTGAAAGAAATTAATCTAATGCCGAATCGAAACAGTACTGAAGAATCGAAAGATCGGATGAATTAAGCTGAAATATTATTTTATTATTAATTAAAAGGGTTGCTCATACCAAAGGAAGATTATTGAGTTATATTCATTTTAATGTATTTTTAGAAGGAAACCACTGGATTTCAGCTCCGTTGAAAATCTCTCAGCTTGAAAAATTGAAAGTCTGGCTTTTATACTTGTCATCATCATATTAATCTATTAATCTCGAATGAAATCAAAAGCACATTAGGCCTTAAGTCAAATGGTTGTTTACAACAACAATACCTTATATAGAGAATATTAGCACCCCACAATCTAATCCCAAGCATTTACCCCGAAATGCACTAAATAAAAAATGAAAATAAAATATAAATAAATCGAACTATTGTACTTGGAACTTTATTACGCAAATGCACTCAAAAACACGTTTGCATATCTCAGCTGAATGTATATGGTACAACTTTTATTTTATTTCTACTTCGAAAATTGCTGCGAGCAAACCAATTTGAATAAAATTGCCTTACAGATTAGATCATCTAAATTTTATGGCGGTTTCATTTGAAGACCGACAACAATTCGCTACATAAGCAAGGGGCATAAATTAAAATCTTATAAGAAATAAAATTTGCGCTTTATAAGATTAGACTACAATAATAAAAAATGTTTTAATTTATTAATGATTTAATAATAAGCCTTACTATTAGTAATTGTTCGAACTGATTTGCATGTGACGCTTATCAATGATGTCATTAATAAATTTATTTTTATTTTTTTTTAGTAAGAAAATAACAAACTGTGCTAATTAATTTCGAGACGCATGATGTGCATATTAATATTCAAAATATAAGTCAAATAATTTTTTAATTTTTTTTTTACAAGAAAGTTGAATGTACGCCTGGTAATTTCGGCTGGGTCTAGACACACCTGCACGTTTTCATAATAAATACATATTCAAAATTTTTTTTAATTCATTAGATTTATAGCTGCGGGGCTTTAATGCAATTAGTTATGCAAGTATTGTCGCTGTCGTTCCCATGCATTGAACTAGATTTCTTGTCATTAATCATTTAAGATTTTGTATTTTGCTGTCGAAATTGAGTACATTGAAGAACGATACTATATGCCAGTATGCGTCTATATAGTTGATGTCATCATGGCTGATGTGTGCGCACAATTTGGCAGCTTTCATCAGAGTGTATATGCCTGACAAACTGCTTATTATTTCAGTACATGTGTGGCTGCATTTTTATTTGCTTTTCAAAAAAATTTCTTATTTTTATGTTTTTTTTTCTTTTTTATACACTGTATGCATATAGTAAAAGGGTATATTAGTTTTATAACAGCTAGTAGTAGGCGAGGCAGAACTTATACTGAATATATATATATACTTGATCAGCAATAAAAGTTGAGTCGATATAGACTTGTCCGTCTGTCTGGCTGTTCGTTTGAATAATGGGAACTTGGAGACTATAAGAGTAAGGGCTTTCAAGTTCAGCTATTTATATGCTACTATTCATTCTTTCGATCACTTGTATTCCATATAGGTGCAAACACCCCTCCCTGAGGGGGGTTTGGAAAATACCATACACAATCACTCGTACTGACTTTTTATATGAAATAATTTTTATTGATGTTGTTAATTTTGTCTAGTTTGGTCTACCTAACATTAATTTGTATAAAATATTGCATCTTGGTCCAAATTATACCTAGAGAAGGGACAGTCTACATAGCAATCTGTCCCATCTTACTGTGCCTTGGTTTAAAAATTTTTTGTTGTAGTGGTTTATGCAGCTAGCAATGCCGAATTTGGTGTTTTTTTTATATGTAATCCTAATAAAATGTTCCATAGGTGTATAAATTGGACCACTTGAAGGGCTAGCCTCGCTATAAAATGTCAAGAGTATGTATACATGTCCATCTGTCTAGCAACAAGAATTTGAAAACTATAAAACATAGAGGCTTAAAGTTTAAATATTTAGTAACTCCTATTCGTTCTTCAGAAAAGTAGTCTTAAATGAATATGCCAACGCCTCTCTAAGGGTAGATATCCATAAATTCATGATTTATTGTAAAAAAAAATGTTGAGTTGCTTTTTATTTTAACTTAATTTTGTGTATCTTAAATAAACTCTAATGAAATATTTCATATAGTTCCAAGTGGAACCACAAGAAAGAGATGACACCCATACATATCTGTTCTTCTTCCTCAATTTTTTGTAAGTAAAACATTTTATTGTCTTTCAATTTAGCTTGAACAGCCAAATTTGGTTTATCTTTTACTAATCTCTATAAAAAAATGTATCTAGATAGCTATATATACCCTATACATAAGGTTACAGCGTATACCGAAGTCTTCAACACCCAACTGCAACATTCTTTCTTGTTTTGATTTTTTTTTTTTTTTTTCCTTAAACAAATGCATTAAAATTTTTGCTTATTTTTGGAAACGCTTTTGAAAACGCAAAAAAAAAATATTTTTCCCAAAAATTTTATTGATGTGCAAATTGCAGCCAAAAATGTTTCATTTAATATTTTCATATTTGTTGGAATTAATTTTACATAATTTTATATTAATCATCGATTATTTAATATAGATTAATGGTGCAGCTGTGCTGCGTTTTTTAATTTTTCAATTGATTGACATAATTTGCTTCTTTCGTTAAGAAATATAAAAATATCTGATTGGCATAAAAATAGCTGCAACAAAATTTTTCTGAGTCATTGTCTTTAGACTAAATTTTGACCTTGTAACTATTTGCCTGGTATGAGAGAATAATTTTTGACAAAAATTATTTAGCTTTTCATTTTTATTTTTGTATTTTATTTGTTGCTCATTTGCAAATGTTTATCAAACGCGCTGTCTGCAACCTGAATTCTCATTGCGAATCGTGTCTCAATTTTATTTTATCATTTTTTTATATATTTAAAATGTTTATTTGTGCATTTAGCTGAGATGACCATGAATACGCTACGCGCGCGTCTTTAGTTATGCTAAAATGAATGTAAAAAATAAAATTTAAATGCAAAAAAATTCTATGTTAGAAGCTTGTTTAAAAATCTCCGTACGTAGTATATATATATATATATATATATATTTAGATATATATTCAAATGGATTATACGCTCTGACGCGTTTTTTCACCTTTTTTTTTTTGTTTGTTTATATATTTATTTCTTTTTTATTTTTATTTTAATGCTATTTGAAACATCACTGACAGCGTTACTTTGTCGCGTGTGATGTCATTTTTCAACGTGTTTGTATTTATTTTTTTGTTCTTTTGTATTATTTTATTTTTTTGTCAATTAATTTAGCTTATTTTTTTATAAATCCATAAAGTAGAATACACATATTTGTATGAGTTGTCGCTGCATATGAAATGTTCTTTTCCTGTGTTAATTTGTTAACAAAAGAAGACTAACAGATATTGCTCGGATTTTATTGTGGAATATTTCTGAATCACAGTTCATTGAAAGTGTCAGGACACTTTTCCAGTTCTGTTTTGTTCAATATAAGTCATTTGGAATATCTAACAAGTAGAAAGATAGAGCTACATAGAGCCTTAAGGTTGAAAAAACTTCATATAGCTGCTCTAAACCTTACCAAAACGAAATTCCTACAAACTTAAGACTGTAGTTGTAACTCTTTCTCTCTATTTCCTGCAATGACATCAAGAATAAATAGCCGAAATTGGTTATTTAGAGTTTACTTCAAGCGGAACAGTCTTTGCTATCAAATACGAGTTACTGTATACCAATTATGATAATCGAAACCAAAATGAGATCTGAATACCTACTAGATCACAATAGGACACTTAAACACATCATAAAGCAGATGTCATCAATATCTATACAGGCAACTCAAAGCTTAAGGGTGAGAAGGAGGAGACATGCTTTTGTCGGATGGATATGGATTCATATCATACCACTAGAAGCATTACAAGATGGAGAAAAAGAGACACTTATAAAACCTCCACGCTCGACCGATCTGTGCGGATAAGAGCACTTTTGTGGAAATGTGGCTGACGTGACATTATTCGGTCATTAGTAAAAATATAATTTTTTTTATGTAATTCTGCTGACGAAGAAGAGATCGATCTTGCTCTTGATACCCTTGCCAACTTAGCCCGCCAATAAGAATATCTGAGGTTTTATCTGAAATTAAAGGAATTGATCAAAAAAAAAGGATATGATGTGACAAGACTCAATCTTCTTCTTTTTAGCTAGTTTTCTAGCCATTGAAAATGTGCAGAGATAATACTAATCTCCAAAGCCTGTGAAACAGTGAAATCAAATATAATATCATGCCGTCCAATTAGTCTGCTAGCAGTACTGTGCAATAAAATTTCTTGATGTTAACCAAGCACTCGACTTCGTTTTAAGATTAATCATTTATTACCAGATCCACATTTCCATTTTCTTTGATCGTATTTGACGGACAGATATTTTTTTACGTACAATTCGAAGATCTTCACTGTTCCATCAAAGCTATACGCTCTTGAGTTCCTCGATGCAATGTACTAGGGTCACATTGTATAAATAAATAAATATGGATAAAAGAATAGAACATAGCAATAAAAGCAGAAAAATCAGCACACGTTTTATTTACGCTCTGAAGAAGAAGTTCTAGTTCCCGAAGACTTAATAATACGTACATAGATAGCTTTGTTCAATGCTATAAAATATCTATTCTGAAGCCAGTATTGTGGACCTTTGCAATACAACTGTGGGGAACTGCACTGGTATTAGTCTGAGAAGTTAATATTGAATTCGTGAGTGATGTTGTGTCCTTTTGTTTTTATCAAAACAGCGAGATATTGCTAGCCTTATATTGGATATATCGGAGTCATCCCCTTCGATGTTCCAGTAATCCAGTAATCTGCAAGCATGGCTAAGTTCCATCGTTCTTAATATGTGCGTTTCCATACAAATCTATTTAACTTTTCTAAGTTTTTGCTTATTCTTGTTTATTTCTTTGATTGAAATATTGCTAAGGATGCCTTTACAACTTTCTTTCGAGGAATCCATACAGAAGCACCACTCTTTAGAATCATATATTATTCCAAACGGTTCTATTAATCCTCTGCACACTATAATTATTCATGAAGTATTTTTAAGTTCAGCATGCCATCAAATAAATTGAAATTAATTTAAATTCTTTAAAAACTGTTGAAAGAGCAGCTTTTTAATATACACGCACAATCGTGCAAGATTTCATTCACACATAGCAACATTATAATGCTTCTTCTTTGTATAATATCAGATGAAGTGCTAAAAGTGTGAAATAATATACCAAATCTAATAGATACACTTCACACTTTTTAGCGTTGTACAAATAAAAACTGTAGATTCTCACAACATATTGGACAGACGCTGCTGTTGCATTAAAAGAAAAAGGCGGCTCAGTGCCACTTCGCATCTTTCATTTGAACATCATTTGTGCATTATGTACGAGTTTATTTTCTCACTTTCCATTTAATGTGCACAATAAACTTGATTAATTGGCTGCTGACACTTAGTCTATATAGTGTACAGTATAGACGACTACAGGCTGCGCTGCACTAAATCAAACTTTAAAACGCCTCATTGCCGCCATAAATAATGCGAAGCACTCTTGACTTTTGCTATGTGCTGCTGCTGCGCTTTTAATTTCATTTTCAATTAAAACTAATTTTATTTCAATTGTAAAAAATAAAATACAATCAAATGTTTATGCAGCATAATTGGGAGAAATTTTTGCAATAAAAGCAAGTCATGCGACTGTGTATTTTTTTTTTTTTTTTTTGCACTATTGTGTGTCGGTGAAGGTAGTAGCTACAAAATGCGTTATGCCGATTTTAATTTTAGATACATTTTGTGCGGCCTATTGTAGCTAGAAATGCATAAAATGTGCCAGATTAATGAGGTTACTACTATTAAATTCAACAAAAAATAGAGATGAAGCGCTGAGAAGAAAACTTCAATTTAATTTGTAAGCGATAAAAATTCAACAGACAATTTCTATAATTGCTGCACAAATTGCTTAAAGCAACAGCAATAGCAGTGCCGCCAGTAAGAGGTAACGTAAGGATCAGTAAATGTTGCACAGACAGACGATGCTGTGAGGTTTTTACTGCTGCAAAAGCCGCAGACTTTCATTGAACGTTTATCGAAGTGGTATATCGGTTTTCATGTAAACATGCAATATTTTAACTCTCGAATGCGGCTTAAGTTACCGCAGCAAAATAAATAAAAATACAATTTTATAATCATAATACATACCACAACAGACATAAATACTTATTGTTGAAGACTTGGATGACTACGAGCAGCAGCAGCAGCAGCAACAACAACAACAACAACTTAATCACACAGCACCATACTATTATAGAAATTAAAACAACAACTCTAAACAAAATTGTACTCTTAAGTAAATATATATGCATTGCAGTAACAAAGTGAATGAGTTGCCTCAAATGATGGCCACAAGTGTTGCTAGTTGTTGTTGTTGTTGTTTTTTGTAGATGGCACCATACTTGCTGCTTAGAAATTTCAACTTCATCGTTTTGAAAGTATTGTACAATATGTAGATACATTTTATTAAGCTTTATATGCACAGCACAGTTTCAATGAAGTGTGGCAAAATAATTCGAGGAAGTCAGTCTAAGCTGTGTACCCACACATACGAGTGTGCAGTGCGCGGTTCGAAGATGTTTACGTTTGACTGTCACGCTAGACGAATCTCTAATAAGTCTTAAGTCGACATAAGCACACATAAACAGTGTGGTAGTTGGAATGGATAAAATTTGATGCGGAAATTTTTGCAGAGTTGGCGAAATATAATATTTAACAAATGCTTTTTTAGAAAGTAAAAAAATTGGAAATTCTTTTCCAAAAGTTATCAATAAAACAGCAAAGATTTTGTTTGAAAAAAAAAAAAAAACGTGTGTAGATCGACAAGACATAGGACAGTGTTCTATACGAAGAGACCTCATAAAATCAGAATAAAAATTCCATAACTTTTGTAGACGTTGTGACCGCTCCATACAAGTAAAAATAGTTAAGCATTTAGTGAGCCACTGTCAGGCTCCCAAGAGAAGACTTGCTCTCCTTGGGAACCCATTATTAGATAATATTACGTAAATATGGCAACTAGTTTTGTGTCATCGTTCCTCACACAGAAAAAGTGATTTGCGCTAGGGGACATCCAAGAGAAAGGAATAGAGATTGTATGGCAATACCATGGGCATACTTTGGTCTAAGTCTTAAGTCGACATAAGACTTAAATACACATCAGCAAAATTGGGAACTATTTACCAGCATCAAAGGATTTTATTTTTAATTAGGTGAAGGCTTCTTCTTCTTCGCAAGAATGCTGGAAGGTGTTTAAAAAAGTTCTAAAGAAGTGACAAACTTAAACGAAATCTGCGATGCGGCCTCTGCCAGTTGCCTTTCGAAATACATAAGGAAGCAATTGTTTCTGATAATACTACCCTTTATTCATAGGCTAAATGGAAGAAGGATGCAAGGCAGACTCTGTTAAGTATAAATATTCTGGATCAGCTACAAAAGTCGAATAAATATAGACATGTCAGTCTGTCTGGCTATCCTTATGAACAATGAGAACTGGAGAATTTAAGAGATATAATTTTTTGGTTTGGACATTTAGAATCTCCTATTCCCTCTTAATTTTTTTCAGTATCCAACAAATGTGACAACCGCACTCTAAAGGGTGGTACACATACTCCCTGCCTTGCCTTTCTGAATTTTTGTATGAACAATTTTTTGTTTGTCTCTATTAGCACGTGCACACTGTCCTGCAGCGTTCTTTCTTATTTATAAGCAAAATATGTTAGTTTTTTCTTACTTTGACCTTCTTTGGAGGAGAATCACCGAACCAATTCTGCCAGAGAATCTTCAATGCTTTTTGGCTTTTGTGAGTTGCATCTACGGTCCCATAGAAGAGACTTTTGAGCTAAGTTTTCACTATGTGTTGTTCCACACTGTGGAACCATTATAATGCCGCTTTTTAACAGGTCACCGACCAACAAGAAATAAATGGGATACAGTTTCCAATTTATGGCATTGGCTGGTTTTAGCTGAATTATCTTTCTTCTCAAACTTTTTACCTGAGGTACAAATCCCTGGTGGATGGATCTTAGATCTACTCACACCACATTCTGTTGAGCATATTTTAAAAATTTGTGCTATTAAAATACTTCAATTTGTATTAGACTACCACTTCCGATCACTGATAGAATTATACCAAAAGTCTCCGTACCCGAGTTGCCCATCAGTATTTTAATTCCGAAATACTGTTCAAAAGATTGCTACGTTTTGAAGCTTGTTCCAAGTTTACATCCACAAAAGTACCCCAAGCAAACCCTTTACGACTTACAATTGCAGCCGATAAAGAATTGTTCCAGACACTTTTTTTACACACCCACACTGTATGCCTTATGGCCTCTTCACCTTTTTTCAATTCATACATTCCTTAAGTGAAATGCAGAATCCCCCTGCTCAAGTAGCAAACTCCACCACTGTCTAACTCACTGTCAAAGCGATTGTCAATCAAAGCGTGCAAATCTGATTGCAATTTTGTTTATACTTGAATGTGTAGCGTCTAAGTAGCTAACAAGTAAAACTAAACGAAGCGAAAGGGATACATACACAAGTATGCACACATATGGCATAAATACGAATGAGTATCTTTGAGGTACACACTGAGTTATACGCATGCTGTCGCAAAACCAATACGACAGCATGCGTATAGAATGCATTATGTGATGGCTGCAGCTTAGTAGTTTGGTGGCGGTTGTGCTGGTGGTTATGTATCTATGGCTAAAGGCAAAATTGTGACGGGCCTAAAGGCGACGACAACATGCCTAGATAGATACTACTTTCAAACAGGCAACATTGAAACATTCACCCGTGGCTGGTTGACTGCCTGAATGGCTTAAGTGGCCATTGCTGTTAACAGAACCGCATGCCGCGCACGCCAAGTTCAAAAGTCGCGCGCGGCGCAAACATTCTGAATAATGGCAAACAGTGTAGATGAGGCGGCTATAACTCTTGGAATTTGCTTGCACAGCCAGCGACAATTTTCATGTAGCCGCAGCGTAGAGAAAGAGTACACTTCACTTCATTTGCAGGATAAAGCAAAAGTAAATAAAAAAAAAAAAATAATAAAAAAGCATCCTTGTTTGACATAACTCAAAGTGTTGCATACGGTTTGTGTCTATGACTGCTGCTGCTGCTGCTCATTTGCTGCTAGAAAATAATAAAAAATACTATGCTGTGGCGCATGCGCATTATGTTTGCGTAAATTTATGAGCATGTTCAACGCATTCAACATTTGCGGACAGACGGACATCAATGCAAGAATGCCAACAACTATGCACGACAACACGTTCATACATAAATATATACCATAGTCGCATATATTTATCTCTTTTTAAGTCTTAACTCAATGTTTGACTTGCAGATTTGCAGTATTTTTATGTTTATGCCTGTTGTAGACACCCACGCCAGCGCAGATGTATCTATCAATATATTTATGAGAGAAAATAGTTGCCAATAGCGCAGAAATTGGTGAAATTGTCTATAAAAGCAGAAATACTATAAAATGCAATGATACTTTCCTTATATATCCATGTGGGCGACGTCGTCATGAGATACTTTATGTTTTAAAGTAACTTAATTTATGTACACAACACTTTACGAATTTATTTAACCCAGTAGCTTCGCTTCAAAATTGATTAAGTGCAACAAAACAAATTAGAGCGCAACAACGCATTTTGAAATGCAGCGAAGAGCACGCTTTTGAGATACATATTCAATTTATATTCAGGTCACTAAGCAAAATATCTATTCAACGCCTTTCGCGTTGCGTTCTACTTCCTTTTGCACTGGAAAATTTTTATGCATGAAAATAAACAATAAATTCATATTTAGCAATTTTCTGCTAAATAAAATTTTCAAAAGCAAAAATGTATCTTAAGCGGCATGTCTTCATACTCGCGTATCTTATAATGAAAAAACAAACATCTGCCACGCTCCAATTGTGCATTTCTTTTTGAAGTTGAAAACTATTATGCTAGATACTTTTTTTCTTCTTTTTAGTATCTTTTTCTATCTATTAGTTTATTTGTACATTCGAATTTTAATTACTTTTAGTTAATTTATGGCGCTCTTGCACACGCAACGACAAAAATAGACAAGTATAGATACAATTTTGGAGAGAAAAAAAAAAACAAAAAAAAAAACATCTAAAAAGAAATAACCGAAAAATAGAAATGTGCGCAAAGAGTTATAACAAGATACAGATACAGTTTGTAGATACTATATACATTTGTTGTGCCACATAACGCACGACGCAGCCACAATATTTGTATATTACACGTGTAAATAAGCTTATCGTTGATGTTTCGCTATTTTTGAAGTCTTACATCAACAAATGGGCATATTTTTTCTGCTCTTTTCAATAGCTTCGACATTAAATTCTACTTGTAGTACAATATGTAGCTAAAATAAACTACAACAATATAAACTTTAGAAACAGGATGTTGTGCAAGTTTTGCTACATAGTCTGTTTTTTTTTTTTTTTTTTTTTAATTTTGATATTTTTGGTTTTTGATTTTTTATGCTTATTGCAGAATCTGTCCAAATTGTAATTGATCTATTTTGTAATTTTTAGTTTTAACTAAATAAACATAAAATTTGATTTGCATGAATGATAGCTCAATGAAATAATTGATTAAAGCACATTTTTTTATTTATTTACTATTTTTTTGTTGTAGTAAAGACCAGATATCTGACAAGAATCAATTTTATTATAATTTGTTGTTGAAATTTGTACATATTTGAAGTTATTTCCAATGGTATGTGAGAAGAGAATTATTGCTGCTTTCCTAAAAGGGAGTGAGTTCACAATGAGTTTCTGGCGGACATCTTTCTAGCTTCATTTTCTGTAGACAATTAGGTAAGAATGATATAAAAAACCATAGGCAATATTCACTTCTGCAACAGAAGAAGTGTTCTTCAGAAGAAACTTGTGAAATAATGCATAAAGATCGTATTCAAATGATCTAATAAAGCACAAAATTTTTTCCAGGATTGTTCAAATGATACAATTAAGTATTATTTTCTAAAATTATCTCCTCAAGCATAAATAGATCCATTTACTAATGTTTCAGCCACTGGTTCCCCCACTAGATACCAATATGATATATGGGGCAAATAATGTCCGAAGCTGCTTGGAATTCACTATATATAGAGGTATCCCTCAATGTAAGCTAAGCATAACAGACGGTCCTATTTGAGCTGCGATCATCTACCATTATTTATCACATTCGACTGTGCGGCTGTTAAATTCCCAGTTATGGAGAGACTGATAATGAACCCTTAAATGCATTTAAATTCGGCTTATGATACTGACTTCTCGCTTGATATATTCATCAGAAAAGTTCCTAAAGCTGCACTTGAATCAAGATACTTTAACAATAGACCTCCTCGACATCAAATATCTTAGCTAAGTATCTTTCAGAGCCTTTTCAACCGCATACCATGGCAGCTACAGCTGATAATGCACCATGGAGGAATTTCTAGATTCAATACTGTAGAAGAACAAGCCTTTACTTTGGTCTTCCACCCTTATCATAGAATATTTGGGAATGACTGGTTATTGCACAACTCGCTGATATTATGAAAGTCAATGATTTATTTTCGAATGTGCTGGAAGTCTTCGACTGAGTGAGGTATACTTAATCCAGTTCCATAATTAATGCTACTTCGCTCCTATCAGACGAAAGGCAATTTTGCGTACGCTCAAAGGCCTCTTTAATTTAGGTTGGTGTCCCTTAGTTCTGCGTGCCTTGCGATCTTTCTATCTTTGATACAGTAGACATAAACGTAATGCCCTCGGAGATGCTAAACGCAACCTAAGCAGTTGATATCAGTATCTTCTACAGATCAGGATACGAGCAAGAAGTGGCAGACGATTTTTGAGCTACTTCCGTCGTCAAATACTTAGTAACAAAAGTTGACCAGAGTTGTCTTAAGCAACGATTGATCGAATTTTTACGAACTCTGTTAAAAAAACAATTAAAAAATATTTGGTGCGCACTAAATTGGCTCTTTGTAGCCCTTTTCCCCAATTATAGTCTTCTCGATCATGATATTCATAGACATAACATCCCAACTTTTGATGCTGATTCCGAATATATTGAGATTATGGGGTCTGCCTTGCCTTCTGCTTATTGGAGTAATACACATTTACACAAACTTGACCCTACAAGGTATGTTCTAATCACAAAAATGAGCAGTAAGTTTTTATGGGCTCTCGCTAACTCAGGTCGGACCACAAGAACGTGTAGCTCTCTTCTAAGTCTGTCCTCCTTTTTTGGGTTCTTGTATGTGGTTTAGTATAATTTGAAACGACCAATTTGGTGAAACTTACACTAATATCAATGAAATAGCCCACACGGTCTCATATATGTACATAGCACCTATACTAGTTTAAGGTTCAAAGAAGTGTATCACAACTCGAAGTCGATTAAACTAGACTGCGGCTTTTAATTGCTTGCTTTTAATGATTCCGCAATTCCACAAAATTTCTTGTTTTACTTTCAGAGTGAGTCAATCAAACGATGAAATATAATTATATAATATATAGGAAAGTCAGTGGAATAGCTATTTTGGAAATATTTCTATAACAATTATTATTAGCTACAATTGTTTTCAATTGAAGCATTTGGTATAATTCAAATATTTATGTTTAATTCCATTTTCATACCATTTACTTAAAAAAAAAAAAATATTTATTAAATGAATACAGCAAAATACAAAATTCACACACAATACATACTAATTAAGCTGTTTGACTTTGTTATACATTTTATACGTATGTATATCTACATAAATATCTATTAACACATCATATCTGTATCTGCAGCAGCGCAGAGCACAACACCTGTAGCGTAGCTACCAACATAAATTTGAGTATCTGAGTACAACAATTTTTAAGTTTGTATTTTTTTAAAAGATTTTTTCCTAATTTGTTTTTTTTTGTTTTTCCAAGACGTCTACATTTTTTTTGGTAATTTGTTTACTAAAGAACAGAGTTGAGAAAAAAAAATCGTATTTGTTTGCTTTTAACACTCTTAGAGTAGCAACAGGGTATACATACAAGCATATATTTATATAAACAAAGCTGTCTACTTTATACTAACAAATCAATTAATAAAACGCTACGATTTCCTTTTTAGTTTTTTTTTTTTCGACTTTTCTTCATAATGAAAACAGTGCGTATACGTGTTATTTTATATAGATATGGTAGTATAGCGAAATATATAGCATATAGATACATCTCAAATTTTTTGTGAATGAGTGCCACAAATTTCCAACGAAAAAACATAAAATTTAAATATTTAGTTTTGCACTGAAAATGTGTTGAAATATTTTGCTGCCACTAAAGCAAAATACTAAAATAAGAATTTATGCTTAAAATTAATTAAAAACACATGGTGGAGCACATAAATTCCACTTACGCAAAAAATGAGTACACGAAAAAAAAAATTGGTATTTTGCAGAGATTGCTTGCGAAATGCGGCGGCAGCAACAAAATTGATTTTCATGTTGAGATACTTCAAAATTTCATTCATAAGCTTGTGGTGCATATGCTTAGCTGAACTTCAAACTGCTATAAACTTGTTAAAATTTTATTTTTTATGTGTCTTCTGCTGCTCAGCTTGACCAGCAGCTTTTTATGCCTTGCTGCAACTTGCGTGTATAATTATTTTTTTTTAAAAAAACTTATACCGCTTCACTCTCAAGCTGCTCTTTACAGAAAAAAAAAAAAGTTTTAAATTTTTTTTTTTTTCATGTATCTCGCTCAAGTGCTTGTTTGTATCTTTTTATGTATTATATTATTTTTCTACCTTTTGTCATGTTCTTTATTATTATTTTTTTTTATTGTATCTTAAGACCACATGTGCTGCTACTTTTGCTGCTCTTCGACGGCAACAGGTAAAAATATCTGTTACCACATTTTATACTGTATCTAGATACAAACTTTAAAAAAAAAAAAAGGGTAAACTTAGTTTTCGTTTGCTTATGCGGCTCATGTGTGCTCTTGTATCTCATTTTTGTAGCAGTCTAACCCAGAATTGTGCGCTGTCAACTATGGCAGACGACCTTGAACCTTTGTCTACTTTTTGCGGTTTTCGTGTTCGGAACGATTTCTTGTTTGAATTTCTTAACTTTTGCTTTTTATTAGCATTTTTAAATGTTATTTTGTGTTTGTATTTTTTTATTTTATTTTCTTATAACAAATACGTATTGTATAAATTAATTTGATTTATGTCTGAAACTCAATGATTTCAGCGTGTTTGGTTTAGTACTTCAAATTGTTCCGCATTTGTTTTTTAAGTAAGTTATTTAATAAACAGGTTTTGACGTTCCTTAATTATTTGATGGATTCTTAGTTCATATTTTTGGGCGTAATTTTATTTTATAAAAGTGAAAATTGGCTTAAATTTGTTTGAAGATATTAATTTCTAAGTTCAACTAGATGAACTCAAAACTGTTTGATCGTTCAATTAAAAATAATGATGGAAGAACATAATTTCATTAATATTTAAAATCAGTTTAAATAATAATCGCAAATTTAAATTAAGTTTATAAGTGTATTGGCTTGTTGATCGTTTATTTGAATTTGAATTGAACTGTCATCAATTTTGTTGTTGGTTTGTTGGCTTGTTTAACTTTGATCGAGTATTAAAATCGATTAAGCTGAAGGCATATAATTCGGCTTTAGATAAAACTTCATTAAATAAGACTCCTAAATTCAGCCAAAATCAGAATATTTAAAGACTCATATTTAAGAGACTTTTAAATATGAGAGCGTAAGGGACGCAATAACGAGCGAAACCCCCTGAGTCTTAATAGAGTTTCGAAAGACTTTCAAAGTTTTTCGATCACGCAAAAACTGTCACTTGTGGGCTTAGTGTCGAACGATGCTGTGAAACAACATTGTCTAAACAGTGTGGCAGCAAATGAATGCGTTAGTATGGCAAAGTGACATTGCACCCAGCAACGACTGAGTCTTAATTTGCACAGCATGATAATGTACAACGTAAGCAGCTGGCTTTGACACGCACTCCTCCTTAAGCGTGTGAGATGGTGATCGTTTCTCTGGTGCTATGGCTGGACCGAGTGATACTACAATGTGTTTGATGCGTTTCCACTCATTTTTGGCTGTCCTTGATCAATCATCAAACACAGAGATTAATTTTTCTTTTTACATGAAACTTATGAGCAAAAATTTACACGTAGAACTAGAAACAATGGAAACATCGATTATTTTATAATTGATAATTTAAAAAATCGATAATTTCATCATCCATCGTTATCGATGATAATATAATCGGTGATTTAAAACGATTTTTCATAGAAAATTTTAAACATAATTTTTTTTGTCTTGGAATTTCAATGTTCTTTGCGTGTACTATAAGATACAAAATGTGTTTAAGAGTTTTTAAATCTTGAACTTGCTTCAACCCACTAGAAAATATATCACCCAATTAAATTGAACATCAGAATCGGTCAGCAGTTTCAAAAAGTTGTTTAGATATATAGCTATCAATACCAAATAAAGATGCAGCTACATTTAGATACTCCACCGAAATGCTAACAAATTTCCTTTTATGTATAAAATAATTACTCCACTACAAAACTGTGGTTATTTCGAACATTAATCTTGCTACCATTATAAAACTAAGCACACTAATTAATTATATAGCTTACTTTCTCCAGATACAAATATTGTTTAATAGTGTAAAAAGTCGATGGTGTCGTACAACTACTTTATTTGAAATAAGCCTTTCGTTAGTGCATATTGAATGACTGCACTAATTATTCATTTTTATGGCCAACCGAATGCACAAAAATCAAAGTTCTCTGGTTAAAGAAAAGCGCGCACGCTTTCCAAATTGAACTACAAACCAAAAAGTTACAAAGCCGCTAGACAAATCTCAAATGTGGCGGCTTAGACTCAAAAGCGGCATTAAGCGACGAGCGAGCGAACAAATGAGCGCTACATGAAAAATGTGTGCGTGGGCATAGAAATAGACATAGACAGACAGACAGACAGACGTTGAAGTACTTTGTAAACTTGACCAAAAAGAAGTTATGCAGCGAAGGAGCGGCACAGTTAATGGGAACAAGCGGCCCTTAATGCCATGTGCACTACAAAAAGAAATGCTTAGATACGAGACAATTGTGGAAAAAATGGTATCTATGCAAAAATTATAAACTAAATAAAAAAGGCAAAGCAACTCACTTGCAATAGTGCAATCACCAGCTGTATGGGACCACAGCGTACCACCACAGTGCCAATGGTTGTTGCGCGCAATCCTTGAGGTGCACCGCCACCTACGCTGCCATCGGATGAGCCGCTGGCAACGACTGCATGCGGATTGTCCATGACGTGCAATAAACCGCTTGGCGTCGGTGAGACAGCGGCCGATGATGACATGGTTGCGGTGCCGGGATAATTGAAAGCGTCATGTTGGCGTGAGGGTGTATTCGAGACATTCGAACCGGAGTAGAGCGAAGACATCGATGAGTCGAGCGTACGTCGGCGCTCCATGTTCTATATATATATATATATATATATATGTGTGTGTGTGTAGCTATGTAACTGTATAACTATATATAGTTGCAGATTTGATTTGGTGTGGCGTATCAATGTTCCAATTTGCTCGTAGTTGTTGTTGTTTTTTTTAAGTTTAAGTGGGCGTGACTTTTTGTTTACGTTTATTAATTTTTAAACTGCACTTTTTTATTGTATTATTTATTAATTTGTTTTAATGCTTAATTATTAACTCGTTTTGCTTTATACTTGAACTCTGAAAATTATTTAAAATTTCGTTTAAACTTGTTGCTAATTTGTTTACCAGTTTTTTTGGCGCTAATTTAAAACCGTAAAATTTTAATTTAAATTTTTATTTTTTTTTTTTTAGTTTTTGTATCTTTTGGATTGCTACTACTTAATATTCTAGTTTCGTTTTATTTCGAAGTGTTGCGTTTATTTCGCGTTTTGAATAAACTTTTTTGTTTTCGATTTAAATTTTTTTGTTTTGTCTTTGCGTCGTCGTCGATATTCGAATGTTTGCGCTATCAACGCTCTCGATCGTCTGCCGGTCTTACGTTAGTTTTATTCAATATTCTAAGACCCTCACACAGTGTAGAGTATGTAGTATGTGCTCATCAAAAAAAAAAAATCATCATCAACATCATCAGCGCAAAAAAAAAAAAACGCGTTCTCACAACGCAAACTCACACTAACCATGTAGATAGATAGAAATCGCAAACGGAAAAGCAAAAAAAAAAAAAAGTATCTATATAGTCGCGCCGGGTATGACTTCATTCTGTTTTTATTATACTAGTACGCTGGCTGGCATATATACTTATTTTGTATTTTTATACATATTTTGTTGCTTTTTTACATATATATTGTTGCTGATTTTGTACAAGGGTATATTAAATTTGTGCAAATATATGTAACAAGCTGTGAAAGGCGTAGCAGAATCTATAAAGTATATAAATATATGCTTGATCAGCAATAAAATTCGATTTGATATAGACATGTCCGTCTGTCTGGCTGTATCTAAGAACAACTAGAACTCGGAATATAGACGCTCTTTTTTTTAAATCACTTGTATTTAATGTAGGTACCACCCCCTTCCCTAGGGGGTAGTTAGGACTTAACATGCAAAACATACTTCATGCTCACAGTTGGGGCCACTAAACGAGGTGGTCCCCATATAAAAGGGAAGTCGTTAAGCATATGTCCGTCTATCTGGCTTTAAACAACACGGAGACTATAATAGGTTAGCGATAAACAACCAACCTAAGTTCAAATGCAATGGAGACTCTTCACATTGCTATGGATTATTCGCTTGTCAAATGCAGGACTATTGTGTATAGCGTATCTTGAATTCGTGCAGAGTCAACTGCAGCATTATTTTATTTTTTGTACTAAGCGTGTTTTTTTTTAATATTTTTTTTTTTTTTGTTGCAAAACTGCTCATTAAACAAAAGAAAAGAGTGAAGAGCAACAAAAAAAAAAAAAACATCAAAATTTAAATAAAATAAAAATTGATGTGCGTTCTGCCACAGTTGAGGATGCTCATTATGCGCTATTTTTAAAATAAAACGCGCGCGCGAGACAAAAACATCTACAAGTACAAATTATATTGAGTAATTCGCTTTTTTGCATTGCTTGGGGACTTCTGCGTTCGTGTTGCGGTTATACGTAGTTAGAGCTCGATCGTCTCAAGCTCTAAACATAATAATTTAAGCTCGCAAACCTTTAGCATCCAAGAATGAACTCTGCTGTTTATGCAGAGCATAGAAAAAACTGTGCAAAATGCAATAATTGAGGGCGAAAAGAGATCAATGATGCTTCGAAGAGTATTTCTTGTAAATTTGTACAAAATGCAGAATGGTGGTTGTGATGCAAATGCTTTTTGAGAATAAATATTTATAACCTGTAACCAAAGGAATAAGGATGTGTGTAAAATAAAAGTTACAGTCGGAAGTCAGAGTTTATAAACAGTGTTAATATGCTTCAACACTATCAAATCAAATCAAGCCGATGTCAGAGTTCGTGATACGCCGTGAAGAAGATCACACATGGAAGGAGATACAACGAAGGCACCAGTCTGCATCTCGGGTAATTTGACTTCCCCTCCCACATAAGCACTACAAACAATGCTTTCTCTTGGAGATTTGCTCGCACCAAAGCCCACCGAAGACCTTTAAGCGAGTTATACGCTTTACAGGAAGAAACAGGTGTGTCAATCCCCGTTTTATAGCAAATTGGAGGAGGTCGCCTAGTATAAAGCTTGATTTTAATCGCTGATATAGAGTGTTAGTGCCATGCTGATATAAGGCAGCTCGGCCTTATTCATAAAGATTCTTGCAGAACACTTTTCTCCTCATTGGTGACATAAAATTTTCAAAGTGAGTGTTTCTTTTTTTTATTTATTTATTTATTTTTTTTTCATTTGTCTCCATTGCTTTTTACATTTTATGGTGACTTAGATAAATTCATAAAATTAATGATTTTGATTTTTAAATGTAGTGCAGACCTATATAATCTGATCCATCGTTAAATTCTTTAGCCTTGCCAGCTATTTTCAAATATAGCTTTTGACGCACCATTTGATGAATATTTTTGACAGCTGCTTATTCTATTTTGAAAAATAGTGATTTTGAAACACCCGATTCGACAGTTCTAGATTTTATTCTGTGCAGTTTTGTGCTGTACTAAGTTTCTGTCAATAAAACAAAGATCTCAGGCAGATCAGAAGATTCGATTTTTAAAATGGAACAAAATAACAAGTATTGAACCAGAAGTCAGTCAGAAACATCTATTTGAGATCTACTAGTCACCGCGCATTTTCTTGCAGTTTCTGACTACATCGCACTACTTTTTTTTATAAGCAATTAAAAATCTAACACGTTTATGAACTGAAGAAGAAAATAACGTAGCTCTTCTGCGAAGTTTTTAGCTTAACCATTCCATCCATTACCATGGACTTCAGCCAAAAACTACGGCAGATTTTATAAGTTAATGCAGCTATTGCTGATGCTGTATCTAATCTTGACAACTTACAAAAACATCTTTAGGCGATCAAAGTTCAGTGGGATGGTCTTATTAGAACCACATTTGACTCTCTTTGGCGCGATGGACTAATATTCAAAATGAACATTAATTCTGGGCTTCCACAAGGATCTGTTCTCTCGAGGACCTATTCTTTCCAATACTTCTACATAAGACTGACTTCACAAGCTTGTACTGCATCAAGAACATTTGATGCTGATATTACAGACAAATTGCAAAATGTTTTCGAAACATTAGTGAAATTCTTGCGAACCCAGAGTAAACTCAGGTAATATTTTTTAACTAGAGAACGTAAAGAAGTATATGTCCTTTGGGAAGTCATTTGACTTAATGATGTAGATGTGCAATTGGGGGAAAATTTTTTAAATATTTGTAGATTAAACTCGACCAAAAGCACTCCTATTCCATTTCTAATAAATGCTTTAATGGGCTGAGCAAGCAAATTTAAAGTAGAGCCTTATCTAAAATGAAAAAAAAATTAAAACTATAGGACACTGAGCTTACTGTATAACGCAGAAGTATGGACCCTGTTTGATCAGAGGAAAGACTCTTTGGAGTTTTTGAGAGATTCTTCGCACCTTTTTTAAATCTATTAGAGATCCATATTATTAGAGTAGCCTCGCGTATGAACCGCGATCTGTCCAGCTGAAAATATTCCAGCAACTGCATTGGACTGTAAAATTTATTTGAATGAAAAAGAGAACTCCAGCACGCATGGTTTACATAGGGAATCCAAATTTAATTGATGGAAGACATAATAAAGGACGACCATCCACGCTTTGAAGTGACAAGGAATGAGAAGATTTCTGCATATTTGTACAAGATTACGGAAGCTGATGCTTATGCTTTAATGCGATTATGACCAAAAAACGGTGGGATTGTCCTCCATATCTAAAAGTGTTACATGAATTTTTGTTGGTTAAGATAACTGTTATATATAACTGTTATAAACATAAAATGACACTTTATTACGAAGAAATAAAGAGAAATAAAGAAACAGATCAAATTATTTGAAAATTTTGACATTATTTGTTACTAATAAATTAATTTTAAAAGCTTACAACAATGTATCTACAAATCTGCAGTATCTCTATTAAAAAAATAC
This sequence comes from Leucophenga maculata, assembly GCA_035044805.1. Taxonomy (NCBI): domain Eukaryota; kingdom Metazoa; phylum Arthropoda; class Insecta; order Diptera; family Drosophilidae; genus Leucophenga; species Leucophenga maculata. The sequence goes on along the minus strand of JAWNNP010001005.1, from coordinate 833,959 downwards.
TCTAAATGCTCTCTTTCGCAATGGGTCTTCTAGCTATTGTGTAAATTTAAATCTAATTGTAAAATCTTTACAAAGATTTGCACATGGCGCATTCATTTTCAATTGGTGGCACAAAAATTGAGCAATGCATTTAGTGGCGCTCTTGATTTATATACCCTGTAAATATAGTTTATTAAAGGTATATTAAATTTGTGTGAATTTATGTATACAGAAGGCAGGAAGTCGGCAAACTTGACTTCTGTAGTAAGTTTAGGAGTGCGGCTCACAATAGGAAGAAACTCAATCTACTTTGGAGCCTATTCTTAGCTATTTACAATGGAGGTTAAGTCCAAATTAACTTATAAGAAGGTAGCTTGAGATTATATCGTATCACAGTGGACCACTTATGGCCTAAGTGATGATGTAGAATAACTCAAATGGGTCATTTTTTACATTAGAAGCATGCGTAGGAGTAAACCTTTATTGTATCTATTCATCCAAATCTTTCTTAGTTTGAACCTTAAGAGAATGTATAGAAATCTGCGAGCTGTTCAAATATAAACCCTCAGACTGTCTAGAAAGTATCTGATAGTCGTACACACTTAACTACACCGTCTTTTCCGATTTTTCTTTTTTTTTATTATTATTTTCTGGCACCACATGCAGTCAGTCTTACTGCAGACTACCACCTATTTCTCTACAACACAATTAAATTGTATTAAACTGACTTGCGCTAATGCGATTTTGACTTTAGGCAAATTTTTTGAAAAACTTTTTTGTTTGTTTTTCGCTGATGACTGCATATGAAAATGAATATTATTTTTTTTTTTTTTTTTGTTTTCTGTGAAATTGATGGCATAGAAATTTTTGCTCAATTTATTTTTGAAATATTACGTATACGTTCTATAGATTCATATTCTATTGTGTCTATTTCGTGTGCTGCGCTATTAGGTAATTCTAATTGCCAATGGGACGAAGACAGAGAACAGTGTGGGGAGGCACTGGTAGCGCCGCTTGAGTGAGGTACGTCGTATATGTAAACTATTTTAATTGTACTTTTCATTGCTAAAAATAACGCAAAAAAAAATGGAATGAAAATGATTTCACATTACGCGGAAGACAGACAATATGCGCGCAGCTGTCTGCTGGAAAATTATTTTTATTTTAGTAGCAATAGGGCGTAGCATAAAAAAATATTTTTTATATATTTTTTCAAGTACCAATTGACTCAAAAATGGGGAAAAAATTTTACTGAATTATTGTAGAACTTTTTAACTAATAAATTTGACATTGAATTGTTAATAAGTTACTGCAAAAAAAATAATGTATCTAAAAAATTGTTTGAAATATTTTCTCCTTCAAACGCGCGCGACATTCGTATATTTTAAACAAAACAACGCAAAAATAAACAACAAAACACTATGCGAAAAATATTTTCTTTATTAAATTATATTTAAATATGCTCAAACAATAAATTAGTTCATATTTTATGCTTTAGGTCATGCTACCAAAAAAGAAAAGTCTTCATTTTTCTGAGGCGCCAAAATGCTTTGAAGTCAGTTTTTATTTATTTATTTTTTATTAACATAAACTATTTTATTTTTTTATATTTATTTGAAGTCTTGTATTATTTATTTATTTTATATTTTCTCTAATTATTTATTTTATTTAAGTTGCATTGTTTATTTCAATTCGAATGCATTTATTTTTCATTTTTTCGTTCTAATAACTTTTCATTAAAATTGCTTTACATCTTTCATTTATCATCACATTTTTTTTGTTTTCCTATAGCATTTGAAATTTAATTTATTAGCGAGTGAATATATTTTTAAACAACAACAACGAGAACACAACTGCGTCGCTTTTTGAGATACTTTGGCGCGCGTACAACTTCTTCACACACGCGATACACAGACGAGACTGAAATGCGCGATCGAATGTTTAAAGCGTATAAGCCGCAGCAGCGCAGATCATTCCATTCAGTACGGAACGTTGTTTTGCAAAAGGGGGGCCCATGCCACTGCTTTGAAAGCTATATTGAAGAGCAACAACAACATTGCCGAACATAATTATCATTTAACATAATCGTTACAGTGATGAGCATAAGCGCATCATTACACTGGGAAAAATTTATTCTATTAAAATAATTTTGTAATAGTTTTGGAAATTTTTGTGTTAAAAATCACAATTTTCGCTTTCGTATGAACTCAGTAATATTAAAATTCATAAGGAACTTTCATCTAGCTACTTCTCCGTGACTTTGTATGCCTCCATTCCCTTAAATCAAGGGCCAATACCTAGTGTATCAGTCATGTATTGCTATAAAACGTTTGTTTTTCTCCCAATTAAGACATGATGTGTGGTAACTCTGCTAATGTTTATCGAATTACTGGCCTCTAGATTAAATAATTGAAGATAATTGATGACTTCCTTCAAGTTCATTGACCCTTCAAGGGGTCAAATCCATTGGCCCCCCCAAGCGGTCAAGTTCCATTGACTCACCAAGGGGTCAAGTCCATTAACACCCCAAGGGAACAATTCCATTGACATTCCAAAGAATCAAGTCCATTGACCCCCACAGAGTCAAATCCATTAAGCACTAAGGGCTCAAATCCTCCGTCTGTAGAGGTAAATAATCTTGGGCAGAGGTCGATGATTTTTGCCAGAAGTCGATGATTTTAGCCAGATGTCGATAGCCTTGGTCAAAGGAGATACTAATAAGGGATCAAGTCCATTGATCTTCCTTGGATTGAAGACCATTAACCTCTCAAGGGGTCAAGTCCATTGATTCACCAAGGAGCCAAGTCCATTGAACCCCACAGGGTCAAATCCATTAAGCCGCAGGGGGGAAGTTCCTCTTCCGGAGAGGTCAAGAACAAGATTCTATGGTCTATGATTATAGCCAGAGGTTGTTAGCTTTGGTCATAAGAGATAATTTAGCCCAACGAGATTGGCTGGAGTTAGATGACCTTGTCCGCATTTTTTTCGCCATTATCCCCCATTAACATGCATATATAACTGAATTGAAAGTGTAAAGGATATGAACGCTTCGGTTCCTCCGAAGTTCCAGTTCTTTGCTCTTATTTCAAAAAATTTTAACTATGACGACTTGCCTCGATGATTGCAAATATATTTAATTGGAGAATAACTGTTCTTATGAAGAAATAAATAATTATAAAACACTTTGAGAAGTTAATTTTCACAGTGTACATATAAAAAAGCTCTTAGAAGAGGCTTATTCTCGAAACAGCCGGTTTGAGAGAGCAAATGAGCCAATGGAGCAACACAAGCTTCTGCACAGAACAGCCGGTTTGAGATATATGGGGAGAGAGCGTAATTGTGCCGATTCTACTGTGTAAACAACGAGTGGGTGATGTAAACAAACGCCTATGTGCGGCACAGGCAAGTGAGACAGTGAGTAGGAGAGAAAAAAAAGAGCATAAATACATTAACATTGATCTGTTAAGATACGAGATACAAGTGTAGATACATAACAGCTGATAAACTGCTTTCGAAGTATAAGATACAAGACGCGTTCATAGTTGTGATATCACATAACAGTAGAAAATTATAAAGCAATTAAATTTAAAGTTATTAGCATATATATTTAATTATCACTAGTAATGTATCTAAAAGATACTTTTGTAATTCAACTTATTAAATTCTACTTTTCTATTACAGAAAAACGCAACAAGTTGCAAGATTATGCGCTGCATTTACTGCAATTTGAGCAAACAAATGCGTGTGGCAGGTAAGTCTATTTTAAAGTCTAACCGCAAACAGTATTGCATGCAAATAATGCATTTCGTTTTTCAATCAATTTTTATTTCAGCGCTATCTATAAAAAATAAAAATATATTGAATTATATTTTCAACGCCGCAGCAACATTTTGTGGCATTAAATGATATAGAAGTGGCTTGCTTGAATTGTAAAGGAAATAATTTATTTTTTTTTTTCAAACCATTTTTCCATCTTTTTTGCTGGCAAAACATTGATTGTCGCTTTTCGCGATTTCATCGTCGTTACGCTGCAGTCACGAATCTCGCATCAAAAATGTTGCAGGAATGAAATGCGGCACATGGCAGATACTCAGTCAGACCAACAGTCAGGAAAGAAGAGTTTAGTATAACTGCCTTAAAAAAAATGAATGGCGTGTTGCACATTGCGCCTGACTTCTTGTGGCGCTTCCAGATGCCTTTGAGCAATATACTTAGACAGACTATAAAGTGAAAAGTCGTTGATAGAATATTGTGTGAATTTTAAAATTGCCATTAAACAGCAAATTACACTTGTCACGAAAAGTATACGGCTACATCCATAAATCACACACTATAAATGCTTTCTAATACAATTAGAAAACAGTTGACAGTTGATTTTCATTGCTGTAGCTGCGTTTCTTTATTGAGATTAATGAGTCTATTCACTTGAGCTTGAGTTCAACCGCACGCATCACATACACGCACAAAATCTTTATTTTTGACTGTCTGCTACAAGATACAATATTTGGCTCTATCTGTCCGTACAGATACTTATATTTGTTCTGCTCATAATTAAAAGCACTTGACATGACTGCGTGCTCGATGAGTTTGGTCGCTTGTCAAAAATGATTTTTGAAGCCTTATGTCTGCTGTTAAAGGGGAAACATTTCAAGTGAAGCATCTGCTGAAGCTTTGAGTAGAGAAGTGCAGCATATGGTAGAAGTATATGTTTATTTGAAATCGAATTACTATGTGTTTATATTCTATTCATATGATTTCGATTTGTTTTTTAACATGTCAAACTCTTTTGGTAGACATATTTCTACTCTCTTTTGGTAGACATATTTCTAAACAATTCGACATATTTCTAAACAATACAAGAATAGAGAAAATGTAGATACTTTCCATACATAAAGCTGAAAAAATTTGTGGAATGGAAACATTATTTTCTAGCTATACTTTTTCTGTATCCTGGTTGTGAATCCATTGCATACACAAAAAGTGTCCTTGTGGTATGGTTTTCATGCCGGAGGTGTGTTTGGTACATATTTTTTGTCGATGATAATGATCTATGGCATGTTACGGTTATTGATGTTCTCTAACGTTCATGATAACTATTTTTGACCAGAATGTGATTAAAAATGGAGAAACAAGTCACGCAGCTGACCAAACAATTAATCTATTAAAAAGGAAGTTCGGTAACCATGCAATCTCTACAACACCAATAAAACAGTACAGGAGAAATATCGAAAATTGGTGGAAAATTTAATCCAAAGAATCAAACACTGCCAACGTACTCAAGGTAAGTACTCAAGGTAAGTAAATAAGTTTAAAATTTCCAATAAATGGATTATTCGTCATTTTATTTATGTACAAAATGGTTATGTCCTATTGAAGAACCCTTTATAAAAATCAGCCCTCGAATTATAGTTATATCGACTTCTTTATGTTACAAAATATGAAACAATGAATACGCACAGCAGTACATTTCGATAAGAGACCACTTTAGCTGGGACGTTCGGATCAGTGATCATGTTACTTTAATGTTCTAATAATAATCACTTTCACATTTAAATTTTTTTAATTTAACAAACAGTTTACTTACTAATTATTCGGTTTAAAGGTCAAGTTGATTGCTGTTAAACTGCAAAACGAAAACTTCACCACGTTGTAGCTTAATTGCTATGGTGAATTTTAAAGTGATCATCAGTTGGTCATTGGTTTATGGTCATAAGTTCGGTTAGATTGATCACTGAAGTTACTATGTAGTTCAAATTATGAAACATCAACCCATTCATTTTTGAGCATCGGTATTTAACACGAGTGTGTGAAAGTTGAAGCTGATGCCCGGGCGCAGATGGTGACCTGACTTATCGAGGTGCAAAGATGATTATTTTAAATATCGCACATTGCCTCTAAAATATTTAGCTTTATTTTTATCTTCTTTCTATGTTTGGATTCTTACTGACGAATGCTGAATTGATCGACAATCTATATGTAAGTTTGATACTGGAAGCAGAACCCACTTACGAGCAGGAATCAAGTCAAAATTACCTTTTAAATTGATAAAGATGATGAGGAGAACTGCTAGCCAATACGCACTTTCAGATGCAATTAATATTATCATAGCTTTAAAAAAAAAAAAACAAGTTAAATCGACGAATCTCTTCAAATATTCATCGCTAGCTATCAACAGATTTTCAGCTCTATGGAAACATTTCACTCATATATAATTAACAATTGCTCACAATCGTTATGGCTGCCACGTTAGTCAATATCTGAAATTGTGATCGAATATTATAATTACAATTAATTAACCATTTTTAAAAATAACAAGGAAGAACGCTGGAATCGAGTGGGATGGACTACGAAATACCCTGTTCCAAACCGTTTGTATGAGGGCTAACCCTTCTAGTGGTTCGAATTTGGCCTATGTTCTAAGGAACCATGCAAGATATTCCAAACTTAGTGTTTCTAGCAACGACAATAAAAAATTTTCCTACAATATTTCAGAAACTTTGGACGGATTTGTATGGAGGCTATGCTTTTTAGTGGTCCCATTTAAACCTTAATGAAATATTTAATAAGGATTAACGTAAGATAATCCAATTTTGATGTATCTAGTTAAACATCAATAAATGTGTTATCTGGCACTACATAATAACTATTTTCGTTGAGTTTGCTGTCACATTTAGTTAAAATTTGTACATATTTGAAACTATTTTCAATCAATTGTGATGAGAGTGTCGAATATATTCTACCGTCTGAACCATGCTTAAGTGCCAACCCCTCCTTAGGAAAGTGGTTAGGGTTTTTCATTAAATAAACTTATATAAAGACTGAATATGAGAACCAAAATATTCAAATTTATAGGTCTATCTCTTATAGTCTCCAAGATCTCTATTGAGATATGGATAGCCAGAAAGACAGACGAACATGCTTTATCGACTCGACATTTGATGCTGAACAATAATACATATACATCTCTTATAGTCTCCAAGATATCTATTGAGATATGGATAGCCAGACAGACAGACGGACATTCTTTATCGACTCGACATTTGATGCTGAACAATAATACATATACTTTAGCAGATCTGTCACGCTTTCTTCTTCGTTTTAGTTACATTTGTACTCGTTCATGGACGAGTTTCGAATCAGATGTAACGGTATTCCAAGATTATTATTTCTGTGGTAACATGAAGAGCATAAAGAGGAATAACGGTGTCCCGGTAAGAGTTGCCTTATGGATTCATGGAGTGATAAGAATGTTGGTGTTACCTTTGTCATTCATGAAGTTTTGGAAGTGTAACGGAATTTGTAGCTCTGCTATGGATTGCAATCTAAACGAGTCAATTAACGATAATTCATTTCGATGTTTCATGTTGTATGAAGTGCATATCAAGACTAACAACCTTATATAACTTCACCAATCCTAAGTTGTGGAACCTATAGTTATTTGTGCTTTGACATCATGACAGCAGTCGATTTTTGTGACCAAATTTTGCAAATAAACTTGTTTAATCTGATTAAAGCTGTACTGTTGGTTTATGCAGTGCCAGTTAAAGTCAATAAACCCTACGAACTTCGGTTCATATTGACTTGTTGGTTAAAGAGCCTATGTACTGCAATGTGGTGGCTGTGGTTTAATACCCTCTTGCGGGTAGAATATACGTCCCGATATTCGATGTGGAGTTGCATTGCAACCAACGCCTTTATGATTATCAAATGATAGTCAAGTTGAACTTAATTTTCTGCTGATTTACATACATATGATAGTGTGTTCCCCGTACCTGATATAATCCATTGATGTAACACTAATTTAATGAAACATCTTGGTATAAAGGACACTTCTTATGTGCTAATATTTCAACAAAACACTGTCGAGCTTGTATTTAAACTAAACTTACCTGTTTCGGGTTGTTGTATTTTTAAAGACGTAGTGTTCGCGAAAGTTTTTAAAATACAATTTGAATTTCCTTCTTAAAAAACATATTCGTCAAAATTGAATCACCTCAAACTAAAGAATCTATTCAAATATCAAATGACAATATTAATTATTGGTCAACTATTGATAGTTATTACTAAACAAAGTCCAGAGGAAAGCATTAAAATTTTCAGCTTAAATTTTGTTCTCATTTGTTGGATACAGCCTGTGGTGTTCCTATAAAATATTGAACACCTCATTTTTTGACTATTTTGAACTGAACATATTTCTAATTTAATATAATTTGCAGCGTTTTATCAGCATTTAAGCTTAAATAAAAAGTCTAGAATGAAAGATTTTTATACCACATGATTTATAAAGAATATTATTGTTTAAAAATAAAAAATGATCTTGGTTTGAAATTTCTTATAAAGTATGAATCACTTTAAAGATAAAAAATAGTATTTTTTAAATTAAAAAAATTAAAAATGTTTTTTTGACTATTGATATCTGTTTGAAAAAGTGTATGATTATTGCTTATAACTAATATTTATCAAATAAATAACTAAATATTTTGCGACTAATTTAAAATTAATTCTATAACATGCAAAATTTCGTACAAATATTTGGAATTCTTTTGCTCTTCTTAGCGCACACAAAATGCAAAAAATCAAGGCACTTAAATAAAAATAAATTATGCTTAAATTGAATAAAAATCATTTGCTATTAAAATGAAACAAAAAAAAAAAATAATTTTAAATAATAACATTAAATATTTTACATTAACAAAACAAAATAAATGCCGCAAAAAATGGCGTCTGCGTGATTTTCAAAAAATAATATAAATAAAATAAAAGCTGAGCCAAAAAACTAAACGCTCGCTCATCTTGCAAAAATAAATATAAAAATTGTTTAAAAAAAAAGATTAGCCAAAAATAAAACATAAATTATTAGAAGCGCACAAACAAAAGTTCATGGTTAGTTGGCAGCGGCAACTAAGCATCGAATTTGCCTAATTAAATTTTAATATATCTCAAATTGAATTTCTAATTAGGATGTCGTTTTCGACAACATCGTCGTCATTGGCATCATTTTGTTCCTTTTTGTTCGACTAAATTTCAAAGAAAACCTTTGATCGTTTGTTTCGTTATATTCTCATAATATTTGCTGCGACGCCAATTAGCATTCGGCGGTTTATTAGTATCATTATTATTATTATTATTATTAGTATTAGTAGCTGTATGCTCCTCATGCGTTGTATTTGTATGCTGACATAAGCTCACCTCTGGTGTCACAGACTGCATGTTCGATGGTGTCATTTCGGTTAGTATAGCCATAGAAGGTGCATCTGCAATGCCGGCCAATTCCAATTCGGTTTCCGATTCAATAGCATGACTATCGACAGGTACCAACAAATGTTGATCCGGTGTAGGTGTAACACTTTGACTATGCAATTCTTCGACATCGACGACACTATCCTGATCGATATCTGCATAACCGTATGCAGCAGCATTGGCTGTTGTTTGCACAGTTTCACCCGCTGCTGCAGCTGTTGCTGCCGCTGCCGCTGCAGAGAAATAGCTTTGCTCTGAGCCATCAAAAGACATATTTACGGGCGAACAAGGCAAATCGGGTATTTCGAATGCACTTAAAGTTGAATCATCTGCTTCACTAGCATCGAAAGAGTTCTTTGCAGAACCAATATATGAAGAAGTGCGTCCAGAGGCAGTTTGAAAAGAAGCAGAGGAGTGTGAATGTGGCGTAAAATTGCCCTCGGATGCAGTGACAAACGATTCATCCTCAGTGGAACGTGAATGCCAGTCCTGAAAAGTGTAGATTTTTATTTAGTAATTTTATCAATTTTAAGATGGTTTCGTAGTACTTACCTCACTACTGCTGCTGCGCAATGTGCCGAGCTTCTTTGCATCTGTGCTTGTACTTGTTGCCACTTCATCGCCATCGCCATTACGCGTCTGTTCTATATCGCGTATAACCACATCAAGCGATTCCGCAACCTCAGCTATATCGCTTAATTTTTGCGCTATAGCTGTACAAGCCATGCCATTGTTGCCGGTTGGCGTCACCACTACAGTTGTGGCATCCGCTTCAGCACATTGACCACTCTCATTGCTGCTGCGTCCACTATCGTGCAACGGACTTGCTGCATTGCTGCTGCTATTATTATCCAGAGGCAACTCATCGATAACCACACTGGAATCATTTAGAATATTAAGCTTATCATTTAAAGCCTCTTCCAGCTGCTCGGAATCAAGTGAAGCTGTACGCGAATGCGTATGCTCGGAATAATCACTCTGCGGATATGTTTCACTATCATTGCGTATGAGTAATTTAATTTTATCAAGACTCTTGGAACTTTGCGCCTCCTGCTCAGCTTCTGCTGCTAACTTAGCATCATCATCGTCATCATCGACAAGATGCTCCTCATGCTCTTCAAGTATTATATCACGTTCTAAAGATGCTTTAGCTATTTTGGTTTTAATGCTTGAAGTGCTAGCCGTCTCATCGTCATCATCCTCCTCATCGTCATAGTCATTATTATCTTCACCACTCAGATCGGCTAGCTTACCCACTTCGCTAATAGCCTCCAATAGCTTGGAGAGCTCATTTGATGAGGCACTAATTGAATTGTTGCAACTATTGAGATCGGTTTCTTGATCGGCAAGTGGTGCATTGCCATTGCTTAGCTGTGTAGAAGCAGCATTTTCCAATACAACTTGCTGCGCTACTTGAACGCCATTTTCTAACGGTTTGTCAGCGCCATTAGCTAGCTTTTCCACTATTTCGTCTACTGGAATTTCCGGCGTATCTTTTGTATTACGCTCTTCCGGTGATTTTGATTTAGCAAATATATTACGAAATCTGGCAAACATTTTGCGGTTTAATATTCTTTTTTTTTTATATGATATAGCCTGACGCAAGTGCAAGTATGGAACACGTTTTGGGCTTTGTGCCAAGTATAATTTTTCTTCCCTTTATTATTAATTGTTTAAAAACTTTTCAGCTTGTTTTCTATTATTATATTCCCTTCTTTATTTTGCAACCGAAATATTTATAAAAAATGATCTCTTCAGGGGATTACACACCAGCCACACTCACTACCTCACTCACTCATTCAAAAATGAAGACATTTCTATTATTAAAACTATGGATTTGTCGCACTTCACCGAATTCCCAGAAAATTAATTTTTATGGCCTGTTTTAAGCAAATTACTAGTGACACACTTCTCGCTGAGTCGTACGTAGCGCGCGCGATTTTTTTTTTTTTTTGTTTTTCGGCTCGTTTTAGTTACAAAAATAGTCGCACAGATTACGACAAACAGACACGTTTTTCTTTAGTTTCTCTAAGTGGAGAAAAAGTAGCCGACGAGTGACAGCTTGACAGCTTTTATTTTAATCTGATTTATCTGTGCACATATAGCGCGTATTTAATATTTCCACAACCGGCGGCGCCGCGACAATTTTTCCGCGCGAGTTTTCCGTTTCGTTTCGAGTTTTTCCACGACGTTGACTACCACAACCGAGTACCGCACTGGACCACGCACCGAAATAGACTGATTTTAATATTTTTCGTAAATAGTTTAGTTTTCTTACTGTCGAAATTCTTTGCTCTCTAAATTTCTTTTGCTTGTTTTATATATTTCTAGCCTTTTTTTTTTTAATGGGAGGGATGGTAAAATAGTGTTTTAAAAAAATATATAAAACTTTCGAATTTTAACTCATTTAACTAGCGTTCTCAATTTCACAACTATTAATCTGACGCAGCTCAAGTAGATATTTCTGATTTTTAAACATCTTTCTTACAAAATTTCAAGAATTAACGTTTTAATCGAAAGTATTTTCTAAATGAAGATCCCAAGAACTATTTTTCAAAATATTTTCTAACAAAATTACATTTTGAATCGAAAGTATCGTATTCTCTAGTTGAGATCCATAGAACTATTTTAGATTTCAAATGTTTACATCTTCCGAACAAAATTTTACGAATTAGCTTCCGAATTGGAAGTATTCTCTAGATGAAGATTCCTAGACCAATTTTTCAAACTATTTCTGAACAAAATGTAGAACAAAATTTCACAAATATATTTCTGAATTGAAAGTATTCTCTATCTTCGATATTCCTGACAAAATTTTACGAATTAGCTACCGAATCGGAAATATTCTCCAGATGAAGGAAAGAATTTTTTTCATCTCAAATTTTTAAATCTTCCTAGAACTATTTTCCAACTTAAATGTTTGTACATATCTTCCTCACAATATTTCACGAATTGGCTTTTGAATCGAAAGTATTCTCAAGATGAATATTCCTAGTACTATTTTTCATTTTATATTAAAAAAAAATCAAGTGAATACGTTAAATCCGGGCCGAATTCTAAATACTTCTGCTCAATTCAAAAAATTATATAATCCACTGACTAAAAAATATCATTTGAAAAACTATGGGGATGACCGATCTGTGAAATATTTTTAAGAATTGATATAAGATATGTATATCTCAAGCATCAAAGACAATCAAAAGAAAAGACTTTATGATCAACCTTCGTATATTGAGTGATCTCTTTGGATTTCTGCAGTGTCTTTTGTTTTTATAAATAACTATAATATATAAGAAATCGTTTTTTCGTTTAGTGACGTCTTTAAGTTTTCTTTTATTTTCATTTGATTTAGTCTATTTGTTTTGAGTAAAAATTATGAAAAGCCGGCCAAGTATAATAAATAGATTTTTAAGTAGAGAATGGCGGAGAATACACTGTTCAATATGTCAATTAAAATAAATAAATAAATATTCGAAACCACTGAAGTTTTAATACCCTGCACACATACTAAGTAGTACTACGAATATTGTGGATCTAACACAAATATGAAAAATATTTGTAGATGAAAATGGAAAACAAAATTTTGGGTTGGAGCAAAATTTTATTTTTTTTTTTGTACATTTTTAATGTATACAAAAAAGCACATAAAATCGAAAAATCCATAAAAATTAAAGATTTTTATGCTAAATTGTGTGGTAAATGATGTGGGAACATTAGTGAGAGAACACATTGTCCGGAATCGCCAAAAGTTTAAAGTTTGCCAACAAAAATTCAACATTTAAGTTCTTTTACTGCAATGAATGCTTCCTCTGTTTTTTTTTTGCTATACATAAATCTTCTTTTTGATAGTTCAGTTTATACCATATCTTGCATTTTCTAACCATACAATAAGTATCTAACGCGCAAAAATTACAATCCATACATATTCATGTTGCGTCTACTCCATTTAAATATAAATAGAAACGCATTAAAAGCAATTTCATGTTAATGCGAAGAGCTTTAAAGACAATAACGACGACGACGAATGATGATAACAATAACAATGGAACATGAAGCGTGTTATTCTCCATTTTTCGTAGCCAAGTACATAATTAATTCAATTACAAAACATTATACAAACATTACATGAACGGAATAGTTAAGAAGAACTTCATGTGTACTATAGAAGGTCGTTGCATAGGTGTCTTTCGCTGACTGACTGAGTGAGTGTGTGCCGGAGTGAGAATTGAAAAGTACTGAATGCAGTGCATGCGTGCAGCAGACGCCAAGTTAAAAAGAAGTAAGAACGCTGCAGACGAGTGTGATAGACTTCAATATACCCTGTACTTCATTCAAGCTTAAATTTAGATGGGTGATTGATTTGTTTGTAGATTTAGGTGTCGATTCAAGCTAAACCACAAGAAAATGTTTTTTCGTACAAAAGTAAAGAATGGTAAGTGCCATCTCTCACTTAGTTAGAGACGGGTCGGTACATATATTGAGTACAATGTATCTGGAAAATGAGTTGGAGCGTCTAAATATCCAAACTTGATATCTCTATTTCTGATAGTCTACAAAGTGTCGTTTATGCGAATGTCCAGACAGACGAATATGTCCATAACTTCGCGACATTTGATGATGATCAAATATACACTTACTTTATATGCGGCCTGCCCCACCTTCTTCTAATTGTTACATATTACTGCACAATATTTATATAAAATATATATACACGCGCCACAGATACACCCTACATAGCATAGATACATTATTGCCTTTAGATACTTTTCAAACAACTTCACTTGACTTCAATGCTGTAGTTATTATTGATGCATTCTGTTACTGCTTACCTTTTACCAGTATTAGCATCGAGTACAAAAGGTTCCTTGAGACGCGTCTTCAACAAACGACCCAAACGCACCATGCGACCTACTTCAACCAATAATTGTTCCCGTGTCACCATATGACGGCGTAGCTGCTCACGTTGTTGTGCTGTTGGCATTAGTGCTGGCACAGTTGGTAGATTGTCGCCCGTTGGTGTGGTAACAATGACACGCAGTTCATGTGCTGCGCCACCGCCTGCCTCTGGTGACACTGCTGCTGAGATGTCATCACTGCTAATGCCGCTGCTGCTGTTGTTTTGCTGTTGCTGCTGCCGCACAAGACGCAATTGCGCGGCAAATTCTCGCGCTAACTTCGACTTGAGGTCAAGCAGCTGTTGATAGTATTCCTCGACACTGCGATGAAAAACGGCAGATACGCGTAGACGTGTCATATGCTCCTGACTGATGGCCTGCAGACTGTGCCAGGTGCGTTGCAACTGTTCTTCCATTTGCTGAGCTGCGCTCAAATCCAGTTTGCATGAAACGCGCAATGCTTGCGAGGCTTCGAGTAGTTGGCAGCCGTAGTTGTAAATGCTCTGTGGAAAGTATATATAAATAAATTTTATGCTCTTGTTAAATATTTCTTTTATGAGTATTGTATTTCTTAGAACAATGACAGCACGTGCTTTGAATTACTTAATAAAAGATGGTGTCCAAGAAAATCTAACTTTTTTTTATAGCGCACGATCTTCAACTTTTCACTGCATGTTGCACAGTTAGTGGGTAGCACTGAGACTGTAAAAGCTTGTTGCAACTGAGTTTTAATATTTAATTAATACTCACGAAGCCATTCACATCCCAGCATCCGTAGCAAGTATTTTTTTTTTTAAACTGGTTCTATGCAATTAATTTTTCACTCACATAAGAACGGTTTTCCGTTAGCCAATCCCAACTTTTCAATAAAATATTATACTAGCTGCTCTTATTAAAATAAAAAGAGAAAAAAAAGGAAACTTATCACAGCAAGCAGCAATTGCAAAATCGCTCCAGTTGCAATTTGTGCACACAAATGACTTCCTCTGTACGAGGGATGTTAAATAAGTTGTATATTAGTGGAGTAAATAAAAAGTCTAGTAAGAAATAAATAAATTTTAAGAATACCAAATAAATATACTACGCATAAACTGCTTGTGTATTATAAGACATTTCAGTGCACTGAAACGTAAAGTGAGCGAGATAGTCATATGTAGTACATGATGCATAACGGAAGTTATTAATAGTAGAGCGGTCATGTGTTTGCGTTATGCGGTAAAGAGTGCGTGATAAAAGGAAAAGTGGGAGCATTTATTAGCTCAACGCAGAGCATAAAAGCTTTAAAGGATTGGAAAATTCAAAAAAGTATGCAACATGTCGAATGCTCATTAAATTTTGTTTCAATAAGTTCTTGAACCACCCTCCTATTTGCTTACATCAATTTTCTAAGCGATTTTCCGCTGCAGTAAGCGGACAACATAATATCAGACAATTTGTGAAAAACATTAATTTTTACGCTAAATTTTTACCGTTCACGACTACTATTACAGAACACTCATTGTTTTTGTTGTTGTTCTTGTTTGTTATGAATGAGTTCACAAACAAGTTGAACGACGGAAATCGGACACGGACAAATTGACAGACGGAGCGACAAACATGCATACAAGTTAATGCAGCGAACGCCACAGAATAACAAGAAGATCTTCAATAATGATAAGAAAAGCGCGCGGCGGTGCATTGTGCAGCTGATCGCGATACATCGAACTCAAACCAAACCGAACCAAAAAATAAACACACCGCGAACTGTCGTCCATTCGAACTCAGTGCCAAACTCACCTTTCCGGTTTCTTGAAATGTCTGCAACTCATCCTTCTGCACCTGTATCTCATGTATATTGCAGCCAACGTGCGAATGGCAACGGATCATGACAGCGTACAAATCGTTCATCCATTTGAGCGCCATGCGCGCATCCGCTTCGTACGTGTGAATGTGTGTCACCTGTTCCAAGGTGAGCTTTTGCAGCTCCACACTATCGCTGAAGATTTTACGCCGCGCCAGCGTCGTATCCAAAATGTCACGAATATTGGCAATGTCGTCGGTATAGTCAAGCTGTAGGTCACGGCCAAGTGCATCTTTAACAGGCATGGTCAGCATATCACTGAGTTTTTCGCCCTCGCGTACCAGTTCACGTTCGATATTGGCTAAATGTGTAAAATAAAAATAAAGGAGTGCTTGTACAGTTATATATACGTAATTGGTGCACTTAATTAAAACAAACCCAAACTAGCTTGACTATCCTTTAGCTTTTGCAAATTACTTGTTGCTGCATCAAAGTCCACCTCCTTACCGCCGCTGCTATTTACACCCATGACTAGTGCCTCAAATACCGCCGTAGTACGTTCAAAATACTCCGCCACCAAACGATAGAAACGCAACGATGTAATCAATACATTTCGACGCCGTTCCAGCCGCGTAGCAAACGAACGACAAACAAAATGCATAAAATCACGCTGCGACAGTAAATCCTTATAAGCAAAATTATCCTTAACACCTGCAAATGCATCAATCTTGTAGAGCAACTCCGCATAGAAGCCATAAGTTTCACGGCACTCTAACTCGAGTGCATCATGTGCTGTGCGCAGCGTTTCACAGGCGCGCACATCACCACCCAGCTTGGCCGATTGCTGGCTGAGCATTTGCTCTGCGGTATTTAGTATCCAATTGGTGACAAAGGCCACGCCCTCCTCGAGCGTACTAAGCTCGCGTGCCTCACGTATGCTGCGCAATAATTCCAGCCACGCGGTGCGTATATCAGTCTGTTGCTTCTCGATTTCATTTAAGCGCTGTTCGATGCGGGTGCGTTCACAGCAGAGATCCGGTGGCATCGGCGGCTTGGCTATTGTTGGAGCTGGTGACGCTTGCATTGAACTTGCTGTCTTTGGTATGGCGGCAGGTGCTGCTGCGGCTATTGTTGCCTCGTGCAGCTCTTCTTTGTTACTGTTGCCGTTGCTGCTGTGTGTGGCTGACTTTGCCGGTGCATAGACTTCATTGAGCCGCGCTAAGATCCGATTACCTGTATATATGTATAATAAAAAAAGAAAAATGAAAGTCGACATTGGTTTCTAGTTTCAATAGGAAATTGAAAATCTTAGTTTTATGCGTTTGAAATCAATCGCTTTGGCTGGCATGCGTTTCCACTTGGAAAGTAGAAAAGTTGCCACTTGAAAAGTGAAAATGTTCACAGCGTTTGTAATCATCCATCTTGTCGACTAAGCGAGTTCACGCATGCTTGTGTGAGGTCGTTTAGTTCAATATGTGCTATGCATGAAGTCTATCAGTTAATCTTTCTATCTAGCACACAAGTCAATATGGGATTTCTTGCTTTCTGTCTGTTTGTCTTAACGAGTCAATAATTACCTATCAATTTGTTTTAAGCTATACACTTTTTTCTTGGGGCATACGAAGTTTCTGTGCTAATGAACAAAGTTGGTCAGCTTTTGGCGTTTATTATTTTTTGTTTCCCACTTCTATGAGTTCTTAAGTACCTACTTTTAGGCAAAGTTAAAAAAAACCTTATGTTCTTATAGAAAAATAGTCTTAAAGTTTGCTAAAATATCCAAAAAAAAAAAAGAAACAAGACGGTAACTTCGTTGGAAAGAAAGCTAAAATATACTTGACACTTCATTATAATGCGGATCCCTTCAAACGATTTTTGGACCATGACTTACAGATATGCACCTTGACTGTCAGCACGCAAAATGGAAAAGATTCAAATATCCACCTGGTTGATGTCCACAATAAATACAAGAAAGACATTACTGCACGCCATAAAATATGATGGATAGGAAAGGGCAAGCGCGAATTTGAATGCGGTTTCGTAATAAGTAGAAAATTACACAGCCTCGTCTCCACTGCAATACGCATTAAGACTCCCCGATTGAAAAGAATTTCGTGGTCAAATAGAAATTTAACGAACATTCTTGGCGATTTCAACGACAATATTGGGAAGGAAGTAATGTTTGACCCATTATTCGAAAAATTTTGCCATCATGACATTATGATGATCATGTGATGCAGGCCGCAAACTGCAGTCACAATATACCATCGAAACCTTCAAAGCCAGACTGATCCGAGAATCTTCTCCCGCTTCTGAAGATATAGCTGAGCAGTGATTGATTTGGCTAACATGGAGTTCATTGGTTACACCAGATTTATGACTAGCTCTTCGAGCGAAGAGGATTGTCGCAGCACGAGCTGTTAGAGAACGAAATCAAAAGGTTGGTCATAAAGGACAAAATGTCGCCTTTAGTGAGGGAATGCATAAACCACCAGTGGATGATTCTCTTGTAGATCCAACGGTCTAGAACACGGTTAACTCAGTTATTAAAAAACGGAAAAAATACAAAGCATTGGGTCTCGAATGTAAGGACTACGCTCCAACTCTTATACAACATATTAAATTAAGACCAAAATAAAATAGTTTTAATTTTGTATAAAAGACCAAATCAATAATACCAATAATTTCAGTCGAATTATCACCGTCCACACACATTACCGACTTCGGATGGATGTGCATTTGCTGCTCCATTTATTGGAGAAATTTTTGTGATCCGCATTTTTCTCGAAAATTTTTGTTTAATATTGAATAACAACATGCCAAGAAAGTATCGATACCTGCATAACTACTATAACCGCGGGGGTAGTAAGGCAATTAAATTTTTTTTCTTTAGGCTGGTTACACTGTCCTTAATAATTATGTCAATTTTTACCGCGATCTGTCAACCTGTGTCTTTACAGTAAGTAATTAAGTAGTTTTTTTATAATAAGTCTGGCGCTCCTTTCGGCTGCCATTCGATACTATCTTGACAGGGTGTATATTTCAGGCTAAACGAATATTCACGATGTCAAATTTAATCTGAAAATAAACCCGAAGGGCTGGGGGGAACCATTGATCCATTTTTCTTTAAAGCTGACTATGGTTGAAGTGTTATGGTTACAGGCGATCGACATCCCGCTAATATAATTAATAAGAGAATCTGGCTGACGGAGTTACTGAAAATTGGATTCTAAGAATGGATCATCAAATGCGAAGCCACGGCTAACAACTAATCTCCGAATTAGCTTAACCGATTTTGATAGGGCATTCATTGGTAGAAAAAAAACTTTTCAGTTAGTAAAAATATTATATCTTAAAACGAATTCATGGGTGGACCTCACATATATAGAAGAAAAGCAATTCATGATCCTATCGCAGAACTTGTCAACGTAGAAGAGTGAGATTTCCACCATATGTGAAGGAAATCGGTAGAATTAACTTGGTCCTTTTAATTTTGGGAAGCCTTTGAGATAAAATTTTGCAACTGTGCTTCAGACGTGGAGAGGAAAGCGTTAAATTAGAACAACACTACAACTAATAGTATTCAGGACCTTAAACTTCATAATTTTTAAAATGCTTCGAGATCAAATAATTCATGGACAGAAACGCGTTTCCCTGGAAATAATGTCTGTGCAGTGCTCCTGTTTAATATAAAATTCGACATATTTCAGCATCTATTTGAAGCTATAGAATGAGATTTGGTATTTATGTATGTAAAGGCTATCGGGAGGTACAGCTTGTGCTAATTTATGACCTAATGTGGGAGTGAGCGCTCCCACGCACAAAGACGTGGGGCAGCAGCTAATGCATAAATATATTCCACAATTCAAATGTATTTTATGCTTTTCTTTTTTCCTAAAATTTTTAATAAAAGCAAAATATAAATGAAAAACTTATAAACTTCTCCAAATATGTCTCGGGAATTTTATCTTCTATTTTATGTAAATTTTTTTAAAGTTAATCGATGTAAGTATGTACTAGTGTTCGCTATTTGTTGGCAGGTTAGAAAGGTACACTAAGTCCGCACACCAACAACTATTTCTTGTACATACGTACCCACATAAAAATTGCCTATATACTATATTAGCATAGAAATGTGGCATGATATGTTATTCAAATTTTTTTTATACATAATAGCAACGTATAATAATGTCAAATGGCAACAACAACTAAACTAAATTAAATAAATAATAATATACAATATTAAAAAAAAAAATAATAATAATAAAAATCGGGGACAATAACGAGAGCAACAATGCTAAAATTGTGAACGCCTTAAACTCTATGTATAGGAATTTACATATAGCTCTAATTGAATATCACGCAAGAGTTATGCATATATCATCTAGCAGCATGCTTTATGGTGGACAATTATTTATTTTATTTCTTTATTTTATATTTATTACATTTTTGTTGCTTTCAAACTTGTTTCAACGAGACATTGGAAAAATGTTAATGCCAACAGCAAAATAAGAGTAAAAAAGCTTAAAATTTGCTGCTAATAGTCAAGGTAAAACAAATATTTGCCAGAGCATGCGTGAATTCTGTGACAATCGTGTAGAACATGACTTTTTTTTTATCAAGTGGCACAAAATTTTAAGACAAAAGACTTAAACAACGAACTTGAAAAGATTATTATACGCTGTAGATATAGAGTAAAAGGGTATATTAAATTTGTACAAATGTATGTAACAGGTAGAAGCTGGTGAGGTGGGGCACATAAAGTGTATACATGCTGGATTAGCAACAAAAGTTGTGTCGATATAGATATGTCCGTCTGTCAGCTGTGAGCAACTAGAACTTGTAGAGTGTAAGAGATGGAGCCTTCAAGTCGATATATTTAGACGCGCCTATTCCAACTTCAGCTAACTTTTATGCAATCTACAGGAAAACTCCCATTTTTAAGGGGGATAACACGTACCAAACAGAACTGCCACTTTTTTAGTTTGTTGTATGAAAAAAATTTATTGTTATTAAAAATTTAGTTTGAAACGCCAAATTCGGTCTATCTTAAGTTAGTGCTTATAAAATATTCCAAACAAGTCTAGATCGGGCAGCCTAGAAGGGGCAGCCTCCATACAAATGTGTCCCACTGCAATGGGAGTACAGCGTGTATCAAAGTCGAGCACACTCGGCAGCAGCATTTTTTCTTATTATATGACTTCTATGTGTATGCAAAATAAAAGACTTAGCCCACGAACTAACTGACATATTTCCGTTCGCTTAAAGTAATTTACCTTCAAAAATGTCAGACTCACCCATCTCTATTGCAGACTCAATACTCTTCTGTACGGTTGCATGCAATTGTGCGCACTTTTTCAGCTCGACATCCGCTTCCGCCGGTCGTACAGATCTATTGGCCACCAACAGAACATGCAGCTGCTCCATGGCATTCAAAGTTTGTTCATACGATTTGCTGAACTCATCGATTGACTATGAGAAAAATTTAAAAAACATTTAAATCAGAAAAAGAAAAAAAAAACTCAATTTAGACAACGTCACGCAATGTGAAAACGTTGAAGCTTACCTTGCGTTGCTGCAGCCAGAGGTCATAATTAAACTGCAATGTGCCGCCAAGCTCCTCGGGCAAGTTATGCATATCAAAGTATTTGGAGAGACGCGCTTTTGACAGCACAATGGGCTGCTGCTGGGAAGAAAATTGCACCAAAAAGAAACGTTTTCCGAAAAAAAAAAATAATCAGAAGAAAAAACTTGCTTATAATTTGCATAAAATGTAGGTTAGTCGCGTCAGCAGAGGCGTTGCCGGCACAACTACGCTGCCGGCTGGCAGTTGGCGGCTGGCACACTCGATCAATCATGCCACTCACTTACCTCGCCTTTGGTCTGTGACTTGGCGCATGGCTCGACATGTTTCTCCCAGAAACCCTCCGCTCTGACTAGAAATAAATCGACCGTAATATCGCTACTACCGAATAGCGTATACAGGGTGCGTGCATGCGTACGCGTTATGCGTGAACTGCTCTTTTGCGCATCCACAATGACGCTGACGCCGTTCTGCAATATTGTTGCGCTGCAAAGATAGAGTTTCATTATAGATCTTGCTAACTGCTTAATTATTATCTATGCTAGCCAACTAAAATTTATGTACCTGTCTAAAGATTCGTAATGCCACCACATTTAAGCTTCTATCTTAAACAAAAAACCTGACTTCAACAGCTTAAATACTCGTTTATCATTTCGTGCTATTTAGGAAAAATTAACTTTTTAGCTTCTCAAGCTGTTTTAACAATTAGCAGTTGAACTTTTCCGTTTTCTGCTTAAAGTTTTTTGACTAAATCAATTTCAAGTTTTACGTTAGTCATAAAAAGTAATGATTTGGTTTAATTACGGACTACAAAAATTTATAATACGCTGCATAAATTTGAATAAAGTTATAAGCTTTTTTCTAAAGGCCTATGTCGCTCATTATTGTGCTATTCTTTTTGCTCAAAAATTTATCAAAATGTGTTATGAATGGAAAAAAGATTTGTCTGATTATTTTGTCTGATTTGCATAGAAACCCATAAATAATTTTGAGATTTTTTATTAAATTTTATACACTGCATACGTTGTATAAAAAAGTGTAATATCCGTTTGTCGTAAAGTTTGTAACATGTTTAAGAAAACAGAACGAAGAAGAACACATAAATCATTTAAATGTCAACTTTTCGAAAACTTAGAATTCTATACAAATAAGTGTGATATATTCAATATAAATAATATAAATACACTGCTAATCAGTTGAGAAGTCTCAGAATTTGTTATATAAAATGCTTTAAAATACCGAATACGAATCTAGCCATAAAATGATACCAACATTTAATACGCTTCGTACTGGCTATTTGCCATTGTCTTCTTCACAAAATTTTCTTACAATAAAAAACACAACTACCTTGCACTAACCCGATACTCAATCCCTTACCCATAGTTTTACAGTCCGAAATTGTAAGTTCGACATCTTACCGCACTGCACCAAGCAGGCTGGCTTGTTTTCCAGAATTTGGAATAATGAACCTAAGCAACAGCAATGACAGCCAGCAGACTGATCATCGAAACATTTGTCTCCATAGCTATTTAATATTATATTTGCGATCCTGTGTGGTTCTATTCTTCTTTATTATTATTGTTGATATTATGATTATTGGGAAGTAGGCATTGCGACCTTTACAAGTCTATCGTTTCATCTAACCCAGCTGTCCTGAATCGGCC
The DNA here is from genome assembly GCA_035044805.1 of Leucophenga maculata. Lineage (NCBI taxonomy): Eukaryota > Metazoa > Arthropoda > Insecta > Diptera > Drosophilidae > Leucophenga > Leucophenga maculata. Next base: position 810,820 of record JAWNNP010001005.1, on the reverse strand, counting down.
TCGATGCACTCTCCAGTCAGGAAACTTGAATCTGTTTTGATTGATTGTTAGGACCCAGCCATTATTTACTTTGTTTTAAGCCGTCACGTTCCTCCCAGAAATGTTCTCTTTTACCAGGATTCTCATTGAACTTGGTGGGTGTCCGTAGAAAGGCTCTGGACCTGTGAAGGGAGATCCTGATCCTCTACTTGCAAAGCCTTGTTAAATCTTCCTAGGTTGTTTTATTTACCTATGCATGACAGGACCAGTTTAGATTTGATAACATGTTCAGTCGAGTGTGTTTTACTTCAAAATGCCCCACACTCATTACCACATTTTTTAACCCCTTTAAATCCGATATATTCGCTTGATTTTTTCTTAATTAGAAAGGTTTTCAAGAGGTGAACAATACAATACCATTTTTTTTTTTAAATATTGGGTCTAAGATAGTCTAAATCCAAGAAAAGCTATCGAGCAATCATAAGGGCCTATCCATACTAATACCTACTATAAATGTCATCACACCTAATCTGCTGAACCAATTTATGTGAATTTTATATTACTATATAGATAGAACGTTGGGAAAGGACTTAGGCTACTATTTGTCGATTAGGACACATATGATAACCTCTGAACAACGGTTCGGTGATGTGTAAATTGTAAGAAGGCGGCGTACTTGATTAGGGACTGGTGCACTGAGATTGGGACCTGCCACAAGAAACCATGTAACACCAGTGAAGCCTCGAATACAAACGCCGCTGAACACGATTTATGGACGTTCATCAGGACTGTCCGCACATTTAATTTAAGGAATTACGATAGAGGACTGTAATGCTCTAAAATTGGATATTGCCATAAGATTAGGTAGAAATTTGGATGCGGTTTCGTGGTTAGTAAAAACTTCGTCTCCAGTTTCAAACATTTTAACGGAAACGCAAGAGGACTATGCCAAAGAGCTATACTCTGCTGACTACGCAAACCTCTTTTGAAGACATAGATGAGCAGTGAAGACATATCACACCCGTTCCATGAATATATCCATGGTGTTCATTGCTTATACCAAACCTTATACTAAATTTTGGTATAACCAAAAGCATCGCGATGCTACTGAAGGGAAGACCGTCACCTATTGAATAATTCTGCAGTCGGCACCAACGCAAGCAATTATCGAGAGAAGTTAGAAAAATGTCTGTTGAGATGCAAGAAAAAGGAGCCAGAAAGGCGTGAACTTGAAGATGTTTAGAGGTTATGCAAAAGAAAATAAGCTTGAAAATTCTATGAATAGGCCAAGCATGTGACCGTATTATTACAGATGTACAAAAATCACTGAAAATATGGATGCATCACTTTTCTAATCTACTTGGTTGAGACAATGGACACATTGCCGCCAATAGAGAAGCGATTTGAGAACCAAGGACTAGAGGAAATTTTCGGTTTATGGAAAAATTACTGTAAATTTGACTAAAACAACTTTTACCATGTATTTTGAGGTGCAGAGTTCAAAGCCGACCACAGAATAGCTCTATAAGCCTTCACTGAAATTTTGGTTCGTTTTATGAGTTATTTGCTTTAGTTACAATCCCCGGAAGTGAACAGAAGTACATAGAAGTATGACAGCGCAAGTAGAAGTTGTAAGAAGTTAGTCTCTGTATGAAGCAAAACTGCGTTACATATTATAAATGGATTTTGCTTCTTATAACATAGACATCTCATTTTTTGTATCAGAAGTTTTTTCTCTAATTTAGATTTGAATGGAATGCTTAATAATGGTGACCCTTTGTGATGCAATTCAATACAAAATTTTTCTTTATTAAAAATGGTTTTATATTACAAAGTGCCAGTAAGGAAACAGTTACTTTCTTAGCATATTAACAAATTCTAACATTTCGCTCTGGTAGAATTCTATTGGAGTTCTTCTGATTGCAGTTAATATAGAAATTCAGAAATTTAGTTAAGATAGAAATTCTTATACTTATACATGACAAAACTAAGCATAAAATTATCATATACCACATACACACCCTATAAATGAATACTTTTTAAAAGCTTATGTAAAGGGCATGACAGCTTCGGCTTTGATGCAACTTAAGCTTTTGCTTGTTTTGCTTGTTCATTGTTTATTTTCACATTTCCAGCGTTTAAGTTCAATGAAATCTGTTGAATAATGAATGAGCATTCTTTAAACACATAAAAGATGTTTGTATTTAATCGATTTCAGTAAGAAATATGTCTTCAAAATGAACTAAACAAATTGATGGATCTTCTGCTATCATAGAGTTGTTTATTTGAAGCTAAAGGGTGAGCCATTTAGTAAGTTTATAATTAAACATTAACCTTTAACAAGTTTACAAATTTGTGTACCTTGTTGCACAAAGCTTTAAATCATTTTTTTAATGAAACTAATTGAAATTCCATGATTCAATGTATATTCGGTATCAGCATAGAAAATAATGTCGATAAAGAAATGTCCGTCTGACGATCTATTCCTATGAACAATGAGAACTTGGATACTATAAGAGATAGAGGCTTCAAGTTTGGTTACTTGGATGATCCTATTTCTTCTTCAATGTGTGTGCCAATCCCCCCTATCTAAAGTAGGGTTGGCATACAAACCTACTACTCATTCTGAGTTTTTGTAATAAAAATATTTTATTACGATTTGTTTTAAACCCAATAAAAAGGTACTCACTAATCAGTCAGCAAAAGATTCTGCTGAACGGATTGTTTGCAATGTTTATCTTTATCATAATATAACCTTAAACTTACCTCAAAGAACGTTTCAAATAGTCTATTGACAATTCCAGACAACGTCTATTCCACAATTGTAGATCATTAATAATATTCACAATGAATATGATGCGCTGTTCACGATCAAAGCTGCCCGGTAAATAAGCTGTGCGTGTTTGTAGCGCATTTAAGACGTCTTCCTCCATTTCTATCGCCGATGTCTTTGGTACTTCTTTTGTATCTATTAATTTTATATATTGTAGTTAATATTATTGTAGTGACACTACCGATCTATTGTCGTAATTGTAGACGATGAGTTGACATTGTTTGCCGATGATGACATTCCTCAATAAACTGTGAACGCATGCCAACTAATGAACCGATCAAGCGTAGAAACAGAACATACAATGCTATATGCCGCATATCATTTCTATTAAATAAAGAAGAAAAATAGAAAGAAATGGAGATTTTTATTAAAGAAAAAAAAATTCAATCAAAATATTTAATAACAAAATTAAAAAAAAATCAAATTTGAAATTTTAAACTTGCAACGCTTGAACGAGCCGAAACTAAAGGCAAGCATGTAAGTAAAATCGAGTCAAGTCAGCGGATTTGGTACGACTTGCTTCGAGTCAATATGAAGTGAGTGTAACAGTTATGTGCATCCATTAGTGTTGCCACATTTCCAATGCCGTGAAACATGTTTGACAAGTTCGTCGACGACTTTGTTGCTATTATTTCTTTTTTTTTTTTTTTTTTTTGTCTAAGTCTAACAGCAGCTTGACTTGACTTGCCACAGTCGTCGGTCGATCTATTCGGTGGTGGCAAGCCTTTGCCTCGTTCATGCCTCTTCGCGTTGCTGCGCTCATTCAGCTTGTTTGTTTATTTTCCACATATGATTTTCACTATTTTTACGTTACATTAACGCGAAACTTGTAAGGCGCACTTCGACGTTGCCGCCGACAATCAGTCGAGTTCACATTGCAACATTGCAGCTTGCGTTTTTCTTATTGGAAAATTGTTTAAGTGCGCGCGCGCGCTTCAAAAAGAAAAATAGAATTGCATGGCCCGGCTTGGCATCCCCGTTTACCACGAGTACCAACTAGATGCATTTCCTTTGCAGGTTTTTTAATAACTTTTTCTACAGTCAAAAGTTGACACAAATTGTTGGTCAGTTGGTTGCTTCGAAGTGGAAAACTTGAAAAAATTTAAAAAAAAATCTTTGGATAACAAGAAAACATGTTAAATTCGGTTTCAGCGAAGCTCTACTAACATTCTCACAAAATTCCGGCTGAGAAGCAAAAACAAAAAAAAACATTTTTTGTTATAAAACCAGCAGTGAGGTGTGGTACGACCATTAGTGAAGCCTCCGTCAATAGAAGCCACTATATTTTAAGCTGGGTACACATTAAAATACACATACAATTTTTTTTATCAAAATCGGTCTAGCCGTTTAGATGGAGATAAGTGACATACATTGACGGTTATTGCCCCGAAGAGAGGTTACCCACATTGATTCTAAAAGGGGTCACGCCCATTGAGACATAGGGTGACAAGTACATTGAGCCACACGGGGTTAAGTCGACGGTCAACAAATTTGACCTGAAAATTTCCTCTTCTCGGCGGTTTTTGACTAAAGCAGACGACTTTAGCCGTAGGTAGATGACCTTGGCATGAAAATGTAATATTTTAAAGCGCTCTCCGCGACGATTCGCAAAAGTTGATATACCCAAGCTAAGTTCACAGTCCTAAGACGTTCGACGGTGATCGGTTTTTTCCTTCTGGGGAGTTCCTCCACCTGTGAGGATTCCACAAACTGGGCATTCATCCACCTAGAGGATTCCGCGACCTGAGAATTCATCCACCTGGATGATTCCTCCACCTGGTAGGAATCCTTTATCTGGCGGATTCCGTCATCTAATGGATTGTACTATATTAATATTAAAAAAATAAAGTAAAAAATAAGCTTTTTAGACCAAATTACATTTAGAATAGATTACAAATTCGATTGGGAGCTGCAGTATAAGGGAATAATGCCAATTTAATATGGTACAATAAATTGGAAAATCATTTACTGAGTCTGTAGCTCGCTATGCAGTATGAGCACTTCTTTGCCTCTTTTTCCAAAAAAATGTTCAAGTTTATTTTTAAGATTAATTTTAAGCTACTTGTTCATAGCGCTTACATTTGCTAAATTTCTGTGCCACTTTACGGCCAAATACATACGAATTGCATTTGGCCTAAGCTGCAGCAGCTGCGAGTGATAAGACTGCATTTTCAAATTGAGTAAATCCTGTTCATGGCTATTCAGTTTTTTTTTATTTTTTTTTTTCTACACAAAAACTGTTTCTCGTTCCGTTTGGAATGCTTACAGTTATGCATGCGTATTGAAACTAGTCTAAACAGGCTTTTAAATTGATTTCTAGCTGCAGGTTATGCTTCTGTACGACCAGCTGAAGTTTCTTTAAATCAAACTAAATGCTACTTAAAAAAGAGTTGTAGCCCTCGGCCAATTGACCGGCAGACCCCTGTGTGTAAGTCCAGTATCTAATAAACACAACAAACAACGCTCGATTGACTGCCTGTCATGATGACAGCAACCAACTACAAAGTAAAATGACTGTGAAAAATTCCTAACTTAAGTCAACCATGCAAGTTGAAAAGTTGAAAAAAAATTCAATGGAAACACAAATGGCACAAGTGCAGCAGCAGCACTGGGCAAATACTGTCAGCCCATAATGGGGACATTTCTGTTTGCTGTGTAATTATGCTTAAATGTGAGCTTCACTTGCAATGGGCTTGCAGCGAATCTGGTGTCGATGAGTGGAACTTGCTTCTTGCTGCAGCTGGCGCTGGTCAGAGCAGCAATCATTCAAGCCATAAGCGAAAAGCTTTTGACCATATCGAAGACGAAGATGCTTGTCGTCGATGGCGCATGAAAAACGTAATAATTATAAAATGTTCAATGTTGTATAAAGAAATATAAGTAACTACCTACTAGATATAGCCTTACTTAGTTGCATCTGTGCAATTGGTGGGCAGCAGTCGGAAATCAAACGAAAGCGCACTGTGGTTTAGAATGTACAAGTAGTTAAGATAAATTCAAATTTCTTTTATAAAAAATACTTCATAATATAAAAATAGTCTTCTATTTTAGTATTTAAGTTATACATGAGGGAACTTAGAGGAACATATACGTATATCTCACAGTAACCTTCACATTTGCTCCAAATAAAATAATGTACCAGAAAAAATATATTCAGAATCCAACGAATTGCTTTAGCAAGCCTACATGAAGTCTGCGGTGAAAAAGTTTAAGGAGTGAAAGATAGAACTGCACTCTGGACGGTCATCATTGAGACAAATCGATGAAGGTGTTTGACTTGTTTCATTCTGATCATCGAATGAGTGCACGAATGCTAAGAGACTCACAAAATTTCGAAATCTTAAATAAGTCAAATTGTGAAAACGATTAATTTTTTTATTTTTTTATACATCTACAAACTAAAAATTTCTTAAAGACATTTTTTTGCTCTCGAGAACACTGTTTTGAAAATGTTAAAACAATACACCCTACCAAGAATGTATCGGTAACTGCTTATCGATTTTTTATGAGTGAAAATATTGGTCAACGTATTACGTGTGCCAATGCATTGAAAATGTTGCAAGAGGCCAACTGGCCTTTGCTGCAAAAAACACACTGGTTAACAAATCGCGATAAAAGTTTGCCTTATAATTAAGTGTTACCAGCCTGGTAAAAAATGTACCTGCCTAACTAATATCTGCGATATTACAATTATTTTAATTCCCGAAACTTTCTTGACGGGCGTACAAGCGGTCGTACCAACAGCTGTAAATGGAGTTTACGTCAAGTCCTTATGTAGAGCTGATGGACAACACTTCAAAATCTATATTACTTGACGTTTTGGCCGAAAGCTGTATATATTCCTGATCAGCTTGACAAGGCTAGTCGCTCTAACAGTAAACTTCATGCTATCAGACCGTGTATGTATTCGTATTTTCCCTATTTCCACAATAAATTTTCATGTCGTAAAAAGTTGTTTTCCCAAATCTAACACGTTTATTTATTCGCCGTATAGAGTATTAGGAACGTGATCGAAGGAAAACATTTTCTTTTTTTTTTTTTGCATTTTTTGACCTTTTTTTGCATTTAATTATTTGCTATGAAGGAAATACAAGCCGAGTTTGAAGCCGTCGAAGTAAATACAAATTTCACCATAAATTCTTTGACCATCCTTTATCACTTCGTAGTGGTGGAATTTCCCAAAACTGCGAATCATTTGATTAAATATATGTTGTGCAGAATATAAAAACCGAGTTTAAAAGCGATCGCAAGAAACATGCTTCTTCAATTCTTCATATAAGCTTTAGTAGAAGGTTTTTTCGAAAACGCGAAACATGTAATTAATTTTTTTTTGTGAACAGTATAAAGTTTAAGAGCGGATTAACATCCAATTTTGACAATATTTTAGTCAACAAAACCTCGAAACACGTTTTTAATTAAAATGTCAAATGTGTCAAATTAAAGTTTTTGTTTTTTCTTTTATATGGAGGTATTAGACCGCCCATTTTTTACACACGCTAACCATTTCATTGCTTACGCAATAAGCGGCTTGCAAAAAGCTGGCCGAAACACAAAAGACGGGCAAATCGGGTTGCTGGTTTTGGAGTTTTAGTGATGCATTGCAGACCCATAATAATACATTAATTTTTGTACCCCTTATTAAAAAGTGCGAGGAATCAAAACGAGGAACGAGGCCCTGTACCGAAGGTACAAGAGCCTATTGGTTTTGTGCAAATGTATGTAACAGGAAGAACTAATTGTCGGAGACCCCCCAAAGTTACCCCCATTATGGTCAGGAGTGATAGAGGAGTCGATATAGCCATGTACGTCTGTCCGTCCGTCCGTCTGTATGAACGAAAGGATCTCAGAAACGGTAATAGATAGAGACTTCGTGTTTTTTGCATTCGACTAGGACTGCTCCGGAATTTCACAAGTTTATTTTAAAATGTTGCCCCTCCCCCCCTTCCCCATAAAATCACCCCTTAGGGTGAAAATTTCTTCGACACAAAAAAAATTGAGTGTACCAATATGGAGATAACGTATCTTTAAGCCAAAATCAAAAAAGTTCATCAAAATCGGATAATAAATAACGATTTTATAGGCAATTGAATTTGAACGACCCCCCTTTTCTTTTCATTCATATTCGCGCAGTGAGAAGTGGTCATGTCTTTGGTCATATGCTCGGGAAACATTTAATGTGTTTGTTAGGCGACCTGAACTGGTACAGGGCCTCTTACAGTCGGTTACGCCCGACTGAAATTTCCTTACTTGTTTTTTATTATTTCACACCCATTAGAAATATTGCTTCCAATACTTCAGCAGTGGTGAATCAATCTTGTTTTCTTTTTTTGGGTATATTATTATAAATCGGAATATAAAATAACGGCATCTTTGCACGTTTTCTTTGTGGAACTATTCTTCTATCTCTGTGTCAAATTACAAGTTAAAAATTTGGTATCAGGGCAAGTTTCACAACTATGCGTCGTGGTTTTTTGAATGTCAAGCTTATAAAAAGATTAAGAGAAAAGAAGAACCCCTTAACCCTATGCGAAAAGCTTTAGATTTTGTCGCAATCATGTGACCTTGGCTTCGGATTGTCATTGCTTGGGCTTCTCAGACGGAACATAATTTTATTTGCAAGTCCCACTGACTAAATCTACTATTTCCTATATTCATCATCAGGACCTTCTACTTAGCTGAGTTAGAGGTGTAATATTTTGAGATGCCATTTCGTATTTTGCCAGCTCCAAAATTGGAACGATTAAGTCAAGACAACAATTTTCAAGTAAACCCGAGCCATCGAATCAGCTTGGAGCTCGATTTAGTTAAAATATTTGGCTCATTTGTATGCATCCCTTCCCAACCGGATGTGTGAAGTTTTGAAGCAGATAAGTGGTTCCACATACTATATAATTTATATAATGTATTTAAATCTTCTTTCCGGTCAAAGTAAGTCTCAAGCATGCTTGGGTGCAGTGGGTGATCAAAAACCGATGTGCCGAGGAGAGTAATATCGCTCATCAATTGCCATGATTTTTTTTTTTTTTAATTTAGTTCCATACGCACATGTTTCTTTCTATTTTTTAATTTAACATTTTAATTACAATAATATTCCACGGTGCAGTTTAATAGTGACCAACTCTTTGACTACTTGTCATCCATCGTCTGCTTTGTGGACATCGAGGTTGTGGTCTCGCCGACTTCTGCTTTAATGGCAAACAACATTCTTAGCGGTTATTTTTTTCTCATTTCTTATTGAAGCAAGCAGGCAGGCAGGCAGGCAGACGGGCAGGCAGGCAGACGGGCAGACAGGCAAAGTGTTTGAACATATAGCTTCCGTATTGGATTACAATTAATAGCTAATGGGAGGCATAGATAACTCTTCTGCATCATACGTAGCTGTGCATGTCAGTTAACTAAGCAGTCAGCCGGTTCTGACAGTGGACAACTGAAGCAATGATATGGTTAATTAAAGTTGCCGTGACATTAGGCGTAATAAAATTATTGATATAACAGCATAAATGCCAACTTATGTCGTCTCGATTGGTTGGCTTATACGAAAATACAAAAAAATTAAATGCTAAATTAATGTTGGTTCTTTTTTGATTTATCAAAACATCAGCTGACATTCGCATTAATTGATTGTAATCAGGAGACAAAATAAAATTCAAAGTAAAAACACATAAAAACTTTGCACGCTTAGAAGAAGTCAATTTGCCTCTGGCATTTATTTGAAGTTGTGTTTATTAATTTTACGGCGTTGAAGACGACGACGATTTCGGCGCACCTCAGACACGCAAAAAAGAGTCGAAAACTAAAAACCGCAGCATCCAACTAAGCCAAAACATTCCAGAGTTATGTAGTAGATAAATTTGGAGTTTGAAGTTTGTATAAGCTGAGGTTGGTGACATCACAATTCGGTATTTTTTTTTTTTTTTTCTTCGAACTTTGATTTATCCCTTGAACATATGATTTTTATTTCAATATTTTTGCATTGCATCTTTCGGCAACATTTTGAAAGTTCAACATTAAACTTTGATATTTGACTTGTATATACTTTTATTTTGTATCTAAGCGCCGCAATCGATTGTATACACTTTTACTTTAGATAGATACACTTGCGCAGCATATTTTTTTATGCCAATTAATCAGGAATTTTACTCGATTTTTGTTTTTATTTAACGATTTCTCCTTTTCAGTGCACTTAACCCAATTTTAGTTGAGCGTTGAACATTTTTAGTTGTTTTCGTAGTTTTTTGCTTGCACTTGAGTTTGAAATTGAGCTCAGCAAGCTCAGCATTATTTTTTGAAAACACTTTAGGCTCAAATTTTTGTGTTTAATTTAAATAAAAAATTAAATAAACAACGTGTCTGGTGGCACGTCGGATAATCATGTTTGTAGAGCGTGTTCAACCATTTTTATGCGCTTTAGAAAGAGTTGAAATATGTTGTTTAATAATTTTTATTCGAAGTTTGTAACACTCGGATAAGAAGGTTCAAAGCAAAACATATTTTCGGGAAGTTGAATCTTTCAAATTATTGCTCTAAAACTTTAGTATCACATTATGACGAATTTTGCATAAAGAACTCGGCCTTCACCCCTATAAGATTCAATTAATTTAAGAACTGAAGACTCTCGATCATATAAAGTGCTGAAAGTTCTCCGAATTCGCACTGCAAAAGTTTGTAGAAAATCCTAAATTTCATCAAAATATCATTCACATGATTTGGGAAACTCTAAAAGCTTATTGTGCCGAGCTTAGTATATAGATCTTGGCCTACAACCTTAGAAGAATCTTACTAACTCTAAAACTGAAGCCACTTAATCATTTAAAGTGCCGAAACTTCTTTGATAGGCCCTGCAAAATTTTTGTAAAAAATGCTGAATTTCATCAAAAAATTATCTTCAGCTCATATTTGGCTTGCTGGGCATTCTTGGACAACAAGAGATCCACATTTACTTCATGAGTCTCCATGGTATCAATAAAATGTGACCGTGAAGTGTTGTTGAGTATTTTTTTACGGTAAATATAATTCACTATCGTGTTATTTTAGAAGACTATTTCTAAACAGAATTGGATGACGGACTGGACCTCGCTGGTATGTGGTTCGAACAGAATATAATATTTAGAAAAAATTAGTTAAAATTGGGATCTCATATAAAACCCTTTTTTATACGAAATTTAGCCTTCATACTACTAATTACACTTTTGCTACCAGTTTAGAAAACCTTATAACTTCTTAAACTGGGAAATAGATGCTTTTGAACAACATCCGCACACTTTATACAGATTTTTGCCCATAAAACACTATCGCAATGCACTGAATTCGAGTTATCACGTTTCGGTAATTGAATTTTCATGTTTATTATTTTTTTTTATTTGTTATTTCACACTACATAGGCACAATTTCACGTTTTACAAAATTACGTTAATACATTTGACTTTGAGAATTTGGTTGACATGTTTTTTCATTTTCAATTTGAATTTATAACATTTAAATTTGATCACGAATCACTTCTATATATTTCTTCACAAAAGTGTAACCCACGCATGACACAAAACTGCTTTTGAGTGAATTTTGACTCAATCAAATCAATTACGTTTTTATCGTAGATTTATTTGCCTGTTTGCAATTTTGGAAGTGCTTAACATGCTAAATTTTATCTGTAGCTCTATATACAACTTTCAAATATCAGAGGAGTAGGTTGTACTGCGCGACTTATCCACAAAAAAAAACCTACCGCAAATAATTGAACCAAACGAGTTAGCACAAATTTTCAAACCGTTCGCGCGCAAGCTAGAAATTCAACTGAAAGCGCGCTGAGAGCTAAATCGAAAGCGAACCGTCTTCGAACATGTTTGAGCCATGTTCGAGTTGTAGTTCAAAGTCGGTTAGTTTGATCCGTACGTTTGGTAGCGATAAGCGAATTGTTTAGTAGTAAAGAAGGCAGTTCAACCGGCAGTGATAATGAATATTAAGGCGATCGAAAAAGAATCTTGGTTATTCTACAGTGTAATACATAAACTAAAAGGGTATATTAGGCCTGAGCAAATGTATGTAACAGGTGGAAGGTGGGCGTAAGTTATTCTTGGTATTGGTAACGCCCTATTGGAAGGAAGAATTGCACGTTCATTCAAAACAAGTGATCTGAAAAACAAAAATGGGTATCTAAATATACAAACTTCAAAGTATCTCGTATAATCTCCAAGATCTCAATTTTCATAAAGACAGTTAGCCAGAGGAACATATTTATATCGACTCGTTTATTGATGCTGATCAAAATTTGTGAATACCATGACAAAAGAACTCATTCCTTTCAACCCAAACCATTCATCAATTTTCGGAAATTTTCTTAAGAATCGAAGCCTATCGACGAAACCAGAAGACGTCAGGTCTAGCACTTTTCAGTAGAGTAACTCCAAGCAGTTGGGGAGTAATCTTGACGTGTGGCTTTCGAAGTCCGATGAAGGAATGACTTACTTTTTCGTCTATCATTCAATTTATAAGGCACTAATTTTGATTCTTCGTCTGATCTCCAGGCTGACGTTGTTGTTGCCGGTTATCTCGGATCCAATATAGACGAAGTTTTCTACAACACTGAAGTTGAAATTCTCCACCGACACTGACCGTCCAAGACGCGTTGACGGAGTGCGAAAAGACGCCAAGTATTTCATCTTGTCCTCATTTACCGCTAGACCCATGAGCCGAGAATGTTTTTCAATCTCTGAGAACGCCTTCCTCACCCGCCGTACCTGCGAGCCGATGATATCAATTTCATCGATCTTATATCCTATGGAAAGGAGACTTATGCCGCTATAGTGGGTCAAAATACCACGTTATAGTCCGGTGGCTCTACAATATTGCCATCATTACCTGGTGGTGGTTCCGGTGTTATTTCTCTTCTCACCGTTTTTGTCGATATCGCTCTCTTAAAGCTAACGTTGCTCCCGACTGCAGAAGAATTAGTCCGAGGTTTTGTATAACCAATAAACTCCTTGGCAGTCCTATTAATCGAGCGGGTAATACTACTGGTCACGTATATCTTGAGAAAACGGAGAGGTCACACGGAGCAGTACATCTTACGCCAACTCTAAAAAAAATTTACCATATAGTTCCCGATCGGACCACTAAATAGCCTTAGAGATTGTCTCAAGTGTATCTCAAAGTTGAACACACTCGACTGCAGTTGTTCTTTCTTATTCTTTTTGTTGTTGTTTCAATCTGTTGCAACAGGTTCATAGTGTCTACTGCTTATGTATGCACATTTTTTTTGTTGGTGGCATTTTCACTTTGTTGTTGCTGTGGTAATTGCATACATTATGATTCGCGCTTCTCTTTTTCTTCGGATTCTTATTAAATACCCTACATTTTTTTAATGTATGAAAGAGTTTATTGGATTTGAAATATTTATGGCATAAATAAAGCTTAGAGTTCTCAAGTATAGACATATAAACTCGAGTATATGCTACTAAAACTATCTAATCCTAAAAAAATTGCAAAAGCAAAAATGAAAGAGGAAATTGTATTGGGGAGTTGTCTGGAATTCTTTATATTCCAACTGATTATTACCTGAAAATTTTTATATGACCAAGACCATGACCATGACAATCGGAGAGAACCTATAAATGCTAAGGTGCAACTTACTAAACACCGAGCGAGTTTTTGTGACAGATATTTATAGTTTAAGCTTCAACTGCATAGGGTATTAGCTGCGCGCATAAACCACACTTTAGCACTTTTACTTGCTGTGGCTTTCTTTGCCTTTTTTTCTGCAGGTTCACATATTTAATTTTGCAAGTGTTTGAGTTATTGTGGGAATTCTTGATTGAGCGCGCATTGCTTGCAATACTGGGCTATGGTTTTAGCGCATTAATTAAGTAAAATATTTACAAATTTGTGACTCTCATGAAAGCCTACATCTGTTTGGAGATACAGTAAACAAATGACTTGCCACAAAAAATAAACAAAATGTGAGAATTGTGCCTAATTTTCGACGCAGACAAACCCTAAACCCACATACGAGTATGTATACGCCTTCAACTGCCGGAAGTCTTCAAAAGCGCCGCAACACAAAAATCTCAAACTACGAAGCTTGCTACATGATCTATCGATGATGTGACGTCAGTTCCTCCTAAACACTTAGGTGTAAAATTTCGATTGTATTAAATTAATACTTCGAAATTTTATTTAATTTACATATAAATTCTATCCAAGAAGAACCAAGCTATAAAAATAAATAAGCGGGTCTTGCTGATTAGCATAGAAGGTAGCAGTTTGTTGAAAAAGAAAAAAAAAACAAATTTAACGCGCGCCCCTTAGGCACATTGAAGTCGCAGTTCGTAATAGTAGGCGCGTGTTTTGTGAAGTTTGGTGGCTGTGTTTGACTTAAAGATTTGCTTTTTCTTTCTTTTATATATATTTTTTTTTTCTCATTTACTGTCTACTCAAATCTCGATTTGGGTCAAGACAAGCAAAACTGGCCAGCTTTGACCGCGCTCAATGCCAGAAATGAAAAGGAGAAAAAGCCATGCAGACACATTCCCAAAGAAAAGACAAACGAACAAGTGTTTTATGGCTTCCAAAGTCGAAATGCGGCTTTTCCACTTTTTTTTTTTGTATTTTATTTTATAAATTTTTGTTCTTTTATTTCGAACAAGTATTGTAAATTCAGTTGGTGTTGATCGTAGGCTTCAGCTGATTGAAGAAAGTTTTTTACATATACATATGACACTATTAATTAGATATTTTTTCTAATTTCGAGGTTAATACGATTAATAAATTCGTAATAAAACGTAAACAAATTTAAATTATGTGAATTTGTACAACTGTTTGGGAGAATAAATGGAGAATGAAGAGAGCTGGTTTTGTTGGAAAATGTCGCCCAGGACGTTTGATTTTTCTTCACAGGTGGAATAGGCTATATTACTATTGTAGAGGCATGGAATGAAATATTTCTTGATTTTATTGACTTTGATTATGTGCAAAATGGCTTGGAGTAGGTTTCTAGCTTCTTATTCCAGCTGGAGTTATTGAAAACTAACAAAATTGCTATGGCGTCGAAACTAAAGCCCAATCATCCCAAGACCAAAAAAGTACGCCATATTCGGTCTAATGTCTAAATCATCGTATTTATTCCTCAGCTATCGTATTCACCCGACTTGACCTCTTTTTTCTGTTCCACGTTTTATCACAAAGATGAAGATTGCATCGCTGGAAGAGTTCAAAGGTATTATCAGATGATATGAAATCCATAAACAAGAACAAATAAAACTAGATATAAGTGTTATAAGTTAAACAAATAAAAATTCTGTATTTAAAACAAAAATTCCGTAAAAATATATCCAACTCATTTATCTACAAATATAAATGAATTTCTGTTTCACAAATATCTCTGCATATGTAGCGCAACTGCATAGATTCACACACACATACAGATTTGTATTATATAGAATATATATATAGGCTATCTATCTATAAACAATTCGACTTGTTTTTGCTCGAATTTTGTGTTTTGCTCGGCATTTATTGCCGCCTGTGCTTTGCACCAAACAAACTACTCGCTGCAACTGTTGCTGCGCCCACGTGATAAAAATAACTTAACGAATTACGGAAAATCTGAACGAAAATCTAATAAACTAGACAACTCTGTTCGATTGAAAACTTTTTTGACTTTTCCTTTTTCGCAATATTTATCTACTTTTCTTGTGATCACTCATTCAATCGCTGCTCAATTGGTGCGGTTCATACATTCCGTATTTCATTTCTATCCCAGAGAACGCAACGCACTCATCATCCGCTCCGTAGACTGAAAAGTGTGTTGCGCTGCTGGCTGGCGTTTCTACTACATACGGGATTATTTAACGCAGTGCAGTGAAAAAACTGAACGGGAAGCGAAAAAATGGGTACGCACACCCACTACCAAGTGAAAATTTTATAATTGAGCTTGAAAAATATCGGATAAGCGAAATAATTCAATATAGAAAAGTGTAAAATTCGAAATACAAAAAAAAAAAAGCTTTGGTAGCATTTTGGAAAGAGTGCGCTTGTTTAAGTTAATTTAAATCTAATATAATTACATATATATATATATAGAATATAATCAATATTAGATGGGCAATCAGCCTGGAAAATTACAAACCCATACCCAAAGTGGACGACCCAAGAAGAATGTGCATTGGAAATCTGCAGGTAAGCGCTAGTAAATCCGCCGTAAAAAAAAGTGCTTTACAATTAGAAAATTGTGAAAATATTTCATCGTAGCAAGAAAATTTTTATTAGAAGAAATGGTGACAGAGGCTAGACAGTGGGAGCGCTAAAAATGTGGTTATTTTTAGAAGGAATACATACTCAAGTGGTTGTACAATTCGTACGTTCTACTGTGCCTCTAAAGAACTGACAGCCAAATGAGTATAGTCTGTGTTCGTGTGTGCGGCTGCATTGGTCTGCGTGCGCTGTTTGGTGGCCTATAAACTGAAATATTTTTGAAAAAATTTTGAGCACTGAACGCGTCGGAAAATGTAAATGAAAAGAAAATGCCGAAAATTTCGTTCAGTTTCAAAAGAAAATGTCAAAAAATTGTACTCACAAATATTCTCTTCATTTTTCTTACCGCACAGAACGCCCCTCAGCACCTGGCCGCCCAATATTGATAGCGCTCTCCGAGCAACAACCTGATGTCGTCAATTTGCGCTGGGAGCGCTCGAAGCTGGATGGCGGTTCACCCATTACCGGCTATGTGGTCGAGCATCGGCGCATGGGTTCACCGCACTGGGTGCGTGCAACACCTACGCCCGTATTGCAGTGTGAGGTCTCCATTAGCGGTCTTGAGCCCGGCTGGCGTTATCAGTTTCGTGTTTTCGCTGAAAATATTGTCGGCCGTTCGGATGCCAGTGAGCTGTCGGATGCGCTGACGGTAACACTGCAACGGAATGCAATCACTGTGCCACGTTTTGTGGATGAGCTGCAGGAGATGCAGGCAGTCGAGGATGAGCGTATTGAATTTCGAGTGCGCATACTTGGCGAACCGCCGCCGGAGATCAATTGGTTCAAGGATGGCTATGAGATCTTCAGCAGCAGACGAACGAAAATAGTTAACGACAACGACGTCAGTGTCTTGATCATACATCAGGTGGCACTCACCGATGAGGGCGAGATCAAGTGCACGGCGACTAATCGCGCCGGTCATGTTGTGACCAAGGCGCAGTTGAAGGTGCAAGCACCGCCGCGTATACGACTGCCGCGCACCTATGAGGATGGTCTCATTGTCGAGGCAGATGAGGTACTACGTCTGAAAGTAGGCATTGCCGGGCAACCGCCGCCTGTGGTGACTTGGCTACATGAGGGTGAAACCATACCGAATAGTGGACGCTTTGAGCTGACACATACGGATAAGAATTCGCTGTTGAAAATCGATAATGTGCAACGTGAAGATCGCGGCGAATACACTATACGCGCTTGGAATCGTTTGGGCGAGGATGCAACGTCGTTTCTTGTAACGGTTACTGCGCGTCCGAATGCGCCGGGTCGTGTACGGTTGAATATGTCGTTCGGTAAATCCGCCACACTGTCGTGGACCGCGCCCGTTGATGATGGCGGTTGTAAAATCGGTAATTATATCGTCGAATACTTTCGCATCGGTTGGAATGTGTGGCTGAAAGCAGCTACAACGCGTTCGCTAAGCACTACGCTGCACGATCTGATCGAGGGCTCGGAGTATAAGTTTCGCGTAAAAGCCGAAAATCCGTACGGTTTAAGTGATCCTTCGGAAGAATCCGATGTGCTTTTCATACCCGATCCGAAACGTGGCATAACAAAGCCAAAGTCGGCAACTAAAATTAATGCACCAGATGAAAAGAATGACAAGAAGCCGTTGCCGCCGCGTCGCAAGACACTCTCACCGTCGCGTCCAACTAACGATGCCAGCACTGAGACTATGCCGCGTATTTCGCCATCTGTGGCACGCAAGCCAAAACCGCAGCTAATAGACAACGAAGAGTTGCAACGGGAAATGTCATACGGCACCTCGGAACAGGCGCTCAAACGGGATATACGCAAAAGTCCGTCGCAAAGCAGTGCAGATTCGGCAGCTGTGCAAAACAAAAAGGATAAAACGAAACTAAGCATAAAAATTGACATGTCATCCAATACGGTTGCCACTCCTAACAGCCGTAGTAACAGTAAACCTAACACTAAGAACAATACAACTAAAAGCCCTATAACCTCATCGCCTACGACAACGAAACCGCGCTCACCCACTTTACCAATGAAACTGTTTATGCAGCAGACAACGGCGAATGGCAGCACAGCAGCAGCGCACAAGGATAGATCGCCCAAACGTCCAAATAACATACCTGAACCATTGCCGCCACCACCTTTAGCCACGCCTGAACGCTCCACTACACCTGAGATGGCAGCCAGTAATTTGGAACGCAAGCATAGCTTAACACCGCCGAGAAAACCAACACCGTTACGTAAAAGTCCTACACCGCCGGAGCCAATTAAGTTTACACATGCGCTACAACGTAGCACGGAACCCGTGCAGCTGGGTGTCAATCAACAAGTACGTCGCTTTTCTGCGCACTCACTCAGTCCGGCAAAGCATGTACCGTCACTGGCTATTGCTATAGCAACCAGTAATATTGGAGAAAACGCTTCTACACCGGAGAAACAAAACTCAAGCACGGTAACCAATCCAATTATACAAATTAGTGCACCACCGTCGCCAGCACCAATAGAAGCACCAGTGTTTCCAATCGAAGCGCCGCCGCCTGTTACCTCTTCTTACACAAAGTCTAACCCAGTGTTTGTACCCGAAACGCCGCCTGTTACCACTTCCGACTCAACACCACCCATTTCCCGTCCTCGTAAGCACATAGACAGACACGATGACGTGCATACGAGCAATGAGTTTATGCTTGTCGTCTTTGACAAGAACAGCAGAGTTAAGGATAATGATAGTAAGTTGCTTCCCAATACATAACACACAAAATACGTAATAATTTTTTTTTGTTTTCTCTAGAACCGGATTCCTTCGAATTGGACTTAGAGGACGCCATACAAGCACCACCTATATCAATTTCCGCACCTGACTTGGCATTCTTGGCATTCACGAATCTGCACACAACGTTTCCGCTCCGACGTTCCGTTAGCTCCACAGAGCTACTCTACGAACGTGCTATGGCACGTTTCTACGAAGCTGTCGAATTGGAACAAGCGGAAAAGGAGCGTAAAGTAAAAATTTCACATGATAAAATTGCCACACCCAGTAATGTACAACCGCCGCCAACTGCTACCACCTTCCGTAAGCGACTTGGCTCTATGACTGAAGCGGAGCGTTTGTCTTTCGAGCGACGCAGTGAACTACGTCGTCAATCTGCAGATGTAATACAGGACTTAAAACGTGGTCCGCAAAAGTGGAGCTCGCGTGAAAATATCAGTGGCATGAAGCCACTTTCGCGCACAACCGGCATGTTGCTGCAAAGTCAACGCAGTCAAACGGACGAGGAACGGGAGGAAGAGCTAAGCGAAGTAGCCAGTGAGGAAATGAGCGATTATCGTAGAAAAGTTGCACCACTGCAGACGCAACAAAGCTCTGAGATGGGCTCTGATTATACCGAAAGCACCGCCTCATCCGATGAGGATTCCATTGAAAAGTTTAAAAAAGAGCTAATGGAACGCACACGCTCACCCAGTCCTCGTGATCTGGAGACATATCATCCGCGTAATATGTCAGCGGGCATTTTTACGCCGTATCGTGCACCCACACCAGAACAGGCGGCTGTAGTGCTGACACGTCCAATGCCGTTGCCGAGTCCGGATTTTGTGCCCAAGCCGATATTGAAACGTTCGTCTAACGAAAGTATGGAATTAAATAGCAGCGCAGCAGCAGTGCCTGTGGTGGCAGTTGGAGCTGGTGCAGCAAATGCCGCCAATGGTAATGTCAATGCAGCAGCAACAACAGCAAGTGCCAGCAGCAACAACAAATTGGATATAGCTAAAGGCATCAAATCGTTCTTCCAACGAGACAAACGTAGTCCCACTGAGAAGAACACTGAGGAAAACGAAAAGATATCCAATCCGTTGGAGAAAACCAATGCTGCTGCCATTGCCGCAGACGTCGAGGCGAAACGCAAAATCAAAGAGGAGGAAGAACAAAAGCGTAAAGAGGCGGAGCAGCTTATGCTGGAAGAGGCACATGCTGCGGCCGACCATTACGGCGATTTAGTGCGTCAAGTAAGCGGCACGCATCGTTGGCATACGCCCATCTATCTCGATCGCGACGAGCTGAAAAAGGCCGCTGCACTTGCTGCCGCAGAAAGTAATTCACCGACTATAGATGATGACGATGATATGGCAGCGGAATTGCGTAGACGCCGCTCACACAACTCTGATGATGATCTGCTACTTGCGCCCCCGGACATAAGCAATAAACCACGACTCTCAATATCCGAACGTGGACAGTTGGTACACGTACGTGAAACGGCAAGCGATTTGGCAATTGTAGGCGGTGGTCAAGATAAAACAGCGACAACAGTAGCAGAAACTCCACCATTGTCACCGAAAACACCAAACGACGATGAAGAGCTGGAAGAACTGCAATTCGAAGTGCCACAATATCCAGTTGTGCCCATACCAGCAGCCATAACCAAAACAACGGAAACTGTGGTCAGTGAAACTGTTGAGGCGCGTCCCGATGCACGAGGACGCACGCGGCTGGTTAAAGTAAAACGTGTCATCAAGCGACGTGTACCGTCGAGTACACGTTCACGTGATGCATCGACAAGCCGGCCGCCTTCCAGTCTAGCACCAATGGTTATTGCAACAGCAAAAAGAAGCAACGATGTCAGCAACTCACTGCGCAGCTCGCAAACTGAATTAACGCTGTTGGCAGCGCGTAATGAATTACTAGAACAGCATCAATTGGCCATAGAACAGTCGGAGGAGCAAGCACACGAAAAGGTGCGCTCGGCGCTGAGCTATTCAACAGATCTAGTGCTTTTCGTTGTCGCGTGTTACGTTTATCTCTTTAAGGATGCGCGTCTGGTGTTACCCATATTGGCGCTCATTGTTTATAGACAGTTGGGTGAAGTTATTAGCGCACACATACCCAACTGGATAAAGCGCAAGCGTAGCTAGGCAAGCAGAAGCTGGTCGACGTTAGTTTTTAAGTTAAGTTCTAACTCTAAGCCTTGTTTAAGTTTAAATTGTATACGCCTTTCAGTTCACCACCAGTTTGCGTCCTTCTGTGCCGTTTTGCTTTGCAGTGTGTTCTCTTTTGTGCTAGACAGTTACAAAGAAATGTTACTAGTTGTTATCCATATTACGCCCTCTTATAAATATTATAGTTAACTATTATAAGTTTAACGCATTGTGTTCGATTATATGGTCCAAATATTCTCAAGCCCTCATTTCGAAATAAATTAAATTTAAACGAAATAAATACTGGTCCGCTGAGTCATATTGTTTATGCAGCATCATCTGAATGCTGTCCATCAAACGAAAGCAGCAGGTTGCGACGCTTTAGCTATGAATAACAAAATGTTGCGACAAATTTGGCTTATCTAGAGCTAAAGAATTTCAGCGCGAAAACAAGAGATAAAAGTTCTAGGAAGTCAAAACTGATATAAATAAAGTCAAATTAGAAAGAAATTGAAACAGTAATACGAACGAAACCAAGATGAAACAATCTCCACTGCTACAACTGGCAGCACTCTTACTCTGTGCCAGCCTGGTTCATATGGCAAAGGTAGCTTCGCCAGCAGCAGCAAACCTACCAGCAGCAGCAACCCCACCAGCAGCCAACGGTTTACAGCCCGCAGTACTCGCACCACCGTTGCCTACACTCAGTCAGGATCTGAATGAAATCTACAGCATGATACAATTGAAACCGGCACGTCAACTCATGGCACGTTACCTCATCAACGATGCACAATTCCAGGCATTTGTGCGCCTCATCAACTCACAGCAAGCATTTACATTGCGTTGGCGTGTACGTTCACAACCCGAGGTGATAGCATTTATGCGCTGGGTTAATACACAGCTGCTGCTGTCCGGTGGTACTTTTGAAATGGAGGAATCCGAAATGAAGATCAGTCTCATGAATCGTTTTCCCTATTGGTCTACATCGGTTTATGGCTTACAAGGCTTTATATATGAATTGCAAATGTATGTGCCGCAGTATGTAATACGTGGACACATAGATGCGAAAGTCCTACAGAATGGCATCTTTGCGCAATTTTGGGCACGTCTACAAGCATTGCAGCCGGTATACGAGCGTTTCCTGCTTTGGCCAGAGACACAAGCAATACTAGGACAACTACAAGCCGCCGGCATCGATACGAATATGTTGGATCAGTTTGTACGTGACCAGTTCGATTGGTTTGTTTTGCCAGCAACGACGAACAATTTACAGGCAGCGGTTCCTGTTGTAGCTGTGGTGCCAGTAGTGGTCTAAAGCACATAAAGTGTGCTCTATAGCTAAAAGTAATAATCTTTCAATTATTTAGCGCTCCAAAAATATTAACTTGGATTTTTTTTATTTGAATAAAGTTTTTGTTATTTAACTAAAATTGCTTCATTGGTGGTGATGGTGTCTAAGGTGACATTTGTAGGTACAAATCTCACTTTGTACTTACAGTAGTAGGTATTAGGAGTTTAGGATTCAACTAAAAAGCTACGTAATAACAAGTAACGGCGGCGGCGGCTTCAAGCATTTCGTTTCATTAAGGTTTTTTTTCTTTGCTTTTTCTAGAACTTCAGATTACCCAATTGTTCCGATACCTTTTTGGCATTGGCGGCCGGCTTTTTAGCATTTTTAATGGGTTGAAAGCTAGTGCTAGCTTTAGGTTTCTTGACAACTAAATCCTTGTGCAGCTGCTTAAGGCTGTCGTCAGCTTTCTCCTGCTTAGCCTTAACGACTTCCTTGATCTGTAAATGCATATAAATAATTAGCACAATTATGCACAATTTCATTTTATTGTGCTGTTTCTTGCCTGCTTTAGCTTGCCTTGCACCACCTTTGGCTTCTTGTTGCCCTTGTTATTATTTACTTTGAAGATATTCTTCGACTTCTTTGATTTGTTGAGTGCAGTTTTGGTTGCATTCGAGACAGCTGCACCAGCACCGGGCTTCTTTGCATTTGGTTTAGATTTACGTCCCATTTTTAGACTATAAGTAATAAATGGAAGTGACAAAAATGTTTATTTTAAAACGCTTTATTTAAAAATTGATTCACTTTAAGCTTAAATTCTAAATTAAATTTAAAATTCAAATTAAATGCATTGCACTTTGGGGTTTTGCTCGCTATGTTCCAACTCTGCGCTACGCTTACATGCAACACGCTCACTTAATTTTTCACTTTTTGTTGTAGTTAAAATCTGCTGCGTCAGTCTAAAGCTAACACGATACATATCCTTATTCGGCGCTACATTGCGTACAAAATGTATGCCTTCAAGATTGTCGCACAACTCCAAGCCAAGATTGTTTTCAACTAATTGACGTACAAGCGTTTTTGTATCTTCACCCTTTGCAAAGGAGTAAACATGCACTAGCGGATAATTGAAATGCGGCGCCGTGAAATCTAATTCTGCTGCCTCTTCCGCAAAGAGTCCACGAAAAGCATTCAAAAATTCTACAGCCATAGCGGGCAGATTCATTGTAATGTGTATGGCATATTTGTTTTCCTGCTGTGTTACTCTCCAACGTTTTAACAAATCTTGCTTAAGCTCTGCCAATATAAAATCACGTCCATCTTTATTGTACAGCTGTATTTGACTCAAACACTTGTTACGCTTTGCATTGTGTTGCAACCAGTGAAAACTTTCCGGATTCAAATCATTCGCCAGCACATGACAGCGTTTCTTAGCCGCTGGCACACTGAATGGTCCTACGCCGGCAAAAACATCGTAGAGCACATCGTCCGGCTGCAGCAGCTTGACAATGCGTTCGTGTTCCGTTGCGAGGCGTGGATTCCAGTATACTTTAGAGAAATCGAATTCAAATGTAATGCCATTTTCTTTTGTCTCTACTTTATACTCCGGCACGCCGCATATGAGCTCGAACTGAAAGTTGCGATAGGTATTATCAATAGTGGCTGCCTTATTGACCACAGTGCGACAATTGGCCACTTTATCACATAACACCTCACCGATAAGTTGCTTATACGGCAGCAAATGGTCACGCAAATTTAAGTGTACAATGTGGCCAATGCGTGAAAAAGACGTGAGTCCCTCCTCTGCGGTGGGCAGCACACTTTTAAATATCTCATCGGCGCGCCAGTTTTCATAGCGCAACTCAAGTGGATCCACATAGAAATTCGATTCGTCTATATTGTGCAGCGCAAGCGATTCGGCCGGCAATGAGTTCCATGATTTTACAGGCAGCGGATGCAGCAAGATTTCACGTTCGTTATCGCCATTTTCTAGCGCACGCACTGGCCGCAGATGTTCCATTTTGAGGAGCAGCTTCTTGAGCAGTGGTATCACACGATTTGCCTGTTCCTCGCGCACACGCAGTCGCGGTATGGGCACTTGTTTTTTAAATGTTTCACGCTGAAGCACAAGCATGCCACGCACCTCAGTAGGTGGTTGCAATTCGGTACAATCCATGTTACGCCAATAGTGACGCAGGCGACAAAGGTATAGTGGATAGCGTACTGAGTAGAAATTTTGTTGGATCGATGTAATTATGCGAGTGCTGCTCTCGATGGCCTTGTGCAGCAACATTAAGTGAAAATTGTACGTAATTGCTTACTAGCGTGCTTTAAAGTAGCGCGCAATTGTGCATATTGAGTTTTATTTCATGCTAAACACAAGTAAAACTAAATTATAACGCAATAGTTAACTAAAAATTAAAAATTTGTTTGCTAATTCTACTCACATAAACGCGTGCAACGAGACGAGTAGTAATTTATGAAATACACTAAAAAATAACAACGCTATGCTATGCTGAGATTTATGTATGAAAGTGGTGCTGTGCAGCACTGTTTAACAGCTGTTTTGTCAATTGGCATGCAACCAACAGCTGTTTACTATTTACAAATGCAGTCGCTGGTCGCCACAGAAGAATTTACGCAAATTAAACCAAAAAATGTGTATTTAAGGTAAAATTTATATGGTGTGTGTATGAAATTAGTTTAAATATGTAGTTTACAGTCCGACAGCGCTTGTAGCATTGCGTCATGTAGAAGTAGAGCCACTGCGTGCTGGTTTAAAACGCACGTTAGTCGAACACACTGCAGAGGAGACACAAGAGCTACAAAATAGTTATGGTATGTATTATTATTTAAATAAAAAGCTAATATAATACATAAAACCATATTTCACACAGCTAAATTACGCGCACAACTAACAGTGCCACGCATAGAACGACTTGCTGGACGCGCAGTGGCCACATGGCATGCGGAGCAACAGGCAGTGCAAGTGCTACGCAAGGATGGAAAATTTGAACACTTTGGTTATAGTTGCGATGGCAAAGAGTATTTGGAATACTATGAGGCTATGTTTCTGTTAGAACTGGTGTGTACTATAAGCTACAAATAAAGTCTACGCTCTATTATAAAACACTTTATATTTCAGGATCGTTTGCAGCTGGAATATTACGGACGCATTGTTTCAATAGAGCAAGCCTATTTATTACTACTAGGCGAATCGGCCACACCAAAACACAATGAATATCTCGTCTATTCGCAACTAACACGTGTCGGTTATATTGTCGTCAAGCATAATGATGTACAGCAAATGCAGACGGCATCAACGCCAGTTACCAGCACCGATTGCATTTGGGCACTACTGCGGCATAATTTAAGCGGAAAACGAGTGCCGGAAAATATACTTAATTCAGTGCATTATGCAAAAATAAATGCTGGCATGGAAAGCACAAAGCAATGCATAATGAAACAAATTGCTTGTACAGAACAGGCAGAGGAAAAAGTAAATTTCGCTTTTGTTCTAACAAAACGTAAGGCTCCAACAGAAGACACGGCCAGCTCAAGCAAAAAACCATGCATGGAAACAAAAAATATAAATCAACAGCAATGCAGTCTGGTGGATTTTCTAATAAACGAACCTGAATATGAAATGTTTGAGCACATTTTTACAAAGTTTGATATAATACATTTGCAACAAACGTATAATAATGATGATAGTAATGAAGTTTGCCGTGAACTAAAAATTAGCTTTGACGTGCATCTACACAATGACGGCTATCGAAAACGTATACCAAAACCACCCGCATTTCATGTTGTTGTACTTAGCACACAAGAACCATTTCCAACGCATGCTGAGATTGCGCGTTGCCAATACAAACAGCAGCAATTGGCACATACAGCGCCGCTGTTAATCATCAGCGTTAGTGAATCGAAGCAGATACAAGCATTTATATACTACATTAGCTGAGTGATATGTTTCCACAATCATTTATTGTACATTTGTAGTTAATTTATAGCGACAAAAATGTGTTAAGTTTTATACATTAAATATAAAATATTAGCTAAGGTGTGCTTGAAAAGTTTTTGAATTCTGGGTAAAAAAAAATACAACTAAAGAACGTTCTTTAAGGCACTTTATTATAACATATATTTTCTTGTCCAGCCGTTTGTTAGCCAATCGGACAGAAAACTTTTATTACTAAAATAGAATTAAAATCTAAAATGAGATTTATTGCGACTGTTCAACAATTGCTCTACTTCCTTTTTATATATTTCTATGTATTTCTGGACTATAAAAAAAGTTTAAATTACTTGATTCCCTTGATAGTTGTCGATGGTTACGTACTTTTATATTTTTAATATGCTGCAGGATGTCAGAACATCTGCATGTGATTGTTGTTTTGATTCTTAGTTACTCGATTTATTTTCCGATAGGTTCAACGTACGGCGTTTTATAAACGCCTTATAATAATCGACAAATTTTTTTATTTTTGCCAATGCTTTGTCCGACTGCTTTTTAAGGTCGTAGCGCATAGTTGGATTGCTATCGATGCGCATCGCCAACAACGCTACATGCGTATTCGCGCGTGGACACAAAATTTGAATATCGTACGTAAGCTGCTTATACTCTTCATCAGAGAGCGGTTTGGCCTGATTCTAAAAGAAAACTCAATGATCATAAAAAAACTAAATCGTAGAAAATTTTTGATGTCTACCTCCAGCGCAACTTGCATCAATTTATGTTCAGCCAATGATAAAACCGTCTGTAATACTGGTGGTAGCGGCGGATTTTCCGGCGGCGGCTCTAGTGGAAGTGGTGGTTGAATGCTACAATAGAGGGATTATGTTAAATTTTAGTTAATAAAATGTGCATATGTTTTTGACAACGTACACTGCTAGATCTTCCTGTGGTAGTGGTGGTGGCGAAGGCGCCTTTGGTGGCGAATTTGGCGGCAAAGGCGGTTGCATCAGAGCTTCTTCAAATAAGGGAGTTGATACAAATTGTTCTGACTGCGATGCCACAACAGTCTGCACACATAATAATGTCGATGGCGCATCGAGCGGTATCGGCAACGGCGGCACGACAGACTTTCCAGTTAAAAGTGTCGGTGCCTGTTGAGGTAATTGAGATGTTGTTAATTGTTTCATTTGCGATGTCACAGCAGACTGTCCAGTTAAGAATGTCGACGGCGATTTGAGCGGCAACGATATTCGCATACTTGGTTGTCCAGGTAAGGGTGTTGGCGGCAAAGGCAGTGCCGCAACAGTCTGTTCAATTGCAAATTTTAAATGGGATATTGACGGCGAACAGAGCGGCAATGGTGGTGCAACAGCCGACGGTTGTGTTAAGTGTCCCGGCGGTGAGTTAGGCGGTGGAGGTGGCACCAAAAGTTTTGTCAACGGCGCATAGAGCGGTAACGGTGGAGGCACGACAGCTTGACTAGATACCGGTCTTGGCGGTGTGTTAGGCTGCATTATAGAACTCTGCCTAGGTAATGGAATACTTTCAAATCGATTTGATTGTGATGCTACAGAAGCCTGTACAGGTAAGAATGCCGTCATTGCATAAAGCGGCGAAGGCGGTGTCACAGTACTCCTTGCAGGTAGTCCAGGCATTAAAAATGTGTTTGTTTGCGATGCCACACGCACTGGTGGCAATGGTGGCTCTATAACATTCCTTACAGACAAATCTTTTGAATGCAATACAACTGCAGCTTGAGACAGCGGGTTACGCGGTAACGGCGGTGGTACACCAGCTCGCGGCGGTGAGTTGGGCGGCAATGGCGGTGTTATAGCAGCATGTACAGGTACGTATGCCGACGGCGAATAGAGTGGCAACGGCGGTGCCACAGCTGTCTGTACAGTTATAGGAAGTGGCGTAAATTGCTTTGACTGTGTTGCATCAGCAGCCTGTCCAGTTGTTAATGTCGACGGTGAGTTAAGTGGCAAAGGCGGTCGGACACTTGCATGCGGTGGCGAGTTAGGCGGCAGAGGGGGTGCTTTTAAGGCCTGTACAGCTAAAAACTCCGATGATGAATAGAGCGGCAACGGCGGCGGTTCATATAAGGATGTCGGTGGCAAAGGCGGCGCCATCACAGCCTGTTCTGATAATGTATACGAATCAAATTGAGACTGCGATCCAGAAGCAGCATGTAAGAATGTCGACTGAGAATAGACCGGTAATGGCGGAGGTATACCAGTCTGTGGAGGTGTGTTAGGAGGTGGAGGTGGTGCCAAAGCGTACTGTACTGGTACGAATGTCGCCGGCAAATAGGGGGGCAACGGCGGTTGTATACGATTTTGCGGCGGCGAGTTTGGTGGGAGAGGCGGTGCCACAGCAGCCTGTGCAGGTAAGAGTACTGGTGCAAATTGATTAAACTGCGGTGCTACATAGGCCGTGCTCGGACTTTGAGATACATCTGCCAGCAGATTTGGTCTCACAATATCCGTTAGTTGCGACATACCCTCTGGTTTATCTAGCGGTAATGAAGCTTGCTCATTAGGTTTTCGGATTTTTTTAGGCACACGTTTGGACTGTAAATTTGGTGCCGGATTTTTTTTAACAACATTCTTCCCTTCAACATTTTGGTTGCGTTGTTGACTTATAGTCCGACGTGGTGGTGGTGGCCGCATCTTATTTTCGTTGTGCTCATGTGTAATCCGTACTGATAGCCTCCGCTTTCTTCCATTTAATAAAACTTCCGGCTTGGGCATCAATCTCAATTTCTGTTCAACAAACTCCTCCAACTTTTTACCATTTTCATAGACTTCACTGCCTCGCTCATTAAAAGTATAACAATTTTTAAACATTTGCTGAAAATCAGTTACGGCTTCCTCCCCGCTCACATAGTAGTTGTACACCAGACGTTTTTGAATTGTGCCAAGATCCATTGGATTTTTTATTATTTCATAGTAAGTTGGAATACATAGTTTCTCCGCATCAACCGGCGCTAGAAAATCGCAAGCATAGGCGGATGCGCGAATTTTCTTTATATTATCGGACAGATATTTTAACTGATTTGTTTTCGCAGCCTTGATCTTTCTTTCATATTCCGGCTGCACCTTGTTCAAGGATTTTGGCGTGCACGAACGCAGTCTACGCAGGGATACCATTTTATTTTATTCAAAGTATTGATCAACGGTGGTCATTCCAACTATTTGGTTTCGTATGGGTTTTGCGTTGAAAGAACGGTTCGTGTTCGGAGATGCTGTATGCTTTACTGAACAAAATAGTTGCCAATCAGACAAGTGAAATATTTCAATGCGGGATTTCAAAATTAAATTTTATTAGTGATGGGTAATTTACGAACGAGAGGGCAACTCTATAGAAAAATCCGTAGTTTGAAAAAAAAAAAAAGCTTTTTTGAATTGGGTGACATTTGCACATTTTAGACACCTCCAATATGCGTCTTCTCTTATGATTATATTAAACATATGATGATCTACGGAATAGCGGTTCAAAATTGAAGTTCATAACGGGCATATGTTGGAACTTCTACAGAATTTTTGCCACCTACACGAGCCACATTGAAACCTCCACGTATATCCAAACTGTCAAATCAGACCTTGCAATCATTTGAGTGATACTAAGTGCGGCCTCCCCCTGGCGTATACATGCCACACACACACGCGTGCTAAGCAAACAAATGAGGAGAAATTTAAAACAAATAAATATTTTTTGCTACATTATGTTTAAACTAACTAATCAAAAAATAGAAAAATGTAAATTCTGGTATATATAAAAAAAAAAAAAAAATTCAAAATTAAATCGAAAACTATTGTATAAAACCAAAGGCAAATATTGCGCTTAGCTTTGACGGAGAGCTTTTTCGCACATGCCACCGTCCGCCTCTCCGCGCAGACGCAGAAACTTTGCATCAAACGCCGAAAGCTTCTGTGGTAGTCAATTGAATCGCAACGCATCAGTCGTAAAGAGCACACGCTGCTGCACTGAACCAGTTTGGAAAAATTGGCGTAGAAAATTAACAATTTGGGAAATATTGGCGTAGAATATTAGCAAGCAACAACCGTAACAACAACAACAACGCAGGAATAAAAGCGCGCTTGATTTATCGCAACTGACTCGTGCTATCGTGTGAAACAACAACAACAAAGTTAATAAACTTATAGCAAATCGCGCATAAGAAAGTGAAAATATCCGCTCAGGCAAACGTAAACATTTTCAATTTCCTCAACTCAACTTATCTACATATATATCATCATGGTAAGTGTAGTTGTGTGTGTGTAAGAGTAGTGTTTTATTGCCAAAAAAAAAAAAAATTAAGAAAAATAATTTCGCATTTTATTTTATTTTTAGTTACAAAATTTGTTTTTATTGAGAATTTCTTACAACTAAAAAAAAAAAAATACCTCTTTTGAATTGAATTTATTATTTTAACCTTTTCCACTTTCCGTACCAATCCATCACCCCATCCATATCCACACACACACATATAGCCACTCATTCCGCAGATTTTGTTGCATATTCACTTTGCCTTGACCTTGACCAGATTTCCGCCGAGTTGCAATCATTTTCATTTTGGCACGTTTCTTTCCTAATTTTTTTTTTTGTGTTGTTGCCTTTAGTGCGTTTTTGACCTTCGAACTTTCCGTTTAACAAGCACACTGCACTCTAAGTGCTTGCGGGCATACTTGTATCGCTTAGATTATGTCACAGGTGAAACTGTTTAATGCATATTAATCCATATTTGTAGTAGCAACTTGTTTTTGTTTGACAAGCCTCCACTTAAGTCAGATTCTAAAGTGCAATTACAGTCGCACAAACGCGTAGAGTTACCATTGCTGCCGTTTTCTACATATTCACAGTAGTTATACATCGAGAAGCTAAAACGCAATTAGAACTTGTATTAAATGTTATAAAAATTTAGAAAATTAATGACACTAGCAGATGAGTATTCTAGTTCAGATATTATAATCAAAACAAATTCCAAGTTATCGAACTAGTTTTGGTTAATTTTTTAGTCTATATACCAAATATCAAATATTTAAAAAAAAGGCTTCATACATATATTGCTTCATTAAAAAACGAATAAAATTTATACCAATTTATATATGTACATATATACATATATATATATATTTTATTATAACCCACCCAATTTTAAATTTTTAATAATTATAATAAAATATTAAATATTCAATTGTTGCTTTCTGTCGTTTTCCATAAAGTCCTGAATAGTAATCATAGTACCATATGTCTAGAATAATTATACAAAATTTTAAGACAATTAGAGTATTAGTCTCGGCGATAGAGCCAGTTAGGGCCGGTGTATCGCATGTACATATATTGAGGAAGCTGCTTAGCAACTGAAAACTTTATTCTCCATTTTTCTGTTTTTAAAGTTGATTGATATGACTACTCAAAATGATATGGTTTAAATTTTGAACAATTTTTCAAGATAGGCATTTCACGAGGCAACATGTGGTGCCAATTTAACCAAAAATAATACCCTTTTGTATACAACTCTGTCAAGCATGACATACATACATATATCTAATGAATGATATGAATCTATAATGAAGCGAAGGAAACTTTATGCTGAAAGATCTCGATGACTTAATTTTAAAAATTTTAAAGTGAAAATTTTATAAAACTCTAATAGACCCGCT
This sequence comes from Leucophenga maculata, assembly GCA_035044805.1. Classification (NCBI taxonomy): domain Eukaryota; kingdom Metazoa; phylum Arthropoda; class Insecta; order Diptera; family Drosophilidae; genus Leucophenga; species Leucophenga maculata. The sequence goes on along the minus strand of JAWNNP010001005.1, from coordinate 778,970 downwards.
TTAGTGACACTCGTTATAAGACAAATCGATTGAGTTTGATCTGTGGAGCACCACAAAGGAGCAAACATGAGTAAACCTATGAGCAGAGACAGCGAACCAAACCGCTCGTTGGTTGAGCGAAGAGCAAGTCGAGCAAAAACAATGTTTGAGTGTTTTTTCAAGACAGTTTCAAATAATATGCAAAATAGAGACCACTTCTGATTTTAATATAAAAACATATGAGTAAGCGGTGGGTTTGTTTGTGGTCTACAGCAAAAAGTGGACACGGCATATCAGTGTCGATATTTGCTGGCAGTAAAATAAAAAATCGTCACGAAAATTGTAATACTTGTGTTGCAACGGATATGATTATGTATATCTCTCTTTCTCGTTCCTTTTGTTTCGGTTATTTAGAGTGAATTGCCTGAGCACGTCACGAAACGGTAACTCCAAACCAAAACTCTTCTGTTTTATTGTTAGCTTCCCCAACGGCAGGGGTAGCATAGCGACATGAAGATTATTTTATGAGGACAGGCAAAAAGATAATGAAGGAGTTTTCGAGCACTCCATCGATATAAGCACGATGAGACATATAAAACCGATTTTGTTAGATGACGATCTAGCGCCTCCTACATCTGTATAAGCTGAAGGCACTATTTTGATATGAATATTTCTAGAATCTGCATTTTTCATTAATTTTCTTTCTAGTATAGCAAGTTTATCGAAATGAAAATTTAATGCACCATAAATTCTAATACTAAAAAGAGCTCTTCTTGTTACTGATTATGGGATAAAGTTTTAATACTCTCTTTCCCGGAGTGCTCCACCAATTTTCACATCACTTACTTAAAAAAAATATATAGGTTAGGTAGTTTGTTGGCTATAGATATTGTAATACCTTTTTATATGACTGCTGCAATAGTTTTTGTAGTTCTTTATTTGCCAGAGTATTTCTATATAGAATTATTCCGGGAAATAAAGAACTGCTGTGTTGTACAAAGTGTGAAAACTGTATGCTTTTGATTGATTTTTAGTCCGAAAGTCTTTTGTATGGAAACTATATCTTCTAGTGGACACTACACGGTGATGCTTATAAAATTCTTGCTAATGGTTATATAAAGTCTCCATGCCAAGGTTCTTACAGATTGAGAGAATGAAACGTGTATACGTGCAAACGGAAAGACAGACCCACGAATATGGTGGTAACAAGCTTATATAGACGAACAAAAATAAATACTCAAAACTAGCTCAAGATAAATTTGAATTTTGAACTTTGCTGGTCAAGATATGATATTTCCTCATATCAAATTTTTCGAATCAATATGCCAATTTTTCAGTTTTAGATGCCTTCATATAATTCAATACACAAAGTTGATCGAAAATTGGCTCATTTTGATCCTTTCGAAAATATAACATTTTTTTGAGCGGATGTAAATTAATTGTAATAGTCTATCATATGGTGTAATGGGTTACTTTTAGACACATTTTATTTAAAGAAAATAAAAATCATCTCTCAATATGTTGAATGCAACTTCAACACAACTAAATGGTCACTCTATTACGCATACACCTAGTAACCAAGTCAGAACCAAAACAAAATAAAGTTTTTCTATGACGTTTGCAAACATAAACAACAAACAAAGCCAACAAAAGCTGAAAGAATTCCATAAAATTTAAAAGATTTCCATAAAAATTGAATGCTGTCTAATTCATTGTTATTTTTTGTTTATTAACATTTTTTGTTTTTGTCCCGGTTCTAAGAACATAAATTCGATCATAATTACAACCGGCAACTTTTCGAAATTGCGACGAAAAAACCCACAAATTTCAATAGTCATCGCGTCCAGTTATTATTGTTTGCTTACTCTTTAAATTCCCCCAAAAATTAGCAAACCAAATTAGTACAAGTTATTATTTTTTTTTTTTTTTTTGTTATACTATCTAAGCACGAAAGTTGAAATTTCACATTCCAAAGTATTTTTTGACGTCAAAATTGCAAAGATTTGCATAATTCAAACGAGTCACTGGCGACAGTCGGGAGAAGCTGTCGCGACAGTCGCTGTTGATCAACAGCAATTTTATTATGGAGATGGAATTGATGTTTTTTTTGTTCTTTTATAGTATCAAAGATTTGCGCTTCAGTTGTTGATGACTGGTTAAGAATACTAGATCGCGACTATGTATTGCAAAAAACTAAGTTTAGACTGGCGCCAAACTGAATGGAATCGCAGAATTCTTAACGGACTTCAGTTTAACTTGTGAGTTCCGTTTGTGTGGTAGTTTGATAATTAAAAGAAAAAAAATGAAGAAGTTAAATTAAAAAAAAAAACACACACACAAAGTCAATTAAAGTTGTTAATTAAAAATAAATTAAAAAATAAAATGATTTATTTGCTAAATATTTGACAACTTTATATGGCGTCCGTGCGGGGTACATAATATAAATTTAAATATTCTGCAAATAAAATGCGCGATTTTATCGATGCTATCTCTAAGCCGATTAGTGACATTTAATAGTGCAATTAAAGTTGAAACCGTGTATAAACTGTATAAACACACACATTATTTGTGTGTGTATAAACCACTCAGCTATATGACCATTAAATTCGATTAAATATAATAAAAATAATAACTAAACCACGCGCAAAGGTTGAAAGCTCTTTGAAATGTCAGTCATGCGTTGTGGTTTGAATTTTCATTTTAATTATTTAATCAGCGAAAATAAAACAAGTGCTGAACTGGACATACACTTAGGGGTAATCAATATGACTATCAACAAAGACTACATATAATATGTAACTGGAGCGCAATAAAGAATGACAGAAATTAATTGAATTATTTATAAAGAAAAATATACGTGGGCCGTTGCTAGTGGCACAGGTCAGTAATTTTTTTTTATTTTTTTACAAAAGTTAGTTATACGCGTGTAAGCGTTTACACTATGAAAAATTAATAGCTTCTTTAATATATATTATTAAATTATAGCGTTCATTCAAACATTGTTTCACTGTATTTTATTTTTCGAAAAAAAAAAATACGTTGACATTCAGCAACGCATAAAGTCAATGATCGACCGAGCCGTTTTGTTCAAGAAAATATTATTTAAAAAAATATAAAAAAATACGAAAAATGAAAATAAAAACTCGCACAAAAAATTGCGTAACAAAACATTTTCATTTTATATAATTTTTTTTTTCGCCATTGAAAAGAAAATGTGTTATATTTTTTATTTTCCACAATATTTTTTCTTTTCAACATTATTATTATTCCGCATTAAATTATTAGTTCAACGCCACAAATTCTTTGAAATGTTTAATTATAAAATGGCTTAACTTGAAACAGTCCAATAAACATTTGCAGACAGCATATAAATATTTGGACCAGTTTTCGTTGATTTTCATATTAAACATGGTTCGCCAATGTATTAAATTCTATGCGCCATAAATTTTATTTAATTCGTATTTTTTTAGTGGTCTTCCAAACGAACTACTTTGGAGTCATCTTTTAAATAACACTATAATTATTTTTTTTCCTGTATAGTTTGCGAACTAATATTTAACTAAATAATATATATTTAAAGAGCTAATATCGAAATAAATAAGCTATTTAAATGAGAAATAAGTTAAAACGTTAATGGTGGCTTCTCTTCAACATACCGCTGATATATATATCACATATATATACCAATGGGCGTTGTCCCCACAAACCTACAGCCCACGTTTAAGATGGGCTCTTTAGTTGCTATACGTTTTGAAATTCTGTGGAAATGGGACTCAGTTCATTCAACAACATTTAATGTTTTCCTCACTTTAAAAGTCCATACATATGATCGCGTCATGGTGAACTGGATTATTATGAAAATAATCGCTTGAATGACCTTGCGATGTTCCTTAATTTTGCAGAACACTATTCAATTGTTAAATTTTTAGCGGTCTGAATTTTGATAAAAAGCTTTCACACATATATCTGTCTCCATTTCTCAGATACGTTATAAATTGGTACATATTTTAATAGTATTTATAATGCACCCTACTTAGAACCTATTGGTACCTACCTAACTACTGTCTCGTGGTTAGTAGTTAGGCAGGTATTTTCTTCCTTGGTTGGTAACACTGTTCTTCATTATGATCCCCATTTTTAGCGTGATCTATCTACTTTTGGGTTTACAGTAGATGTTTAAGTCAGTTGATATCAGTACTGCTTGCCGATTTTTTATAATCGTTGCGAACGAAATTTCGTGTGCTGATATATTGAAAATGTTGCAAAAAAGCTTTTGGTGAATCTGCTCTATCAAAAACACACACAAGTGGTGTAAAGCATTCAAGGATGGTAGGACGCAGTTATTTTCACTCTTGGTTTCACCTCAGTTCAAATCATAGGTTTTAATATGTTAGATTATACAAAAACTTTTACAAAAATACTCGCGCAAACGATGGTTTGGCGCTCGAGCAGGGACTTTAATGTTTGTTATTTTTTTGTGGCTCTTGTTTATATGAATTTACGGTTTATTATACTCGTTCTGGATGGCCTTCAACGTATGAGACTGATGATAACGTCGTTAAAGTGAAGAAGATCGTTGCAGAATGAAACCATTTGAGCTATGTTGTCATATATTGGAGATATCACATGAGAGCGAATGTACATTATGTACTAAAAATTGCGTCTGGCATTGCTTGAAAATTTGTTTGGATAAAGAAGAATTTTCTGAGCTGAATTGGTTGACAGATCGCCATCAAAATTAAGGACAGAAAAAAAATTACCTGCCTAACTTCCTGAAAGACAGAAATAAAGCAGGTACACTGCCAATGCAAGTCCAGAGTGGATCGACAATGATGTGAAAAAATAGAACGCATTCTTCAAGTCGTTATCGTAGACCCATTAAATTACTCTGTCAAAAAAGAAAAAGCAGATTTGGGTTAATTAGGTTGATTAGGCAACATAAAAAGTCAAATTGACAATATTAAGCCAACGAAGATATAAATTTATCATCACTTTCACTTAACAATGATTGATGAAAAATTTGCTGGCATTATTGCGGAATCATCTCGGCAAAGTCGTATTACCAAAAATCATAAATGACTTAATTTATATTAAAATTCTTTCTCCAAAAGAAAATTTGACGATCAGGTGTAATCTTGCTTACCGTGTGGGCATAAGGTGCACACAGATGCGTTTCGTTCTTATTCCTTGAAATTCAAAAACTAAAAGAAGAAAACTGATCTCTTTCATCTTAGCATTGAATATAGAACAAAAAAATTTAACAAATTGAATAAATTTAGTTTGAAGGTGTTTTTCTTAACTACATATAAACGATAAATATATTGTTTTATATTAATAGCACTCACTAATTACTATAAAATACAGGAAAAGAACATAAAAATCAAGGTAAAAGATTTCTTGGGCAAATTGCCAGCTTCAAAGCGCCTACGGTGCCATTTCTGCAGGGCCTCTAACTAACTAAAAAAAAACAACTAAATTATTTGCAAACAATAAATCTTAATTTTTCAATTTCTAACACATAATTCGCTCATAACTTAGCTATTTGTGTAATAGATTTTAAAAAAATATTTATATAGTTCTCTGCTGTAGATACTTTTCCAAGTAAGATACTCAACACATACAAAATTACAAAACATTTTCCCCCGCGTATGGCCATGATTTTGAACTTCGAAAACTGCTTTTCATGAACACAAAATAAACATTTACACGTGTTTTGTGTAAAAATATTATTTTTGTTTTTGGATATTGTACAGAAACGAACTACGATGAACATCCAAAGTATCTTTACTGCAAATATTTTTTCAACGAACAGCGCTTGTTCGCAGCACATTAGATCATTAGAAAGATACACGATAAATCTGTATTATTTTCTTAGCACTTTTACAAATGAAATGTTTTTTTGTGCAAATAGTACAAACGTTAGAGAAATTATAAATAAAATTTTATTTAATCAAAGACAAAACAAATCGAGCCAATCACATAGCAAATCAATCAATGAAACATTGTTTGATTTTATCATAACAAAACATGAATTACGCTGTTAATTTTTTGTTATAAACAAATATTTATTTATAGAGCTCTATTTCTTTTAAACAAATTACACACTATTTGCAGTCAAATGTGATCTAATGTGATGTACAATTAGGCTTAATTAAATGCGTAATTGATTAGAAATTACTTTCGATTTTATGAATTAAAGGTACTGCAAGAAAAATTAGCACTTCATAAAATGCGTAAAAAAATATTTATTTATTTTCTCTTTGTTAAATTTGAGTTGAAACAAACAAAAACAGACATTAAAATAGATGAGATACAATTTAGTACGTGTTTTCGAATTGTATCTAAAGATATTCTATTTTAGCTGCCAGCAGCCTTTCCGCATTGTCGCAACTAAGAAACATTGTATCTTTTATGTTGTTATAGTATATTTATTTTATTGTGTATTTATTTTCGAGAAAATTTTATAGTTTCGATTGTTCACTGCTGTAGATACATTTTTTTTCGTTTAAAATATCTTTTATGCATTCTTAAGCTTATTGCAAGCGCAAGTTCTAGCAAATATTTGATAACAATTCAATAAAATGAGTAATTTTTTTAAATTTTTATAATAGCTTTTAGCTGAGTGATTGTAAAATAGCATAAATTATAGTCCATAATTTAGCCGCTATCAATACTCACTACATAGCTTTTTATTTTAACCGAAACCCGCGAGATTAGATACTAGTGCTTTCTTGGTTACTATTAAACCAATTCATAATTTTTCAAGTTTTCTAATAAAAATAGTAAAGCTTATGGAACCATAAGCATATGTCAAACGGTGCCATGAAGTTTGCTTCGTTTGAGAAATATACAGGAGAAAATTTAAATTCGTTTTTGAAAAGTTTCATGGAATCAAAATCATTCGAAAAACATTCAATGAACCGAACCAAGAGACATCTTCCTGAATATGTTATTTTTCTTCTTCTTTTTGCGTTTACTACTAGATTCCATTGCAGAGAATAGACCCCGCATTTTTGTGTATACCTCTAGGAACAAATATGGAAAGCATAGTTGCACCAAGTGAGGACTTCACAATATTGCAATGAAGCATCTGATTTCACTATGTACCTCCTCCTACCGTCAAATCTGAAGAAATCACACATCAACACCACAATTCTATTTTTTGCCTATAATCTATACACTCTGCTAAAAATATGTAAATCTAAACTAACAGCTGACACTTTCTCAATCCAACTAAAAAAACAAAACCAATTTAATTTTCTCTAAAAACGAACACTAAAACTTCAAATTGCTTAGAAAACTGCTTCGAAAGAAAGCTCGAAACTGAAGTTTTTCGCACTCTATCTACGACATAATAATTGTGAAAAATTTGTATCCCTATAATCTCTTTGTCTACCCCCCTCTGGCTGGGTCAATTCAATACTTTTTGTAGTTGTTCATGTGTCATCAAATGGCTATGAAGAAGGAGGCTAGTAATAAGCTCAAAGCTGAGGAACTGCGCAAAGCGCAACAAGGAGTAAGTACTTCCAGTCTTCAAACTTCGTCATATTGGTGTATTTAAACGTCGTTACTCGAATGCGCTATGAAATATTATTTATGATTCTATGGATTTGTCAAATTATATATGGCTGTAAAATTTATGCTTTCAACCAATCATTTTCGAAATAAATTAAATCAAATTTCGCGCTTTATCTATAATAAAAACTAATGCTGGAATGTATGGAAAAAAATATTAATAAATAAATAAATTAAGCAATTAACCTACGAAGCTAACTGTATGACATATGCTGCATAATCGTGCCTATATCAATATCGATATTGTAATTTATATATTTTTTTCATTCAATTATTGAAGTAATTAGTTGCTATAACCAGGCGTTATCGCTTTGCCTTCTATTTTGTTCCACTTTACAGGTTAGCGTACCAATTGTCTGGGTGCTTGGCGGTCCCGGTTGTGGCAAGGGCACACAATGCGCGAAAATTGTGGAGAAATACGGTTTTACACATCTGAGCAGTGGTGATCTGTTGCGTGATGAGGTGAGTGTATTAAATAGATTTCATTCAAAAAAAAAAAATGGTGACTTAGTTTTTATGCTTAAATATATGTTTTGTCCTCTTCAAAGTAATCCCCTTCAGAAATATAATACTCTTCTGCTAGCGCTTTTTCCAAGCTTCGAAGCACGCTTTTTGGTATGGCCTTGAGCTCTTTCAACGGTCATAATATCCTATGTAGTATCTCTTCAGTCGCCACGATCTTTTTCGGTTTTAGAATTAAGTCACAGAGGACCGTTTGGAAGTAAGCGCATTAGCGTCATGAAAAATCCATGAATTGTTCTGCAACAAATCCGGACGTTTTCTTCGTAGTGCTTCGAGCAAAGTTCGATAACTTAAAGATAATATTCTTTATTGAATCGAAAATAAAAAATTGGCAAAACCTTCATATATGACCGAACTTGTCGTCCTCTCTTGCGGTCTTTGTTCTGCTAGCCTCGACAACTCATGTTAGAAGTTATGAGCCTTTTGAACAAATCTGTAAAGTCACGCTTCTTCTAGTCAATATATATTAATTTCGAAAGAAACTATACTGACACATGTTTTTTGCCCAAAAATCATCCGAAAAAACTTGGCAGAAACCAACCGATATGCCGATATCTTCAACAAATTATCCAATAGTCATTCAATGATTCTCCGTAACAATTTTCTTCACTGATCAACGTTTATTGATGTGCTGGGATGTACGTCCGTCTGTCTGTGCATATGAAAATCAAGAACTTTAAGGTTATGAAAGATAAAACCTACAAGTTTAGATATCATGATTCTCCTATTCCATCTGCAGATCGCTTTTATTCAATAAAAGTGCTAGTCTTCATTTACCTAAGAGGTATTGGCATTCTCCATGCTAAACTACTACTCATTCTGAGTTTTTTGTATGAAACAGTTCGACGTAAATGTTCCATTTAGGTCAAGATCGGACTACTAGAAGGGATAGCCACCATACAAATCTGTCACGCCTTTTTGGGATTTTTATAGATATTTTTTGTTGTTTAGATTAATTCAGCTAGAATCGCCGAGTTTAATGTTTAATGTTCAATTATAGAAAAATATTCCATTGAGTACAAGTCGGACCACTAGCAGAGGTGGTCCTCTAAAAATTGATATAGATATGTCCTTCTAACTGGCTATGAGCAACGATAACTTGGAAATTATAAGAGATATAGCATTCAAATTTGGATGTTACACGTCTTAGATAATGGTTAATGAACGTGCCAACCTCTCTAAGAGGTAGTGTCCATTTAAATCTGCGTCTCCTTTCTGAGTTGTTGACTAAAAAAATATTTGATTTTCTTTTTCTTCCAATTAAAAATAGCAAATTGTGCTTATCTTACCTAAATTATAGGTCCAAATCAGACCACTAAAAAGGATATCTGCCAAACAAATCTGTCCACTTTTTTATTTTTATATTTTTCTGATTTCTTGTTTTTTTAGCCTCATAGATTTATTACTTTAATATTTCAACACATTTACAGGTTGCCTCTGGTTCAGATAAGGGACGCGCACTACAGCAAGTCATGAGCACCGGTGGTCTTGTGTCAAACGATGAAGTTCTAGCTCTGCTGGAGCAGGCTATTGCACGTAAGAAGGGTGTATCGACAGGTTTTCTAATTGATGGGTATGTAATATAAATTAAAAACAATTAAAGAGAATTTAATAAATAGACTAAAATATTTACAGCTATCCACGTGAAAAGGATCAGGGTGTTGCCTTCGAGCGCCATATTGCACCCTCCGATTTGATATTGTATTTCGATTGTGCGGATGTAAGTTAGACATTTTTTAATAATAAAATTATATTTAATACCTTCTCTACACCACATAGGACACCATGACGCAGCGCATTTTGGCACGTGCTGCCGCCTCAGCCATTAAGCGTGCTGATGACAATGAAGAAACCATTAAGGCACGTCTTTTAACCTTCAGAAATAACACCAATGCCATATTGTCGCAATATACGGACAAAACTGTAACCGTAAGTAATTGTCATATAATTTATTATACTGATCTCCATTAAAATGCTATACTTTACAGATCAATGCCGAGCGAGATGTTGAAATTATTTTCGATGAGGTTGTACTCGCCATCGATTGTATACTGAAGAAGAAAGCTGTCGCTGTCAATTGCTAAAAATAAAAAAAATTAAATCTGTCGATTATGCAACTTTTTTTAAATAACAAATTTATGTACATGTTAACACCAAAGATCAATGAATACAAATTTCACTTGAATTTAATATATATACTATATATTTATACTATATGAAACTACCAACAGACCAAAGATGCACTATATTTTAATACATAAATAATTCTATTGGCAGTGCTAGGAATTACACGTAATTAATTATATTTATTAATACAACAAATTTAAATAATAACTAATTGAAAAGTGCTTTAATTAACAATAATTTATTTATATGACAATAAAATGAAATGTGTAAATTATTTAATTGTGGAACTAATGCGCTACCAATTAAAATTATGATGTGTGAAGTCCACCATAAAAACAATGCTCAACGCACAAACTTTGGACATTGAAATGCTTTTCCGAATTTTTTTTCCAGACAATTTATTTAAATTAAATATTTTCCGCACTGCTGCCCACAACCTTTTCAACGAGTTCTCAAGTTTTAAATTTAATTTTGTTTGTAAATATATGCCGACATATAATGTGTAGTATAGACGCGATATTTTTAATTTTTTAATTTCCGCTTTTTATATTTAAATCTTTTCGCGATTTTAAGTGCAGTATTTATTAATTAGTTGATTTAACTAAATACAGTTAAGTGTCGGTTGGCAAGCCATTAATTAAAAAAAGGTGCTGAATAAATCTTCTTTTTGTTCGTTTGTGCCTGAGCGATTATGGAAGACAGATTTAATTGAGGCGCAGTAAGAAAATATAGAAGGGCCTGCGATCACGTTTTTTTGAAACAATAATGTGCCTTCGATTACATAAATTTAATTTGAATATCGTTAAATCTGCCATTAATCACTGTAATTGATTTGCGAATTTGTTATTCGGTTTACAGAACGTGTTACACAATGGAATTCTGGGTTTGATTATGGAACATTTTTTTTTTTTGTAGTTTGCTGAATTTGGAAACTGAGTAGTGACTGCTTTGCATGTGAGATGTACTCCAACACCAGTCATATCCACTGCTCACCTATAGCTTCAGAAGATTGCTGGAAGAGTCGTTAGAGTATGGTTGAGAGGGCTTCGGCTCGTATCACCTTCCCTAATTATCACTGTAGATGTGGCGGCAACGTGCTACCCCGCGCAGTGAGGATAATTGTTTGTGACAAGAAATTAGAACTTTTTAGGCGCATAGAAGTCGTCAACGTCTTAGACTCTCAAGCTGCCATATATGATACTTTATCATTGTCAAACACATACAGGCCGCTTCAGCTTATTGTACAGACTCACACCTGAGCTCCGCAATTTATTAAGAGACAAGCGTGGTCTCCGCTAGATCTACTCATGTTCTTTCATCGAATCGACAAGCCGCTGATCAAGTGCGTTAACGTACAAAGAAGCCTTTCTTTCTCTGGAAAGCCACTAGGAGTACAAAACGCCTGGTTTTACGACAATCGACATAGCCTTAATGGTGATTGGTGTCGTTCAGATGCTGAATAAACTGAATTGTTTGCCGAACACCTTGAAAAAAATCAGCCGCATGATAATGCTTCTCACACCAAAACCACAGCCGCCATAAAACACCAAAATATGCGGAAAAGCCCCTTTCCGTGGCAACTTATACAGTCGTACACTTTAGTCTTTGCCGGTGTCCTGAGCATGATCCCGAATTCTTCCGGTCTCAGTCTCCGGTCTTCGCTAACGAAAGTAAAGTAAATACTAATCGCCGCCAGCATTGTAATCTGCGCAGATGCAGCCCATACCCAAACACACTAATTGAATGGGCGATATATATGCATGTCACAGCTCCCATGTGGAGGTAACTCATTCAGATATGGCGGATGGCCACTTATTCCCACCGCAAAAAGGTGAAGTTCGAAATTCAGTGCTACAAAGGGATCTGCAACTGAAAAAGATAAACGATCAAATATCATTTTAATAATGGGCCGAATTTATGGACTTCTATTGATGACATCCCGGCAAATTACTGTTAATTCTGTTTATTTTTGCTTCATCATTTCAAATAAACTCAAGATTCTATTACACAAACTTGTTTAATTCAAATTTCCAGATTGAATTCTTAATTATTGATTTCAATCACGAAGTCTGTACACGCGATTTTAGCGGGTAGTAGACTATTTGAAATTTTTAATTCATCCGTCGATTTTTGATTTCAAATAATACTTGAAATATTCAAGATAAAATGTTTGAAAAATATTTCAGTATTAAGTTTGGACAAAATCCGCCCCCTTTATAAACACGATTAACAAAATTCGTCATATCTTTGCATTCATTTCAGATAAAGCTATGTAATTTGGAAATAATGGTAATGTGATCAGAGGAAGTAAGATCAATTGGACAAGTGTGAAAAGTTTGGCTATATTATGCGCTGGCGGTGTCGGGGGGTAAGTCAGTATTTTATATGTGTTACTTAATCACGCCCAAACGGCTGAATTGATTTCAAAGAAAGTCCGGTGGCTCTACAATAATGCCATCATTAACTGGTGGTTTCTCTATCGGCGGAATTGTGCGTTTAATCGCTTCCGAAGAGGTTGGAGAAATGACTCCTCCATAATCTCAGTGATGCCTGTTCATCCGTTACCAGATTCTCATTGTCATCCTTACAGAAGGTTACTCCGGGTTTAAAACCTTCAGTCAGACGCTTGACCTTTTGATAGAATTTTCGAGCTTCATTTCTGTCACGTAACATCTCAACATCCTCAAACTCCCGCCTTTCTTGCTCTTTTTTCTTGTTTGAATACTTGACACATGTTAAAAAGGCTTCGAGAGAAATTTATCCGAAGTTTCACATAAAGCTATTAAAAAATTAAACTAAAATGCTGCTGCTCACTTGAACTATAAACTTGTTGCATATTATGACTCATTTAATATAAAAATTGTCTCAGCTGAAACGCGTTTAGTTTCTAGAACTTGTATGTGGTAAATAATCAAATCATGATCAAAAAATTTTAAACACTTGAATCTTGAACTAGAACTTGAAAAAGAACACGCTAGACTAAATCAAGCAATTTAGAGTCCATTATGCACAACTAGAATAATATAAATTGTCAAGCTAACTTGCTGGCAAACATTTTCCTTTACGCCAAGCTAAACAAAGAAAAATAATAAAATATTAAATGTATATAATTAAAATTAAAGCGTATTAGGATGATAAAACGAGTACCTTGCGCAGCAAAGACTTGACTTGAAATTTGGTCAGAAAAAAATATATAAATACAACAACTATTCCGCTCAAATGCCGGCAAAAGCGGTTTGAAACTCCAAGCAACAACGTGCTTACACATGCCAAAATACAGTGGCAAACAACTTAATATGCGAGAATATATACAAAAAAATAGAACTGACATAATTTATAGCAAAACAGAATAGATGACACCAGCACAAATGATTGGCTATCAAGAGGAATATTTCTTATGAAAAAATAACATAATATTCTAATCAATTCTGGTTGAAGAAATTTGAAAACGTGAAACTGGAAAATTAAAACGCGGAACTAAATACCAAATAAAAAAAATGCGAAATTTGACAATTTAAAAGTTCTAAAGTTGCTGCCTATTTTATTTTGGAGTACCTGCTGAAGCATCATCATTTGGAGAAGTGGTTTCAAGCGGTAGCCGTATGAATTATGTAAATAAACTTCGTCGTCATGACAAGCAAAAATTGTTTTTAAGAAATTATATAAATTTTAAACAAATCGTTTCACAGAAAGAAAGCAAGCTTGCTTCCAGGCTATACAATTTGAAACCAGTTTGGTGAAAAATTATCACTGTGCATCAGAAAGAAATATTTTATCAATAAGCAATCAAAAGATCAAGCGCACGATTAAATGCGGGATTTCCTAAAAATCAGCATGACTAAAACTTTTTAATTAAAAATCATCAGCATTTTTTTTCATCATTTCTCATGTAATATTTTTTTAAAGCTTGAGATACTTTTTATCTTTTGTAATTTTTGTTTGCACTTTGCACTTATTAACTAAAATAAATAATACAATTTAATGCTTACAAAACTAGTGAAATAAATTAAGTAGAAAAAATATAAACAAATTTTGAATGAAGTATTTACACAAATATCACACATTTCGAAGTAATTTTCGCATACTCTAAATTTAAATATATGTACCTATATACTATATATAGCATATATCACTAAAGAGTTTAAAGCTTAAAGATTCAGTCAGTCGGAACAGTACGTTCTACATATATGTATGTAGAATACCAACAACAATAATTAAAGTTTTCATTTTGAAACGATTTTCCTAAATAATATTTTCCGTATCTATGCTAGTATGCTGTTGTTGATGATGTTGTTGCTGTTGTTGATGATAATTTGGATTTATAAATTGCTGTTGTTGTTGATGTTGTTGACTGCCAATCTTCTCATCAATCCAATCCAGATAATGTGTAACACGTGTAAATCCTCCAGGTATATTTGTTTCACAACCATCTGCCGGTCCAAAACTTGTTATACCGACTACTGTTTGTGTACCTTTCAAGACCAATGGACCACCAGAATCGCCCGTACAAACTGTCTCCTGTTGCAAACCCTTTGCACAGATGACACCCTCAGTGACGACATCATATTCCTCCATGCATTCAGCATTTGAAATGACACGCAATTCTGTATATTGCATAGCATCAGAATTGTGCATTTCCACAGTAGCACCCCAACCGGTGGCAATAACTTTGGAACCACTGAATGGATCACGACGATTATGACGCGGCAATGTGGCGGCCTGTATACGCGCTGTAAATTCTATACTTTGTGGCAGTTTTACAAGTGCTATATCATTGGCGGCTGTCATGGGATTGAATTGCTCGTGTACAATAAATTTATTCGAGCGCAGCACGAGTCCACCCAGCTGTGCTGTGTCATCGACACTGCGTGTGCCCAGATATACATCGAAGTGTGTAACGCCCATGGTGCAGTGACCAGCGGTAAGTATCCAACGATTATCGAGCAGTGTGCCGCCGCAGAGTATACGTTTGCGCCACAATTGTTTGCCGATAAGCATCACCTGATAGGGAAATGTTTCGATGCGTCCAAATTTGGACTGACCGATGGCATAGCCAGTACTGGGTGTGAAACGGCCTGCGAGTAGCACTGCTATAAGTGCACACAGTGCTGTGCTGAGAGTTCTGTGTAATTGCATTTTATTTGTTTTAATGTTTTTTGTTTCTCAATTTCACTTTTTTATTCACTTTAGCAAAAGTTCTTTGGTTTGAAAACGCAGTTTATTTAAAAAATTTCAATTTAATTCACTTGTTTTCCAAAAAATGTTTTTATTTTTTTTCTTTTCTTATTTTTGTGTTCTTGATGTTTGTTTAACTTGTTGCGCACGCTTCAACGGTTGACTTAAATATAAATCCGTTCTAAGCGTGTCGTGATATTTTATTTTGAAATTCGCGCTCAGACGACGACAACATCGCCGATTTTTGCCGGTCGTCGTCGGAAATTTAATATATCTCTCCTCTCTCCAGCGTTTGAATATTTCGTCACTGTTTTAGCTAGCGTCGTCATCTGTCTTGGAGCGTTTCCATAGCAGGGCTTTGAAGTGGAGCAGAAGTGAAGCTGGAACATATAACAATTTTATAAGAGATATGGATTCTAAAATATTGTTCGTAACACAGATGATTTAAAAAGAAACATCGATCCCGATTTTGAAACTAAAATAATGATTAGAGAATACAAATATAGAGCAGAAAAGTAATCAAATCACTTTCAAAATAGACTCATTTCATATCCCTGGTTGTCTCATCACATCACAACTTGTTATGACGGACGACGACGTCAAATCTTGTTTTTTTTTTTTTTTTTTGGCAATTTCGTCTCATTTTTTTTTATAGTATTGTATTCAAATCAGTTTCACCGCCTTTTTTTTGTCTCTTTGTGATTGTGAATGCTTATCAACGCTTCGCTGGAACTTAGGCTGACCATAATAAACAACATATATATATATATATATAAATATATTATATTTAGTGCAAAGTTTATCAATCATAATTATTAATTTTAAATGTTCTTGAACTCATCGCCTCTAATTTATTATTATGTAACCGTAACCGGAAGTTTTTAATCATTGATGAGTGAAGGAAAACCTTGTTTAGAAATGGGAAATATGTTCTTCAGCTTAAAATATTTAGTAATATGCACCAAGCACTAATTTAATATAAAAACCAAGAAAAAAGTGAGCGCTATGATAATAATATTATATCATATATCAATATGTATATTAGCCCTGTTAGGAGACCCTCGGGCACACAGAAACTTGGGCACGTTTGGAAAACCCAAACAGATAAATGAACACTTCAAACTACTGTGATGTTAATTTGAGTGTTTATGTTTATTCATGTTTGTTGGTGATTATTTGAATATGATGTATAGTAGTGTATGTGATTTTGAGTACAGAGTATCCACCAAGATTTCAGTTGAGCCAAGTCCTCAATGATGTGCTCAAAGTCCTTTTTCTGTAGAAGGTTATTTTCAATGCATATGATCGACAGATTTTTAAGACTCTCTTAATGTGCAATTGATTATCATACAAAGAAATATTCCTATAGCCACCTCCTAATTTGGGAAAGTCAGTATGGTCTTCACTCTAGGCACTCATCTATTCCAAAGTTTCAGAGGAAACTCGATGAGTTGATCCATTTGAATATTTCAGGACATAAATATTGCAGTGTGTCTTTTTACCTAGTTCTGTCGGCTCCTGCTGTTAGTGATTCAATTCTTTCCACTCTCTATTGTCCTAATTGAGAGACTTGATTCGCTTTAAGAGTCAGCAGCGCCGGAGATTTATTCGCACCCACCTTCCAGAGGATAATGATTTGTGGCATCGCACTAGTCAGCTACTAAAAGTTGCGCTTAAAATCCAGAGAGAAGAGTATTTTGAGAGAAAACTCGAGGCAATGGATTACACAATAGACACCGGATACTCACTGTGGAAGCCGTTGAGACATGTGCCGAATAAGAACGCATCGGGCGTAGTATGCAGGTCAGATAAGGAGAATGCAGAAACTACACCTTGAGAACCGGTTTCTGTCTTTCAATACAGCGGTAATGGAAACGGAAAGCCCTCTGGATACACCCTTACATATGGACCTGCCTATCATGCATATAAGAGTAGAAGAGGTAGTCGATGCTATTAAACGTTCCGAAGAAGAAATACCAGGGATTTGACAGGATATGTCACATCATCCTAAAGGCTCTATCGATGCAAGAGCAAGAGTTCGGAGGACGATCATGACTCAGCCTTCTTTCTTTCTTTACTCTCTAAGGTATTACAGAAGCTAATTGTTTTGCAGCTTGCCAGGCGTGTGATCGAAGAAATCTTACCGATTCACCAGTTTAGCTTCAGAGAAGGCGCAATTGAGCTGATTTACAGGGTGTTGAATGATATCCTTAAGGCATATGACAACAAAAATTACTGTGTTGACGCGCAAAAGTCGTTTGATCGTGTATGACACATGGGACTAATTGAAAAAAAAAAAAAGAGACAGCTCCTTGCTCTCCTTTTTCTCCACTTCAGATGGTATCTGCGAGACCGCCAGTTCGAGATAAAAGTGAAAGCTGCATTCCATCGCCCCCATACGATGGAAGCATGCTTGGCTCACTTCTGTAAAACAATTTTACCGCGGATGTACCAATGAAAATCACTATACTTCCCAGCCATATTTGTACCATTGCTGTAGCTCTGCCTGCGGCAATTCTTTATTAGAATTTGAAGGCTTTCCAAAAAGCGGAGAATGCTTTCTGTGAAGTGTTGAGCCTTATGCTCCTACCTGAGATAAAAATGAAAAAATATTTCAACGAATAAGAGTTGGACAACATGGGAGATAGCTGGAGTGGAATCCACGCTTAACCGTCGTTAATACTTAAAACAGATGTTTGCAGACAAATTAAATGGGTTTTATTTTTTCACGATTTGCACAGTTTTTCAGATGATCCGTCAGAAAAGCGTAAAATTCACTAAAGAGTTCTATGCAACCCAAATAATCTCCGTTGTTTGGGGATCATACTATTTTATTGTCCCCCAGAAGCCTAGTGCTCGAGATGCCTGGATTTTGACCACTGTAATAATTCTTTTGAGTACAATAATTGACTTGTTCACCATATTGGGAAAGCAACAACCACTGTTTCCAGTGGTCATACTACTGAAAATCGGGCACCAACGAATGAGGTTACTTCTGGCAGTTTTTTTAAACTTCGTACAACCATATCTTTGAATTCATCGAAGTCTTTTTTTATTATTTAGCTCTAAAGTAGCATTTTGTTCAATTACAAATTATATTTATATACGAGTATCTTGAATTCATATCTTTCCAGTTAACAGACTTATTTAATTTTCGTACAACATATTTCACCCAAACGCAAACCACTGTCCATATACTACATAAATTTATATAGGTACAATATAGTATAGCTTGTCGATTTAGTGATCTTTTGTTTTGATTTTTACAATGTGTTATTTTGACGTCAATGGACCAAAACCAACAAAAAAAAAAAAAAAAAAGTTAAATTATTACTAAGCGCAAATATGCCAAAATGATTGGAAAAAAGAATTTTTATTATATTTTATTTTACTCACTGTGTAGTTTTTATTAGCAAACAGGTCCGGACAGCCAGCTGGAGCCAGAGATCAGCAAAGTTATTGTTTGTGTTATAAAATAAATGAGTGACAAATTTAATTTTAATTAGAACTCTGCGTTTAGTTTTGAGAATTTGACAGGCATTGATGACTCTTAAAATCTTCCTACGTCGAAGCTCTCCGGTTAACTTTTCAAATGAAAACGACATTTTGAAAGTTGTTGTTAGCTACAAATTTTTTGACACTGCGCATATTTTTTTCTCGATGAGATGAGATGAGCATTTTTGTTCAACGGATTCCCCGCTGATTTTGTGACTTTGTCATATTAAATTCGGAGTACGATACACGGCGCCAACGAACCAATTTACGTGTCTGATGCTTATTAATTCATACAGAAATGTTGCTAATTTTTCCACCAATATATTTTTTTGTTATTGTGTAAAAAAATATATTTTATTAAGAACAAAAAACAAAAAATTATTCATGGAATTTTTTTTGTTATATTTAAATAAAATGCATTTGTTTTAGAGTTCCTGTTCAGATAGTTTTATGTGGTTGTTATTCTAAAACACAATATTATTTGTGAATTACTTTTATTCTAAATTAAAAATCGAAAACAATATTAATTAAAATGTTTATTTCTTTATGCGTTGTTTTCAAATGTTGCGCAAAAAAAAGATTTTGAAGCTGAAGTAGTTCAAATTATTTTTTGGCGCCAGTCTACACGTTTTTGACGCCTTCTAAAAATTTAATAAAAACAAACAAATTAAATAAATAATTTTAAACGAAAGCGCATTTTTTCAAAGCGTCGAATTAATTAACACCCCAAGTTGTAAAGAGGTTTTTGACATACCACGCGCATAGAGATGATCATCATTATCAAAATGGTTGTCTTATCATATCACGTTCATCCGTCGCTCGCTTCAAGGCTGTTCAATGTCGTTGGGGAGCATGATGCTCTCGAGAACATGTTCTATTAAGGCAAAAATTTTTAATTTGTTTTATTTGACAATTTTTAGCACTTTTTGGATTTGGTTTATGATTTGGCAGGTTGTCTGATATTTTCACAGGTTTCGCTAATTTTCTAAGTTATTTTCTAATATACATATTAATAAACTTAATTGGACTTGAAGGTGCGAAATGACGTATTCAATTTATTTTTTTTTTTTAGGTTGGCATGCGAAATTTATGACAATCTGTGAAATGGTTTTAGAATGTCGTTTTAGGTCATTAAAAATTTCAGGATTTGTGTGGTAATGATTTTTTTTAAACTTGTTTTACAATTGTCACACAAGCCCCCTAATTGAAAATTGTGTAAAAATAGCTTCTGATGAGATTTACAGCTATTACCAGTTTATGGTGTATTATTTTTAAGGCTTTTTGTATAGAAGCATTAAAGGATATTAGAAAAAATCAAATTTTGGAATGATAGTCAACAGGGCATTACTGGGTGACAAATGGTCGTTCAGAAAAGAAAAAAAAAAGGAAGTTGTCTAGTTTTCAGATCTGAACCATAAAATGGGTCATGGGTCATGTTTCATCCGAAAACTCATAAAAACAAATTTTCCCTTGTCTTTAAAATAATCTGTTCTGACCTCAAAAATATTTAATATTATTTTATCTATTCCCAAACTTATTGGAATTTGTTGCGATGGAAAGCCATAAATACTGGCACCGAAGCGGAATTTTGCGAAGGTTTAAAGTGATATTGAATAGATTTTTGCATTGGCTTGTTTGAATTGTGTACTTGAACGAACTTTTTCACGAAGTCTATTAATCCAACCAAATCTTTGCCACGTACTGCAAGTGGAACTTTAACAAAGTTAGTTGCAAGTTGTGAACATCTTCCGGTAGGGAAACGTTTATTCTGACAATATTTCTTTATTTCATTTAGGTTCTACCCGATTTTGTGCGGATTTTATTGGGAAAGATGCCCTTACTGATATAAAGTAAAGTTGAAAGATGAAGATAAAAGTCGTATATCATCACTCTCCATTGACCGTTACCGTCACACCATCGTCTAAAGTGTGGTTCAATGATTTTTTTTGCAGGTAATAGTGAAGACTATGAATATTAACTCTTACATATAGTAGTACAATTTACTTCTGGCCCATAGCATGCGACGAGGCCTAACAATTGCCAGAATTTTATTTACATTTGCATCATGTATTGGAAATTATGTAAGTCGACCTTCTTCGAACATGGCAAAGAATTGTATGTCAAACTGCTGAGCGATGAGCGATGACCTAAAGTTGTAGCATGTGGTTCTACATTAACTCTTACAGCATTAATAATCTAAATTCTTCGAAGTTTTTATTGGATTGAGTCCAATTGTCTTTGGAATTGATATCATTTAACAGCAATAATACCGATTGTCA
Organism: Leucophenga maculata; assembly: GCA_035044805.1. NCBI lineage: Eukaryota > Metazoa > Arthropoda > Insecta > Diptera > Drosophilidae > Leucophenga > Leucophenga maculata. Next base: position 757,818 of record JAWNNP010001005.1, on the reverse strand, counting down.
TGTTCCAAGGTCATGTAGCATCTCAACGTTGGAGTAGCTGGCCGTTCCCCACTGCTGGATGCCATAGGTCTAGACTGGTTTCGTTATCGCATTGTACAGCGGCAACTTGTTATCTCTTTGCAGCTTTTATTTGCTGCCAATGAACCAATACATTTGACGAAGCTTCTGATTAAGTTTTTGCTTCTTTAACACACTGTGCTGTGGGTATGAGGCCACCACACAGTAATACTTGCGGGCAGTCACCCCTGATAATATTACACCGGCACTACAGCGCATCACGCTGTTTCCGCACTAACTCAGATGCTTCAATGGAGGCAACGGGCGAAGCCAAAAAGGTCGTATAATCAGGTGATTAATAACCGGAATATAATGGGCAAAAGAAGAAGAAATTATGTCCATTGGACATATAAGACATTCAACTGTTTCTGCATGCTCTAAAGTGAAGCAAGTGTTGAATGGAGAAAATTAGTTAGTTATGTAGATGATCAGCAAACGAGTTGGCTTTTTCTTCTTCCGAACGACACCACAGACCACTAATATTTTGGATGGATGTAAGCCTCTTTGTTGGTCTTTTAAGGTAATGCGTTGCCCTCCATAAATTGTGCTTTCGATCTTCAGTTCTAAATTGGCTGATGTAGCCTACCAGGAACTGGTTGCGCAGTGTAGAACGCAACTGTTCCAGCTCCTTAACTTACTGCTTAGTAAAGAGTATTACGAGTGCAATGCCAAACTCTACTGAGTCTACGTGCTGTTGGGTACATTCATGTTAAGACTGGTACATCCTAATGTTGGTCTTCTTCTTAAAAAACTTTACTGACTCCGTAGGCTTGTTGATCGGTATGTTAAGCAGAAGCATCACCGCACAGTGATCAGAGCACAGTTCAAGACAGTTCTTGGTATGCAGTTTAGTTGGGCCGAAACCTCGCGCGATGTGTACGTCAAGCACATCCAACTACTTTCTGGCGTCAGTGAGTTACAACGTCGGCTCTCCTGATGACCGACTTTGCAGGTTGTAGGTGTTAATGTTGTAAAGCAGAGCAGAGTAAATTGACCACTTTGTAAGGTGGAACACATGCCGCAGGCAGAACAAGATCGCTTTTCGGAATTATCATTCTAAGTTATTTAAATAAAAAAGCAGCGTATTTAGAAGTCGTGAACTTACTATGTCTAACATTTACTTCGAACCACAATAATGTCCAGACATTCACCAATAACAATAAATTTCATCGAGCCACACCAAAGATTAATGTTCGAACTATATTTGAATCATTTTATAATAACACATCACCAACAGAATCTGAACTCTATTACAACGCATATTTAGATTTGTTTTTCAAATGTTCAACACTCCATAAATGTTGTTTACCTTGTCTTAGAAAGCAAACGACCTTGAAGACAACAGAATTGGAAATTCCAAAGTAGAAAGTTGTCACGGTTAGCAAAAAACAAAATGCTACAAAATCAAATAAAATGAAATAAATTGTTTCAAACGCAGTTAAGCCAAACGTTTTGAAATAATAATTAAAATTAAAATGCAAAACGAAACTCAGTGAAGCGATTTAAGATTTATTTTATCCCGTCTTAGAAATTCCCAGACTTAATACCGAGTGCAAGGTGCAATAACCGCAATAAATTTTAAAATATTAAAAATAAGCAGGAGCGGAATAGGTACCTCGTACAAATTTTGCAGTTTCGTTAACCGCCAATCCGCCACCTTGGCTAACAATGATCTATACGGTGCCGTATAATTAATGTGCAACGCAGTCAGTATTAACAAATGACGTCAAGTTTTGTTTTCGGGCAAATTAATTTCACAAAAAAATGGTCAAAAGAAATAAAATTTAAATATTAGCTTTGTAAAAAAATAAAGCGTAGAACCAGTAGCCGAAAGTATTTGCGTTTATTTATGCATTTTTATGTCGGGATTTGATAAAAAATGCATAAATAAATCAAAAAATATATATTATAAAAAATAACAAATTAACCGACTTTTAAACAAACAAACCAAACTAGATCCGGTTAACTGCGTCGAAATTTTTGATAACATCAACAAAGAAAGAAAGAAAGATAGTAAAGAAAGACAATATGAAAAGAAAGAAGTTAGAAGCCAAATAAAAAAAAACATAAAACAAATGTTTTAAAGAAATTTATAGCACATCGGAATTCCCAAAAAACCCAAACTGTAAGATGTAAAACCAAAATAAGTGTTCTCCATTTCGCTAAATATTCATGACGTTTTGTTTATCTTTTAATTTATTTTGGCCACAACATTGAACTTCAGCCGTCCTTCTTTTTAGTTTGTAGTTCGCTTTCTTATTATTGTATGCAAATTAGTCATCTATCTGTCTATCTACAACAATATCTCCATTCTCTCACGGCGCTCCATTTGCAAATCTTTCACCTTTGGACGAATATGTTTCAGAGTGAGACGAAATACTTCATTGGCGCCAATGGACAGCGTATTTTTTTTAATGAGAAATTGGCTGCTGATAAGCTTTGGTAAACAAAATTAAATATGCTTAAAACAGTTCGCTAATATATAAATTAGTTAAATTTTATTGGTTGTTGCTATTTTTATAGCCAATAGTGGTAGATAACATTGTAATAAAGGGTGTGCCATGCTATTTACAACAGTAGTTTAAGTGTTTAGTTTATACATAGGCTGCCTATTTTCAGTCACGGTCAGTGATAAGTGTGTAGTTCAAGTATATAAACAAACATTAGAAAGTATTACGACTTTGTTGCTACTTAGAAGTTAATTTATTTAGTGTCAGAGAAACAGTTTCAAGTTTTAATCTCCATAAATCTTTAAAACCATGTTCTGGTGAAGCTTTGTTATAGTTATTTTAACCATTAACTTAAGAAACTACGGCAGAAGAAAGCCATTTAACAGTTATTGCTGATGATCTTGTAACTTTGATATACCATAACATGATGATGACTAGCAACAAAGTGACTTTTTTTTTTATATTGCTTTTAGCATATGGTGACACTTCTGCATTTATGGATGATCACTAACTGCATCAATTATCTCCGCGAGGCTACTTTTCTCTATAAATTTATTTTAATTAATTTAGGTGTCAACATAGGTTGGATACAGAGTCGCTGAGGCTGCTTCAGTTGTCGATGGTGTAGAGGCTGGCCGCGAGTCATCCAGCAGTCGTGCTGGTTGTTAGAGGTGATCATTGTAACGGGTGGAAAACAGGCAGACCCGCTCTTCAAGCAGTGCCAATTAGAGCTCCCTGTTGAGAGTGAAGTTCCGAACGAACCAATGACATCCAGTGATGAATCACCTGGTTCGGTTCTGCAGCCTCTGCACCTTTTGTCAATTCGACATCAAATCAGTGCCCCAAACTTGCATTACGTAACTCCATTTTCGAGTAACTAAGAAGAAGAGCTTACCTGAGCTGAACAGGAGTCAGTTCGTGATGCGCATTCTAATCCGGCACATCGCCACCTTGGCTTGGATGTAAAGGTAAGCCTCCGATACAAATTATGACCTTCGCTGGGTATTGCAATGGGGTGCCGTACATATACGCAAGTGTTGATTGTTGCCAACGGAGGTTGAAGCATATGTTAATCCTTTCCTTGCGTTAAGGTTCACGTTGAGCATCTATTTATGTCTGTAAGTAGGACCTTATCAATGTAATGTATGTTGTGGGCAGTCTTTTCTTGAACTTTTCCAAGAGGCCTGAGTGCCAAACTCGATCGATTGTCTGCTTGAAGTCCACGAAGATGGCATTGCAATACTGTCGCCGATCGAATGCTCGCAATATGTGGTTGGTGACTCTGTAGAGTTTTTTTAACTAATCATGCTCAGAGCGGAAGTTTAATTGATGCTGCAGAATCGGGCTCTGAAACTCCGCAATGATCGCAAGCATAGCAATGACCAGTTTTTTCCAAACTCTTGAGATTGAAGGCAGGAGACTAATGATGTGCTTTGGAATCATTGCGATAGCTGCTAGCTTCCACACCGTCTGAAAATACGGCAAATACAAATACGTACCGAAAATCGACACCATACTGAGGACAGCATTCTTCAGCAGCGCCTCCCGGATGTTGTCTTGTCCCGGGGCTTTATCGGGCTTCAGACGCTTAATTATGGGTAATCAGTTAGATCTAGTTGGAGTGTTGTTGACAGAGGGTGTCTACCTTTTCGTCTGATGCTAACTCGAAGAGCCCATATCGATCTTTGAGATGTGCAGCAGAAGCATCGGCTTGCTCTAGCTCAGAGTTGCACTGTCTGCTATTTCTAGTGGTCTTCAATAGTCAGAAATAAGCATCTGTTTCAAAGCCCATGTTCTCCAGCATATTGTGGAACGTCTGCCGGTTTAGCTAATACTTGAGACGGTTCACTACACGGTGCCAGCATGTTCAGTTTCTAAGAAGAAACAGATCTCATTCCCCACGTAGGAAATGTTTAGGCGTAAAGAATCGCTTAAATGATATTTTGCTGCATTTGGTCATGGCATTTCTTTGGTCAAATAGTTCTAAATTTTTTTTATATGCACACCGATTGGCCGGTCCTCTTCAAAAAACTAATGTTGTAAGACAATTGTGTAAATGTTTTTAAGAACAATAAACTTAAAATCTACAAAAACTAACCATCGAAAAATGTTTCACATCTTCAATCAAAAAAAATCACCCTGTATTAAAACAGTCAAACAAATGTTTTTAGTTTATTATTGTATTTATTTATTTTTTTATCTAATACTCCCGGAATTCCCCAAATTCTTACCGAAGAAAAAGAAAGTCGTCATCTTCGTTATTATTGTTTTGTTGTTGTTGTTGTTGTCACATTAAAATCTTTAATCGATCAAATAAATTTACCATAAGTGGCAGCCACAATAATTCGTCAAACGCAAATAAAATGTCAAATTAAATTTGCATAAATTAAATAAATTTGCTGAGCTTATCAATTATAACGCAAACAGTAACAGCTTGTAGCAAGCAAACAGGAAAACGTATGATTTTTATTTTGACATTTAACGATCGTTAAACATTTGTTGCCACAATCCCGTTTCCATCCCAAACGCTCAATATTTGATTTATGTGCATATTTCTAACCCGATAGGCGTCATCTTGACGCCAAATATGTTGGAATTTTATCAGTTTTTAATAAACAATAAAAAATAAACTGAAATAATTAATTATACTAAAAAAAAAAAAAAAAAACATTTCATTAGCATTTAAATTAGAACATTCTAAAGCAATTTCAACAACGAAGATGTTGACGAACGAAACATTTCCATAAACAATTTCGATGCTCGAACAAAGAACACAAAAGAGATAAACAAATTATGTTATTTATTATTGTTTTGTTTTGTTTTTAATATTAAAAAGCTGCTACTAGACACGTATTAAATAAATATGAAATCAATTTAAAATTTAATTCACTTCAACAAACAAAGAGGCGAAGGAAAAAAAATGTGCGCAATTTCAAAATAAAAATAAAATAAAATAAAATAAAATAAAAAAGCATGCAATAATAATATTTTATAGATTATACTCTATGATAAGTATATAAATTAAATAATAGCTGGCACGAGTATCTGAAGTTGATTAAACACTTCAGTATTTCAATTTTGACTAAGAGCACGCGAACTTCTTTTGTTTGTCCAATGTATTTCTATTCATCGCTTAGAACTTTGATCCATTGACGTCAGTCCGTGTTCAGCATATTTCGTCTAGTTTACAAATAATTTATTTGCTTATTATCATTATTTATTTATAATAATACTGAATCATCGCGTTTTATTGTCATTTGTAATTAAATTTATTCGAAAATATAAAATTTAAATTACAAATTTTATTATGTTGAAGATTTGATGAATGAAGGGTTTTTTTTTGTATACTTTTTTGTTTTGTTTATAAACAAACAAAGAACATCGCTGAATAGAATTTTAAGAATTTTTATAAAGTGAGAGAAACAAATTATATCTACTTATAAGATGTGTTAACATCTTTCTGTAATGAAGGCATATGTAGTTGCTGTTCACTTATTCTACGCTGGACCAATAAATAATGGGGGAAGAGGTCGTTTTTAAAAGTTCACAATGTGTGGGAAATAGCTGACCGGCATTCACTTGAGAATGACCAAGCCTGAACCATATTTCGGAGGTGAGCACTATTAGAAGGTGACCAACATCCCACCATACCAAAAAGAAATCCCCGAATATGACATTGCGGTGTCTTTTTGACGATTTGATCAGGTGTGACACCCCGGAATTTTTGCTAGAGTAAAAAATTGTCTACCTTCGCCTTACTTTTCCTTGATCCGATCCTACTTGGAGGGCTAAAGTGGAAGCTGAAGTACCACAGGAAAGCACGCTTGTACCATTGCTCTTTCCACTCTTTGCTGCCGCTACGGATGCAAACGATATTAGTCGAGCAACCGTAGATTGTTATTCTGATACCTTTGTGACATATGACTTGAAATTAAAAACATGATGTGTGGGCGCTATTATTTATTTATTCATTAAACGGAGTTCAAGTTTTACATCGGCTCCATGAAACTATGCGAAAGAAATACATCTATTTCTTGGATAAAATTTTTTTTAAAAAGGTATTTCTGTACATTTTACTTAGTAAGCAGTTAAACCTTTATTCGCAATATATTTCCCAAAAACATTGCCTTTTTGAAGAACGTTTCAGACTTTTAGCTTTTACAATTGTTTTTAAGCTGTAAATTATTCTTAATTTATTGATTTTGTTATCTGAATGTTTCAATTAAAATTAAATTAAGTAATAAACCATTTATCAGCATTTTGCAGCTTATCAACTTTATCAGATTTAATCAAGCAAATGCTTTATTTTAATTTGGGTGGATCCCAAGAAATTCCGGCAAATATAAAGCAAACTCATTGCGGCACTAACAGCAAATTTACGATTTTATTTTCATCAAATTTATTTAATGAAATATGCAAATTAAAGAGTGCGCTGAACCAAAACGAGTAAATACAATATTTTATTTTTTTTTTTATTTGTATTTTTTTTTTATTTTTATTTTTTGATCAGCTGCTATGCAAAGTAATAAAATTGCCATAAAAATACCAACGAAGCGCAACTTAATTACGCACAAAATCAACAATTTTACATATTTCGATTTATCTTTTCCTTATTAATAATTAATTTTTTTGAAATATGTGTGTGACTTTCAAAATTATACATTTAAAGCACATGTCAAATTATGAATGCATTTTTGTTTTTTAATAATAATTAATAATAAAAACGTGAATAATATTTTTTTGAATTATGCAGTCAACGACTTTGTGCTAGGAATATGTGACATGAAACATGCAAATCTATTGTGAATAGCAAACATAGTCTGTGTGCAGCTCATACGCAAGTATTTTCGCAGCTGTACAAACTATACAAAGCATCTCTATTGCACACATAGTACAAGTGTCTGCTGCTGTGTCATATAGCGCGCTCGCTCGTTAGTGAAGCAAATGCCGGCGCTGCGCGGCCTTGATTTGTTTTATTTCTTAATAAAAATAAATATTTAATAAATAAAAATGAAGGATAAAGATTTAAAGCTTGCATATAACAATGTGCTGGGACAAGCATTTTCTGCAACGAATCGATTTCTTTTCATAGGCAATCGTTTTGGCGATATATTTGTGCAGGAGTAAGTTTTATTTGTTGTTGTTTATAGCAAACGTTTGCATTTGTTAACACAATTTTACACTTTTTTTTTATGCAGCCTCAAAGAGCTGGAAAAGAATGACGAGGAACCACCCGGTCGCCTGAAACTCTATAACCAAGGCGCAGATGTTGAAATTAATTATTTGTGCTTTCATCGTGATTTTTTAATTGTCGGCGCCATTGGCATAATCTACGGACTCAAATGGGACGAAGAGGCACAGTTGCTAAGCACAGAACGTAGCTGGGAAATAAAAATACCACTAGAAGTGGATGCAGTCGAAGTGCCCGATGTTAACTCCATGTGGTTGCGTCCCGGTACTGATTTGCTTTATGCCGCCTGTGGCGATAGCGTCGTCTATCAAATTAGTTTAGAGGATGGACGCATAGTACGTCAATATCGTGGACATACAGATTACATACATGCTGTTACCGGCCTTGCTGATGGACGCATCTATACCGCTTCAGAGGATGGTACAGTACGCTTCTGGTGTGAACGTCAAAAAGAGTCAACAGCCTTCATTGAGCCACATACAAAAACTGAGCTGCTGCGTCCCGATTGGGGTAAATGGATTGGTGCTGTCGCAGCAAATGAAAACTGGCTTATTTGCGGAGGTGGACCGAAATTATCAATGTGGCATTTAGGTTCTATGGAGTGTACAAATGATTTTGCCTTTCCTGGACGCGTGCATGAATGCGATCTTATCGAGGACTGTGTCATTGTTGCTGGCGAACATGATCATGCACAGCTTTATCAATTGAATGGTGTACTCAAGGCGAATATACCCATCGAAATGACTGCATGTTATTCGATTGTTTGGCAGTCGGAGCCTAGCAAACTAATGTCAATCGCTGGCTTTGGTAATAAGCTACACATACTCAAGGACTTTCGTTATCTCGATTGTAAAATTGACTTGTACGGCAATGTTGATCCCGAGATTGAAGAAGCGGAATCTGAGGAAGAAGTTGCCTATGATAGTGATATTGACTAAGCATTTGATACTAAAATATACATATGTATATATATATTAAATAAAGAGCATGAGTATTGGGTAAACACATAAATATGTAAATCAACTGGAAAATCATTAACTGTTCAAAATATTTTAATATTTATAAAGAAGCCCAATGTTTCGCCGACAATGAAAACGTTTTGCTTTAAGATATATATTTTTCTTAACAATTATATTTAAAATGTTTTATATATCTAAAATGTGTGTATTTTTATTTCTAATATAATATTCTTTTTACTGATTGTGCGACAGCCAAATCCATTGAAAGCTTGTTATTGGAAAAGACAATATTAGAGTCTAATAAATCAAACATGCAAGCTCTATTTCTTATAGACTCCAAGTTATAGATGTTCATACGGACTGCTAGACACACGGACATTTCTATATCGACCCAGCTATTTATGCTGAACATAAGATACATAGTTCTGCCTTGTCTACTGCTGCAGGTTACATAAATTTGCACAATATTAATGTACTTTTTAGCTATACGAGTACAGGGTATAATGACAGCAAATAGCAAACTGCACAGTGAATGGCTAAAAATATGACAAACTGAGCGCGAAATGCAATACTGAAGAAATAAACCGCTGTGCTGGCTCATTATGAAAGTTAATTATATTTTATACATTTTTTATATTATTAATTTAACATATTTTATGCAAATGCAACAAGTGGTAAAAAATAATAAATGTCAATTTTGCAAAAAGTGGATAAAAAAAGCACTGAATATAAATTCGGTTTTATGGTAAGTTTTTCTTAAAAACAAAATCATTTATGGAAACTGGTTGACTTCTTCATTACGACAATCATTTCGTGTAATATTCATTAATTGCAACCGCTCTGAGCCCACATTATTCACAAATTGGCAACTGCCAAAAGCCAATTTAAGGTCGTCGTCTTGGGCGAAGTTTTCCAGCATTTTTAGAAAGTTGTTTGAAATCCGTATATCGCTTGGCGTTAATTCCTGATTATGTGCAGGACTTGAGAAAATCAAGAAGAAATCATCTGCATGCACTGTACCTGTTAGAAAAAATTAAAAAACAAATTTTAAACAAAACACATTTATGCGCACAATTTAAAAGCAAGTTTTACCAAATTCAACATCATAGCGCTTAGCTAGCAAATGTCCGGCACCGCGTACTGCCGGATTATCATAAAGATTAGCATAAACCGGACTAATGCCGTGCTTGCGATGCAATTGCACAGCCCATTGTGTGCCATTCTTAAACAAGACATCTGTAAACATTTGCTGCACAGCGCGATAGCTTTCCAAATTAAAATCACGTTCACCCAAATATTTCTGCTTTAAGCCCTTAGAGTATTTTTGCTCCGCTTCGGCTGAGCCGAGTGCATCTTTATAGAAGAGCAGATACGGACCCAGTTCTGACCAGCGTGCATTGAGCACCTCAATCTGCTCCTTTTGATTTTGCGGCTGGCGTTCAAGTAATATGGCGGCGTTATAGCCACCATCATCTTTTGTATATGAAACCAACCAAGGTACCTGTGCAAACTTGCTTGCGCTTATAATGTCGGCTGGGTTTTGCGTAAGAAATGCATCTGGCGCATCGACAGGTTCAATTGTCGGACCAAATGTTGTAAAAGGTACATAGCCAAAGACAAGAAATTTACGCACAGCTGCAACGATTTCTTCAGCAGGCTTTGATTTCAAGCAATGTTTTAACTGCAGCGTATCCTTAGCTGCATCACAGCCAACAATGTCACCCAGTTTAAGCGCATTTACACGCGGCTTGTGCGTAATAACCCACGGATTTAATGCAACGCCACTCATGGATACAGCTGCTTTAGCTAAATCTTCAAAATTTGGTTGTAACATTTGTAAATGCACTGAAGCGCCACCGGCTGAGTGACCAAGTACTAGTATATGCTCCGGCTGACCACCAAAATGTGCAATGTTCGTTTTAATCCATTGCAGTGCCAAACGTTGATCTTTTAGACCATAATTGCCGGGTAGTGTAGCATCTTCAGTGCTCAGAAATCCCAGCGGACCAACACGATAACTAATCTTGACCAATATCATTTGTGTGCCGCGCATAAAGCGTTCGTGTTGATTTAATGCTGCGCCACCAAACATAAAAGCGCCACCATGTATCAAGACTAGTACCGGAAATGTTTTGCGTTCGGTATTTTTGGGTTTGTAGACACTAAGCGTCAGACAATCCTCCACGCCATCAAGTTGATCATCGCTCGGCTTAAATTGATTCCATTGCATGCAGAGCACTTGCGGTATGGTAGCATTAAAAATATCTTTCCATTGTCTTGTAAAGGGTTTGGGTGTCTCAAAGCGTAGCTCGCCGATTGGTGGCTCAGCATATGGTATTGATTCGTAGCTGTAGTAGTGTAGGCTTTCACTTCCAAGTATTTTACCATTTGGTAGTTCCACTATAAGCGGATCATTTGTCAATAAGTTATCAGTGGCGGTCACGGCGTAGGTCACTGACAGCAGAATTAAGCTGATTGAACGCAGCTGGTTAGCTAAAGCACTGCTCGACAACATTTTCCGTAACGTTGTGGTCGATGTGTGAAATAAAACTGAATGCATGTATGCACATGCACATGCCTTCGTCATTTAAATTTCAATTTAGCAGAATTTATACTTATTAGCAAGAAATAACTTGGCGAACGGGTGTGCACGACTTCGAATTACCCTGTATCAGTTGAGGTGACATTTATATGGACTCTACTGCTTTGTGAGTATTAAAGTAAAATACACGAAATATAGCGTGTTCAGCTTGAATAACAAAAAAAAAAATAAAAAGAAATGAAATGAAAATTTATACCAAAATTCAAAAACATCTTCCTTTTCTGGCTACGCCTTAAGGTAGAGCTGGCAGGTTTCATGTAAGACACAATATCTACTCATGATTTTTGGAGATGCAGTTACATTTATTAGCATAAGCTTAATATACTCTTTTAGATTATATTTGCAGGGCATAAAAATATCAATTACATTCACGTTCAACTTGAACCAGATTGCTGACAGCATTAAGTGGTACATTATATGGTGCAAAAGGGTATATTTAGATTGTTCAAATATATGTGACAGTCGTGGTGAGAGGTGACAGACGCAATACTTATTCAAACATCAGCTTAAAAGGCGCAGTCGTTGTAGCCAAAAGTCGTCTGTCTGCATTTGTACCCATACCTCGAAGATCTCATAAAAATCAATGATTAAATTAAACACGCATAGTTTGAGTGCAGGGTATCTCGTATTCCAACATCATCAACTCTAGCGTTCTTTCTGGTTTTAATTCGATTTTAATTTAATTTGCATATTTTTTTAGAATTAAACCTTTTTTTTCGTTTATTTTGCGTGTCATTAAATTTGTATATTTCTAAAGGTGTGTACTATTATGTTTTAATATGTTTCGTTGTTCTCTGTACCTTTTAGTCCAATCTACTATATAAAATTCGGAAACTCTGTGTTGCGACAAGCGTTTTGTGTAATGTTCAAGACTTGATAATTGTTACGGCCCACATTAGTCATAAACTCGCAGTCGCCGTAGCGCAACGCGCCTGAATCGTTCTGTACAAAGTTTTCCAGCATGTTTATAAAATTTTTCGAAATTATTTGCTCATCGAGACGCATGTCTGGACCGCGCACTGGACTGTAAAATATCAAAAAGAAATCATCGCCATGTACAGTGCCTGGAATGAAATAAAGTTTTAACAAACTTTTACTTGAACAGACTACCTTAAACGTATACTAACCAAATTGTATATCCTTGCGTTTCGCCAAAGCTTGTCCAATTCCCATATCTGCAGGATTGTCATAGACATAAGCATATAACGGACTGCGTCCATATTGACGATGCAAATCAAGCGCCTGCTCTACACCATTTCTGAACAACACATTTGTGAACATGCGCTGCACAGCTTTATAGTTTTCCAAGCTAAATGATTTATCCGGCAAATATTTACGTTTCAGTGCAGTGGAAGTATTATAAATTTCCTCCGGCTTTTGCTCTGTATCTTCAGCGAAGAAGAGATGTGGGAATAGTTCATGCCAACGTTCATTAAGTTCATATATCAATTCTTTGCCAGTATGTGGCTGCCGTTCAAGCAACAAAGCAGCATTATAGCCGCCATCTTCCGCTGCATATGAAACTAGCCAAGGCACTTGTGTGAAATTTCCGGCAGTAATAATATCTGCGGGTGATTGTGTAAGAAAAGCGTCTGTTGCATCGACTGGTTCCACCACCGGTCCAAAAGTGGTGAATGGTACATAACCAAAGACCAGAAAATGTCGCACTGCTGTCACTATGTCTGCTGCTGGTTTAGACTTAAGGCATGCTTTCAACTGTAAAGCGTTGGTTATATTATCGCCACAACCAACTATGCGACCCAATTCAAATGCGCGTGCACGCGATTTATGCATAATAACCCAAGGATTAAAGGCAGTACCACTGTGTGATGCTGCAACTTTGGCTAACTGCTTAAAATCTGGCTGCAACATTTGCAGATGCACTGAACTGCCACCAGCAGAAAAGCCTAGCACTAAAATATTCTCCGGTTCACCACCAAAACGTGCAATATTTGCTTTTATCCACTGCAATGCCAAACGTTGATCCTTGAGTCCATAATTGCCTGGCAAATCCTTGTCCTCTGCGCTTATAAAACCCAATGGACCCAGTCTGTAGCTGATTTTTACCACTATCAAATTACCACTGCGCATTAACGCTTCATGTCCATAACCAGCTGCTGCTCCTAACATGAATGCACCACCATGTATGTGCGCTAACACTGGAAAAGTTTTGCGTGTGGCATTCTTTGGCTTGTAGATACTGACTGTAAGACAATCCTCAACACCGATAAGCTTATTGTCTCCAGCAGTGAATTGGTCCCATTGCATACAAATTGGTATCTCATTTGTTGCATCGAAAATTTCATCTTGCCAATGTCCTGCATATGGCTTGGGCGCCTCAAAGCGTAGCTCATTGAGTGGTGGTTCCGCATAGGGTATTGATTCGTAGCTGTAGTAATAATCATTATTGCGTCCACGTAGTTTTCCATGTGGTAGTTCAATTATGAGTGGATCTTCATTTACATCCGTTGAGCTAGCAAAGCTGAACAGCTGTAAGAGCAAAAAGTAGCCTATAAGCGCGATTAGTGCGTATTCCGATATAGATTTCATGTTCCGAAACGCTTGATCTCCGAAATAGTACTGATTAATTATTTGAGTTGAGATTTATATTCTTTTGTTTTGTCTTATCGGCAACGAGGGTTAGCTGTTAAGTATTGGAAGAAGCAAAGAAAACACAATCTTTAATACAACTAGCATTGAGTTTAATTATGCCGAAATATTTTACTGCGCTATTTTATTCAGTTTGAAAACCAATAATAGTCGTTTGATGAAACGAAATCTGATGATCTTTATTGAAAATTGAGGCTTTAACCCAACATTTATTGGGTCCAAATGATTTGTATGATGTGAATCGTCTTTAGTTTCGTTCCATATGACGAATTTTGCGATTGTTTCACGTAAGTCGTTCTGTGATTGGTTATGGTCCGATGACGCAACCTAGGTATACTGATCTCTCTGCACTCAACTAAGAAATTTCAACGCCCCAAATGCGACTAATTATAAATAGGACGCATCGCTGGAGTTGATGGAATAATAAATATATATCACAGATTATAGATGACAGCCCAAGGGTTTTAAAAGTGCAAAATTTAGTCATGATTTTGAAGGCTGACTATTATGACTATTAATTACATATATAATACATAGCGCCAAATTTTTGACATCTCAAGAACTCATGTATATTCGCCAATAATGTTTCTTTTTAATTTTTGTTTTTTTTTTTTTTAACAAAACAAAGGGATAGTACAATGTTCTATCGAAACAAAGCCAAAATAATCGATAAAAATTTGAGTGAAAAGCAATAACAGCTGTTGAAAACCATATGAAAGAAAATACACGATCACACATCACATATTGCATTTTTACCTGAATCCATATGTGATCATTTAAGTTAGACCAAATTTGTCTTTAAAAATTTTCATTAGAATAGTACAAAAGACTCTCGTCTCGAGCCATGTTTGGCTTTTCATTTTTATACCGTTTTATTTTGATAAAAACAATACTTAAGCAAAAACACATAATAACAGTTATTTTCTTTGCACTATTCTCTGTTGAAATGCCATGCAACATTTTTGCAAAGTTTACTTTGATTATTTACTTCGCGCATTTAAGTCAAGCGTTTATTTTAATAAAAACAGTACTTAAGCAAAAACACATAATAACAGTTATTTTCTTTGCACTATTATATTTTTTTGTTTGTTTTAGAAGAAAATAAAGTAATATGTACTTCATAATAAAGTGTAGCTGAACCCTAAATTAAGCATTATATATATTATTTATACAAAAAAATGATGAAGCCATATATGTATGGCCTTTCATGCAGTAAGTGCACGCTATTTTGTATGAGTAAATATATGAATATGAATATTCTGGAAATGGATCCGCTATCATTTTATGGTATCATTTTATGGTACGATAACGATATTGACAATGCTCTTCAGAGTGATATTGACTACATATCAGATACCGATGAAAAAGTTGTTGGAAGTCAAGTTTTCGAACAGGAAGATGTGTATATACCGGAGACCAATGAGAGTGCTTCAGATGATCTATGTGACAAGCCCTGTTCTTCGAATGTAAAACTGCAGAAAAAGTCAGTAGCGCAGATTTGGAAAGATAGCATATGCCCCCGTATTCAAATAAAAATTTTCAATTTGAGGAAATACCAATCTTTCAAGTATTATCAGTAAAAAGAGAAAGCGTCAAGATTTTCCATTGAATACTGTTTGAGCTAACGGTATTGGACATTTCTCCAAATGGATGGAGAACAGAGAAATTTGTCAAAATGAATGTGTTTTCCGCTCTTACACTTTTTGTGAAAAATTTAATGTATTTTTGTGCTATAATGGCAAAAGAAACTGCTTTACAAGCTATTACATTGAATATATGGCTTAAATTTTTTTTCGCGATAATTGTTCTCAATGCATAAAGATGCATATATGGCTTCATTTTTAGGCCCTGTACCGAAGGTACAAGAGCCTGTTGGGTTTGTGCAAATGTATGTAACAGGTAGAAATAATGGGCGGAGACCCCCCAAAGTTACCCCCATTATGGTCAGGAGTGATAGAGGAGTCGATATAGCCATGTCCGTCTGTCCGTCCGTCTGTATGAACGAAAGGATCTCGGAAACGGTAATAGATAGAGACTTCCTGTTTTTTGCATTCGACTAAGACTGCTCCGGAATTTTACAAGTTTATTTTAAAGTAGAGTTTGCAGTAGATGGCTAAACTATGTACTATGAAAAATGCGAGAAATTTTGGTTGCTACAAGCGCTTTGTGTAATACTCATAAGTTGAAACTGCTGCTGGCCCACATTATTCACAAACACGCAGTCATCGTAGATCAATGCACCTGAATCGCTCTGCACAAAGTTTTCCAGCATTTTAATAAATTTTGTCGAAATCTTTTGCTGATCCTGACGCTGTTTTTTCGCGCGTGCTAGATTGGTGAACATCAAAAAGAAGTCATCACCATGCGAAGTACCTGCATTTTAAATAAATAAAATTGTAAGTTTATATTTAAAAAAAAACATGAATATAATTTTCTACTCACCAATTTTTATATCTTTTCGTTGAGCTAAAGCATAACCAATTCCCTTATCTGCAGGATTGTCATAGACATAAGCATATAACGGACTGTGTCCATATTGACGATGCAAATCAAGTGCCTGCTCTACAGCATTTCTGAACAACACATTTGTGAACATGCGCTGCACAGCTTTATAGTTTTCCAAGCTAAATGATTTATCCGGCAAATATTTACGCTTCAATGCATTGGTAGCATCATCAATCTCTGCTAGTTTTGCACTTGTATCTCTATAGAACAACAGATCTGGCAATAGTTCATGCCAACGTTCGTTAAGTTCATAAATCAATTCTACGCCAGTATGTGGTTGCTTTTCTAACAGCGCTGCAGCATTAAAGTTACCATCTTCTGCTGAATGTGAAATAAGCCAGGGTATTTGTGTAAAATTTCCGGCAGTAATAATATCTGCGGGTGATTGTGTAAGAAAAGCGTCTGTTGCATCGACTGGTTCCACCACCGGTCCAAAAGTGGTGAATGGTACATAACCAAAGACCAGAAAATGTCGCACTGCTGTCACTATGTCTGCTGCTGGTTTAGACTTAAGGCATGCTTTCAACTGTAAAGCGTTGGTTATATTATCGCCACAACCAACTATGCGACCCAATTCAAATGCGCGTGCACGCGATTTATGCATAATAACCCAAGGATTTAAGGCAGTACCACTGTGTGATGCTGCAACTTTGGCTAACTGCTTAAAATCTGGCTGCAACATGTGCAGATGCACTGAACTGCCGCCAGCGGAAAAGCCTAGCACTAAAATATTCTCCGGTTCACCACCAAAACGTGCAATATTTGCTTTAATCCACTGCAATGCTAAACGTTGATCCTTGAGTCCATAATTGCCTGGCAAATCCTTGTCCTCTGCGCTTATAAAACCCAATGGACCCAGTCTGTAGCTGATTTTTACCACTATCAAATTACCACTGCGCATTATGAGTTCGTGCCCCTCTTGATGTGGTCCGCCATACATGAATGCGCCACCGTGTAACTGCACCAATACTGGGAAACTGTTGCGTGTAGCATTCTTCGGCTTGTAGATGCTGAGAGTAAGACAATCTTCAACACCTTTAAGTTTATTTTCTCCATGAGCGAATTGACTCCACTGCATACAAATTGGTGGCTCATATGTGGCATCGAAAATTACATCTTGCCAATGTCCTGCATATGGCTTGGGCGCCTCAAAGCGTAGCTCATTGAGTGGTGGTTCCGCATAGGGTATTGCTTCGTAGCTGTAGTAGTAATTATTATTACGTCCACGCAGTTTTCCATGCGATAGTTCAACTATGAGTGGATCTTTATTTAATGCTGTTGAGCTAGCGTCACCGAGCAGTAAAAGCAAAAAGTAGCTGATAAGCGCGATTAATGCGAACTCCGATTTAGATTTCATGATGCTCAATGCTTGATCTACAAAATAAAACTGAGGGTTTGCAAAGATTTTTTGCTCTTTTAATTTTGGTAGCATGAGATGGCTGAGCAGCAAGAATTTCTGATAATTAAATTATTAAAGTTTATGTTGGTGATACGAGGCTTCGTGGTGTCACATCGCTCAATATAAATTATTAGTTTATTATTTTTGACATTAAATATGTAACAATGTAATACATTTTTTTTTTTAGTTTTTTTTTTATTGATCATTTTTTATCATATATAATATACCGCTTAAGCTGTGTTCTTATGTTTACAATCCCACAGATCGGTATTCTCATGAAATTGTATTAACACCAATTCGTAGGTGACAATTGTGCCAGCTACAGTTAGCACTAATTTACGTGTCAAATGAAAAAATTTCATGCCACTTAAGGCCACCATATCATTGCTAATCTCCTCAGCAAATCGTTTTGACTCTGGACACCATGAATCCTTGGGCACACAACGCAGATAGCGCAATGGTCGCCGTGATTCATCATGCACACCAGCAGAATATAATGAAACAGCCAGCGTGCGTCCAATCAGAAATATTAAAGAGTAATAAAAGTACACGGCATGTGCAACCGAAGGCATTTTACTAAATAAGAAAAAAAAAAAACTCATTTTTTTAAACATATTTCATACATCAGCAGCATAAACTTACTTTAAACTTCTTAATAGTTGCACGCATATAAAGTAAAGATTATTGGAGAATGAAGTCATAGTAATTAGTGAGATGGCATTATCCATTTTATCGCACAACATGCAAAGATTTCGATACTGTAAGCGTCGCTCGGCCCAAAATGCGGAGCTCATGTGCTGCCAGAAAATATGAAATTAAAGAAAATAGGCTAAACACTCAGCAAAGTAACATACCATGCCCTTAAATTTGAGCAGATTATCGTTGAGCTGTTTAAATTTGGCTGCCAAGCCAATGCTGATAACCATAACAAATATATCCATATAGTTCCACATGAATGTTGCGTAAATATTCAAAATTTTGCCACATAAACCAAGTAAAGTTGAATATGAAAATACATAGAAGACCTCATCGTTTACTAAGTTTAAGAAGTTCTTAATAGGATCAGCTGACTTGTGACAAAAGTTTGAGTAGTTTATAGAGGAAATAATGCTTAGCAGATGCTCCGCTGTTGAGTTAAAAATGTATTTAATTTTTATACAGTTTTTATCATGAGTATAATATGGCTTACCCAATGATAGCATCATGCCCACTAACATTACCATGCGTATACTATGCGCCATGCGCCATTTTTCCGGTTGTGTCAAATATTTCGGCAACTCTGTTTCGACCTCATGCCAATACATCATCAATGTGGGCCATTTGCGTGCCAGATTTAGAGAACTAAAACAAAATACCAATATGCAGCTGCGAAAAATCATGGGTTCTGCAAAATGTAGGAGTATTAAATTGAATGAAGTTTTCTGGCAACTATAACTCACCAATACTATTAAAATTAATTGGACCATGAAATACTTTAAACATAGTTAGGCCCAAATCTCCGAGCATTAAAAATATAAAAAGCATACTATAAAAAGTACGTGCGTTGGTCCAGGCAAAGGAGAGCGCACTCGGATGTGGTGCAGTAATACCACGTACGGGCATTACGGAAAAGCATTCGGCCACCAAGAGTACTATAAAATTTAATCAAAATAAATTATATTGTATGAAGTCATTTTAAAATTATATTTTTTCATTAATACCTTTACCAATCGCCTCATGAAAGGTGCCATTGTATAAGAAATGTTGCTTAGTTCTTTTGGGCCAAAGTCCTGCAAATATTGTTGAAGAAAACAGTATAAATTGGTCAAATTTAAACAATTAAAATAAGTTTGTTTGATAAGTGTCACATTGAATACAAGTTGTCTTAAGAAGTTATCTCAATCAGAGACCGAAAAAAAATTAAACGCTATCGCTCACGTTCTCAACAGCAACCGTATTTTTCGTTTCGTTGGTGTCCTCGCTCTCGGGTTGAGCGAAACACATGAATCGGTCTTGTGCTGACCGCTCAAAACGAACAGACTCGTTCGTCGCTCAAAACGAACAGTCGGTAACTGACCCAAACGCGCAAAGTGTCCGCGAAAAGGGTCTTTTTTGTTGTTGTTATTGCGTTTGCCTTAGATATTTCATCACAAGCCAAGCATGGTAGAAGAAGGGAGAGAAGGATAGGCATAATCTCATTCATACTTGCTGTTTACTTACCCAAACACGCAATACACATACATGCGCAAAAGCCCGTTTGACGTTTATTTACGAAGCAAAGGGTCTTAAGTGGACCCATGAGCAGAGACAGCAAGCCAAACCGCTCGTTGTTTGAGCGAAGAGCAAGCCGAGCAAAATTTCGAATTGTGTCTGCGAGCGACTGGTTTTTTGCTGACAATATGATAAAGGGGACCACTTTTTGCGAGCTCTGGTTCTCTAAGTACTCGCTGTACACAGCGACAGCCAGGCAGACCTATTGTCTATATCGACTGTGGTCATGGAATTATGTATTTTTTTTATATGACAGACAACACGTGAGAACCAGTGCAACGTTAGAATAAACTTCAACTTAATGGGCCAATGACTGCTTAAGTCTGAGTTTAACCGACTCTACATCTGCGGGGATATCATTGCAGAATCAAATATTTGGTCAAAGACCGGTGAGGACATCATATCTGTCTTACTATGCTGTAGAAGTAAAATGAACAGGTTACACTAGCTACTTAAGAAGCTTATTCTCTCACGGGAATAAGCGCACAATCTACGGCCAAATCATTGTTCCTATATTAAGGAACGGTATTAAAAAATTTAACCGAAATGAGTAAAAGTTCTGTAGAGCTAGACATTGCGCCTAATGGTACGTTCCATGGTACGTCAGTAGCTCAACCCTGTACACAGCTCTGAACCTGTTGGTAGTTTAGGACCAGATCACCTTCCCCACTGGGTGAATATAATGATCGTCTGTTGACACATAAAAATCGCTTGGTATGACCACTGACCGACACAACTTCGTTGCCACAAAAATTTGCATGACATGAGCCAACCGATATGCCGACATGCTCAGCAACTTCTCTAATAGTGAATGGACGATTCGCCATTAGAAATTTGGTCACTGTTTCATCGTTTTTTTTTTTTCTTTCTTGTAACAATTGAATCTTCGTTCTTAAGTATATATTACAAAAAATCATCTTACTTGGTGTATGATTCCTTGCCTCGTATGCCGCTTCCAGTTCAGCAATATAATCCTCACAGCTTTGTACAACTACAATCTGTCGCTTAGTACTAAATAAAAATGTTTTTCAAAAATTTAAAATAAAAATGCACTACCCTACACTTTAATGAGAAATATACCTTTGTTCCTTTATATCCAGCTTACGCAAAATATTTGCTTTTTGAGATTTTTTTATTTTACGAAATTTAAAATTCAGTTTTTTAATATATTTCATGCTTGACAAAACTTTAAGCCGTAAACAACAAAACGCTATGAAAATCGAAATACAAATGAGTCAAAGTTCTTTTGCGCACCAACTGCTGTAGTAAGCTCATTAAGTACACCTGTTTATCGCCATATAATCTGCATAATTATAAGTTGGCATAGGACAACAAATAATTAATTCTATACTCGTACATATACTTTGTTGTAATTGTTGAAATTCTTAGCAATCGGGCACTTTGTCGTCCTTGTTGAATTGCAGCAATATTAGTTCGTAGGTGACAATGGTACCAGCGACCTAGTAGAGCTTATATATTATATCATAATGTTTTCTTTATTATAATATTAACACTTACCGATATGACAACTCCACGTGTTAGCTTAAAGAATTTCATGCCAGTCAATGCAATACAATCTGTAGTAACCTCATCTGAAAAGCGTTTAAGCTGTTGATTTCGAAAAAAGCTATTAATCGATTATATTTGGTAGAATTATATAAAAATTAATTCTCGCACGTCGTCATCGTGCCTTGGAGAATTTCAACTTTAACTTTGTAGATAACTTCGTCTACCAAGAACAACAACATCAGCCTGCTGATCAGACAAAGAATCACGTTTACAAATAGATACTATTTCGGGCTGAGCATTCAAATTATAAGTGACCAATTATAGAGAGATCTATGGGTACTCGGCATTCAAAAAAAACTGGCGCAAGCGTGCACAAGATCTTAGCTTTTGGTGCGCTATTCTGCTATGACCGAATGGCGGTTGAAGGACACTTAAATTTAATCAATCAATGGGTCGTACGAACTAGACTATAGACTGGCACACCTGAGTCAACAGTTAGACTCGACTGATGCAAAAAATAACATTGGAAGGATCATTTGGGTGATACATATAAGGTTCGTACGGTCTAGTCACGGACTATACACGGTTAATGAAAGTCGAGCCAGTGCACAGCTGAAAAAGTTACACAATTCGCAACCAAAAACATTTGTAATAATACGCGGTCGTTTTTGAGCTATTTCCTTATGGTCTAGTCAATGACTGGTCAGGGCTGATGCAGAAACGAGCCACTACTGGCTCATGCTGTTGTAAACCCTGCCCACCCTCCATATAACTTATAACTAAATTCGTCATACCTTGCAACCATTTGTATGTAATGGAATGAAATCGGGTATTCTTGTATATAGGATCAAAAAAAGTAATCCCATTGTGTTTGGTCAAAATCGGAGACGCGAAGTGTCCGCTCTTCAAATTTCTGAGAGCTGTTTGTTCACACACTGACTTTTGGACGGACAGACTACATGGCTATATCTACTCAGTTTATTTACTCTATGAGATCTGCGAATCCTCTCCTTTGGGTATAGGGTATGAAAATCAAGCATAGTAATAAGCTGTTAGGTATTATATAGATTACCTCTGAGCACCAATATTTCCGTGAAATACTGCGAAATATATTTAGCGGTTTTTTCGATTCATCATTAATGCTGGCGCAATAAAGCGATAATACAAATGTACGACCCAATAAATAGATCAATGAGAACCAGAAGTAAAGCACATGCGAGAAGGATGGTTTCTTTCTAAAATTATAAAACTTCATTAAATAAATTCTACAAATTATTTATATATGCGAAAACTTACTGCAAACTTCTTAAAGTTTTGCTGCAAACAAAGTACAGGTTATTGGAGAAACCTAATAACGTGATGCATGATATGGCATCATCTACATAATCGACCAGCTTACAAAGACTGCGATAATTGATGCGACATTGTATCCAAAATTTGACTGTTGTGGGCTGTTTAGAGTAGTAAAGCACTAAATAAATACTTGAAAATATTTGACTATTTCACAATAATTTACACCCAATGCCGCTTCACGTTGCATATAAACATTTAATTGACGAAATCTGGCTGCTAGAGCGACACTCACCGCCATAACAAAAATATCATTAAAATTCCATGCAAATGTCGACAGCACATTTATCACTTTACCAATTATACCAATTAAATTTGTATAATTAATAAAATAAAAAACTGAAGAAAAATTAATATAGAGAAAACTGGCAAATGGACGATTCGGCAAAACCGGACAATTGCTAACAAAATAAACATTGCCCATCATGCTGAAGACATGCTCAACTACGGAGCAAACAAAACAAAGCAGGGCTATCCATTTGATGTGATGTGCCAGCGCAGATTTTTCACTTTGTGTACGTAAAGGAGGTAGCTTATTTTCGACATCCTGCCAATAGAGCGCTACCCTGGGCCATTTACGTGCCAAATTGAAGAAACCGATTGATATCAGAAAGATGGATATGTAGAATATGACAGTCTCTGTGTGAGAGTTGAATTAGTGGTACATATTAATGAGTAGAATTTTAAGTAGGTCACTTACCAACTGAATCAAAATCAAAATGCCGCAGTGCGAAGGCAATTGTAAAACCGCCGGATATGCCAAAAGCCATAATTGCCACGAATGCATAGTAAGTGCGCATATTAAACCAGGAAAAGCTTAAATCCTGCGCCAAAGGACGTGTAATGCCTCTCACTGGCATAAGTGCAAATACTTGTGCTAAAACGAGTACTAATATGAAATAATTTTGGGTTATTTTATATAATAAGACAGTTTAAGCATATTTTTTTTTTATTAACCTGGTTTCATTGCTTCCTGAAACGAGCCAGTATCATTTATATCTGAACTAAAGATTTGTACTAAAAAAAAAATAGGTTTAATTCAATAAAAAATATTTAGCTAGTTATTTAGTTAGCTTTATACTACATTTCGGCAAGCGTAGACGATTTTTCTTCTTCTCAATAGCAGGCGTCTGTAGTTTGATTAGCGTTAATCTGTGGGTAAAGTTTATTTGGAAGGCTTTCATAAATATGCAATATTTTAGTTGTTACTCTGTATTAATTTTTGTAGATTGCCAGATTTTCCTTTGCATTTTTTGTCTTCTCCTCAGCGAGCTGTTAAAATCGTTGGAAATAGTATTTAATTTCATGATTTTTTCTTTTTTTTTTTATAAAGGATTAAGTATATGTGTTTAGTGCTCAATTCGAGATACAAGACTAAAGTATTTCGTTATATTCAGTAATCTAACAAGCTGCCATGACAAATTGCAAAATTGTGTGTTTTGCAAAATGTAAGCTGAAGCTCATAAAATATGCATTGCTACTCATTACTAAACACAGATACAAAAGTATCTTTTTAAATTGACGCATGTGCGATATAAACATATTGTTAAAAATTTAAAATCTATATATAAAGGGTGTGCCATTAAGTACGTACGAACTATAAATTCAGTTAATTAAATAAGTTTAACAAAATATTCATTAGAAAACCTTTATTTGACAGATCAGCGTTTCTTACACTGATTGAGCCTCTATACACACTTTTCAATGACCCTGTGTTGCATCACGCAAAGACTAGAGTCAAAGCAGCAACTTAAAAATATATGCAGAATGCGGTAGTAGCATGCTACGAATGCTACGGGCGAAATGACGGTTTCTAGTGTCATTTCGCATTTTGGCTCATACCCACACCACCAAAGGGTAGAGTATCTTGCGCGTTCTTACTTCTCCCCAGTAGCAGTAATTCATATTGCCTTGTAGTATTCTTCTTCGCTTCACTATTCTTGATGGACCAAGTGTTGGGAGTTCACAATCTTCTCTGCCGATCTCATCTTCCTTGATTTTGTCATATGTTTTCTCGAAAATAGTAATTTTTTCTTCCTCTTTATCGCTATTTTGTGATGGAAATTGAGAATTATCACCAATTCATAACACTGTTGAGCCTGGTGATAGTTTTGGAACGAATATTATCATGCAGTTGCTTCTGAAGTAATACGAACCGCCATAACAATAGGACTCGTCAACACAATATTTAATACGAATACGTTGATCAATATTTT
Source organism: Leucophenga maculata (assembly GCA_035044805.1). Taxonomy (NCBI): domain Eukaryota; kingdom Metazoa; phylum Arthropoda; class Insecta; order Diptera; family Drosophilidae; genus Leucophenga; species Leucophenga maculata. The sequence continues at coordinate 732,720 of JAWNNP010001005.1, read as the reverse complement.
CACTCATAAAAATCTTCAAGCCCTACTGAGGTCGACTGACTTGAACAGCTCCTGTAGACGCACTGGTTGACAAGTATTTTAAAACATAATAAGTAATCATAAAAATCAATTTTCTAAGACCATGAAGTTCAATATATTTCTCATCTTGATGGTGTACATTCATTTAAAATTGACTTTAAATAAATAAAGCAGCTTGCCATAATAATTGTATATTCTTTATATATATATTTAGACAATTGACAATTTCTATATTGACCAAAACTTTAAGAAAAAATACTCTTCGAAGAACCAACGCCCGAACCACAAAAACTTTTTTGCACATCAGTGCCTTTCATTTGATTGATCAGTACCAGCTCATAGACAACAAGTGTACCAGCCATCTTAAAAAAGAAAATAAATTATCGCATAAAAGATTTTCAATAATCGATGATTATAACCTACCGCAAATACTAAACCTCTTGTCAGATAGAAGAAACCTTTGCCACTTAATGCAAAAAATTCCGCTGTGATAATCTCATTCAAACGTTTCAATTCTACGCACCAATAATCTGTCGGTATTTCATATAATGTATAGGATATATCATTCGCTGCTTCATGTATTGAAGCAGCAGAGAACATCATTGTAACTAAACGTAAAATGACATAGAGTAGGGAGAACCAAAAGTAAAGTTCATCCATAAAGTTGCCTTTGGATCTAGAAATAAACAAGTGTAGCTATTAATTATATCGTATAATATTAGACAGCTATAACTTACTGAAAACTGTGATAAATTTGCACACACACAAAATACATATTATGTGAGCAACAAAGTATTAATAAGCCGGAGAGTTCTTTCTCGTAGCATTTTAATAGATCGGTAAGATTTAAAAGATCTGTGCGTACTTCGCGCCAGAAATCATTGGACATGTGCTGGAAATATATGAAAAGAAGCACAACTGTGTAGTTTATAGTCAAATCAATTAAAATTATAAAACTTATAAAAAAAGATGTATGAGTGAAGTCTAAATTGGAAGTTTAGCAATGTACTTAGTGCGAGGTCCAAAAACTTATGTGTCAGTTACTTCATTTATTATGAAGACATTTAAAGTCTTATAGAGACTTATTTCTGCCGTAAATAGATAAAGTATTCATATTATTACATGAAGTCCATTTTTTGGGGTAGTCACCATACAAACCCACCACCCAGTTATGTATTTTTGTTCGATAAACTTCTTTATGTAAGTCAATTTAAGCTTAGAAGTCGGTATGGTGGTTTCTTAAGGTTACCTACTACATATACATTTACTAATAGGCGATTCCCCTCACAATTTTCAATAGCCTCTATACAGAAAATTCACCCACTTATGGGTTTTTGTATGAAAAACTACTTTTTGGTGGTAGTTCCCTTACAAACCATCCGCTTTCTAATGGGTCTTTGTATGATAAACTTTTTTATTTAACTTAATAACAGCGTGAAAGTCGATATGTGGGTTTCTTATGGCCTCTGGCTTAATACATATAATAAATGGCGTGTGCCCTCACATTTTGGGGTAGCCCCCCTACAAACCATTAGCCCACTCATGGATTTTTTTATGAAAAACTTATTTATTTAAGAAGATATCAGTTTAAATTGTGGTATAGTTGTTCCTGCTTCACATAAATACACTAATAGGTGTGTTTCCGTACACTTTGTGGGTAGTCCTCATACAAATCATCCGACTAATGGGTTTTTGTATGAAAATCTTCTATCAATCGTCAATTTCAGCTTCTTAGTCGATATATTGGATTCTTATAGACTTCTGCTTCACATACATTTACTGCTGGGCGTTAACCCTCACATTTTAGGGTAGCCTCCATACAAACCATGTGTGAAAAACTTCCTTATTTAAGTCAATATGAGCTTAAATTTCGTTTTGATGGTTTTTTATGGACGCATCTTTCACACACATATACTAAAAGACGTGTCTCCCCACACTTTGGGGTAACCCGCACTGCTCGCGGTTAAGTTTAAAAAAAAAAAATTAATAAATACCTTAAAGGTGTGCACTTTTATGCGCCAATGTAATTGTTTATAACGCATTTCCATGCTGCGACAAACAATTATTAGAAATACATCACCAAAGTTCCAGGCAAATGTCATCGAGAGTGTAGTCCACTAGAAGAAACAAATATTCAGGAAAAAAAAATTATAAAAACCAAATATTTACCTGTATAATTGGAATTATCCAATAGCGAAACTTAATTATTGTAAAAATCTGTTGTCTTTCGCGCATAAAATAATTTTGCCAAAAGTCGACGGTCAGATTGCACTCAGTGATTTGCAAATTATTATTATATATAGCACTACTGATATATGTCGAATGTTCGAACAGGGCAGCACAGAGTAAAGTAATGCCCCACACACGTAAACGACGGTCAAATTTTTCGGATATCTTGCAGGCGTAACTCTTCTGTAAAAATACCAATTCAGAGCTTGCTGTTTGCTGTATAATTTTTGGCCAATCACGCGAGAGAAGCAGAAATACCGTAAAGCAAGCGATGCAAATAATGCTAAAACTTAGGGAACCTATTATGATGGAGATAAATAATAAAATAAAATAATTTAATAATATAGTAAGCTTACCTATGGTATAGATCTTCAAGCCATGATCTAGTACAACTTTTGCCGATAGCGCACAATCAAAAATGGAGAAGATTAAAAGACCCACCGCAACCACAAAGGCTAAGGAAAGCCAACGAAATTGTACCTGCTCGACATTCTTAGTAGGCCAAACACCCCAAACGGGTAGTATACCAAAAAATTGTGCGATCACCAAAACTATAAAGAAGAAATAATAGTTTAATAACAAAAAATATATATCGCTTAGTAAATATTTCTTTTACAAGGTCCTATGGCATGGTGCAGCGTGTTCTTATTATCCTTTGCCAACTTCATTGCAACTGTCGAGTTTAGTTTGATTTAATTGCAGGTACAGAACATTTGCCTTGCCAGCTAATTTTTTGCAAATCATGTCAGATAGTAATCTCTTTGTAGTTCAATCAAGCCGTACATGATGTGGCATATAGACGAAGTAATAAACAACTTTTCTAAGCAATTGTACCGATTTAATGGCGCGATTAGCTTAATACTATACACAAACTTATGATTGAATGCTACAATATATATTTAAAAAGAACTGTTTTTTTTTTTAATTTAAGAAATTTTAATATTCTCTGCAATAGTTGGTTTTTTGACGTATTGCACCCTGATTTATGACATCCGAAATCATGAGTTCGTAGGTGATAATGGTAGTCCCCATCTGTAATTAAAAATGCTTCAATATATATCCCAAAAATATTTTTTTTATACGCACCGCTAAAATAAGTTTACGTGTCAGAAAAAAGAAGCCACAACCTGATAGTGCTGTCAGATCATTGCCAAGTTGCTCACTGAAACGTTGTGCCTCCAATGACCATGATTGCGAGGGCACATCACGCAAACTGGAGATGATCTTATTTGTAAAATCATTAATTGAAGCACCTATAAACAGTGTCATAAGCGTGCGCAGCACAGCAAAACCCAATGAGTACCAGAAGGCAAACATAACCGTAAAATCTACGCCAATGTTTCTGAAATTCAAAAGTTTATCTTTTAAAGTATTTGCTGTATCCAACTGAAGTTTTTACTTACTTGAAACTATTAAAAATCTGAAAACATATAAAGTACATATTATTGGTAAAGGCTAGCAATATAAGCGGCGCAAGTTGTGCATTCAAAATGCGCACCAAACGTTTCAGGATCAAATAATGTTGACGGACTTCTGTCCAAAAAACGGCCGGCATTGCTTTTTTATGCACCGCTTGTATACGTTTGTGTAATTGATGAAAACGCGCCGCAATTCCAATGCTAATGATCATTATAAAGGCATCGGTAAAGGAGCGTGGATAGGCCAAAGTGAAATTGATCCACTGACATGAAAAGTAAATAAGAGAAATAGAGAAATAAGATCACCTTATGACATATCAAGTCGATATTATTAACTATAATAAATACATTTTCTATATAATAATCCGAAATTGGCTAATGGGTTTGTTTGAAGCTAATCTTAAAATAGAGGTAGAATGTTCATGCTCTATGAGGTTAATTCTAAACTGTGGTTTCGTTTAAAATTTGAACTCATGGCTAGATCGAGTTACTAAATATTAAAATATTCCCTTTAATAGCCATAAAATACCCCATGTAATGTATGCTATATCAAAGGCGTATTTAAGGGTGGCAAAGGGTCTCTTCAAACCGTTGTTTTTGTGTCTGAAAAGTATGAATGAGTGCATTCTAATGGTTCAGATGACTATATCTGCAATATAGTGAGAGTTATGGAGCATTAATAATTGTGATAAGTCGATTGCAAAGAGAGAATGATCGATATGATCGAAGTTTTTCGACGCCCTGTCTGCACTAGGTATCCCGGCAAAGATCGTTCGTCTTTGCATGACAACGCTGGCTCACACACAAAGCGTTGTCAGGGTGGGGAAACCCCTCTCCGATCCTTTTTAATACCAAGAGCCGTTTCAGGCAGGGCGATGGGCTGTCTGATTTTTTCAATCTTTTGATGGAATACATTCTATGCCAGTGCCCGTACATACGGAATATGTCGGGCTCGATCTTCCAAAAGGAAATGATGCTGCTCGATTACGCCGATGACATCGATATCATCGGCACGCAGGAACGGCGAGTGAGCAAGGTGTTCTCATGGGTCTAGCGGTGAATGAGGACAAGAAGAAGTACTTGGTGTCTTCTCGCACTTCGTCATCGCGTCTTGGACGGTCAGTGACGATGGAGAATTTCAACTTCAGTGTTGTAGAAAACTTCGTCTATCTTAGATCCAAGATAACCAGCAACAACAACGTCCGCCTGGAGATTGGGCGAAGAATCACGCTTGGAAACATATGCTTTTTGAGCTGAGCAAGCAAATAAGAAATAAAGCCCTCTCTCGAATCTATGTTTAACAGTTCTTTCACTATTCTGGAAGGACCACTGGCTATTTTGAAGTTTATCGATTCTTAAGTTTTCATTTCGAATGATAATTTTTTATCTATAATGGTTTAAATATGGTTAGCTACCATTCATACGTGTTCTCTACCCGTATGCTGCATTTTCATGCATTGCAATGTCATAGTGTTATAATTCTCATTTAGTTCTTGCTTTCAGTAGTCGTTTTTCTGGTTGCAGTCGGGTTTTTGTATACTCCTTAGCAACTAATTCTAAATATTTTCTTTTTATGTATAAATATTTAATTTATGCTTAGATTGCGGGCGATTGAGTCGCCCGATGGCCTTATAGATATGCATTGAATGTTACTAATTTTCTATGAAACAAAAATGTATTGAATAAAATTATGTTCTGCATTTATATAAAATCCTTCGAGTGATAATAACCTACCTCTAAAAATGGTAACATCGTAATGTGATAAGGTAGCACACTATACAAATGTGGACGTTCCCATCTATAGATCATCTCCAGAAAAGAGACATTCAATTTGCATTGCGTACGCTCTAAAGTACTCAGATGAAAGGAGTTTCCAAGCAGTAAACTGTGTTCCACTGAAATAGTTAAATAAAATAATTATTATTTGTCATCTAACATATTAAAATTTATTACTTTACCCAAAGCCGACAGCATAACAAAACCAAAGACAACATTAATACGTAGTTTCATTTTATAATCCACATAATAACGATAAGGTACACGTAGAAATATCTCCTCTGCACTACGCCAACAACGCATAATCGAAGGCCAATTCATGGCCAAACGCCAGAAAAATATATGCTCCAGCAGACAGACTGTATAAAGGGAAACAGTACCAGAATTTTTAAAGTTTAAACCAGTTTGGCTGATTAATTTTAAGGCGGTGCCGAATTCCAAAGTATTCAAAGTGAATATTATGGCTGCATAAAAAGTGCGCAAGCTAAGCCAATTGTAGGTGATATCGTAGACATTCTGGGCGCGTATATTAGTGGCCGGCAGCAGCGCGAAAAGTTGTGTAATAAAAGTTGCTACAATCAAATGAAATAATATATGTATTAGAATAAAATTATTATTTTAAACAAAATTTTCATATTTACTTTTCGAGATTGCGTCATTAAAGGTTTCGCCTTGCATTTCAATCATGTTGCAAAAATGTACTAGAAACTATTTACTAAATACTATGTCAAGTGCTCGGCTTTCGTGCAGACTTAGATCTAATTAGAATGTGTGCCATTTTGTTGTAAACACGCTACAACTTGTTTGTGTTGTGTCTAGTTAGTTAATTTAGTGGCTATTGTTGTCATTTAACAAACGCCTGTCAAGCATGTGCCACAATAAATTATAAGCTTTTGCAGTACACGCCCTTCCATTTCAACCGCACAAAGGCCCAAGTCCTTTACGGCGATTAGGTTCGTCGAATTGCAAAAGCACAAGTTCATAGGTGACAATGGTGCCAGCCATCTGAAAACAAATTTGTAAACAAAATATATTTTAATCAAAGTACGGGAAAAAAATGGCACGATTTAACTACTTACACCGAACAATAAGCGCCGTGTTAGAAAGTAGAACTTTTTGCCCGACAATGCCACCATTTGAGTAGTCATTTGAAAGATTAAACGTTCGACCTCAATACACCAAGTTTTGCTTGAAACACGTCGTAGAACGTTCAAAGCGCTCTTGGATTCGTCATTGATGTCAGCTGCTGTTAGAAAAACAAATGCAGTGCGTCCGATGAGATAGAGCAATGAATACCAAAAATAGACATAGTTAATGGGCCAACGTAGTTTGCTAGGAAAAGAATTTTAATAGTATTTTGTAGTGGAGTAAAATATGGGTGTAAATTCTACTTACTTGAAGATATTTAGCAACTGATAGCAAACGAAGTACAAATTATTTACACTTGATAGCAAAATTATGCCCGAAAGATGCTCATCCACACGATCCAATAGCTCACAGAGTTTTACATAATGTTCACGTATTTCCATAAATGTAGATTCAGATACTTCCTGGAAATGGATATAGAATTTTGTATAAAATAAATGCAAACCCTTGATCATTCAAAACTTTTCTTTTCTTTTGGAGCAACTTTTGAACGTCATTTTCAAGAACTACTTTCCGTTCTAAATTCACCTTATGTTCCAATTTCCTTATGCGCATTGTGATTTGTTCAAAACGATATGTTATACCTTTGCTGACCATCATTATAAAAAGATCAGCATAGTTCCAGACAAATGTGCAGGAACCATTGGTCAATAGTATATAAATACCAATAATTGTATTATATGGTAATATTTGAAATACATAAGTGTAGGTCTTTTGTATATAGTCTGAGAATGATGCCGTATAGGTGTTATTTGAATATACTGATGCACAATATGCTCTCTGACGTTTGTAGCTCAGCACAGCGGATGTCAAATATAGAGCATGTTCTCCTAAAAATAAAATTGGAGAATATAAAATTCTTCCATCTGCAAACAACATACCCATGGATAATGCTATAATAATAATTGCTGCAAACTGTACACGTTTGGCTAAACTACGCTTTGGTGCTTCATATGGTGGTTGCGTGAACACCAGTTCGGTGCTGGTCCAAAAACGTATTAAACGTGGCCAATGTCGTGCTAAAGAAAAAAATAGAAAAGACGAAGACTGCACACTCATAAAGAAGACCAAACCAACTGCAGAAAATATATAAAATATATAATTAGAAATAAGTGTCTTAATTTAAATTAAAACCTACCAAAATTCTTGGGATCCACACCAATCTTAAGTAAATGTTTGAGCATTGTAAGTGTTAGCGTGGTACTTGCTATCAGAAATAGTATTGTGATCAACATGGGTAGGGTTTTGAAGCCAAAGCGCATATGTCGTGGATTAGCATGCCGTACATTAGCTATAGGCATCAGCGAAAAAAACTGTGCCAGCAACATAACTGAAAAAAATATTAACATAACCTAACTTTTTTATTTTTCTTGCATAGATTTGTAAGCCACTCACTGGGACTCACTGCACGATGAAATATATCAAGTTTCTCATAATCATATTGTTTCTTTTTTTCAATTTTAGGTGGTAAACTTATATCATAGGCTGGCGGTGGTGTTCTCTCCGTTCTGTCCATGTTTGTTGGCTCCATTTCCATTGTGTCATCGAGATCATCATCATAATCATCTTTCGGCGTATTTGCTTCATCGTTCGCCATAAAATCATCATTTTTATATGCATTGTATTTACTTTTTAGATAATTTATTTCATTTTTAAATTTCACTTGATTATTCTGCAACAACTTTTCTTTGTGCCTGGTTAGAATTCTACGCAAACTGTTGCGACTAAACATTTTCGCGTTTGACGGTCGATTGAAAGTATGAATGAATTGGCGTGGTTATCCTGCGCAAAAATCGCAACTAAATTGTTGGCAGGTTTGATTCAAAATGTTTGAAATTGTTTTTATTGTGAAACACCAAAATCGGTAGTAACTGAAACGTTAAATATGAAACGATATGAGAAGCATTGAGCGTATGCGAATAAGTGAAAGTAATGAGCTGTTAATATGAGTGAGAGAATGAGAGACAGCTACATAAAACCGTGTCCAGCACACTTTCTTGTGGAACACCAGCATAGATTGATGTAGAGGAGTCAAAATAATATGCTATCATTACGACCGCCGCTCATTTGCATTGACTTTTGTTGGAAGATTTTTCTCTAGAATGCGCAGGAAACAATCTAACAAAAACAGGCGATGTGGTTTATACGAATGTTTAATGCGAACTGAACTTATACCTAAAAGCAGCAGAACGAAATAGGCGACGCAAACGCAAATGCAAGTGTGTGAGTTTGTACTCGCTGTGTCGTTCTGTTGCTTGTGCGAAATATAACAGAACTGAAATACAAGCTTATAATATTTTCAACAACTTTGATAGTAGACTAGCCTTAGGATTGCTTTGTAAAGGTAAGGCCCTCATTTTTATTAAGCCCAGGACTTTTTCTAATTTTAATCCATTTTTTTTTTTCAGATTCCACTGGTGCAAATGATGTACGAGAAATTGACAGACTCATTTGGCATGGTGAATCCAGAAAATGGAAATCATCTTCATCCGATCTATATTCATTCAGAAGCTATATTGATCATACGATACTTCCCTCTTCGTAGACTCATATATGTGAATTTCTCAACCAGTTCTTGTAACTTTGCGTGTAAACAATGAATGGGCTATTTTGTTGAATGAAATGACGCGATTTAGTCATGAAAAAAACACACATAGGAGGCACTTTCACATAGCAAATTGTTAATAATTACAATAATGAGTGGGTGTCTTGTATTCAAAGTGCATAAATAGCAATTATGCAGCGTTTACACGGTTACAAAAAAGCGCAATGATAGATTTCTGCGCACTAGCAATGTCGTCAATGCTACTGCTTTGTGCAAATTTGTGCCTCCTGAAGTAAACTTGAGGAAATATGTTATTAACAACAATACCCGCGCAGCTTAAAGACGATGCAACATCGGCTACTAATGTATTTCGCAGCAATAAAAATGTATTACGCCGTCTAAAAGCCAAAAGACAAGCGCAACGCGAACTTTTGACGCGTCGTTGGCAATACATCAAAGGTGAAGAAGATTACGCGGAATTGGATACATTTCATCGTGCTATAAAGCCAAGTAAGTTTAGGCATTTATACGATTATATAATTAAATTCAAATTTAACTTTTTTTTGTCTATTTTGCAGTCATGGGTATTGCGCAAATATTCGGCATTATGCCACTCGCAAATGTACTACATTCGAATCCCAGTCACATTGAATTTCGCATGCGCTCGTGGGGTACATTTTTTACAGGCTTTTTTCTATTCTTTGGCAGTTTGCTTGCCATGCAAGTTACCACAAATTTTATTAAAATCGGTCTAAATGTAAGGAATCTAGGTAAGCGGTGCAGCTATAAATTAACTTATCATATTTTAGTCACTTATAATATGTAACTCTCTAGTAAACATTGTATTTCACTGCATCACTTTAATCATATGTGTAAATTTTATTGCATTGGCCAAGCGCTGGCCAGCACTCATCAGACAATGGACGTGCATAGATTTAATGTTGCTTTTTCCACCTTATAAAATACCACGCAAAACACTACAACAGAAGCTGGCTATATTTGTCAGCGGATTTTTTGTATTGGCCATTTGTAAGTATGACAAATAAGTTTTTATAATTTTTATTAAAGTCCTTTTCCATTTCCATTTCGCAGTGGAGAATTCTCTGTACCATGCCTCAATAATCTACAATTATCGCATGCATATGTTGGCCTGTAAGCCCAATAGTAGCGTGTCCTTCAAGGATTATTTTGTCAATGTAGAGCACAGAGCTTTTTTTAAAGTACTACCATATCATCCCATATTTGCATTTTGGGCTATTGTAAGCAACATTTTTTAAACCGATTATGGAAATTTTTATTAATTTTTTACTTTATTGCAGTTTCTAAATGTCAGCTTCACTTTCGTCTGGAATTATTTGGATCTTTTTATAATGCTTATTAGCCTGGCGATTAGTTTGCGTTTTCAACAATTTGAAGCGCGTTTACTTACGCTGGTTGGGAGGGTACGTACATACATATAAGACTTGGACCACGCACTGAGCGATAAGCGTAAAATACAACAAAATTGGAAGATTATTTCATACAATAAAAGAAATGATACATCATACACTCCTCGCCACTTAAATAGGATACATTGCAATTGCTATAATGTGATCTGGATTTCGTGATCTTCTCTGACGAAAGAAATTTTAGTTAGGAAAGCCCCGATGGATATAGCTACTATTTCCATGACCTCCGGAAAGAACTTATATTTTGGCCTTGGTTTCTTACCAGCTTAGTAATATCTTAATTATAATTAATGAATTACTGTGTACATTTTTTTTTTTAGTACGTGCCCGATGCACTTTGGTATAGTTTACGTCAGGATCATATAAAACTTTGCGAGTTTATGCAGCATATTGATGCGAGTTTCTCCAACATAATATTATTATCCTCAGTGAATAATATGTATTTTATATGCAATCAATTACTGAACATATTCACGTAAGCATAAATTTTCTAAACTTTTTACTAATTTAAATATTAAAAATTTATATTATACTCCGCCAGTACATTACGCTACTCCATAAACTACATTTACTTCTGGTGTTCCCTGTTCTTTCTGCTAGCACGCACGGCCAGTGTATATATATGTGCATCAAAGATTTACGATGCAGGCAAGTTGCCACTGAAAGTTTTATATTTGGTACCCAGTGCACATTTCACCGAAGAAGTGCAACGTTTTGTGCAACAACTTACAACGGAAGTAATTGGGCTGTCTGGCTATAGATTGTTCTATGTTACACGTCAAAGTTTATTTGGTGTAAGTTGAAGAAAATTTTTGGATAATATTTGTTACTATGTAAATAAATTTATTTTTCAGTTAGCTGCCACCATTATTACATATGAATTTATGCTGTTACAACTCGATGCAAAAAATCGCAAAGCGCTTTTACCCGATTTATGCGCTTAGGCGTATGTGCGAAGCAGCTGCACAAGCTCTCAGGAATTGTAACCCATAGTTAAGTCCACAACTGAGTGCAACCGATGTCGGGTCATATTAAATTCAATTATTATTTATAAAATATTTGTTAACTTTTGTATCAAAATTTGAATTGACAACTTAGAAGTCTTACAACGAGGGCTGTATGAGAGATGTTTGCGTTATAAGAAAGAAATATGTAAATTATTTAACACGCGGTGCTATTAGTGGTTTTCGGGAATAGAGAAATAGAGCATAAAGATATACAAAACGGATTGTATTGAACTCGTTCAAAGTTGAGCAAACCTTTGATATGGAAGACTGATCGGCCGGTTAGGCTCCGTATTGTTTCCTGACTTGCCAGGGAAAATGTTTTACCCTCATAATAGCTTTAAAGATAAACATGACGCGTACCGCGTCACTTTATAAATGCCATCATACCCAATGCTTATTTTAGGTAGAAAGATAAGACCAATAGCAACGTATAAAATAGGCAGTCTGCTGTTTAACTCACTTTTCCTTGTATCGAAACAACAAAAAGCTTGAAATGGTCTGCTAAGTGAGTGGAATGGGCGATGGCCTATTCTTAAACGGAACGCCACCATCTACCATTGACATGGATCGTGCCGTTTTAAAAACCATATTTTCCAGCTTGTCGCTTCTTTAAGTTGTTTAGCTGACATCCTTTGTCATTCGATTTACCGCTAATCATTTATCATACATCCCTCGTCTATACATTGGCAATAAAGTGCCCCCAATATATTATTCCTCACAGCAAAAACTCAAATATTATGCAAAGAAAAAAACTATAACGAAAAATGTTTTCAATTTTTCTGTTTTTTGACACTTTGCCAATTAACACTTTCCTGGTTACGCTCAAACGCATGTCAGTTCAACTCAATCATAAACGGCAGGCATATACTACATACATACAAAGGACATTGCCACTTGTGCAATTATCCTGTCAAAGTTTTTCACCATTTGTCCGTCTGTGCATTCGTTTGAGGCATACGCACCAAAGCAACACGAAGCACAAGAAGCAAGGACCAAAACAAAACGCTGACAAAAACAAGAAATTTCCACCCGAAAAGAATTTGAAAGGCATTCATACACCACCACCGGCGACGCTTCCGACGCAGCACGTGAGCGACCACCACCACTACCGCTAATATCAGTAGTAGCGCACCATACACCTGTATACAATGGTTGTACTAATAGGATTTTCATTTATTTGTTTGTTTTGCTTTTGCTGTCATAGCAACGACAACACCTTCAATGTCAAAACCTGCACAGCTTAGCCTCAGGAAAGCAAAAATTCGTTTGGAGTTTTCATTTTCGAGCTTCCCGTTGTAGTGTGCTGACGCTGAGAAAGGATTGTTTGCTAATGATTAGGTCGTACAAACGGACGGACGGTTATAAGCAAACCGTAAGGTATTATGGAACTACCGGGTAGTATATCAGTGCGAAGATTTCGCGAATTTAATAATGAACAAAAGCATGAGCTATATGAAACACTGCTTGAGATTAGCGGTGCACTTGATGAACTGCCAAGAAAATCATTGCGCAAGACATTGGAGCTGACGCTGGCAGTTTTGGAGTACAAAGGCGCGCAGGCTGATAGTTGCCAAAAAGCATTGGACAAGAAAGGTGAATATATTAAAGTTAGATATAATTTATATACCAACACATATTTTACTAGATGTACATCTTGGACGACGCCTTAACGATGAGAACGACAAACTGCAGCGCATGTTGGAAAAGCTCGAATCGGAGAAAGAAACATACAAGCAGAAAATCAAAGAACTGACCGATGAAATCTTCCAATTACAAAAACGTCTACAAGAGGTTGCACAGCAGGCCGAGGCTAGCGATAAGGACTCCTCAGATCCACTGTCCGAACTGGACAAGCAAGAGGAATTGTTGCGTAAAAACAATGCAAAGAATAAACTCATTAAGCGTTTATTGCGTGAAAATGAGGTAAAATGGTGGAGGGTTTTTTCTTACAATGAATCATACAATTTATATGTCATACCTTAATTACCGCAGACGTTACAAACGCAGAACAGCGAGCAATTGAAGACCATTATGCTTAATGAACGAGAATTGTTGGATATAAAGGAGAAAATGTTGCAGTTCAGCGCTGACATATCCTTGTTGGATAGCGAGCGCACTGCCATGAAGCAACGTGAGCTCGATATGAGTATTGAAGTTACACGGCTCGAGGGAAATTTGACCTATTTGGAAGAAGAACGTGAAAAGAATCAAAAGGAAATGCAAACAATGCTCGAAAAGTTTGAAGCAAAAAAAGTTGGATGGAAAAAGTTATTAGATGAAAAAGATAAAGAACTGAAGAAGTTGCGTGGAGCCAAACCAGAAAGCCAACTTTTAGCGCAAATCAATGATAGTACTACGACGACTACGAGCAGCGAAAGTGATACGCAGAGCGGTGAAGAGATAACTAAAATGCGACATGTAAGCAGCTATTAACATATTTTTAACAAATTTTAATTTAAATAACTTTAATAAAATTAATTACAGCTACTTGAACTGCGCAACAAAAACATTGAAGATCTTGAGGACAAGCTAAAATCGATGGCCGACGAAATGATGACCTCCACTGAGTTAATGAACAAACTCAGCGCCGAACGTGAAGCAGAACTGGATGTCAAAAAACCACGCGCATGTTGCAAACAAAATGAGGCGAATCTACACATTGCCAACGAACGTTGTCAACAGTTAACGGAGCTATTGGAACGCGCCGAGGAGGATAATCTTGTCAAATCGAAACAAGCACTACACTCTATAACCGCGTTGGAAGCGTTTAAACGCGGCGATGATGGGCTAGTGCCAGCACTTCGAAAATGTGCTGCCTTAGAGCAGAAATTGGTTGCACGTGAAAAAGAAATGCGTGGCTATGTACTGGAGTTAAATACAATGCACGAGGTTATGCAGGAGAATAGTGTGCTACGTAAACGTTTGAAAATACCGGAGGATGTGGAAGTGCTTGCAAAGAATCATATAGCCAAAGAACGTAATAAGGATAAAATGATTGAGCGGCTGAAATTAAAGCTGAGCTCTTCGGAGGAAATGCGTTTGCAGCTGAAGTTGGAAAAGAGTCAATTGCGGTCAGTATATGGAAAAAAAAAAACACAAATGATTTAAACTTTAATAAAATGTTCTTCATTTTTACAGCAAGGAAATCTTAAATTTAGAGAAACGCCTGCATAGGAGTACAACAATACCAACAGCCGGTGACAGTGCAAAAACTCCTTCAATTGCACAAAGTTTAGTCAGTGAAATAGGCGAAGTACCAGATAGTGCATCAAAGGAACTGCGAGTCTCACCGATATCAATGCATGCACCGCATAATTGTGATCAATGTCGTGGCCAGGGTGATGGCGCTGCTAGTACTGAGCTGCAAACACGCTTTGAAGAGGTCATGTACGAGAATGAAACGCTACGTTCCGGAATGTATGAAATCTTGGAAAAACTACGTGAATATAATGGTAAACAATTAAGAAATTTATACTTTCCACATGGCTCGCTATACAAGCAACAAGACATGTCGATTTAGTAATGTCCGTCTGTCTAAAAATCTATATTGAGACCCCCTGGAATCGACATTTGCATAGTATCTATAAATCGTAATGTCACACGCACTTTAAGGGCTAGCCTTCCTTCAAACCAATCTTTATATCTCAATCCGCGCGACAGTACCTATTCCGCGCTCCTAAATTATCAAACTAAATATTTGCCCTTATTCAATTCTACTTTTCTATTACAGCCTCATCCGATCACATAACAATCGACGCCGACTTACTGAAGCGTATAATCGAAGTACTGCCAAA
Source organism: Leucophenga maculata (assembly GCA_035044805.1). Lineage (NCBI taxonomy): Eukaryota > Metazoa > Arthropoda > Insecta > Diptera > Drosophilidae > Leucophenga > Leucophenga maculata. The sequence goes on along the minus strand of JAWNNP010001005.1, from coordinate 717,339 downwards.
TCGTAATGCTAGCAGCATATTAACACCAAAGCGTCTACAGCATGAATTGGCGGAGCTAAGAACACGTGAACAGGCGCTACGTGATCTATTAACACAAAATGCCGTTCTACGTTCTGATGAGAGCGAAACTGGTGAACTATCATCGGTGCAAAGTATGCGCGATATACCAGATATACCAAAAGAGCAGCAAGCAATGCCGGAGACTATAGACTCCGCAACTCGTCCAACAACACCAAATGAAATGTACGATGAACGTCAATTGCCGGTCATAGTGGATACCCCTGCTATGCTTACGGCAAACGTTGAACTGCAACAGCAAATTGCCGAATTACAAATCTATCGGAAACATTATGAAGAACTGAAATTACATTTGTCGGCCGATGGCAATGAATTGAAACGCCATAATTGCGAATTGACGGCACAGCTTACCACGTTGGAATTGAACGCTTTGGCGCAGAGCAATTCGTATGCGTATATGCGTGTCGACTACGATAAGCTGCTAAGTAGCGTTAAGCAACAGGATTTACTCTATATCAGTGATACTACAGCTTTAAAACGCCAACTGGAAGAACAGCAACTGGAGCTAAGTCGTTTGCAGGCATTACAGGCGTTCTATGACGAACGCAGTTGGAAATACAACGAAGAGGAATATCAACAATTGGAACAACGTAATGCAATGCTTAGCATGCAATTGGCGCATATGATTGAGGAATTGATGTGCGAAGTCAAAACAACAGAGGATTTAGGAAATATGGAATATGGCATTATACAGGATAACTATCAATTGGATTATATTACTGCCACGGAATATGAACAACAGAGTACAGAGCTGAATGCATGGCGTGAAAAGCATGCCGAATTACTGCGGAAGAATAAACAACTTGAAGGTTTAATGGCTGTTTCCAGTGAGCAGATACAATCGCAGCAACGTCTATTAAATGAGTTCACCGATAATCATATCAATTTGCGTCATTTAGTAGCAGATCTGCAGAGCAGCACGGAGGAGAAGCTGCTGTTGGCCAAAATGCAACGAGATTTGGATAGTGGTGAGATTATTAAAGCTTTGAATTTTGGAACGCATTCCTTTAATAAAGTTCGATTTATTAATATTTTTTTCTTCAGCCAAATCCGAATTTTCACGCATTGAATTGGAACGCAATGAGCTGCAGTTGAATGTGACGACACTTCATGCACAGCTTAAAGAGGCAGAGCAAGCGGCTGCACAAACTCAAAAGGACTTCCAGAATGAACGTCGTAATCGTGATGTTAAAATCAAGTATTATCACTAAACATATTTATTTTTATTACAAAATCACTCAATCCTTTATTTCAATTACAGATTTCTACAAAAATCACTTTTTATGCTTAAGGAAAAATATGCCAAATTTACGCCGTTAATCTTCCTGAATAATTTTGTCACTGCTTATAAGAAGTTTACACAAAAAGTCACCGAACAGCAGCAGCAGCAGCAAAATGAAACTAATCCTACACTGACGCAAGCACTGCAGCAAAAAGTTGAAGAGATAATATTAGCTAAAATTGCGGAGCACGCTTTGCAGACAGACGACTCACAGCAATTGATCAAACTCATCAAATCGGAAACACAGCACAAATTATTGGAGGAGAACTATCGTAATTTACAGCTTAAATTTGTACAATTGCAAAACGAATTATCTGAGGTGCGCATACAACATGCCACTGAAACGGAACACTGGCATACAATAGTGGCGCTTTTTGGTGGAGAAGCTGCTAATGAATCGTCTGTTTCTCATACAGACGCTGCTGAAGTAGAGCATAATGTTGACACAATAAATACACCAGTACCAGCGGTACGTAAGAATACGCCAACAAAACGTGCGCCTTCCATTGAAATGATTGATAAACAAACTTCGCCAATTGCAACAACTCCGGAAAGTGGGACACCTGTACGTAAGCAAATTGCGACACAAACAAAGGAGTATGTAAAGCAGCAACAGCAAGACTTTGAGGCATTGGATACTACAGATTCAGAAGCGCAGACTAGTGATCTTATACAATTCTATACACAAGGTGTGCAGACGTTAGCACAAGAAATGGTTTTGAAGGAGTCTAATGCGGAACTGAAACAAATGCAAGAGGCGTAAGTATTTATAAAAGAGGGTTTTGGAGCTATATTTGTAATTTTGGTTTCAATATTTATAGGCTACAAGATGCCAACAAACGCATTGCAGAATTGGAAAAAGTGCATGTGTCGTCTACATCAGAATCAAGCGAATCAAAAATAACGCAAGAAGCTGGCATGGTTGAGGTACGTTTTTCGGCGAACTCGGTTGTATAAATTTTTCAGAATAGCCTTTTTTTTAATTTCTAGTCTAATAAATCTGTAAACTAATTTTTTTCTCCCATTATAGAAAACCATACTCTCCCTGCACACGCTTCTCATGGAGAAGGATAATGCTATAAATAAATATCAAGATCTGCTACAATCCGAACGCGAACAGAACCAAATAACGCTAACCAAATTGCATACGGAGAATGAGACGCTGCGCAGTACTGTAAATAATCTGAATTTCAATATTAAAACGAAGGACATGGAAATAATTGAGTTAAAAGCCAAATTGGAGATCTACAGCGTGCGGCGTAGTAAAAAGCGTAGTCGCACCACGGAAAAACGTGAAAAAGCTACTCCTGCTACCGTCACTATTACTTCTATTAGTCTGGATTCCGATGCAAGTGGTGATAATAGTCTAAATGAGCTGACGGATGAAAAAATCGAACAAATGTTTGAGGCTACAGCAAGCGGCGGCGGCACACTGGAAACAAATAATGTTTCTTCGGAAACAGGCGAAGTGTTGGTTGTGGCTGCCACAGTTGAAGCAAATGACGGTGATGGAGAGGAAAAGCAAGATACCGAAGAACTTAAGGAATTGCCGACATTAGTAAAACAAAATAAGGAGTTGCGTGATAAGATAGCACACAACGAAAGAATGCTGCAGGCGAAGGAGGATGAGATTAGTATACTCAATCAGAAGTGAGTTTTATTTTATAATAAAGCTATCAAATATTAATACAATTTATCCACTTACAGGGTTAAACTTTATCAAGATCGCGAAAAGTCGCAGGATAATGGCACAAGTTCAGAAATTGAAAGCGGTTTCCGACTGCTGCTGGAGGAGAAAGATAAACATATACATGATTTAATGGAAACCTTGAAGACATTTCATGTAAGATGTTTCGTATATTGTGTTTTTTTTTTACTTATTTTATTTTCATATTTACTTACATTTACAGGACGATCAGCAACGCTATCTAAACGATACAAGCAACTATTCAAGCGATCAGTTAACAAAGCTTGCAGTCGATCTAAATCGCAGCGAGGCTTCGAATAAAAGATATCAAACACAAGTCGAAGTGCTGAGTCGGCAGGTTTCCATTTGGACACAACGCGAGAAACAGGCGCGCGAAATGAATCAATCATTGCGCAGTCAACTAAACAAGTGTCCGGTTGTTTCCATTAAGACTGAACTCAATTCACGCGTTAAGATTGAAAATCTACAAAAGCGTGTGCAAAAGTTGGAGGTCGAATTGGATGAAAAGCAAGCTAGATTGCGTCGCCAAGAAACGCTCTTGGAGGCAAGACGTACACGCAGCGCCAATGAGGTTGGACTGTGGGAGAAGCAAAAGCGTTGGCAACAGAATGCCGAAAAACTGAAAGCTAAATTAGACGAAACGGAGTTAGCGCTGGAAAAAACACGTTCACTGCTGCAAGCAGCCCGCACAACAATTGCACGTCTGGAAAAAGACAAACAACTGCTGGAACAGAAAGTGGGCAGACAACAGGCGGCGGCAACGGTACAGAGTACTGCTGCAGCGAGTGATGCTAGTAGATGTGTTGCTGGTAGATGTATTGCTGGCAGTGATACACGCTTGCATGTACAACCAATGCGCGGCAACACACTCAAATGCTGTCGTACACCATCTTGTCCGAATCTACAGCACGTTGGCGCTAAATTTACGCCAACACCGTCTGAAAGTCCTGAAACATGTACCGGTCCAAGCAGCGAATGCAGTTCACCGGCGCATCATGCTGCAGCCTCGTCCGTGCAGGGTTACTACTACGACAACAGTCAAGCGGAGCTAATCGATGCGCTCAAAGCGCGCATAGAGCTGCAACAACGCAAGATAAATTCCATGCAATTGGTAAACAAAAACGGAAATGCACAGACAGACGATATGGAAAAGTTAGAGGAGCGCTTTCAGGCAATTGAATCGCAGAATTTACGTCTCGAATCGAAAAATCTAGAGCTACAACTGGAGAATAATGTGCTCAAACAAAGTGATGCAACGGAGCGGCATCAAAGTCGCATTAAACATTTAGAGGAGTAAGTAGATCGCAATGTTTAAGTTTACAGTTTAATGCTAATTACATAAAATTTACAGATATATAATTGTCCTAAAGGAGGAAATGGCGCGCATGGATTCGCGTCGTGATCTCTGCAAGTGTTCCGGCCTGAAGGTAAACACACAGCAGGGTCAATCTGCAGAGCATACTATACTCTCGCTGCGTAATCTTGTCGAGAAATTACGTGCGGAAAATAAGTATCTAAAAGATGAACGCCGTTGTCCTACAGAATCACGCAGTTCCAGTGAGACAGTGACTACCGGCACAATTGAAATGTATCGCTTGCAGCAAATGTACGCGGATGCTATGGGCAAAGTTTCTGCATTACAAGCAGAACTGGTCGTCTCCAAATCAACTGTATGCAACAAATGCAACGGTCGACCTAGCGAAGAACTGGAATATGTTAAAGAACAGTTAAACAAGAAGGTTTTGCTATTGCAAAAGGCCAAAGCTTTGCTAACGCGTTCGGCAGCCAAGGAAAAATTGCTCAAGGAGCAATTAATTTTGTGGAAGCGAAAATGTTCTGAGCTGCAGAATGTGCCTGTTATAGATGAGATCAGCGAATAATTATTATTCAAAAAATATGTATAGTATTTAGTTGTATAAATAAATATGTGTTTTTGTGTGCGTCACTCAATATATGTAAAAAAAATTAAATTTAATTAAACGTTAGATTTATTTGCAAGTTACGGCTGGTAGTGCTGCCAACGCTCTGCAATACTAACAGCTGTTTTTGCGCTACCGCTTCTACCTGTTTCACTTATTTTTGTTTACTTTTAATTATTCGCTTATAAACACTTAAACTCGAATTTTATTAGATTAAACATTGGACTTTGTAAAGTAGTTACGTCGAACTTTGTGTTGTTACTTTATATTAAAAATGTACCAAGGATATAAGGCGCTGCTTGTCGAACAGCAAAATAAAGTCGTAATTGCTAAATTTAATAATGTCAAAAAGAAGAATTCATTAAGCGGCAGCGCTTATGACGAGATTACGCGTGTACTGGAGGATGTGAATAAAGATGACACAGCGACCGTGTTAGTGTTCACCGGCGTGGGTGATTTCTTTACATCCGGCAATGATATATCGCAAAGCGCACAAACCGACGACATGGACGCCTTCCTCAAAGCGAAAAATCTCATTTTTCGGCGCATGATCGAAGCTTTTATCAATTGTACAAAGGTCATTGTAGCACTTGTTAACGGACCCGCCATTGGTATCGGTGCAACTATAGTGGGACTGTGCGATGTGGCTTGGTGTGCTGAAAATGTAATGATGATTGCTGCGGATTCTTTTAAAAAAATATTTAAATAATTATTTCTTTATGCTTACAGGCATATTTTCTTGCACCTTTTACCAAACTGGGCCTTGTACCGGAAGGTTGCTCCTCGTATATACTGCCACGCATACTTGGACGTTCCAAGGCTAGCGAAATGCTGTTGTTCAATGAACCGTTGAGCGCGCAGGAAGCTTATCAATTTCAATATGTTTCACGCATCTTTAAATTGAGCGAATTAGACACGATTATTTGGCCTAAAATACAGGAATTTTCGCAAATGCCACCAGGTTCAATGCTGTTAAGCAAAAAACTAATACAGATGCATGAAGTCGACGCGCTGAATCGTGCGAATGCTGCAGAATGTAAGGAGTTGCTGCAGCGTTTTTACTCAGAGGAGTTTATGCAGGCCATTATGGATTTTGCTTTGCGCAAAACTAAATCAAAATTGTAAAATTCATTCCATGTTTTTTTTTTTATGTACATAAATAATGATTTTTTTTAAATATAGCTTGTTATAGCAGAAGTTGTAGCTAAAGATAGACTTTTAATTGTATAAGGCTCCTGCAGAAACTAAAAAATCTACTCTTCATACATGTTGATACTAAGCTTGTAACCCCGGGAAGGATGCGGAAGAGACTCAATGAAGTAAACATATTTTTCATCTGCAGGGGAAGACAAGAGCATGAAGCCTAATCTATCTGTCTGTGTGTATGTATGTAAATGGAAAGTTTTTATTGAGATTCATCTATGCTTCAGAACGTACTATAAGCTACTAGGGTGGAGCCTACACACTACAAACATTTAACTCTAAACCCATCAATAAAGTAAACAATGTCCATGTAGACATTGTCCTTGCCGCTGTCTATTGCCCTCCTCGGAATGGAGTTTAAAAGCCGATGTACTTTCTGTATGATGACAGCTATCATTCTGATGGGTTGGACACTGAACAGTTGCCATTTATCGTTGATGATCATGGACGATAAAAGCGAATTTATACGGAAACTAGCTGTACAACTCTGCAACCTTTAAAGCCCATTTTTCTGCAAAAGGTTCATCCTGCAGATCAAATTTCTCAAACTCCGCCGAATTACGATAAATTTTATTTGAATGAACCGGGTAACATTTTACCGATAACATTTCCTTTTTGCGCTACACTGCAGCCCTGGCCGGCAACACACAGATAATTACCAACACCGCTTCAGTCAGCTTTTGGTGTTCGACAACACTGTGCTGGTTGAGCTCTCATCACAAAAAAATTTTCGCAACGAAGATATTACCTAAAAATAAATGAACAAACGCGTGTGCTGTTGTACATTAAACAATTAAAAAGACAAACAATAAAATGCAAACAATTCGGCGTGTATAAACGCTTCAAATGCACTGTGAATTTTTTTAATTAGGCCAGCAAAAAAGTGAGTTATATTTTTTTTTTGATATTTGCAAGAAACGTCGTGTCATTAAAAAAAAAAAAAAAAAAAAACGAAAAAAGAAAAATATAAGCGGCGGCGGTGGCGGCGGCAAGTGAAAGAATTTGTGGACAACGCGGCGGAGGTTAGAAATTAGTAGAGCTAGCTTCATAAGCCACGACGTGTGCCAACGACGGACGAAGTGGTGTAGTGAGCGAGGAAAAGCGACGGACGCACAAGTGGCAACGATGCAGCACACGCCGCCCGCTTGCACGCAGTAAAAATGAAAATTTTTTGATTTAAAGCGGATGCGGCTAAACAAAGAAATTCCAAAGCGAAAGAGAAAGGTAAGTGAAAATTTATGTTAAATTATAAGAAAAGAAAAAAAGAAAAATAAATTATGTTTGCGAAATTCATGCATATGTGTGTTGTAAGTTCTAAGTGTGTATGTGTGTGTATATTTGCATGCGTATTTGTATGTTGAGCTTTGTACGCCGCCGCCGTTGCCGCCCGATCTTGTCTGTCCGTTTGTACATTCCGTTCGTTCGCTTGTCATACGCATTTTAGTAGCTGCTGCTAATATATGTACTAACATACACAAACATGTAAATTTGCATGAAAAACTAATTACTGGCAGCTTTTCTAAATGGTGTATGAAAAATTTGACATTTTTAGGTTATGTGTGTACGCCAAAGTCGGCCTACGCAAAACGCACTAGGAATAAAGTAATATCAAGAGAGAGAACATTAGTTTTTCACAATTTTGTTCATCATGATTTGCACGTAGGCGTTTTTCTTTTTCAATAATAATCAGCTGTCAGGTGTTTTTCGCGCTTGCACACACCCACCCCCTCTGTTGCATTCCATACATAGTTTGTTGTTTTCTTTATGCCATCTTTCATTGCATACTCTGCTTTGGTAAAGCAAAAAGAAGATTAGAGTATACGAAGAAAACGCCGGTCAAGAGTAGCCGCTGCCGCATATTTTGTTTAGTTTTGGAGATTTGATTATGCTTGTGTGTGTGTTACTCGAAACATGTTAGTGCAACTGCAACAAAAAAACTGTACAGCCGAAATAGTGTATGTGTGCGTGTGAGAGCAAGTATGGCAGTGTTGCCAATACTTAAAACTCAAGTGTTGCCCCATGCTTTAATTTATTTGTTTTTTATTTTTTTCTTAATGTAAATGTATAACCTTAAAATTAGACAGAAATTTTCAAATACTTATCTCTTTTTTTATAGCAATTCGAATGTTTGGCGCGCCTTATTTAATTGATTTGTTGTTTCTTTCATTTTGTTGCTCATTGGCGAAAGTGTGCAATTAATTTATAAACAAACTTAGAAATTTAGTTCGATTTAAAGGCGCTTCGTGCACAAAGACGTGTTTAATAAAAAAAATTCGTGCTTGGACAACGTCCAATTATGGCGCAGCAAACGCCGCCAGTTGCGCAGCAACATCATCATCAGCAGCAGCAACAACAACAAAATGCTACAACTACTACAACAATAGTAACGCAACATGCATCGACGTCTACAACGCCGCAGCCACACAACAACAACAATAATAGCAATAATAACAACAGCATAGTTACCGCCCAACAGCTGCAGCAACAGTCGACTAATAACAACAATGTCATTGCGTCCATACCGCCCGCATTCACACCAGCCGCAGCAACCGGTGTGCAACACCACTTATACAATCAACAGCCAATTTTTATGCCAACCACAGGCGCTGTACATACGCATCATCCACATCAGCATGGTTCAATGTATCCTACCATGTTGCCCGCCTCAAATAATGTCTACGTTAATAATGTAACTGCAAATGTTAATTTACACGGCTGGCCACAAACCTATATACCTAGTAATGCGGCACCGCATTATATACACGGTGAACTGCCACCGGATCAGGTAAGTTTATTTAACTTTTCAAAGAAAACTTTTTTTTCTAATATAAATTCTATATAGCTTGCAGCTACCGGTCTACAACAACTGCCACCAGTGCCTGTTGGTTTAAGTGCGAATGGCGGCGGCCTAAACACTGGCAATATAAATATGACTGGCACTTTTGGACGTAGTCGTGGTCGTGGGCGTGGCCGCGGTGGTTTCGGTTCACGTCGTGGTGATTATCATGGTTCGCGCTATGCACAACAGCAACAACAACATCATCAATATCAACAACAATTGCAACAACAACAGCAGCAAATGCAACAAAATCAATTGTCTGAAAGTGCTAGTCCGGCACCACAACAGCAGCAGCAGCAACTTATGGGTGAACAAATGTTGCAAGCTATACAAATGCCAACGCAAGTGCAGCAGCAACAGCAGGTGCAGCAACAACAGACACAGCAAACGCTCGTCGATGGGCAAATGCTAGCTGGTATGCCACCAGGCGCATATCCAACACAATATGCACCACAAGCTTATACTTATGGTACATACCCTGCGTACTTTACAGCAGCACCACCGCCGCAAACCATAAATCAGGCGCCACAAAATGCAGCAGCTGCAGCACAACAAGCCACAGGCACACCGCTTTTCCTGGCACCGATGCCTTTGTACAATGGACATCCTATGTACAATTATATGGGTGGTTATGTCTACCAGCAGGTTATGCCACCTGCAGAATACCAATATGTGCCTGATATGAATGAAGCCAACATGCAGGGTGATGAACGTCATGTGCAAGAAGGTATGGCACCACCTGGTGCTACACTTGTACAACCTATGTGGCATGCTGCGCCCATGTATGCTGAAGAATATGGCATGCATGCCGAAGATATGCAAACAGCAGTTTCGCAAAGCGGACAAGTTGGCGGTGGCATGCTTATAGCTGCTGCAGGCGGTGGTGTTACTATAGAAGAAATGAATCACAATCAAAGCTCTTCGCTTGCGTCTTCGGAAACATCGAGCATGCTTAGTCCAAATTATCCGATATATGAGCCACAAATGCATGAGCTACAGCAACAAATGGGCATGGTGCAAATCTACGATGATGGACAGCTGGCGCAATTACAGCCGTTGCATGCAGTAGCAGCCGCTGGCGGTGCACCAGTGCAACAAGTAAGTTTATTAAATAAAAAATTTACCGAATTTCTTTTAATTGGTTTTGTATTAATTTTAGTATGAGGATGAATTGGTGGAATGTGTTGGACCACCTGTAGCTGGTGGTATACCTGTTACATGGACCACTGCTCTTCCACCACCTGGTGCTATTCCAATTACTGTCAACGATCCACAAACAACGATATTACATACTGCGCCACCACTAGCACCACAGCATATCATACAACCAGCGCCAATAATTGCCTTGGAACCGCAGCCTATAGCACAACAGCAGCAGCAGGAATTACACGAACAACAACAAATAACATATGAACAAACACCACCACCACCACAACAACAACAACTACAACAAACACAAATACAACAAGCACCACCACAACAAATTATACAACAGTCAGATCAACAAACTGCCGGTAAGTCGAAAAACGAAAATACTCATAAAATTTTTAATACAAACTATGCGCGTCTTGTGCCACTGTTCAACGTTAAGATACTTGCCAAATATGTTTGATAACATATTTTAAAATGTGTCTACCTCGAAATATTATTAATAATATTAATGCCCTATAAGCGCTTTTAACGTATTTAGATAACGTCGGCCTTAAACGTCAGCGTAACACTTTGATAAGCGTTTAAAGTTGGCTAAATTCTTTTTACAGTTTGTTTCTTTTTGTGCATTTTATTGAATTTTCTATTGTTTTTTTTTGTGCTATTCTTAGCATGAATTACGCCGGCGGCGACAGCGTCGTCGTGTTTAAAACCACAAACGTTTTGCTGTTGTATAATCGACAAGTTTATCACCTGCTCAGATTTCCATTTCGTAAAAAAGTTTTCTTTTTTTTATACACAAACACGCAGCAAATGTATTTTAATAATTGTATTTTAATAAGTTTTAATTACTCGTACATGCTGTGTACTGAATTAGCACGAACAGAATTTTCCGTTGGCAACCACAGCTGGAGCAGTGGACTGTGCATATATGCTTTTTTTTTCTTTACGTCGAAATGGTTTCAGTTTACAACACGTTAGCGCTTTTTGCAGTTTTGTTTTTTCATTTATTTGATTTATTTCATTATTTTTTTTTTTATCATTTTGTGGTGTACTTTAATTTCTGTATATAATTTGTTATTTTTTAATCAAAATTTGCTGCTTATTTATACAACTGCTGCAAAATTCAACGTAATGTAATAAGAAACTAATTTCGTGTAATATTTGTGGTGCATTAGAATAAATGGTTTATGTGGTTGTTAGTAGCTGTAGGGTACAAACAGCTCCTTTATGCATATTTTCTTCATGATGTAACTTTGAGCAACTACTAATATTTATTTCTCTGAAAGATTGTTTAATTAGCTTCTATTTTCTATAAACACAAATTTTATTTCTTGATGTCTTGAAATTTATTCTCTAGAACCCAATGGAAAAGAGTATTAGCTGCTTAGGCCTACGACGAACATTTAATGTTTACTGATTAAATTAAAGCTAGTAAGGAACTTTTAGGTCCCATTAATAAATTAGTTTACAATTGTTGAAGAAATTCGCTCTAATTCTCTCCAACTTTTCACATGAGTCAAAAAATGTGATCGACTATAGACGAAACACAATCAAAAAAAAACATACCTGCATTGGGTGGCCTGATAATAGGTGTTGCTGCTTGTGTAAAAAGTTGAACTTGAAATGATCCACAGTTTCGCTTGCGCTTCTAGAAACTTCCGTTGGAAAAATACACTGCTTGAAATATCTTTTTTGACTAACGCTATGTCAGATTAAATATTGACCTCTGTATATGTTCTGGTGGCCTTTGCTACGATTGTGTTCTGATTACCGAATAAAGGTTTCCCCCTACTTTTTACAGACTAATTCAAGAAATAAAAGCAAAATATGTTAATTTTACTCAGACCTCAAAGACTAATACTACTCTGTTCTACCTTAGAAGATCATCTTGGTGATTTTACACATTTATGGTCTGGTTGCTTTAAGAGCCTTTGCTACGGAGCCTGAATTCTGTTCTGATTACCGAACAAATCTTTTCCCTACATTTAACAGACTAATTCAAAAATAATTTTAAAGAAATAAGAGCAAAAAATTTTCATTTTACCTAGGCTACAAAGACTAATACTACTCTTCCATAGAAACCTATTTGTGGATGTTTTTTGTCACTAATTTAGTGGAAATAAGTTCTTGCCTGTGTCTCCTACAGCTTTGTACTAGCATTCTGTTGTGTCAGAAGTTTAGTGGACAACTTTCTTAACAAGAAAATTCCGCTACTATATTGCCTTAATTCGCCATATTATATATGTAGTATATTTAACCCTGAAATGTTCAGTTTTCATTTTAATTATTATTCCATTGCTTTTATATTTGGCTGTAATTAATTTGTAGCTACGAGTGATGACATTTCTTGTCTCGTTTCCGTTTTTATTTGATGATCTCAAAATATTTGATGACATGAGCACAGGGGCGTGTACCGATGGAGGAGATTGAAAAGCTGAAGAGAATCAATACAATGGAATATTTACGTCAAAAAATAAATTTGCTTGAGTAGTACCTAAATAAACTAATTTACAGAAGACCAAGACAAAATCAAAGAACATCAAGAATCTGGAATGTACGGCGTGTTTCGTGAACAAATCAAATCAAATTTGAGGAGAAAAAAATATGGCGACAAACTTAAGACAAATTTTAAAATTTCGAGTTCTTAAGGTCTGCAATAAGACAATTTGGAGTTTCTGGTTCTATAATTTAAAAAAAAAAATAAATTCAGTTTAATAGTTTCGCTGAAATATTTTTCCCAAAAAATGAGACAGAAAAATTCCAATGTCAGGCTTAGCCAAAAATTTCGTTAATTGAAGTCAATCATTAATTTTTTACAGTTTCTATAAAATCTAAACTGTTACGCCCGACTGATCCATGGACATATGTACTCATATTGGCAGGCTTTCTTCTTATTCAAATCTTATAATTCATATTTTTTTTCTTTAATAGCAAACCAGAAGTTAATAATTTTTAAACGTAATTCCAAACGGCAAATTAAAAAAAAATTAACTCCTCATTTCATTGAAACAGCTGTTTTATGCAGAGTGTTGCCATATTATAGCATACTTTACTTGTATGCACGTGTAGCTGCTATCTCGCTTGCACTGCAGTTGCAGCTTGCAAACAATCTTTTAAAGCAAGATTCATACAGGTGGGGCAAAACATGTCCGCAGTCTTTGGTGGGTGTGGGTCGTCACAGATTTCACTTCATAATTGTTTTTAAATTTAATAATAATTTAAATGCGTCATTTTGCAGCTTTTGTTATACAATCACAACTGAACTCTAATTTGCTTCCTTTGCTTATTTTTTTTTTTAATCAGTCATTTAAGCTTTTTATTGTTGTCAAGTGTGAACTAAACTTTGTTTTCTTCATATTTTCATGCATTTGTCATGCTCTACAAATTGTAAAAAAAATAAAACAAAAATGCACTGCCATGCATTTTCCGTCATTTATTGATTCTTTGATTTTTTTTGTCGTCATACATTGGTCATTTGTGCCGGACATGATTGGTTGCTACTGCAAAACTATTTTCTTTATTTTATTTTTTTGACACAAATTGCAAAGTCATTGACATTTCTATAATGGAATTGGCTCGTATTTCAATTGTGCATTTTTTTTTTGTTGTATGTCATGATTCATATTTTCTTTCTTCTCTCTTATCATATATGTATATAAATTTTGGTTTGACATTTTTTTTACTATCGGGGCAGTAGTCGTCAGCCTTTGTCTTGCTTATAGAGAGACCGTATTTCGTTGCAGTCGATTTATTATCATTTACCCATTATATTATTGTGACAGCTTTTACGCTTTTCCCGATGAGTTCATTTTAACTGGTTCGCATTGCTTGTCGACGACCGATTGCTGCTGGTGTAAATTATTTGTTGCGTCGTTGCTGTCCGTCCGTCTGTCCATTCCGTCCAGATGATTGTAGAAATCAATTTGTGTAATAATCAATTAAATATTTTCCCATGAGAATGTGTCAATAGAGATTTTATAATCAGATTTTCGTTTGTCAGAACAAAACAATTATTTGCTTACCTTGATCTGTTTATTGGGTCATCAAACGATTAATATTTAGTTTAATGGGTTTGGCTGTTGTTATTGGTCCATTGCAAGTTTGTTGCAAAATATTTGCATTGATAGTAATTTATTTTTGTTGCAAGATTTTTTGTTTGCTAATATACAAAGGTGCTGCTTATTTGTTGATTTATACAATGGTTCTTACTAAAATTTAATTTAAAAAAAAATTTTCCATATATTTATGTCCATATCGGATCACTAAAAGAAGTAGCGCCATACGAAGTCGAGAATACTAGGCTGCAGTGTACTTATTTGTTTTTATATTTTTAGAAAATGGTTTTTTTTTGATAAGTTACAGTTTCCTTCGTGTGTTTGTAAAACATATTTAAAAGTAAACTTTATCCCCTAATTTGTCTTCATTCGTATAGGAACTTCCATTTTTCCAGGAACTTATATATTTTGGTTCCCTTTACATACGTACCAAAGTCATCCATAGGCGTTTTAAGAATTTTTAGGCAGTGAAAGTCCCGTCAAAATCAGTTCAGCCGTTTCGGAGATTTGCCAAAAATTTAAAAAAATATCTTTCCTATTTTTTTAATATTACAAACATACACTCCAAGATTTGGTAGGATAACCTTCATTTTTCATGATTGCATCATATCGACGTGGGAGACTTGTCACCAGAGTAGCACTATTTCTCTATGTAATTGCGTACCAAATATTTTGCATTGTTGCCTATAAATTGCTTAAATTAAGAGGCATCATCGCCTGAAACTTGCTTAATGGAACTAAGATCCGGCGACTAAGTCAGCCTCTTCAGTACATCAATACTGTTTTGATCCAAGCAACCCTTAACTAAGTTTCAAGTGTGCTCCATATCATTGTCATGCCTGAACCTCCATTTTAAAAATAACAAAAAAAAAAAAACAAAAAATTGGCGGTTTTTGTTGAGTTTTGAGTGCATCTACGTAACTTCTTTCATTCAGTTCACTTCTTTTGTTTTGGAGGTGTCGCTGGTGCCAAATATTGAGGACTTTTCGCGCTGGCACGTTTTTTCGCTTTTTAGGCCCTGTACCGAAGGTACAAGAGCCTATTGGTTTTGTGCAAATGTATGTAACAGGTAGAAATAATAATCGGAGACCCCCCAAAGTTACCCCCATTATGGTCAGGAGCGATAAAGGAGTCGATATAGACATGTCCGTCTGTCCGTCCGTCCGTCTGGCCGTCCGTATGAACGAAAGGATCTCGGAAACGGTAATAGATAGAGACTTCGTGTTTTTTGCATTCGACTAGGACTGCTCCGGAATTTTACAAGTTTATTTTAAAAACTTGCCCCTCCCCCCCCTTCCCCATAAAATCACCCCCAAGGCTAAAAATTTCTTCGGCACAAAAAAAAATAAGTATGCCAGTATAGACATATCGTCCTTCTTAGCAAAAATCCGAAAAGTTCATCAAAATCGGATAATAAATGACGATTTTATAAGCAATTGAATTTGAGCGACCCCCCTTTTCGTGTCATACATAAAAAAATGGTTTAAAAGGCACTTAGTCGTGCAGTGAGAAGTGGTCATGTGTTTGGTCATAAGCTAGGGGAACATTTAATGTGTTTGTTAGGCGACCTGCACTGGTACAGGGCCTCTTACAGTCGGTTACGCCCGACTGTGATTTTCTTACTTGTTTAGTTTGTGTATAATGCTTCAGTGGAGATCCATGCGTAGTCTGTTCGAAGTTTGAGTAAATGCTTCCCTCTAAAAATGTGTTTCATAATAGCCGAAAGCATGCCGAAGTAACCAAACATTATTGGAATACTTCAGTCAGTAGTAAAGAAAGTCTAGAAGAATATGCCAATTCAAAGATGGCGGCTTTTAAAAGACTTCATACCTGACCAATGAGAAGATCTTATAAATAATGGCTTCTTCTGATATGATGGCCAAATGCTTTACATATATTTTAGTATTCTCCATACAAACCACGACTAGGTAAAGAAGTCATACAAATATTTTTGAAGTGAAACTTCTTTAGATTTTGAAAACGAAAAAGGGAAATTGGTGAAATGAAAAGAACATGTAGAAAAAACTCTGCTTTTAGCTATGGCCTGGACGTGAGTTTGACCAACAGGGAACTATTATTTAACTATGAAAACACCCAAATGTGTGTTGTGTGTGCATAGTATATTAACATATAATGATTTTTTTCGTGTAGGATTAAAAAATATTCGATTACTATCTATGGCTTCAGAAGTTTTATGTTTCCTCCATGACTTCATGATTCAGTATTTCTTGTAAGCTATACAGTACACACTTTCAAACTGTCTGGGTTTTATGCTGTCCCAAAACTTTAGATTTTCTCACTTTTTATGCTTATATTATATAATACACAGCCTAATTTTCGATTAAACTTTCCAATCTCACTTTTATTTCGTAGTATTTCCGTCTTCATATCGCTGCCATGCATTATTTTTTACACATGTTCCCCGTTGGTGATTTATTGTAGATTGATATTTTCTGATTACACAACACCTTTTTTCGAGACGTGCTAATCTTTTAAAAGGCTAATCTTCGAATGTGTACACACTGTTGCTATAGCGCCTTCAAGTATTTTGTTCCATAAACGACGGCAAAAACTTTAGATAAGTGCATAGTAAAGGTTCACACATTACTGCTGATATGAATGGTTGATAAGAAGAAAAGGTTTCTCGAAAAAAAGAGAACTGATTAGCCATTTAATGTGCGCTTGGCTGGCTGGCATGGCGTGCGACTGGAATTTCCAAGGCTAAATCGTTGAAGAAAAACTGATCGATTTTTAAGCACCCAAAGGTGTTTCATATTTTTATAACAAAATAATTTAAAAAAAAGGAAAGGCATTCATGTTTCATTTAATTGAAAAGTTTTTATGGCAAATTTATTCATTTTCATTTCGTTTAAGTTTTGACTGCTTTATCGATTATCGATTTTATTTTTTACTGTTCAGCTTTTCATAATAATTTTTAGGCCCTGTACCGAAGGTACAAGAGCCTATGGTTTTGTTGAAATGTATGTAACAGATAGAAATAATGGTCGGAGACCCCCCAAAGTTACCCCCATTATGGTCAGGATTGATAGAGGAGTCGATATAGCCATGTCCGTCTGTCCGTCCGTCCGTCCGTCTGTATGAACGAAAGGATCTCGGAAACGGTAATAGATAGAGACTTCGTGTTTTTTGCATTCGACTAGGACTGCTCCGGAATTTCACAAGTTTATTTTACAATTTCCTTACTTGTTTTTATTGTATTTGAGTTGTTTTTTTTAGTATACATAAATTTTTAAAAATTAAATAGTTTTTATATTTTAGTAGTTTTATGAGTTAATAGTTTTCTATTGATTTTTGCTTAATTGAAAAGGATTTTTTTTTTTAAAAATTTGTGTCGTTTGTAGTAAGAAAAAAAATATTTAAAAAATGTTAATAATTTTTTTTAAAGATTTTCTAGATTTTTTTTGAGATTTTCGGACATATTTTTTCTTTTGTACCTTTTTACTTTTTCTTTTCTTTAAGCCTTTTTCAGTTTTATTTTTAATCTGGACATAGTTTTCAATTTTACGCTCTAAATAATTGATACAGTTTCGAAAAGAATCTTTTATATATTTTTTTTAAATTTTTTAGTTTATTTAAAAATTATAAAAAAGAATTGTTTAGCCATTTTTTTTACACTGCATTTCTGGGTCTTAAGCTGTTTAAGGATTTGGGTTGCATTTTTAGGAAATATATCTAAAATGTTTATTACGGGACATATATAAGCATATAAGGATATATAAAATAGTTGCTCTTTCTGTTTACTTAAAAAAAAGTAATTGGTAAAAATCCTTATTCAGAACCGAGTACTTAGTATGTAAAAGAAGTATGGAAGTTTGACCAAAATTGGTCCAATGGTTTTCAAGAAATTTTGACTGACGCCTTAAAAAAAATTTGAGAACAAGTTTTCTGATAATATTTTTTATAAGTTGTAGTCAGACAAATAAATAAATCGATTTTCCGATTTTCCCCTTTCCCCCCCCTTGAGAACAAGTTTTCTGATAATATTTCTAATAAGTTGTAGTACCACAAAAATTAATTTAAAAAACATCGATTTTTTGCTCTGCAGGTTTTGGAGTATTACGTCAACCACTATTTGTGTTTTAATATCTTTCTTTCTGACGAAGCTTGTTTCTACACTTTCAATGAAGTATTTTCACATTGCTTTGTTTATATGTGACCTGGTCCATTATTTCAGATTTTCCCAAAAATTAGTATACTTCTTTCTTTCTTCCTTATAGACTTTTCAAAAAATTATGACGTTCTGGTTTTCACCATGTGAAAGAGCGTCTCAAACTCTATTCGAATTGGTAAATATGAGGAAAATGTTTATTTCATAACTAAGCCCCTTTTTTATAGACCAGATCATATATACATACATACTAGATGCACAGCACACTTATACGGTTACACTTTGGTTGTTCTTTTACACTCTTTTCTTGCTCTATAAAGATTTATTTGTATACATTGCCGTTATGTATTGTTCCAGTAATGTTTGAAGTCCTCAATGAATTTAAGTTCCAGAAAGGTTTTACAACCTTAAGATGTCTTATTGAAGCTTGACAAAAGTTTTACATAATTTTCAGCTTGTAACCATGAAACTTCGTTTATATAATTCTACTTTTTTCCACCACCAATCCTGCATACCGATCTAAGAATTGTTTTTTTTTTTTGGCAATTTAGAATTTTTTTCAACCATAAAAAATTGTTTTTTTTCTGCATTTGAAAAATTGGATTCTCTTTAGAATCAAGTTTCTGTTAGGAAAAATTACAAATTTCAAAGCAGAGATATAGACAAGTATCCGCCGCATGGCTAAAAATTTCCGTAATTTTTTATGTTTGCGGCCTTGAAAATGTCCTTAGAAGGTAAACGCTATAAAGGGATTTTGAGAGCGTTGAACCGGTATATTATGCATACTTAGCTGTTATGTTTTTTTTATTTTCGAGCTCTTCACAGTAATCTGAGGCTATAGCACATATAGCAAAGTGTCTTGACAATACACACGTACATGCACAGCACACACATATGCTTACACTTCGTCCTTTTTAAACTTAGACCTTAGCTCACATTGCTTTTTCTTTGCTCCTCACTTCCCTTTAAAATATGCAGTATGAAATATAGTCGGAAACACCTAGACTATAGCATATATAAATAATTTTTTTTATATAATTTTTTGTAAAATTTTTTTTTATATTATTTTTTTATATAATTTTTTTTTTTTTTTTTTTAACAAAAGTTTTTTGGGCGCCCTATTACTAATTTTTCTTTGCTCTGCATCTTACAAAACTTTTTGTTTTTTAATTTCTTAAAAAATTTTTCACAATCAACAATTTTTATTCTTTTTTTTTATAATTTTAATAACTAAAATTAATAATAGTAATAATAATAATTACAATAATAATAACAATACAAAAAAGTATTTTACAATAGCAAAAAATTTGCATTTAATTAAAAACAATCGAATCCGATCGATCGAACGATCAAAAACAAACAAAATAATTATTTAGCATTAATAATTAATTTAAAAAAATTTGGTTTGGGTTTTATTTGTTGCTTCATATATTTGTTTTTGGCGCCATTTGCTTGATTTTTTTAATATAATAATTTGTTTTTTATTTTTTAATTTTTACTTTTTGTTGCTTACTACGCTGCGCTTACTAATTTGTTTTTGAGTTATTTGCTTAAATTTAAATTTTCAAATTTTTGTTTTTAATTTTTAAATATGCTAAGCTATATGTTAATATTTTTTTGTATTTGTTGCTTTTGCATTTGTTTTTTGTTTTAAGTGTTTTTGCTTTGCTTTTTGCTTGAGCCTTAAGAAAGCAATTTTTTGTTTAATAATTAATTCGCTTTTGTGTATAATAGTTATTTACTTATATATGTATTTAGTATATAATACAAGTATATAGTATATAATTATTTGTGTGTTTGTGTGTGTATTTTCGCATTGCAATAACGGTTTTGTTTTATTTAATTTTTTGTATAAGTTACTAAAAAAATATCGCTTTTAATTTTCACTTTTTTTTATGTTTTATTAAATTTGTTTTTTTTTTTTGTATTATTTTTTACTTAATAACAATTCTTGCGCACTTTTGAGTTCAAAACTCTTCAGCTCCCCCACATTTGATTTGAGTTCCCCCATTAGTTTTTTTTTTCCTTTTGGACGCTTAGAGCCTTGATTCTGCTTTTGTCATTGGAAACTGTGGTTGCGCCTCCTCTTGCTGTGGACTGGCCAATGTTTTGATGATTTTCGGTACAATTGTTATGGGTTGATCTTCTTCGTCTTCATCTTCGCCCTGTTCCTCATCGATAGGTGTTAGCGTTTCCACTTGTACCGGTGTTTCGCCATTGCCTGAGCAACGTTTTAGACAGGGCGCCAGAAAACTAGTAATTGTGGAGAGCGCAAATAGGCCGCCCGCCATAAAGAAGGGTATGTCATAGGTTTTTGTAACATCGTAAACAGCACCGGCCAGCGGTGTACCAATGAGCGCTGCAAATCCTCTGAAGAGTATGAGCAAACCGAAGGCATTTGTGAGCTTGTCGAGTCCTAGCAAATCGACGAGTATAATTGACGTGAGCGAAATATAACCGGAAATGGCAATACCAAAGAATACGGCCATGGTTATATATGCGCCGTAAGTGTGACAGAACGGAGTCAATGAAACCGCTACCGTGGAAATGAGCAGGCAAATGTTATTGAGTAGTAGTGAATTGACCTGTGGCAGATCCGCAACATAACCGCAGACGACACGTCCAACTGTATTGGTAATGCCAATAATGGATAGCAGAAAGGCGGCATCATTTTTGGCTATGCCATCGGCACGTGCAGCATCGACGAGATAGACGAAGGGTACATAGAGTCCAGCCATGCCGAAAACATTGGAGACACCGATAAGCATGAAAACCGGATCCTTCAGCAAACTGACATCGAGCATTGTGTTGACCACGGATTTTACGGATTGTGGTATAGCCAAACAGGGACAGAGATCGTAATCCTCGCGATGTTTTTCTGCCTCCGCCAGTGGATCGAGTGCTTGCATGCTTTTCTCGTATTTGGGTAGCGACAACACTGACTGGCGATAGCTGGTGAGCGATTTTTGCGATTGATACTGCTGCAGATTTGTTACAGAGCCAGAGTAGAAGATATCCTTACGTGACATGGGACGCACCATTTTACCGCTGCTGCCGCTATCGTGACGCTGTGACAAGGACATTTTTGAAGTAAAATTCGCTGTGCTACCACCGGCTTCGAGATCACCACGTGATGAGGCGCGTATGGCGGCAAGTGATGGCTGATAGCTGCCCGAGGTTTTGCGTACACGACCCGAAGCAACGAAGGACGGCACCGAACCATTCTTTGGAAGACTTTGATAATCGGTTGCCATGAAGGCAGGTTGTGAGGCATTACGTGTCATGGCATCCTGTGACTGATAGGGACTGGTATCCGTTTCGGAATTGCGATGCGTACGACGTCCGCCAGCGCGATGTACACTCAATTGACCATTGCTATCCTGCGGTGGACTTTGTGCGCCACCATTGCGATGTACATCAACCACTTTAGCTTCGGTAATGGTGGGCAGCGTTGAAACGGGATGCAAACCACCACCCATTGTACTTTGTTGTGCCAACAGCTCCAAATTTAAACTTGAATGTACACCGGGATCAGCATTGAGTGGCATTTTCAATTTACGCTCGACCGAACCATCCGGATGTTGTACCATAAAATGCGAACCGGCAAATGAGCCACGCTCCAGCTGTAGCTGTTTCTCTTCGTACATGCGTTGCATGAGCGGCTTGACCTTCTTTTTCTTGGGATACTTAAGCGGACGCATCATAGCACCAAATATGGCACAATTAAGTATCAAACCGGCAAAAATGAGCAGCGAATTCTTCCAGCCATACTCTTCGAGCAGATACGAGGCAAGCGGCGCAAAGGCGAATGTACCGAAACCGGAACCACAGACAGCAATGCCAGTGGCCAGCGAGCGTTTCGTTTCAAAATAATAACCGACGGCAACAACGGCGGGCAGATAGATCATACCGAAACCGAAACCACCGAGTACACCGTATGTCGCCATGAGCAGGCTGACATTTGTGCTCAACGTACTCAGCGCAAAGGCAATGCAACCGATGATGCTGCCCGCTATACAGACCGCGCGACAACCGTATTTATTTGCCAGCGCCGAGACAATAGGACCGGCACTTAAATAGACACCACTCAGTAGACTGCCCACCCAGGCCACTGTACCTTTGCCCTCGCCGAAATATGTAACAAATTCCTCCAGAAATATGCCAAAAGTATAGGCAATGCCATCGACAATCATGTTGCACATGAATGATGCAAAACAGATGACCCAACCGTAGCCACCGTCCGGCGGTGGCGGTAATTCACCATATTCGCTCAAATCATCATCGTCCTCGTCGTTGGGAATCTGTTCATCGGCATCGTCGTCATCCTGCTGTTCAGCGGTGAGGCGTGCTGCTTCCTCGCAGGCGAGTTCGCTGTCGGTGCGGTCGAATTTACGTAAACGTGTGGCGCTGCCGGCTGCTGCGGCATTGGCTGCTGTGGCATTATGTGTGTCGCTCATATTTAAAAATTAATAATTTATATTTAATAGTTATTTTTTTTTTTATTTATAATTAATTTTTCTTAACACTTTTTTGTGCGTGCTTTTTTTTTATTAATTTATTTTATGGCACTGGTTAGAATTTTTTAATTTATTTTATTTAAGGCGCCCGCGCGCCAATTTTTTTTAAAACCTTTTTTTTATACCAACGTACGTCGTCGTCGTATCGTTGCCCGTTTATGTTTAACGTTTACTCGCTCCGTCGGCGGCTGCCGTTTGAATAATAGTTATGCTAGAATTTTCACTTGCTCGACGTATGTCTTTGCGTTTTATTTTTGTATTTCGTAAATTTTTTATCTTTGCGTTTTCGTTTTCTTCGCTCTTTATTTTACTTTTTTTTTTTTTTAATGTGCACGCACTATACAACAGTTATAATGAGAGTATGAGCGTAGTTAATACGCTCTTTTATTACACTTTCGCTCTCATTCATTGATTAGCAGCGCAGTCAGTTGTATTTGTGTGATTGTGTTTGTGCTGCATGCGCGCACTTTCCGGCGCTCAAATACAAGAGCTTTGCATTTTAATTATTCTCTTACAATTACGCTCACTCACAGCTGCTGCTGCTGCATGCGTTTTTGCCGCTTATATGCTTTTGTTGTTGTTATTGTTTTTGCTATAATTGTTATTGACTTTGATAGAATTTATCGAACTGTATAATTTTCATTGTTGTTGTTATTGTTGGCACTTTATCGCATAGTTTTATATGTACATATATACTCGTAAAATTCTTTGAAATTGATTTTACTTTGTATTAATTTTGCTTTTATTTGTTTTGAAAATTTAGTTTAACACATTTTGTGTTCTCATTTGCGACTCTCTTAAAGTTTTCGTTAGAAATTTTAGTAAGTTTTTTTTTTTTAAAACTTTGTTTTGTTATTGTCTTTGCACTAAATAATATAAAAACATTTCATTGGGCTTTGTTTTTTTTTTTTCTATGATTTTTGTTGTTGCCGAAAAATCAAAGTAGCGCGCTGCACATGTTGTTGTTTTTGTATTTATTGCTTTTGCACATTGCTGTTTGAAAACTGTTTCTACTTTTTTTTGTTTTTGCTGCAAATACAAAAATTCTTATTGCATTTTTTTTTTGGTAATGTTTAGTTGTTGTGTTGCTAGCTGCTGCGCGGCTGTGTTTTAATTGTATAATTTATTTTTTTTTTTCGCCCGAAACATGCTTTATACACAAATTTTCATGAGAAATGTTTTTCTATATATTTTCACTTATTTTACTATTTTTTTTTAAATATTTGTAATTTTGCATTTTTGTTGTACAAAATAAAAGCATTTAATATGGGGCGAGACAATTTACAGTGGGGCAAACGAGTGATCGATAAATGTAGGCGACGTACGTTTACAACAATCACAAGAAGAAGAGTAGCAACAATGTTAAAGCCAGTAGCAGATGTCTTTTACAAGAGTAGCAGCAACAACAACAAAAACATTAACTACACGTTTGCATTTTTTCAACACGCACATACATACACAAACACCTATATATGTGTATGTATGTATGTTTTGTCAAAGCAAAGACACTAACCAACAAAATGTGCTTTCCAATCAGAATTTAGTCTCGAAACACGCTCTTATTTGATGAGTAGTAGGCAGCTAGATTGTTAGAAAATCTTTTAACGAATTTTTTTAGTTCCGTTTTTATTTTTAAATAGTATTTAATTATTTATTTGCAATAAATACACACGAACGACAATGACCGAAACGTCAGAGACAGAAAGACAGACAGACAGACAGTCGAAACTTGCGTCTTTGTGCGCTGCCTGTTCGTATTAAAATGATGAAAACTCAACAACGTAACACAAAATTTTAATGCAAATAATGCAAAAAACTGTTATACAGCAATAAGAACATTTTGTATACGCCAACAAAGCCAACCAACAACCGCAGCAGCAACAGCAGCAGCGGCGCAATAAGCAGCAGCGGCGGCAGCACTGCGCATTGAATGAAACAATAAAAAAAAGAAAAAGTTCTGATTTTCTTCATGCATATAAAAAAAGTGCGCAGTCGACGTCAAAGTCGCCAACTGGCATTGCGCCTGCTGCTGCATTTGTTGTTTTTGTTATTAGTGACGGCGACAGCGCTGCCAGAGCGCAAAATTTTTGTCTATTTTACAACAAATCGACAAACATATACAAACAAACAAAGATATAGTTTTTACAGGGAGGCGATACCAAGTTCAAGTGCGCGCTGGTAGTATGTAGTTCTCTTTTTGCTGCTGTCGCCTCTCTTTTGTATTTGATTTTGATTTGGTATCTGACTCTCAAACGAGCGTGAATAAGAGCAAAGTGGTAGCAGGCAGTAGTAGTTGTTGTACACATACATGGCGCATTTTTTTTTATTTTGGCCAAAACGGTGTAAGTCAAACCGTCAGTGTGGGCAGGTGTGTAGGGTTTTCACCCTACTTTCTGGTTGCTTTTTGCGTGCTGTGATGGAAATTGTTTTTCTGCGAACTTTTCGAGAGTTAATATAAAATTTTTTGCAATTTGCTATTTTGAAATCAGCTGTTTGACACCACCCTCTATTGTGTAATATGATATATTTGTTGGACGTATGCCACCATGTCGGCTCCCTGATTCATAATTCATAAAATTTGCTGCAAAGCATGCGTGCCAACTTCTTTCAAGGGCATTTAAAGTCTCATATTGGCATGCTTTAAGCGCGGTTTTTGTTCTGGAAAAAAGGCTTATACTGTACGGGGACTGGACAATCGTTGTCATACCGTCACCGAAAAGCAGTTCCATTGTTTGAAATCAGTTTTTATTTTATGGTAAGGGCTGGACTCCTTCGTTTGTTACTTCGTTTCAACCGTTTCATTGATTTCGAATAAAAAGGACCATACATTGTCTGTATTTTAGGTATAAACTCCTAGTGAGCAAGTTCGTCCTCCACTCTCTCTGTCAACACTCTTTCAATACACCGTGACCACATGCCGTTTACCAAGTCCACCACAGTATTTTATCTTTTAAGAGATTGCTCCATTTGGAGCGACACGCATAGCAATCCTCGACAAGGGTTCACTAAATGCACAATGTGACTTGAAGGCAATTGTCTTTTATGTTGTGAAGCTGAGAGCTCCAAAATTCGAAACCACTCGGTGTAAATGTATTTCTGCATCAATGGAAAAATGTTCCCAATACATCATCCCCACCAATTTAATTTATTGCTTGATTTTAGATTATAAATCTTTAAGGCTTTAAGCTGTAACTCGGAGTTTAAAGTAATTGGAACCAAAATAAAGACATCCTATTTGGGCAATAAAAAAGGTATTCATAATTGCATAGGTGTATAAAATTCGTACTCGGAAATACTGATAATAGAAATTTCGCAAAGAAAGCTACATTTCAAGATCCAGCTAGGCTATTTTTTCGCAAAGTGGAAATGTGCCGAAATAATCTTCATTCTAAAATCTGGGAACTCTGCCTTGAGTCTTGCCTCATATAGTCCGTTAAGTTTATTGAAGGTTTTCTCCAAAGTAGTCTAAAGACCATTCCGACAAATAATAGAAATCACCGGTTTTGGACGTAATGTTCCACAAGCTAATGACAACTCTGACAGCACCGAACTACCAATTCATCAGTTCCTTTGTGAGATGTGGGAAAGAAAGTTCTTAAATAAAAGAAGTCAGAGCTGGAGTTCCACAGGGAAGCGTACTTGGACCCATCCTTCATACAGCCGACATGCCTATTATCGAGTAAGATAAGCTGCTGGCCACTTCGAATGCCAACGACGTGGTTTTCCAGGCATCTGACATCTCACAGGTGAGTTCAGCCATCCTGCAAAGGCAACTCAACCCCACAAATACTTGTCTTAAGAGGTGGCACATTGTGGAGAACCACGAGAAATCCCTCAAACGACTTTCTCGCTGAGAAGAAGAGACAGTTCCCAAGTTTATCTCAACAGAACAGCCATTCCATAGAAGGGGGAAATGAAAACCTCCTAGTATACAAAGGGATAATAAAAAACATATACGGAATTCCGATCGGGGGCAATGCCAGCCGTAGCAACTGCTCTATTATTCAAAAATGTCTGAACAGAGCTCTCAGAATTATCTCCAAAGCGCACCTATTGATTTTCTTTTTTCGAGAGAGGACTTTACTTCTCATTTGCTTGTTCAGCTCAAAATAGCATCTTTTTGCAAGCGTGATTCTTCGCCTGATCTCTTCAACATTGAAGTTGAAATTCTCTATCGTCACTGACCGTCCGAGATACGATGACGGCGTGCGAGAGGCCGTTTTTCAATCACTGAGAACATCTGTAACCAGATTTCCACATAAGTCTTTACAGAAAGTTAGTCCGAGGTAAAAATTTTCATTTCTGCTTCATTTCGGTCATATAACCTCTCAACATCCTTCCACTCACGCCTTTCTTGCTCCATGTTCTTGCGTCTGAATCCGATTCATTTGATCAATGAAAATACCAAATTTAATTAATATGTGAAGGGTATAAGTTACGCATATTAATTTTTTTCCACATTGTGGTGTAGGTGTTTATATGCATATGCACACACATACATATATAAAATATTTATTTATACATATGCAAATATATGTGTTTGTGGTGTTGCTTGGTTTTGTATGCATTTAATGTGCTTGATTACGTTTTTTTGTTTTTGTTTTTATTTTTTTTTTATTTTACAAAGTTGTATGTCAACCAGCTGATTTCGGTGCATTGTTGTTATCATTGCATATACATATGTATATGTGTGTATGCATGTATATGCGACGACATAACCTCAAACATTTGTCATTCTTTTGGTTTTTGGCCGCTTTGCCAATTTTTATTTTGTTTTGATGCAGTTTTGTTGCTTTTGATGCTGTTTTGCGGCGACGACGCCGGCAGCAGCAGCGCAAAATATTTCCGCTTTTGCAGTGATTTAGCTGCTTGCCGCCGTTATATAGTATAGTATAGCGTACAAAAATACCACCACCAAGAGCGGACAATAATTCTGGAAAGCTTTGTTGTGTTTGTTGCTGCTTGTAAGATTTCCTGTTGTCGTTTTGTTGTTGTTGCTAAGCGTTTAAAAAGCGGCAAACAGCAGCAACCCTCGTTTTGCATATACAAAATTTATAGCTTCAACAACTTCTTTATTGGTGCTGCCTTTCGCTTTTTTGGTTCTTACTTTAATTCTTTTTGTCTGCCGTTAGTTTTCTTGTGCTCTTTTTTTTAGGGTGTTCCGCAAGCAAAGTAAAAACCGGTAGCGGAAGTAAATCTACTCAGCAGGCGCGCGCTCGTCGGGTATAACAGTTTGACGAGTCGTGGTCATATGTTTAATGGGGGCAAGTTAAGAGATTTCGTTGCTTTTTAATTCTCTTAACTGTCTTTTATTTGCTCTTGCTACTAGTTTATGCTTTTGTTTTACAAGATTTAGGTTAAAGGTTAACAGCTACAAAAAAAAAATGAAAAAAACTATAACAAAAATTTGCTGCGCTTAACTTTTACTTTCTGTTAAGCTTAAGAGCTGATGTCCTCTGTGTAAGAGCGTTGGAAATAGACCACAGCGGCGTCGTCTATATTAGTTGATGATGGCTCATCATTGTCTTTCGTTTGTCCTTGTTCGGCGTCACATTGTCTATATGACTAGTTGTTGTTTTTAACTGTGGGTCTTAAAAGAAACAAAAATTAAAAAAGTGAAAATCAAAGCCATTTTTTTATTTTAAACGTTTAATCTAATCATTTAGAAAAGCTTAAACAATAAAAATTTTATAGTTCATAAAATCCAAAAAAAAAAAAAACGCTAAAAGTAGTTACTACTAGGCTATAAATATTTTTTTTTTAATACATATTTATAAATATTTAACAAAAATAATACTTTACTATTTTATTTTGTATAACAGTTTCGTATGCTTAAGATTTGTGCTTTTTGATTTTGCTTGTTTTTGGCAAATAATTTGCGTTGATTTTTTTGTGTGTGTTTGCATTAGCAACAACAACAACAAAAATTAGCTAATATAAAAGCAAAGAAAGGCATAATAAAAAAAAAAACAAGTGACACCTGAACGATGCGTCTTTTACTCTTCCCATTGCTCTTCCTTACACAAATTAGTTTGCTATTTTTGTTTGATTTAGCAAACTCTCACTCATTTTTACAGTTTTTATTACAGTTGCCTACACACTCTTCACTCACTGCTGCGTATGCCTTTTTTTTTTTGTCACGGTTTCTTCCTTCTATTACGCCATAATACACACCATAAGGCACGAACGTACTTCGTTTTGCCGAGCTAGAAACTTCGTTTTATGCGCGGGCTCGTTCGTTCGGTCAATGTCATTCATAAAAATGGTACGTTTGGAGCCGATGACGATGTTGATGATGGCGACGAAGTGCGTGCGCGGGCGGGCGCCAAATTGAACCTAACACCCACTTGTGCCTGCCTGCCTACTTGCATCACATCATTTCTTATTTTCTCGATTTGCTTTCCCTTTCATACGGTTTTTCGCTATCACCCCTTTTTCATTAGTACTTTCACTTTATGGTACAGCTGCTCATGATTACATGAATTTGCTTGGATTTTGAATGTACTTGGGAACTTTTTGTTGTTGTACAAAATGGGGCCCATGCTTCGCTAAAGCTTTAATAACACGGGTGAACCTTTTAAAAAGTAGTCAAGAAATAACCAAGATTTATAAAATCCAGAATTAAGAAGAGACGAATTAAGAAGACTTCGAGACAGTTTCGAATCGTGTCTGTGAGCGACAGATTTTTTGCTGGCAATATGCAAAAGAGGTACCACTTCTAGCGAGCTCTGGTTTTCTCGGAATTATATTGAAAGCACTAACTTTTGGAATGTTATTTATGAAGTTTTGATTCGTTTTTCTTCATCCTTTTTTGACTTATTTTTTTTGCCATGTTGAATTCGAACCAATTTTTCGAGTCGGTCCGTTTTTTGACTTCTTAAGTCGACTTTTCATCGTATTTGGTACCGTTGAACGCTTCCATTTCGTTCACGTTTGCTCTCGGAAATATACGCCACATCTTATTCCCAGTTATGATGAAATTTTGAAGATATGCTTATTTTTTTTTGATTCATTAAATGTTTCGCATATTGATATCGGAACGATGTTTTGGTGTCCTTCAATTTCTGTGGAAGAAACCTTGTACAATACATCTTCCTCTCGTCTAATTTTGTCGGTTAAAATAATTAAATCTAATTCCATGTTACGCAATAAAAGTTTCAGTTAAGTTGCAGAGGGTCTTTGGCAAAAAATCTTGAACTAGCAACAATGTTCGAGCAATCAAGAGTCGATTTGTGCTCTTTAAAAAAAAAACTTCATGGTGAAAAATAATTTTATGAATTAAATAAAAAAAATCCTGCTTTTATCACACATTCTTTATCTTCCCGCACATAATTTACTTCTATTTCACATTTAAAGTGCAAATCTTCTTAATTATATTCCATTGTATAATTTTTAAGTTTACATGCCGAAAATTAGCTTCTGCATATGACATGAAACCTGCGCCAAATGAAAAATGAAGTTCTCCAATCAAATTTCTATTGTTGCTGTTGAACACTCATTAGGCCCTGTACCGAAGGTACAAGAGCCTATTGGGTTTGTGCAAATGTATGTAACAGGTAGAAATAATGGTCGGAGACCCCCCAAAGTTACCCCCATTATGGTCAGGATTGATAGAGGAGTCGATATAGACATGTCCGTCTGTCCGTCCGTCCGTCTGTATGAACGAAAGGATCTCGGAAACGGTAATAGATAGAGACTTCGTGTTTTTTGCATTCGACTAGGACTGCTCCGGAATTTTACAAGTTTATTTTAAAATTTTGCCCCTCCCCCCTTCACCATAAAATCACCCCCAAGCCAAAAAATTTTGTGCACCAATATAAAGTTAACGCTTCTCTAAGCCAAAATCCAAAAAGTTCATCAAAATCGGATAATAAATGACGATTTTATAAGCAATTGAATTTGAACGACGACCCCCCTTTTCTTTTCATTCATATTCGCGCAGTGAGAAGTGGTCATGTGTTTGGTCATAAGCTCGGGAAACATTTAATGTGTTTGTTAGGCGAACTGAACTGGTACAGGGCCTCTTACAGTCGGTTACGCTCGACTGAAATTTCCTTACTTGTTTAATTTTATAGTTTGTAATCAGCTTTTAATTGAAAGAATTTCCTTTTATAACTGCAGCAAAGGATGTGTTTATTTGCTTGCTATCTCTGTCTGTGTCTGTGTGTGTGTGTGTGTGTGTTTGTGATTGGATTTTGTAGCCTGAAGTGCAGTTTTGTTGCTGCCTGCCCACTTTACTTTGCTGCCTGCCCCATTTTATGGATAGGATTAAAACTGTTATACACAAACATGTTGAAATTTTGTGTGAATGTTGCCAAGTGTTGTCGCCACTCGTTAGTATTGTGTTGCCAAGTGAAGTTTTGCTGCTACTGCAGCGGGGTGTCGATTTTTTTTTTTTGTTCACAGAATGTATCGTATTCTGCCATTGGCACGTGTCATCTGTCGGATTTCTGCATTCTACACATGCATATGCATACAAATAGCTTTAGCTTGAATTAAACTGCTGGGCAGCATACAAGCACACAATTACAAATACTCATACAACATCATCTATGATGACTACTGTTCGCACACTCATTATATGCAATTTGCTAATGTAAACATTTATATACATCATACAGACATATAGCTACTGTAACAGTGGAAGCGCATTATTTCTTATTAGATTTTTTGTTTTTTATTTTTCCAGCTCAGCAGCTTTGAGCACCCTACGTAGAGGTAGTACCCTTCTTCGTATACAAAACACTTGAAAAATAAGTGCAACAAATGTCAGCTCCTGCTTGTCGCTTTTCCACTTAAAATGGCGCTTTTCTTTGGCACATATGCTTGGGTGTGTATGTGCGTATGTGCGTGTGTGGGAATTAAGTGAAAAACTATGTCATTTGTGTAAATTGATATGATTCTTACACATCCTCCTTCTTAAATAGCTACTTTGTTGTATAAATGTTTAAAGAACTCTCGTTTTTCTGCCTCTTCTTCTTATAATAATATACAATTCTCTACTAAGCTAAAATAAACTATTGCAAAAAGGCATCAATTTCATTGTGACACACCCACTTAACAGCCGAAGTAGAACACTATAAACTGTTTATATAGCGTATAAACAAATTGTTATGCATCGTTTGGCAATTGGTTTAGTTTCAGGTGGCAGCCATTGTGGCGACACTAGAATCAATCACTGCGGCGGCAGCAGCAACAGTATTGGCTGTGGCTGGCAATCGGAGCCAACAGCACCAGGTGTTCATTTGTTGCGCGAATTCTATAGAATATTGTGGGTTTATTTTAATTTATTGCATGTTTTTTTTAAACGCTTAGATTTAGTAGTATTATAGTTTAGTTACAAAGTTTGTAACACCTTAAAGAAAGCATCAGATTGCTAAGAAAATAAATATATCAACTGCATGTAGATACAGATAGAATTTATTTCAATTGACATTGATGACAGAATTCCAATATTAGAATCATATTCAGCCACCCAAAGATCATATAATCTGAATTTTGTTTGTTGTTAGTACAGCCAGAAAAGCAAAATTTGATGTATTTTATGTCAATATTAAAAATTGCTCCACAAAGTTTCATAGGGAATCGTTAAAAGAAGTCGTCCACCTACAAACATACAAGTCGCTATAGACATGTCCGTCTGTCTGCCCGTCCGTATGAACACTAATAACTTGCTGGATACTTAAAAGAGCCTCTTCTATTCTCTCTTCAGATAAGTCGATTAGGGGTAGTACTTTTGACTTCCCGCATAGAAATTAATCCAATCTCAACAGAACAGAACTAATTTTTAAATTATTTTGTATCTCCATTCAAACATTTAAAATCGATTCGGAATAAACTTTCCAAATGACAGCTTTACTAATGAATATCAAAGATACACTGGCCACTGGTGAAAAGTCTATCTCCAATAAATGTACACAATTTCTCGCTAGTAGCTTTGTAAAATATACTTTTTAATGCCATTTCACAATTTAAACAAGTAATTGCTATCTCTCTGCTATCTATCTCTCCATTTGTCACAAACAGAGCTGCTATATTCCAATTTTCATCTCAATCTGTCCAATACAATGAATATCAAATTGTAACAAATACGGCTTGACAGTTATTCCGCAACAATTCACGCAAGGAAAAATACATTTTAAAGCAAAAGCACAGTCAACAAACAGACAATAAGGACAACAGCTTCCCAACGACTCTGTACAAGTTACAGATTGAATATGCTCCTCAAACCAACAGCTGTACTCATCATCATGCACTGCATAACAAGTATCTAGAATACGACGTTACTACGCAGCAGTGTGTGTAGTACAGAGTATGTCAAATTTGAGCTGTAGGTGTTGCTTCTTGTTGTCCTTGTAGTGCTCGCTCCTCTATGTAACTTAAATACGATTTGAATTGGTATTACGCAGCAGCCATGAAGAACAAATAATATAAACTCTCCACAAATACAAACACAAACATTTAAATATAAAAGATAGTGTTACATGTATATACAAGCCATATATATATATATAGATACAAAGGGGCAGACAGGCGGTTGGACGGACGTACATACAGCATACACAACAAACATTGTGTTTGTATATAATGTTTTATATTGCTTTGGGACAAGTGTAAGCATCATCCACAAAAAAAAAAAGACGAACTGCGTCATCAACCGCCAATAGCCACAATTTAAAGCGAAAAACATTATTTGCACATGATTATGAGTGCAGGATTCTGCGGAAATAATTTATAACAGAAAAAAAAAACTGTTATAATTGTTCGCGAACAATTAAAATACATTTCACCTTTAACGAAACATTGACTTTTCTCTATCAAGACAAAGAAAATCGCGCACACAAAATTGTGAACTCAACTTTTCTTTATTTTTTTTTTGATGAAAATGCATTTTCTTGGTGTTTCTACACACTTCAGGGTCAATAGTCCTTTTATGTGTAGGTGTATTTTTTAATTTATTATTTTACATTGTTGCAAGCAGCAAGTTGATGTCTCGGTTAAATTACTTGCTTCGCTTTGTGTTTGATTTTGTTGGACAGCCGCCAGCAAAAAGTAAGAAAAGAAAAATTGTAAACAAAAGAAAATAATATCAATACATGCAGCTGTCATCAGATAGCTTTGTTATCAGCATTTTAAATATTTTTGGCTGTCGTTTATGGCTTTTAATACGCTTTATAACAGTTTTTCGTATAACTGTTTCATACATGGGAAATATCAAACTAAAGAGACGGTATTAGCCACTCATAGTCCTCAAAAGTTGAACGGACCAAGCCGCTTGCATTGCTTTGTTTCGTTTGATATTATAGCGAAGCTATTTATGGCGAGTAAATAATAGAAAACAAGATAGTTCGAAGAATGATTGTGATAAAACTAGTTGTGAATTATAAATGCTTTTAAATGTATTTATTTTATACAAAATCACAAATCAAGAATTTTGCATATAATAAAAAAATTCATGATGAAATCAGTAAATTTTAAACATCTTTTTAAATATAAAGAAATAAAATATTTAGTGAAAGATCTGAACCTACTTAAAAGTAGAGCAGAAATCATAGCTTCATATATAAAACATTGAGGAAGTTGCCTATAAGAAGAAACTTCACACTCCAAGCAAATATTGCTTGTAACAGAAACAGTGGAGTACGTAGAATCAATATGCTAGTTGAAGTTCCTCCTCCTTTCAACATCAAAAACTCAAGAAAAAGAGTCAAGGTAACAGGGGGGCTGAACGTGCTAGATGCTTTCGCTATGCAAGCTTTTGTCTGCAGGTGGACCATGGATGTCTGTCTTCAGAGCACCAATTTGGATTCAGAAGATAGAATGGTAGTTGCCTATTACCTGGTGCTTAGGTCCTATCTACAAGGAAGATCTTTCTGTCATCTGTGAAGGAGCTGAGTACGATATAAAGCCTAGAAAAAGCTGTAGTATCACAGTGGGTTCAATTCTGTTCACAATTTTTATCTTAGACTGACCGATTCTCAAGTAATGATGGCCATATATATGGACGACACTATTCTTAATGCATCGGATGTCAACACAGCGAAAGCAATGATGACTTCGATATTCTTTTGATATAATTTGAGGAATAATCTAGAGACTTACCATGACTCAAAAGTTTTTGAAAACTCCAAAATTCTATATCAAAGGAAGCGTTTTTATTGGTTTTGTGCAAATGTATGTAACAGGTAGAAATAATGGTCGGAGACCCCCCAAAGTTATCCCCATTATGATCAGGAGTGATATAGGATACAATATAGACCCGTGCGTCCGTCTGTATGAACGAAAGGATCTCGGAAACGGCAATAGATAGAGACTTCGTGTTTTTTGCATTCGACTAGGACTGCTTTGAAATTTTACAAGTTTATTTTAAAATTTTGCCCATCCCTCCCCTTCCCCATGAAATCACCCCCAAGGCTAAAAATTTCTTCGACATACAAAAAATTAAGTAAGTTCATCAAAATCGGATGATAAATGACGATTTTATAAGCAATTGAATTTGAACGACTTATGAGACTTCCGTCCTCCCTTTTTCTTTTCATACAAAAAAAAATGTTTTATAAGGCACTTATTCGTGCAGTGAGAAGTCGTCATAAACTTGGTCATAAGCTCGGGAAACATTTAATGTGTTTGTTAGGCGACCTGAACTGGTGCAGGGCCTCTTACAGTCGGTTACGCCCGACTGTAATTTCCTTACTTGTTTTTTTACTGGAGTAGTTTGCGGGCGACTTTTCACAAGAAACTTAGGATAGTTCACAGCATCTTTTTCAAGATCGTAATTTTTACCAATAATATGAAAAAGACCTGGTAGCCTTGATCAACGACTGCCTGAAACCATTAAGTGTTTGACTAGTAACTGTCTCTATTTTGGAGGAAAAAAAAGAAAAACTTGGGACCAGATTTCTAGAGATTTAAGGCACAAAAATCGGTTGAAATAAGAACCGACTACCGACTGTGGCTTCTCAAACTCGTTAAGGTTGTTTATTTTCAGGAGGCCTGATATCTTAATTAATAACCCACAAATATCCATATCGGACAGCTACGGACACACCACATTGTGTTCTATTATTTTAATTTTATATTATTCAGCGTATATGCATCAATTCTGCTTGTTAGAGATGATGTAATACTAAACTAGAGCTGGTGCTACTGTTAAGTATTTCAAAGTTGAGTGTACAGTCGACTTTCCTATTTACAAATTTCTTAGAAGTGTATTTTTCCTCTAAGAATTTTTCAAAAGTGTCGCTGAATTTATATAAAATTTTCTATAATTTTTTCTACTTATAAAAAAAAACTTATCACTAACTAATTTTTGAGTACCTCAATCGAGTGCTGCTTTGCTGTTAGTTCAATTACTGTCATAAATAAATAATTCTATGATAGATAAGTAGTACGAAAATGAGTGCAAAGTTTTATAATACCCAATTGTGATTGGAGGTCGCGTGCCTGAAAATAAAAAATATGAATTCTACAAAATAAAAACAACTTTGATAAAAAAAAAAAATTATAAAAAAAATGTTGAAAGTCAGCCGGCATATATATTTTTTCTCGATCATTTGACAAATTTTATTTTCGCTGCTACACAACAAACAAATAAAAATGTTATTGTTTTTGTTTTTTTGTTGTTGTTGTTGTGTTTTGTAAATTTTTCGATAAATTGATGAGTCTTAAATGAATTTAATTGAGCTGAGCGCGCGTTATAAATTCAATGTGTCAAGCAGAGTGTATAGGGTGCTTCAAAAGTGTTGCTAGGCAACAATTGAATTGAATTGTAAAGTGCTCAGTTTTCAAGTGGTTGTCGACGCTGCCGTAGCCGCCGTTGCTGCTGTTGTTGTTTTAGTTAGATTAGTTATCAATTTATACAAACACATACAGAAACAAACAAAATAATAAGAGTTATTTTTTTTTTTCTATATAAAACAATTTTATTGTTTCTCTCTCTCAGGCTTTTGTTGTCTCGCTTTTTTGTTGAGATTGTTTTCCAGTCGCCTACAGACAGCCAATGTATGATAACATTTTTATCATCATTGCATTATTATTTGATTTTTTATATTATTTTTATTTTTCTCGATAGCGAAAGTCTTTGTTTTTTTTTATTTAATTATTTATAAAAATATTTTTTTTATTTGTTCCAGTTTTTGGTCTAAATTTAGCTTTTTACCACTTCTTAATAATTAATTATATTGTTAATTAATGATTTGAAGCATCTGAAAAATAATCACGAATTCCATAAACCTCTTTTATTTATTTTTATCTAAAAATTTTATAGACCTACAACAGCGTGTTTAACATTTTAATATGATGGCTCTCTCAATTTTGTTTTGCTTGTTGATTTCATTTTTACGCTTCATAAATCATTTTAAGCTGGAAACAATAATTTATTCCAAAATTTTTCGTATATAAATTGCTATATTCTGTGAAATATTTTGTTATTTTTGCTCTTTCAATAAAAATTCTCTGCGCGCACGGCTAACATTCACTTTTTTTTTTTACTAAAAAAGTATTCCCCGTTGGGCGTTGCTATTGTCACATATTGGAGCATATTTCCTACATATAGCATCCAATAGTTTTAGAGAGTGTCCGAATTTTCCGAATTTTTATTCCCTAAAAACTTTTCCAGCCTCCTAATCAAAATAATATATCGTTCAAATGGTGAGGTTGTCTTGAGTTCATACAAAAATCCGATACTTTTTTTTTTATAGTTCGAATCGTGAGCATATTTCCTACATATAGCATCCAATAGTTTTAGAGTGTCCAAATTTTCCGAATTTTTATTCCCAAAAACTTTTCCATATTCATAACCAAAAATCATTTTTCGTTCTAATCTTGAATTCATAAAGAATTCCAATACTTTTTTTTCTTTTCTTGCCGAATTTTTAACTTTTCCGGGCTTTCTCTTGCATTTTTTAAAATTAATTAAACATCTTTGTATATCCTAACGCTCTGTTGTGCACGTTTATGCTTACAAAATATCAAACTTTCTAATGGAAATGTCAACTAGCAACTAAAAACACTTAGAGTTGCCTAGTTGTACTATATAAAAGGCAACACTCCTCCATAAATACATATTTTACTTACTGTCTATTGTTTTAATTCTTTTGTTTGTTTACATAAAAAGAAAGTTTTTCGTTGTATTATAATTTTTGTTCTGGAATAATTTGCTTTGTTTATATGATACAAGCTTAGTATTTTTCATAAGAACTTCTTTTGTTTGTTGTTTCTCGAATGTCTGAAGATTGTTGACACAAGTTTGACATTGAGATTTATTATAATTTATTTGAAATGAAATTAAAACTTATTAAAGCATTGAATTGCTTAAATAAATAAATTAAGCATTTAAATGGATTATTTTATTAGAAAAAATATTACATCATTTAAAGTAAATATTATACATCGGTTGTACAGACAGGCATATAAGGGTGAGGTAGATGCTATAAACAATAAAACTTCAGTCGATATTGATTTGTATGCCTGTGTATCTTTAGTATATGTGAAGAGAAGATCTCGAGGACTTTATTATTTACGTAGAATTTTTTATTGTTCGCACTACAGCAGCGGTGTTGTACTTTATGGTTTATATCATAGAATTCCATCGGCAGAAATGTTAAAAAATTTTTTTTTGCTCTATGGCAGTTTTGTAGGAGAACGCTAACTGTAGAAAATGTTAATAATTTCTCAAATAAATTTATCTAAAATTTTTTTTGCTAAATTTGTCTTAAAGAGATTGGAGAACACTCGCTTAAGTTATTTAAGCAGTATACACTAAAATATATCATAATTGCGCCCATACTGCTACAACACGCATCTGTAGTAACGCCTCCTCTATCATATGAATGCAAAATTCATTTTAAAGCTGTTTAAAGATAAATTAGCACACATATCATAATACATTATCAAAGAAGCAACAACAAATAAATGGAAGAAGTATATGT
The DNA here is from genome assembly GCA_035044805.1 of Leucophenga maculata. Classification (NCBI taxonomy): domain Eukaryota; kingdom Metazoa; phylum Arthropoda; class Insecta; order Diptera; family Drosophilidae; genus Leucophenga; species Leucophenga maculata. The sequence continues at coordinate 678,528 of JAWNNP010001005.1, read as the reverse complement.
ATCATAATATATTAAATAGAATTATGTCGAATCCGAGTGGAACAAAGCGTGAAAAACTTGATAGCGACGCGTTTAGTGCAAAGTACGCACAGCAGTTATCGAAAGTGAAGAGCACTGACCATCACTAGCAGACAACGTTGTCGGTCGTTCGGTCGGTCATTTAGTTGGGCGGGTGGGTTGCGTATTGGAACTTAGCGCGGGTGAACCGAACCACCATTGGGGCTGCTCTGATATTTAACATTGTCATATGACAAAAAATAGACACCAATGTGTTAATTAATTTCAATTAGCAACAGCAACAATATTAATGCGGAAAAGAAGTGGGGAAATGGGGCTAAAAACTGTAGCAAACTCTTGTGTAAATGATATTTAAAAGCGAATATCGAATGGCATTTTAAATACGCGCGACCGAACGAACCGAGCAAGCGATGTGAACCCAAATGAAACACGGGGAAAATTTAAATAAAGCGCTACAGAAAACTTGTTTACAACAAATATAATTACAAATAATAAATCAAATAGAATATATGTATCTTTATATACATTTTTTTTATATGCTAAATTACAAAGTAAATATGTAATTGTAAGCGGGCGGCACTGGGAGGTGTGTGCTTGTATGGTAGATAGCGAAACTTGGGCACAAAAGGCCATTTTGTATGCATCGACATGACGGCATGGCATGCATTATATATTTAAATTTTTTTTTCATATGATCAATGATGTATTTTATATATGTTTATGAATGTATCTACGTATCTATTCTAGGCATTACAAGGTTAGTAGATCAAAAAATGCTAAATAATTGCAACAACAATGAATACAACAAGTCAATTGCAATAATAACAACTATATACAAAAAAAAAAAAAAAAAATATATATATGTATACAAAAATTGACAAGGAAATCGAGTCGCGTAGTCGCTTTGACTTTGCTTTAAAAAAAAAAGAATTTAATAAAATTTTTTTCTCAAAATTTTTTTTTATAAATAGTTTTGCATTAACTTAACAACTAAACATGTCTAAATGCAACATTTGACCGCCAATTATTACACGACATCTCATCTACCTTTACAATATGTATCTACTACCCTTCTTCTTCAAATTGACTACAAACTTTCCATTTGCATATTAAGTTTTTAAAATAGAAAATTGTTTTGAAAATTAATTTTACTGCAATTCCGGCCACGGCTTGTGTTGTGTCTGCTCGTTGCATCTAAAGCTCCATATTTATAAGCACACGCCGTCGTCTCTCCCTAATTACTCAAGGGATCTATAAAATCCAACTATGCACTTATTTTGTCGTAGCAAACTGTTATACACTGCTGTTGTAATTATTTTAATTAATTCAGAAATCGAAAAACGCGCTTAAAAGCTTTGACAGACAGATAGATATATAGTATATATACATACGATACATGCACGAGTAGTATGTATTGTAATTCAATGGGGATTTTATTATTGTTGTTGTTTTATTTCCTCAGTCGATTTTTATTAATTGATTTTTCAAAGCATTAGATAAAATAATTACTTCAATGAGTAAATACGTGTATAGACGCACTCATGCACACCCGGGGTCATCTACTATAGACATTAAATAGAGATTATTTTAAAATGTCTATGAACCGCCGGGTAGTATATATTTATATTATATGTTATTTAAGTATTTTATTGTTGTTGTGAAATGCTAAATCATATTAAAATGTTCCATAAAGTTCCAAATCGAATGTCTAAAAAGTCGTTTCGATAAAGAAATGTCTCTCTGTCTGTCTGTATATTAATAATTTGGAGACTATAAAAGATATTTAAAGATGTTTGGATATTTAGTCTCTGCTCTGATCTCCTCAGATGAATATTATTTAATGAGTGTACCAAACCACCCTCTTAATTATAAAAATCTGGTCATTCTGAGTTTTTTGTTTTTCTTATTTTAGTTAAAAATTTTTGTTGTATATTCAATTCTTATAAAATATTCCATATATGTACAGATCGGGCCACTTGAGAGAGAAGGCCCCATACAAATCTCTTCCCTTTCCTTTTTTTCTGTAAGATAACATTTGTTGGGGCTTAGCATAGCTTGAAACAACTAATTTGGTGTATCTCCCACATTTTTGGTTTTTTTTTTTGTTTCTTTGGTTGTCTTGCTCTAATCTACTTCACAAACTTTGTCATTCACTGAGCAATCACGGATGGTTCCTGTGATACGTAAAAGTTCTTTATGCTATTCTTTATGGCGAAGCTGCAGAAAGTACTTAATTTACCTTTGTACTTAATAGGAACTCATGGAGAATCTCAATTTTAGTGTTCAGAAATACACAAACCTTTCTACTTTCCTTGGGAGATGATGCATGCACTTCCGCAAAGTTGGTTGCCCATTTATTTAATATTATTTTTAGTAATAATCCATACTCCAGCTATGCTTATCGTCTCAGATTATTTTAGTATAGGGGTAACTCCCATACAAACCCATCACATACTTTGTTTTTGTATGAAATCCAGAAAAATATTAGCTTAAAATGTGATATTGGTGGCTTCTTATTGGTGGACACTTCTCATAAATTCATAATATAACAGTTAATATAGATTTCAAGTTATACGTTATATAGCGACGCTATTTTGATGAAACGCAGTCCATTGACTGTTAGTTAGTATTCGTCTATGTTAATCAATGCAATTTAAAATTATTTGCCGAATCTAATCCATTATTACAAAAATTCAAAATTTTTCACATCACTCGTATTCATATTTTCTCCCATTCATTAACGAACTTTTTTTCTTTTAACAATTATTGCTATTGAGCGTGCCATATTATAAAATTTTTCTATTGACGGCAATTTCTTTGTTTTCCGTATGAGTAATTTTAAATCTTGATTTGCAATCAAAAGTGATGACGTTAAGCATTTTAAATAATTGTTGATGTTTCCAAGGCATTCACTGTAGAGGCCTTCGTGGAGCAGACAGAAGCAATTAGTTCACAGACTCATGATTTACTATCAATATATGTGTGATGTGTCTGATACTTTGGATACAAGTATTGGAATAACTACTTGAGCTAATTTTATTAATAAAGTTTGTTTGAGTTGCTCTTAGCTTATATATTCTTTGGAATGCATATCGGAAAGTTGAAGTAGACACGGTTATTTTTGCTTCTACTTGGTTTATTTGTTTAGAGTTACTTAGAAGTAGATACAGCACTGCGTGAATGCGCCCAATATGTCTGGATTGATTGAATTATTTATTTGAACCCAGAAGTAAGTCTTACAAGCAACCGGTAACTCAATTTATCCGAAACATTCGAATGATTTGAACAAATGTTTCTAATGACCGAGTATTTCAAGCAATTTCAATTTAAATTACAATTCAATCAAAGCGAATGCTTTTGAAATGAATTTTAACAACTTACAATGTGCCACATTCATGAATTGAAAGTGAATTGCATGAATATTTCTAAAGCAGCTTTAATATGTTTATCCTCCATATAGAGCTCCTATACTATGCACGCGTATATGGAACTTTCTTATCAGTAACTCAGTTCAGAGATTATTTACAGCTGCTTCTATTACGCTTAATTGCACTGGACTCTAGCGTATCAATGCAAATAAAATTAATTACGAAAATTTATAATCATAATTAAATATTATTTAAATCAATTAAATCTCACATTCTCAGTGACCTATATATATTACGCGTAAAACATGAAAGAAAACATTGCACGTGAGTGCGATTATATAAAATATAACTTGGAAGTGCAAAATATCAGCGCTTGTCAGCTATAATAAATATGAAATGGACATTGTTTCGATGATACAGCACCGCACAGCACCGTGTGTGGTTCTGACAGCTGCCATTTGTATTTGACGACAAGCAAGCGATAAAGTCTTAAACAGACTCAACTCCTCAATGTTCTAAAAAATATGATAAGAGTTGAACAGACTGATATAATCTCAATAGCTGCTGCCAATAGAGCCAGTCAGTCAATCATGTTGAATATATTTTGTTGTCATATTATATATGTAATTGTTTTTCCATAAACCTGTCGTCGAATATTGATATATATATATATATTTATTGGAGGCTATATGCCAATTATTGCCCACTAAAATTTGAATGCAATGAATGTTGTGTTGTATATGGATTATATTGAATTTTTCGCTTTGAAAAATTATAGCCGCCGTATAGAATAGTTTCTTATCAAAGGCTTTGTTTGCATTCTCAATAATTGTTAATTTCAAGTTATATAGTCGTTGTTTTTTTATTTAGCTATAGTCAGTCTTTGTTTGCGCTGCTTTTTCAACTGATTAGAACTAATATTTATTATGTCCGACGACGACGACGTCCGTGCTATAGCTTTTGTTGATTTTTCCACGGTTGTGTTTTATTTATAAACGCTCTAATAAATTATTGTTTAGTGCAAAGTTTAGTATTAGAAACAAATAAACGTGATATGTATTGTATGTAGTTCAAATTTGCGTTTAAGTGTTTTTATACCCTACAGTTATTGTGTTTAAGGGTATATTAATGTATGTTATAGGAAGAAGGCTCTTCATTAGCATAAAAAAACTCGGAGACTATAAGTGTTTAAGTCTCAAATTTGTATATTTCCTCTTTAGATAACTAATATACAATGAACATGCTAACCTCATTCTCAGGGGGAGTAACCATATAAAAATGCTGCTGCTTTCTGAGTTGTTTTTCAAGCAATTTTTTTTTAGCTAAAATCGTCAAATATGGTGAACCTTACAAAATCTACCAATTAGATCCATATCGTTCCTCTAGAATGGGTAGTCTCCATACACATCTGTTCCCATTTCTGCTATTTTATATGAAAAACATTTTGTTGTGGTTCAGTTTAACACTTCTTCCAATAAAATATCATAGATAGCACTATATCCCTCATAGAAACTTATGGCTTAATGTTGCTAGAGTGTAACTCCAAGTCAAGCGCACTCATCTGCAGCCCTCTTTTTTGTATTATTTTTATTGTTGGTTCTATGGTAAGGTATTAGCTTTATGGTTTTTATTAATTTTTAATTTTCTCCACGAGACGCTATTTTTAATCTATATGGCTTTAGGTATTTATTGCGAGAGCATTTATAATAAGCATTTGTTTCATAATTGGAATGTACACATTTTCTGAAATATTGATATTGTAGACAATTATTGAAGTATACCAGAGAAATATTTCTATACATCTACATACAACTTTTCTCAGTTAAAAATTAAAATCTTCAATTGATTTTCGTTTAATCTAAACCATTAAAAAAATAATCAGAAACCTTCTCCCCTTTTTACTTTTACTTTTGCTGATAATCTCTCTTCCCATATAAGCAATTAATTCTTAACGAATCATTTAACTGCAATTAAATTTTCACATGTGCTTGCCATCGAATAATCAAGAAGACAATTAATGTATTGAAAAACTTATCTGCATATGGGGGATTTATTTATTTGTGTTCAGGGCTGAAGAGAAAATATTCTGGAATAAGAAGCTAGTAAATATTTCACAACTAATTTTTTTTTTATAACAACAAACAAAGTCGATTAAAACAGCTCAATTGATGAGAAAATGCCTAAATAAGTCGTTTCTAACTACTTTGAAAATGACAGTGAAATTTTTACATAGTCCTCTCCTATTCGGACCAAAAATCATAGGGTTACTTCTCCCGATCCGATCAAATTTCATCTCTCTATCTCAAGTGAATGTGAAGATATGACAAAGTAACCTATGTTCTTTTCGAACGTCCCATTTATTTCTATACCAAAATTCATACAAATTGGTTTAGCAGTTTAGGCGTGATGAACGCACAAACAAAACAAAATATCTTGAAACCATTAGTTTACTTATTTAAAAAATGTGCTATTAAAGTGGTCATATAGTACTCGTACATATAACCATTGAAGTGGGAGGTCCTAATTATATGATATAGTCATCACACTTCTCACCTCTATTTCTTCGGATCGAATATATGTACCTTAGGAAAATAGGTCTCTGTGTGAATTTACTAAAAGCATACTAATTTTTTCTCTGGACAATTTTCGTTTATATGGTTGTGAGAGATCCTTCATTGTTAATAGCCAATTGTGCTGGATTGGACATCCTTTGGCAGCTTAGATAAGTTTCTTAAGATCGGTCTGGAGTCCCAAACTTACTCTTCAATAGATCAATTTTTTGACTAGCTGCGTGCCATATAAGAACTACTGGTCATCTATTTCTTTTCAAAAATATTCTCCAATATAGCAAGTTGGAGAATTTTTGAATGTTCCACATGGTAATTTTTTGCGATTACAATGTAGTCTTTTGGAGAAAATATGTTTCTGTTGTTCTCCAATAATACCTATTCAGCTTATTGAACAAACCATTATTCAAAAAATTTGATTCATTGCTGAAGTAAATTTTTCAATGAAATTAAAGATTTTTATTTCAAACTTTTTCAGTGTCCAATCGAAGAAGTTTCGCTGTTTCAAGTAATGAAGAGGCTTTCGTTTGTGAATCAGGGCTATTGACCGAGATCTTTGTGCAAAATTCGCCACAAAAAGGTTTTCGGTATTTCAAATTCCTGTGAACGACATGAAGTCCAAAAATTTCAACTCAAGCAAGCACTTATGGATTCGATATTTTTGTTACTTTGAACGGTGGGTTGTTTCACTGGCACAGAAACATACAATAACGAATGTGTGGACTCAAATTTATTCACTATACCACGCACATCATATCTTATTGGATGTTTATCATGGCTAAAAATTGAAGTAAAAAATTTTATAGTTGTGACCAACATCAAAAGCGAATTTCGGTAGTAATTTTCAATAATTTCCAAACATTGGTCGTTCGTTCATTATGAATAAAATTTATACCTTGAGTGACGTTGTGATTGTTGACAGTTCCGGAAGAAATTTAAGGATGCCATGTTCCTATCGGAGAAACCGTTACTATGCGATTAATTTTTATATCTCAGTCGATTATATGAGTAGCTGTGATTCTGTCATTAAACACTGTACCCAAACGGTATAAACGTATCATTTCAAGAAATAGCTTGTGAGTTGTATCTCCAAAGCAAAATAGGTGGATTCTGTTTGCTCGGTTAAGATTTAGAGAAATTTATTATTCTAATATCAGGCTTTCATAGCATTAAAAATATCCAGCCCTGATTTTAAGCAGAATTTTCTAATACTTGCTTGCACCAACTTGTACTCCAACCCATTAGCAGAAGTAGGCTGCGATGAAATTCATTAAAATTTCATTTAATAGAAAATTATACGCCCAAATAATTTGAGTGAACAACATAATAAAAAAAAAAGAAAAATTAAATCGATAAAGCAACTGAACCAGCAGCAGCAACATCATTCAATGACAGCGTTACGGCGACGACGAGTATCAGTAAAAATTCCTGCAATACGGCACTTGTTGAAGTTATTAGCATTTAGCATCAATTGGCATCAATTATTATGATATTGTAAATTATTTTGTATCGGCAGCAATTGAATTTGGTTTGGTTGTTGGTGGTCGCTGATGGGGATGTGTCTGCGGTAGCCACAGCGTAGTGCAGCAATCTAAGCGATTGTAATGAGCGCAAGTGTTGTGTGTGTGGTTATGTCTGGTGGAGCTGGTGGTGGTCCACTCATGCGGGTAAATGGTTTTTTGCTTAGGCATATTACTACTCATTATTATGCGAACGCAAACCTATTTACGGCAATGTTGCTCTATATTGAGTATCACGAGATATGACACATGAGTTGAGTCGTTGTTGTTGACTTTGTCGGCGGCAACGGATGCTGTGTGACGACAACGCCTTTGTTATGATTATAATGATATGCGCGAAGTCATGCTGTGTAGTAGTTTGATAAGAAAAATTATTTTTATGTTTGACATATGTTTAATTAATACTAATAAATATTCTATTTATTTTTTCTTTTTATATTACAGTTGATGTCGAACGTCTGACTAACAACAATAACAACAATATATTGCTGAACAACAATGAGGATGAGTGCGCTAATATTATAATTAATGAGGAGAAACATCAGCAGATGTTGCAACAGCAGCAACAACAACAGCAACAGGAGGATATAAAAGAACAGCAGCCGCCGCTGATAGAAACAATACAACAGCAGCAGCAACAGCCACTGTTAGAAACAGTGCAACAGCAGCAACCAAAACAACAACAACCACAGCAACCACAACAGACACAGCCTCAACAACAACAACAGCATTCACACAAAATACTGCTAAAACATCAACAAAGTACGGAAAATGTTGCTACTACAGACTATCAGCAGCAGCAACATAAACAAAAGCAACCACAACAGCAACAATATACAGCAAAGGAGAAACGTAACTCCATAACTAATGACTACACACACAAGCAGCAACAACAACAGCAACAAAAACAAATTGTGCCAAATACAAATGTTGTTGTAGCAACGGTAACACCAACAAATCATCAACAACAGCAGACAACTAATGTACAGCATCAACAGATTACAGCGCATGTGCAACCAGCACAGAAACAACAAACAAATCCGCCACAACAGCAGAATAATAAAAATAGCAACAACTATCAAGAGCAGCCAACACAACCGCCACAACAACAACAGCAACATCGTAAACAACCATCGCTCTACAATAATGCACAGCAACAACAGCAACCTAATCGCCGCAAATATTCTTCGGAATATAATCATCATAATGCCGCCAACAGTGGCAGCAATAGCAGTGGCAATAGCAGCAGCAATGATTCTGCGATACAAACAACGAAATCCATGTCGTGGACCAATTCCGCACAACATAAAAAGAGTACAGCTTCTGTTGCTGTAACCGCATCACCAGCAGTTAATCCTGTTAACAACAATACAAGCAGCAATGCTGCGCACAAGCCAAGCTATAGTCATACAACGAAAACATTTACCAATCAACAACACTATCAGCAACATCATCATCAACAGCAGCAACAGCAAAACAGCAGCGGCAACAATAACAACAACAACAACAACACGTCTACAAGCAATGCACCACAAATGCGTCACTATAGCGCAATGAAGGTGCCATCTTCGCCGGTCACTGCCAATGCGCCGACAACATTGGAACGCAAGAATAGTCAGCAATCAGAGCATGCAGCCAAAAGCTATAATACAACAGCAGCGGCTGGAAATGTTGCTGCTAGCAATGTCACACTGACACAACAACATAATGCAACGACGACAATAACTACCTCAACGGCAAGCACTACCGCGACGCCACATCAATTTCAACAACAACAACAGCAGCAACATCCGTCGCATCATGCAAACTCTGAAACGCAGCAAAATACTAATACGCCGTCAGTGACCGCCGGGCCGAATACAAACAAGCAATATCCAGGTTTTGCAACAAGCAAAAAATCTACTGCATCGACAGCTACGCCAGCTACAGCACCAACTGCTAATAATGATGCAAATGCTGCGGGCGGCACAACCACCACAGCAGCAGCAGCAACAACGACTGCTTTATTAGCCACACCAACCACACCTGCCTTAAATCTAGCACCACCAGCGCCGCCTGCAACGCAAGCGAGCAGCAGTACCAATGAAAGTGCACAACCCTCATGGGCCAGTCTGTTTGCTGCAAGCAAGCGCCCTGTAGCCAAAGTGGCACCCTACGAGGGCAATAAACAACATACAGTAACTTCAAATCCAACGCTGACAACGGTGGCAGCAATATTGCAACAACCACAACAACAGCAGCAGCAGCATCAACATCATCATACACATCATCAGCAGCCACAACAGCAGCAGCAGCAACCAATCGCTGTTGCGCCCATTACACCATTAGTGACACCCGGTGTGCTTTCCTATTCCGCTGCTTCAGCACAGGCACTGCCAGCAGCTGCTCCACCAACATCTTCTGTCTCCAATGCTGCTTCTTCTACGTCATCGCCGGCAGGCATTATTATTGGCAAGACTAGCGCTAAAGTGTCCGGCGTTGTTAATGCTGCGGCCGCCGCTGCTAATCTGGATGAATGGACTAGCAAATATGCTGATTTTTTGACACGCCACAAAACTAATCTTACGCCTGTTAGTCTGCGTCCGCGTGGTCTGACGAATCGTTCCAACTATTGTTATATCAATTCCATATTGCAAGCTTTGCTCGGTTGTTCTCCATTCTACAATCTACTGCGTTCTATACCTAGACAGGCGGCTGCATTGAGCGAGGTCAAGACGCCCACCGTGAATGCTATGTAAGTAAAAAGTAAAAATTCCAGCGGAACGACCTGACCTAATTACATCACAAACCTGTCAGCAGACGCTTTGGCGCCTTTACACGTTGCGCGCGTCTGTGTTACGTTTGTGATAGAGCAATTGATTGACGTTTTTGCAAATGCGTTGGCCTGGTGTTTGCCGTACTGGCAAGCACTTGTTGCAGACGTGCAAAGCGTTAAGTTGTTTCCGTTTTGATAAGAAGCTTACTTTGCTGTAGAAGTTGCCTCTGTTAATTGGAAATGCACAGTTCAGAATATATTATTTGTGGATGTATTCGAAAGTTTTCGTCAATTTTAGTTAAATGTTTTTATTTAATATTACTTTTAATTTAATTTCTAGGATTTCCTTTATGTCCAACTTTTCTGGTCTGCCGAGTGGACAGCGTTTGCGCACAAATAACAACAATAATAACAACAAAGGCTCAAACAAAGGCAAGGATGAATTCGCGGGCGTTGATTTGCAATGCGATACCGCTTTTGAACCGACAGATATCTATAAACTATGGAATGATAGTCGTGAGGAGCATGTTGAAGGACGCCAAGAAGATGCTGAAGAATTTTTGGGTTATGTTTTGAATAAATTGAATGATGAAATGCTGGAGGTAAGTTTTTTTCATTTAAATAATGCTATAAAATTTATTTACTTTTATTTTACTTTATTTCAGGTTATCAAACTCATAGCCAAACCCACGCCGCAACAGAATGGCCAGGAGCAATCTGAAACTGAGGATGGCGGTGATGTTTGGCAGGTAAGTGTTGGTTTATAATTTAATTTATAAATTGTTTGCTAATGTCTTACATTTTTACGCGCAGATGATTTGCAATAATCGTAACAAGGGCAGCGTAACACGTCAAACCGATTTTGGACGTACGCCATTGAGTGACATCTTTCGCGGTGAGCTGCGCTCGCGTCTACAACGTGAAGGTGAACATTCGACGGATGTTATACAGCCTTTCTTTACGCTTCAATTGAACATTGAGGTTTGTTATTAAATATTAAATTTTTGTTGCATAGTAAATAAATTTTTAAATTACAGAAAGCTGCTTCGGTTAAGGAGGCACTAGAGATACTTGTCGGCCGCGATCAACTCGAAGGTGTTACTGGCAGCAAGAGCAAACAAGAGGTTGTGGCTTGGCAGCAAATGACTTTAGAAAAACTGCCTGTCGTTTTAATTTTACATCTTAAATATTTCGACTATCGTTCGGATGGCTGTACAAAAATATTGAAGAAGGTTGATTTTCCAGTGGAGCTGAAAATCGATGCCAGTATGTATTGTGTTTTCTTTTTAATTGAATTTTAAATTTTAATTATGCCGTACTTGCAGAGATATTAGCTTCGAAAAAGACGTCACAAAAACAGCGTGCCTATCGTCTCTTTGCTATTGTCTATCATGATGGCAAGGAAGCCTCTAAGGGTCATTATATAACCGATGTCTATCATACCGGTTATGGCTCTTGGTTGCGTTATGATGATAGCACCGTAAAGCCGATTAGCGAGAAGCATGTACTACAGCCACATACACCACGTGTACCTTATCTGCTCTATTATCGTCGTTGTGATACAGTACCGCCGACACATACGAACAATGGCGGTGGTGGTGGCAGCGGTGGCGCCTCAGCAGCAAATTCATCAAACATTAATTCAAATAGCTCCAGCTCGGCTTCTTTGGGTGGTGGCAGCAATACAACAAGCAACAAGTAAAATGTTTGTCTGCCTGCGCCTAACTGACTGACTGCCTGCCTGCTGCTGCTGCTGCCTACCTGTCTGTCTGTGTATAATATGCATAATTACATATTTAATTATAAGTATTTTAAGTTGTATATGCGGTTTTTTGTGTGTGCGTGAGTGTGTGTAGAAGAGTGAGCAGTTTGCTGCTAATTTATAAGTAGTAGCAATGTTAGTTTTAAATATTTAAGCTATTTATACATAAAAACAAATAACAATTAGGTCTAAATATGCATTTCAAATAGTTTGCACCTTTTTTTACAACATAAATTTTTTACTTAAAAGTAAGAAATTGTGCACAGTTTGTCTTATGCTGCGTACTGCATTGTTTTTTGTGTGAAAAATCGGTGATTTAATTTTTTTATTTTTTGGCGCTCTTAACTCTTATCAAATTCCAAATATAAACTGCTAAGCATGTAGTTTTATATACAAAATATAACATATATTTATAAGAAAACAACACATCAGGACTATCTACACGAAACTACTAAAAAACATAAAACTAAAACAATATATTTTCTATGTATGCATAATATATTTATATATATATATAGAATTAAAAGCGAAATCAAATACATAGTTGCAAAACGAGAAAATATAAAGTTATTGTACTACCTACTCTGTTATATAGCAAAGCATATTATTATTATTATGTACAAAACGAAACATTAGCAAATAATAGAGCAAAATGATTGAGCGAGCATAATATTTGTGTGCACTTTATTTTTTTTTTTTTTAAACATTTAAGTGTTTTATTTAAACAATTTTTTTTTTTAAAGCTGCATGTAGATTTATTAACTATATAGTGTAATTTGTTTTCTTTTGATTGTAAATAAGCTGTGGACATTTAGCTCTGCCATTGTTTAATTTCGTATTTTTCTTTCTTTTTCCAAGATTAATATTTGCACTGCAAAAAATGCTATTTTAATTAAATGTTTGTTTTGTACATGAAATTAACAATTATTATAGCGTTATATAGTTAGTTCTATGTTTATGTTGTAGTATTTACTATATTTAAAAATAATAGTAAACTGTTTAGTTACTTTATTGTTAAAAAGAAAATGAAGATCTACTGTTTACATTCAAGTGCACTATTATTATATATCAATATCAATTATATATGTATACACACCTATATATTGGTGCTGCAACTAGCCTGAATATAGCACTAAAAAAATTAGTTGAATATATATTAAAAAAAAATATTCTTAATTACAGCGAAGTGTTTTTGCGAGAGTGTGAGGGAAAGAATTGTGTTTTTCGATGAAGTATTTGAGAACAGAGTAGAGCAAGCATTAAACAGCCAACATGAAATAACGCTATTTCTTTTTAAATCTGCTATATACATATAAGCTATTTTTCGCTTTTAGAGAAATAATAAACTTTGCTCATGTTTAACTCAGTTTATCATGTACAGTTGCCTATCGCGCTTTTACTGTCCAGTTACTATTTTAAAAACACAATAATTTTTCTCCCTCTTTCTCGCAAAAATTATTTAGTAATATATATATAAATAATTTAAAATATCATGCTTTTTTTTTCCATACTTATTGTTTAAACACACACAAAATATTATACTAAATAATGCTTTGAATATGCTTTAAACTATGCTACATAAAGAATAGGAAGAATATATGCAGTTTTAGTTAAATATTTGAATTATTTAAACAAAAAAACAAAGAATATTATATCATGAAATTATAAAATTTTTATTACTGTATATTTATACAACAACAATATTTTTCGCATGCAAAACACGCCGCTAGACCTAACCGCTCACTTTGTTTGGCAACTTATTTATAAGTTTCATGTTGACAGCAGCAACAAATTTGTACTTTGTTTAATTAGCTTTAATTTCATAAGAAAATATGTGCAGCTATTGCAAAAAATTATTGTTTAAATTTTATATAATATTGTACGATATTTGCTTAACCATTATTCACCGGTAAAGTAGCAAAAAAAAAAGTTAATTGTAAACGTCTGTGAGAGACAGAATTCTATCGATGCTGTATTGTAGTATTCAAGAAAAGTTAATTTGATAATCAAAGAAATAGTAAATACACTACACACTGGTTCCAAAGCAAAAATTGTGGACAGAAATTCGAAAATTGTAGTTATAGACCTACTTATAAATTTATAAATTTTTATAGTGTTTGTAACCGCTTACAATTAAAGACCGCTACGGCCACTCCTTGCACTTATTGCATATTAAAGAATTTAAGAGTTTCAAATAGCACTTCGTCAATTGCAATAAACTTCAAAAGCTTTGCGCCACAATTTGGAGAACGTTGAGCGAGCACTTTCTATACATATTTTCAAATATAATAACTACATTAACTCTTTTGTAAGTCTGGCTTTTGCTAACTATATTCTGAGCGGTCTACAAACTGTTGTACTGCGTGTATCGATTCATTCAAATAACTTGGTCCAAAGCAAGCAAAAATCTTTATCAGATCACATGTAGATGTGTTGAGTCCATAGAAGAGACCACATGCTACATGCTTTAACCAGTGAAACTGTGATCAAACCAATGAGTCCTTTTCAGATATTTTGAGACCTGACCATAGTCTTTGCCTACATGCTCATTTCTACGGTTTATCCAATATAAAGTTAGTCTGATTAGGTGAATTTTATTTTAATTTTAATAAATTATTCCAAACTGATTCGGATTATATTTTATACTTTTGCATTAAGAATCATTAATTGTGGTCAAGTAAATATCAAATACAATATTTAATATGCATTTAAACAATATTTTTTTTTTGCAATATTGACAAATATTTTGCTTTGAAATATTTAATTTAAAAATATAAACTTATTGTTGCAGTCAGTACAAGACATATAAATTAAAAATTATATTCAAATTAAAATGTTTTTTGGTGTGCAGAGCTATACCGGTTTTCACCTTCTTTTTTGTTATCAAATATTGTAGCCAAGAGTTTATAAAAAAAGACGCCTTTATATATAAATATTTTATTTTTGCATATGCATTAACCAAATCAAATTGAATGGTTTAGTTTTTAGTGTAGTTTTTAAATGATTTAATAATTAATTCGTATTATTTTTTAGTTTATACTATTTTATGTGTCACATAGCCAGATTTATTTCTGCTATCAAAATTGTGCACTATAGTTGATATGTGGGTTGAAACATTAATGTCAAAGCTAGCAACGGCTAATACTTTTGTAAATATTTTTAGTTGTGCTAGCATTTTGATGACTAACATTAAATGTAAAAATAATTAAACCAAAATATATATTAAAATAAACCTTATTAGCTAAGTATATGATAGTTATATGATGTACGTACGAGTGTATTTAGATAAAGTTTTTTTCATATTATATACATATAAATCAATTATTTAGGGAATATTAAGTTGCGCATATAAAATTAAAAAAAAGAAAAAAGAAAAGCAAATGCAAACGATTTGAAATGTTTTTTAAACTATATATGCTTATTATTATATACATATTGATTATTAATAATATAAATAAATATTTAATACAATGAACAACAACTTAACTGAAACTTTAAAATGTGCCAATGTTACTACAAAGACAAAAATTAAATTTGTGAAAGTAATTTGCAACGTGAAGAATTAAAAAAAGGCACTTGAATAAATTAAAATACAATATATAGTAGTAAATAAAAAAAATAAAAGTTAAAAAATATCAATAACAAATATTTTAGTACAGGAAATATATATTTCAAACATAGTAATTAAACATAAATACGTTACAAAGATTTATAAGTATAGCAAAAACAAAAATAACAAACAAAAGAAAATAGTACGTTTTTTGTATGATTAACATTTATAGTTATATATTTTTTTGGTTATTTACTATATATACTAAATGAATTGTTTAAAATTTGTGCTTAATTTGTGCATAAAATTAAAAGAAAAATCTGAATAAAAAGCATGAATTAGGCACTTAAATATTTAATATGCTAGTTATACAAAATAGGTTCCTACAAAGTGAAAAAAAAAAAAAATAAAAAATTAAAAAAAAAAATTTAAAAAAATAAAAATTAAAAGCAGCAACAAATATAAATAACGAAATTTATAGCCAAGCTAAAACTGAATTAAAAAAAAAAAAAGAAATTAAATTAATAAATAAATTTTTCATGTTTAAATAATTTTAAAATGTTTGCGAAATATTTTATAAAATATGCATATTATTTTTTAATTTGTCAACAAAAACAAAAAAAAAATTTGTGTAATTAAACAATACTCTTTATTGTATTAACAATATTAAAAAAAAAAAAAAACAAAAATAATTTATTGTAAAATGTGTTTTTTAATATTTTTTAAAACTAAAAATAATTTTTATTTTTTTTTTCAAACAAATTTGCATTATTAATTTGTATTGGTTTTAATATTTTTTTTTTTAACATTTTTAATTTTCTTTTTAAATATTTGTTTCAATATGCTAAGTAGGTTCTAAGGCTGTGTATGTAACTAGGTAACTTGTTTCGTTAAATTTTATTATTATTATTTTTGTTTTTAAGTACGAACATATTATTACAACATGAACCCATAAAAAAAGCAACACATTATTAACGAATATGCAAACATATAATACAATAATTGCCTTTTGTGCATTTGTGCAAGTTTAATTTTTTATTTTTCTTTTAAACTTTTTTCAATTTTTGTTCTAATATTTTTTAATAATATTTTTAAATTAAATAATTTGCTGCAAAAAAAAAAAACATAAACGCATTAATGCATATTTTTCTATATAACGAACAACAAAAAAAAAAAAAAATAAATAAATCATATAAAAAAATTTTTTTAGCAAAAAATATCTTCCTTCATGAAAGCAGTAGACAAAAAAAAAATAATTTAATATGAAGAAAAATAAAACAAAATAAGAAAAGAAACCAACAACAACAATTGGCAAGTGCACTTACTAAGCGTGTAAACGTGTTATACAATATATATATATATTTAAAAATATATATTTGAAACAAAATATACAGTTAAAGAAAAAGAAAAACAAAAAATTAAAATTTATAAACAAACAAACAAACAAAATATGTTTAATCAAAAAGTCGATGAAAACAAACAAAAAACCAATTTTTTTTTCAGATAACTTTACATTTTGTAAGCAGTAGAAAAAAAATAAAAATAAAAAAGAAAAAAAAAAAAATTGAAATATGGTGAAATAAAAAGTTATATACAAAGAATTATATTAGTACATAAAAAATATATATTTAAATATATGTAATACAAATTAGTCCAACATTTAGTCTAAACAAAAATAAACTAATTAAAATACAAACAACAGCAACAACAAATTGTAATACAACAACAACAAAATTAGCAATAAATAAATATGAAATATATTATTAATTTCATTAAAAAAAAAAGAATTTTTTAATTTTAAAAACTAACTGTTAGAGGAGTTTTTAAAGGAAAGAAATAAGCACATCATTCTGAGAAAGAAATGAACTCTCATTCAGTGGAATTGTCAGTTACGAAATCGATCTCCGGCCACGGTCGTATTTCCGATTATATCGGCGAGAAGCGCGTTTACGGCCAGGGTTTAATTTTCAATCAAACAAACTTGCTTATATCAATTTATGAGAATCGCCGAGGAGAGCGCTTCTGGCGACATTTGAATATGCGATCAAATCAACTTGGTTATTTGAACATTTGAGAATCGCCGAGGAGAGTGATATTGGATGGTCAATGGACTTGACCACTAAGGCGTCAATGCACTATGACTCCTTGCTGGCTTAATGTACATGACCCCTTGCCGGATGAATCGATTGGACCCCTTGCGGGCACAATGTACATGACTCCTTGCCGGATCAATCGACTGGACCCCTTGCGGGATCAATGGACTGGACCCCTTGGTGGGTCAATGCTCTTGACCCTTTGAGGATCAATGGTCTTGACCCTTTGGGGATCAATGGTCTTGATCCTTTGGGGGTCAATGGTTATGACCCTTTGGGGGTCAATCGTCATAATCCGTTGGAGGGTCCATAGAGTTGACCCCATGAGGGTCAATCGACTTCAAACCTTTGGTGTTCAATGGACTTCGCCCCTTGGGGGTTAATAGACTTTACCCCTTGGGCGGTCAATGGACTTTATCCCTTTAAGGGTCAATGGACTTTACACCCTGGGGTTCAATGGACCTCAGCCATTGGGGACTTACATGGAGGTCAATGGTCTTTATCCCTTAGGGATCAATAGGCTTGATCCTTGGGTCAAAGGACTTGACGCCTTGGAGAATTATGTCCCGTCTTGTTATGTCACTGAACTCCTCCCAAACGAAGGCACTGGATGGATTAGATTCATAATTGGAACCGGTAGGGTGCGGTGCGGACGGGTTGTAGAATTTTTTTTCAAACAAATCTTACTTCGTTGCAGTTTTTACCAGGCATATCTGCTATATACAGGGTTGTATATACAGGGTTGTCTTTTTGTGCCAAACACGATCGAAGACTTCCTTGACGACAAGCAATACGGTTTTCGTTCTGTAAGTAACAATTTGATGGGTTGGTTTCCGGTATAACATGCCAGTAGAATTGCGGGCGGCTGATATCAGCTTCTGCGTCGTGCTGGGTTACTAACAGTTCTATTTACAGATGAAATTTCAAAAAGCACAATAATAGAAAAGCCCTCCCTAACCAGTTAGTCTCTTCAAAAACTAAAATTTTTTAGATCTGAAATTTTTTCAGGAAAAATTGGGAAACCAAACTCGAGGCCTTTTTTGGACCTCAGACAAAATTCGTGGAACTCATTGAGCACAATTTTGGGTTTACAGCAGTTTATTTTGCAAGACTCGCGACACAGCTATTATTCAACAATTGATTCTTGTATCAATTGTAAATCTTCGCCAAATTTAGGAACACATTTCGAACTTACAGAGGTGCATTCTCTACCGAAAAACGGCCATCCATGGAGTCTTTGAAACAACTTGTAAACGGTTTTAGTTATTAACTTTGGATCAGTCTGTATTAAAGCTGCAATGTAGAACTATGGAAGCTCTACATAGTTATGCTATTGTCACATGGCATGTTTCTAGAATAATAGAGATAAACCCAAATCGTTGTGTTGTCTTATTTAGCAATGAGGGAAAAGAAGTCAACTATATTTTTGAAAAGCAGAGCTCCGTAATACCTGCGAATAACTTGATAAAAAAAGGAGTTACATCTTCTACTCAAATATTATAAAATAAACTTGAAATATGATCCAAATATATTCATCCGATTGCATAACTTCTTTTTTTTCCTTTATTTTTTTTTTTTTTTCATTTTATGCTACAAAAATATTATTTAACAGGATTATTTTTTGCTCAACAGTGTTAAAATAATAAATAACTTTTAATTGCATTTTTTGCGAAGAGCGAAACCTGTGGAGGAGCTTCTTCACAAACGAAAACCGGTTCTCGAAAACAATGACTAAGTAAGTGGGGAACTCGTAACATCTTCAATATAGAAATACGAGTGTAAATGAATGTCTTCGTCTCTGATAGACTCGTACAGAAACTGCTGTGCATTCATTCAGAGCGCCGAATTATTTAAATATTTATGCGAATCACGTCGCAAACAGGTTTCTGAAATTTTGTTTGTATTTATTTTTTATTTCAGTGCATTTAAATGGTAGAAAAAAATAAAAAAAAACGAAAACGATTTTTGTTTGGACAAAGTAAAAGATATATTCGACGATGATCAGCTGTTTGTTGAGTAACTTCAAGCGAAGCGGAACTGTATACGAATGGACGGCGCCAGCGAAGGTTGCAAGTTTATAGCAGAGCGAAAAATATTTTTATGAAATTTAATAAAGTTAAAGTTAAAGTTATATATAAAAGCCATTAGAAAATGTCTCAAAGTGTGTCATAGTTGAAATTCAGTTAAAGTTTTACACAAGTTAAACGAAAATGTATAAACATGTGCTGTGCCTGGTGCTTGGCCTAATTATAGGCATACGACTGACAGATCTATGGGATTATGTGAAGTTGCAGCAGGTTTCTAGTACGCTTAAGACACCAACTGCTGCAGAGAGCAGTCTGAATGACTTGGACTATGACGATGACGACACTACGGCATTGGCTACTGCTACGCCAGCGGTTGACTTGGCTACACAGCTCTTCAATGGCACACGTGTACTGTGTTGGGTGCTAACAACGCCCGCGAATCATAAAACGCGCGCGCAGCATCTGAAGGCCACCTGGGGCAAACGCTGCAACAAGCTGCTCTTCATGAGCACCGAAGCGGATGCAACGCTGGGCAGCATAGCGCTGCCGGTGCCAGAGGGACGTGGTTATCTGTGGCAGAAGACACGCGCTGCACTGCGTTATATTTACGAACGTCATTTCGATGAAGCAGATTGGTTTCTCAAGACCGATGATGATACGTAAGTGTGAAAGATAAATACGGCAGATTTTTATTGATTTAATTTTGCTTACAACCAACAACAACAACAACAGTTATGTCATCATGGAGAATCTGCGTTTATTTCTGCATCCCTACAGTACAGAGGCACCTGTTTATTTTGGCTGTAAATTCAATCCATTCGTGCGTCAGGTAAGCTAAAGTGTTTGAAAAAGATTCCAGAAACAAGTAAACAAAACGCTGCAGTATAGTCGAAAGTTATATACTCTTCAATACTCATGAATAAGCTAAACAAATTATAATTGTTGTTACTGCAATACCAGAGAAGTCGATCTGGTATAATATATAAAATGTATAATTATATCAAAAGATATTGCATTTAACAAAGAGAGGGAGAGAGATAGAGAGTAGTTAGTTAGCTTTAATATAACTTACTAATAATAAACTCATTAAATTCATGTAAAGTTCTAGTCGAATGCAAAAAGAACGAAGTCTGTATCTGCTACCGTTTCCGAGATCCTTTTGTTTATACGGACGGACATGGTTATAACGATTCCTACGTTGCTTCTGACCATAATGTGGTAACTTTGGGGAGGTCTTCAACCATTATTTCTACCTGTCACAGGTACATATTGTACCTTCGGTATATGGCCTTAAGATATATGATAATTAAATCCATGAGAATACTCAATTCCGTATTGCAAGTGAAAATTGATTAGAAAATTTACTCAGATAGATGACTATTAACTTAGTTTACATCAACATAGCCACCCAGACGACTTGGCTATAGGGATAGCCCTTCTCCTACTGTGTGTGACAAACTTTATGACAGAATTAATATGGTTACTATTCAAATTATGTGTGAAGAGCATTAAAAACAATAGAAGTCTCGTCGATGTTCTGTAAACATTTGTAGCCAACAAATATAAGCACATACCTTTGCTCAGTAGCGTAGATAGGAAGGGAGTGTGGTCAAGGGGACTTATCTATACCAAGAGTTATGTAAAAAGAGGAACATATTCGTATGGGCGCTTCCTCTTATAATGACCCTAAATAGACCTATATGGAATATTATTTCTGAATTGTTGAATTTTTAGTTCTCTTAATAAGAAAAATAAAAACGTTTAGTACAAAAGCTAGGAAAGGACGGTCAGATTTATATGGGTATTACCCCTATATAGGCCTATTGGTTTAGATGGCACAAGAATTACGCTACAAAAACGCACGAGTTTCCAACAATTTCTGATGCTTCCAAATTAAAAATCTATATACGTCATTATATACGCCACCTCATTAAATTTACACAAGAAGCTACACTTACGTACATAAAAAAAAAACATATATTTATAAACCCTTCTCTTGCTTTGCAGGGCTACATGTCTGGCGGCGCAGGCTACGTGCTTTCACGCGAAGCACTGCGTCGCTTTGTCACTGTTGGTTACAACGATACACGCCGCTGCAGTAGCAATACATTCTCCGAGGATAAGGAGTTGGGCATCTGTTTGCAAAATATTGGCGTTGCTGCTGGCGACTCGCGCGATGAGTTGGCGCGTGAACGTTTTCTGCCGCTGGCACCCAAGCATCTCATACCGCAGAGCACGTCCGAGTGGTTTGCCAAGTATTTGTTCTACAAACCCGCTAAGGTCAGTTGGTCATCATCGTCAACGTCATTTTCAAAATTGGAAGTGGTCGCCCCTGGTCGGTCGCATGCCACATGCTGCTTCTATGGCGGCTGTTCTGCTCATCATTCCTTTTAGTATTTGATTTTTATACGATTTTTATTATTTATCTTTCATTCGTTTTATTTATTTATATTATTTGTTTACTTTTTATTTTTATTTTTGTTTTTGTTTTTGTTTGCAGCACGCCTTCTGTTGCTCGCATTCGGCGATTTCATTTCATTACACCAAGCCGCATGAGTTCTACATGTTTGAGTACTTCTTCTATGCGTTGCGTCCATTTGGCATCGTAGATGCGCGTCGTAGTCTGCCCAAGCGTTTGAGTGAGGCACAAATGGAGGCGTTGTTGGAGAAGTGGCGTGCTGAGTTGACTGATAATATTTTTAGGGATTAAAATATATACAAGTAGTTGGAGTTTGAAGTCGTCGTAGCTCATGGAGTTCAAGTTGCAATTGTTTGCCATTTTTGTTTTTAAGTTTTAAGTTAGGAACTGAATAGCTTTAGTTATTAAAACTAAATTAATTAATTTGCTTTAAGGGTATTTTGTAACTAAATTTTTAAATATAAAATAATAAAATGGAATCTCAAATAATTTCCACACTTTTCTGGAGAGAACATTCAAAACAACAGAAGATTGCTGAATGCGGCCATAACTGAAAGATGGTTAAAGGCAATTTAAGTAATAAGTAACTCCTATGTATAACTCCGCATTGTGTATCGGATTTCGCTTGGATTCCTAGTCATGACAAACGCATAGCATTATTGTCCAATCTATAAATCACATTGGCTACACTACAGTTCCCCCAAGTGCAATTTGCGCGCAATAAAAGCTCCACAATTGCATCAATTGAAGAAGAGTTTCTCACGATCTTCAGGTAATTGCTACAGTTCAACGACGAATTTACTCCCAAAAGATTACCTTACCGTGTACAGTTTCTGTTTGTTAAATAAAATATGCGCTTGATTAAGATTTATTTGTGTAGCGCAGACAATTGAATACATGGAGTTGCACCAGCCTGGCGCGTGCTAGCCTATCCCTTGACAGCAGTCTTCATGTACAAATAGATACAAGAAGTAACCTTCGCAGAGTACTACATGTGGCTACAATATATCTTTTGATGCTCGTAATTCGAGCCTGCCATTCTGGCTGTCCATTTGAGCGGCAAATGTAATTTATCAAAGAAAAAAGCTACGCAAACTCAAAGTTTTCAAATTCCAATTGGATTTTTTTTTTCGTTTTTCTTTTTTCAACCCTGTTTCATTGTCCTGTGCTGCCGAATAACCAAAGAAACGCCAATTTATCACAGTGCGAAGTGCAGCAAAGGAGTACTGACATAGAAATAGGACGCGTGTCGCTGTCTCACAGGATTAACAACTATTGAGTGAAGAAGCATCGCAGCAGATAGCACAGAGTATAGTTCTTTATATACAAATAGTATATAGAGACGAAAAGCAACTGAAAAGCCGAAAAGAACCGGAAAATCGCATGAAACGTGTCAAACACGTGAAAAATGCCAAGGGATCATACAATGCTGTAGCAGCAAGAAGCAGGGACTTTTTTGTTCGCTGTTTTATTTATGAGTAAAGTCGAAATAGTTTAGGGTTCGTTTGTTCGCTCGCCCGCTCGCCAAAAAATGCACATAAGGCACGCGAACAACATATAAAGGCGAACGGATCAACCCAAGCTGTTTTCAAAAGCTGCCAGGAAACCTTTGAAATATGCGGCAGATAAGGATAAACTCTATACTAACCCCAGCTTACTAAAAACCAGATGACAATACTCTGCTGCACGACCGAAGTTCTTTACAAATGTGTAGAGTTATGTAACTGCATTTCCGGTTTGACTGCAACAGCCTGCATCAAGGAGCGCCAGCGGCTGCAACTGGGTTTATTGGAACGTGTCAAACTAGTTCGTTGCGCGTGCGCCCTTGTTATCCTGCTTACATTTGCATATTTATTAATTTTCATTTCGTTTGTTTCTTGCCAAAGCTATTCGAGCAGTTAGCACCACACATGTGTTTCTCGGGCTTGTAATATATTTTTTTCTATGTAACTTTATCCCTTCGTGCGATATGCAAATGCACACGTGTGCAGGATGGTGTTGTATTTGGTTTCTGGTTTTGTTGGTGTGACATTTCTGTGCTCTCGAGCGGAACAGATTTCTTTGATATGAAAAGCTGCATATGGACTGCGCCACAGAAGAACTGCAGATAGTCTTATTGTTTAGCCAAAATCGTTAAAATATATATGTACTATATAGTCAAATTTATTTCGAAATCTAGACAATTGCATCCATCAAACCTTACAAGTCTCCTAGGAAGACTTCATCTTCATCCACCTCTTCTACAGAACTGTCTAAATGTTTTTTAATTGATCCCATGGTATTTCTCATTCCACGTTCATAGATGAAGATGATTGTCGTTTTCATCTCCAAACAGAAACATAGGCCTCTGGAACAAGAAAAACCTTATAGACCTAACAGTCTTACTTTTCTCATTTTGAAGACAACGGAACTACTAATTGATTGGCACATTAAGTACTTTGTCACACCTTCATAAAAACCTATCGCCTATATGAGGGGAAGGTCAACAGAGCTTCAACATTAATCCTCAGAAGAATGTACTAGCCTTTGAAAAAAAATACGAAACAAACTTAGGTTCAGTTTATATAAATAACTTTTTTATAATTAAGCGACATTGTAAAATCCCTGGCCTATCCTGCATATAAGACTTGGCTGGAACAGTTGTTAGCTAAGGCAACTAAAAACCTCTTGACTTGTACTCACCTTTTTGGCTGAATTTGGGGAGTACCTCCAACACCCTTAAGGACAGAAATTTTCATCTTCACCGCCATAATTTGGGCTTCATGAGCTGGCCTTAAGAATCGCTACACAGAACAATGAGCAAAAGTAAAAATGCGAAGGAAGTCTCGAATAGGAGTCCCTCTATGATGACAACCTCCGCAAACGATTTAAGGACTGTGGTTCAGGAATATGCAACTGGAATGAACGCAACTTTAATAGGGAAGGTGATAATATTCTGTTGACGTTCTCGGTAAATCCAGGAAAAACGATGGAGATGGAT
Organism: Leucophenga maculata; assembly: GCA_035044805.1. Taxonomy (NCBI): domain Eukaryota; kingdom Metazoa; phylum Arthropoda; class Insecta; order Diptera; family Drosophilidae; genus Leucophenga; species Leucophenga maculata. The sequence continues at coordinate 653,469 of JAWNNP010001005.1, read as the reverse complement.
GAAGAGAACTATTGTTCTAAAATATCATCCTGCGAAATCCTCATGCGAGTAAGTACGAGAGTAAACTCATAATGGTGTCATGGTAAGACTTGTTTCCCGTTTCTCACTTGTTGACGACCGCGAAACCAATCAAGGGAGTGGTGAGTTCAAAGTCAAAATTCGGAAGCAGGCAATGTTTGGCAAATTTAATCTTCAGGACATAACCTACAGAAAGATAAATCGATTTTGCCGCAGGTCAAAGCTAATTGTTTATGTTGTTATTGACGGAAGACACTCATCGTTACGAGATCCCATTATAGACTTGGCCCATGATTTGTCGCAGACAAGGTTCGCACTAGACTGCACATTCTAACACTCAATGAAAGCTACACGTCGCAGAGTTGCAATGAAAACAGTCTGGTCTGGGAAACCTCTGCTTCTTCTGAAGATATTTTTCAGCAGTGGTGAATATCGGTCGATCCATGAATATGGCTCTTGAAGCTCAGGAGGTAACTGGTCCTCCGACTAACTCTTGGTGTGACAAGGAGGTAATGCTTCTACTAAGAAGAACATCGCATATGAAAAAACTTTGCATTCCGCATCAACGAGAGCAGTTGGAGTGAGAGTTAGAAGTGGAGTTTCGGCTTTTCAGATGAAAGAAATAGAAACTAGGAAGCCGTTAGATTGAAGATGAAGATGAAGTTGAGAGCGATTGAAATGGGAAAGTTCTATCAAAAGGTCAAGCGTCTGACCGAAGGATTCAAGCTTGGTGTTACCTTCTTCAAGTAAGATAGCCTTAGGTTTCAATAGAGGCATTATATGTAGAAGAAAATAATGCAAGTACCATAACTATTAGAGCTGTGAGGAAGTGCGATTATGACCTTCAGCGCGTTGGTTTCTGGAAACTAGTTCTCAGTAGTTTATGTCTCTTTTGCTATCAAGGCTAACAAAGTCAGGTGAGTGAAAGTCCGTTACCTTTGGAGGCTAGAAAACATCTACAGATTGTCTTGTAATTTATTGAAGCCCGATTCGTAGGAAAATAATACGAGGTAGTATTGCATATACCGAAGAATGGATCGCAGTAGGGTTATGTAAGCAAGACTAACTTACAGCTGCGTTTTTCAAGATGATCGTATGATCGTAGGAACTGGTACAAGAAAACCTCCTCCCTATTAATATATAGATTGAAGATTAAGTGGTTTATTTTTTTAATTTTATGTTGATGCGAGTATTTTATGGTATTCTACTATTTTACGGTTTATTTTTAATATTACCCACTTTTTTTTATATTCAAAAATTTATAGTTCACCTACATTGCTTCAGAAGTTTTACATAAATTAGCATCCTTATAAAGTCATTACAATTGAGTGCTACCCTAAAAATAAAAACAACATAAATAAGACTCATTTATGGCGACATGCTGTCTGCTTGGTCTGCGATCTGTTTACACAACAACTGAAGGCGTAATCAATTTAATGGATTTCCTTTAAGAAAAGAATAAAAAAAACATATCAAAAAGAAGACCACGCAAAAGAGCAACTACACAGATACACACACACACACATTCATACAAAACACATCTCAGAGGAGGACACAGTACAAGTATGTCGTATAAAAGTCAAAGAAACCAACAACAAAAAAGGGCTGACGGCATAAATATGATATTGTTGATTTCTACGACACTTCTGAATGTATATCCTGCAGACGAAACCAAGAGTTGCGATTTTTTTTGTTTTCTTACGCTGCATAGTTCCAATAAGAAAACGTAGGGGAACAGTCGGACAAAGACTGTCGCGGAAATAAAACAAGCAACGAAGCATATAAATGGCAATGAGTGTATATGTATGTCCGTCCGTCCGTCTGTCTCAACAATGTCTTAAACGTGTTGCTTGTGCGCTAAGGACGAAAACAGCGCAAAGGAATTTCTTATGAAGATATTTCCCCTACCTCAACAAAGAAACAACCCTTAGCTTAGCTTAGCGCCACCATGGCAATGTGTGTTGTACTTTATGTGCTTAAAGAAAACGCAAAGGAAACCCCCTGCCAAACACAGACAAATATCCTGACAAACACAGCGCGAAGAAATATATAAAAATGCAGGGGTTGCTGTATGTCTTTGAGCAGCGCGTGCCAAGAAACTGGCGAGAAGACAAAGGCCACTAAAGACATAAATACCTGTAGCTCCTGTTTAAAGGATATATACTTGTATGTATTGCCTTATATGCCTCTCTGTGTGTGCGTGTGACTGTGTTTGTGTTTCGCACTTCCGACTCAAGATGTCGGTGCTTTGCCGCGACAGGATCACACATCAAGAAAACCTCTCGAGACATTTTAGTTCGCGGCGTCGTCGTGTTGTGTTGTGCGTGTCTTCTACAATGTGGCGGATCGTCGGCGCCACCGACGACAATTGAAAACTTTAAAATATAAAATTGCAATACAAGTGTGAGTCATGCAGTGCAGGACATGCTGGCGGAAGTGCACGGAAATATTGTTGCAGTAGGCATGAGGTGCGTGGCAACGGTAAAAGGATACAAAAAAAAAAAATGTTAAATATTAAAATAAACTTGTGTATAAAATGTGCGCGTATCCTTGAGGAATACTTATAGTATTCATGCGCATAAACGTATGAAAAACTTTTAAAAAGGAAGTGGCAGCGAAGCGTTAAATTGAAGCATGCCAAATCAATTAAAAAAGGATAATTGTGTTTGAGTGAATAAATATATGTGAATGAGTGAGCGTGAGTGTATGTTGAAGGAGTTGGTTTTTTTTTAAATTTTATATTGGTTTTTTTTTTTTATTTTTTTTGTTATGCACATGCGTGGCCATAGAGACTGTTGTTGGTTTCAATATTTAAAAAAAAATTTTTGATATACAAAAATGTGGTAATAACTTGAAGAAAAAAAGCAATCGTAAAATATAAAATGCTTCATCAGTTTTTGAATATTTTAACGGTGAAAATAAATTACAGTTGAACAAAATCTATGGAGTAGTTTCAAAGTTATAGGCTTTAAAGTGTCCGAACCAAAAAAAAAAAAAACAAAAAGATGGAAAGAAAACTAATCTTCACTTTGAATCGACAAATTCCTCCTGTAATACATTTTAATAGCTCTGCTATGCACCAGGCCTTCAAGACGATACACTTGGGTCTTATTTGGAACAAAACGCTGACCTTTTGGGATCACATTTTTGTGGTTGTGGGAACCTGTCGTAAGAAATTTTTTTTGGCTTCTCAATTAATGTTCCGAAAAAAAAGATCACATAAAGAAAAATTTTGGTATAATTTTTATAAATCGCAAGATGAAGATTTCAGCCCATTTTTTGAATAATTGTATGTTCGTCATTCAGTGAGTACTCTCGATCTTCTTTTAACCACTTAAATTACTCATATTGTTGGGCACTTCTTGTATACGAGTACTTTTGATTATTTCGTGAAGACGAGATGTTCTAGCTATGTCCGCCTGTCCGTCTGTCTAGATGTTCCTGCACATTTTTGGTTAAGTTCTTCTATATCTTGCTGAGATCCGGCATTTATCGATTAGGTGGTTCCTACTAGACTTCCGTTTCACATATTTATATCAAAGAGCATTTGTGCTTCTTCTTACGTGTCACCTCCAATTATGCATTTTTGTATGGAAAACTTCCTTAGGTAAGTCAATATCAGATGGAAATGCGATAAGATGACATAAAATGGACACTTGCCCTACATAAGTATACAAAAAGGTAGCACCATTTATGTATATACTAAGTACTTAATGAGGTGAGGACCATAAGTATGATCTCCTCATTAAGTACATGCTACGATCATTTTTGGAGATAGTCCAAATTTTACTCCCTTTTTTGGTTTAGTTTTTTCTTATTCATGATAGATTGCATCTTACTAGACGGTCTTCTTTCTTAATGTTTCATATTTTACGTTACAGTTTTGGAGTCTAGAATGTTGCTAAGGCTAAAGAACTATTTTAGGAATGCCGGGTTGAATCCATTCTGATTTGTGCTAGATCGTGTCTTACTGGACGCACTAATAACTTAATGTTTCATATTTTACGTTACAGCTTTGCGGATTAGAATGCAACAAAGATAGCGAGACAGCTAAAGAAGTTTTTTAAAAATCATTGCCGGGGTGAACATTTTCAGATTGTTAATGGATTGAGTCTTAATGGACGGACTCCTCTTTTATTGTTTCATATTTTACGTTACAAATGTGTTTCAATTGAATAAAAACAAAATATTTATGTTTTTTATTCAAAAACACCGTCTTATTAAATCTTTTAAACATATTTTTTTTTTTAAATACAAATTAACCAGCATTCAATACTCTGGGTAAAATAGAGCAATATGAGCAGCTGTTAGATTTTTGGCTTATCACAAGTTTACGTTTGATTTCGCATGAAAGGCAAACAAAACAAAAAAAATGAATAAATTCTAAAACAAAATAATTTGCGAGCAAAGACCAAAAATCAAAATACCTTTACACATGATTTATCAACGCATGCAATTTGTTGTCCATGCACCACAGCGTAGCGCAGCGCAGCGCACCGCACCCCATGCCAAACCCTTAATGTGTATAGATTTAGATACGCGTACATACGGTCCGTCCATATGTACATACATTATACAGCATATAAGTATGTACTCTTCTATGCGCGCACATTATCCTTGTGCAAATGCAGCTGCCACCGATTTCGTTGTCGATACCGATGCCAATGCCCTCGTTCCCTTCGATCGTTGGCATTTCCAAAGCAACGCAGGCTCGCCTCGAAATAGTTATGCTTGAAGTCTGATATAAAATTTTCAACCCTCCGTTGGTATTATACTAACAGCCCCCTTTTATTTATTTTTTTTCTTGTTTTTTGGACTTCTATGCTGTGTGTGTTGGCAAGTTTATGTTATACAACACACTTTAACAATTTATTAGAAATTTTTATGTGTGGCTGTCCTTATTCTTGCTGCTATTGTTGGTAAATTGCATGAAATTCAAAATTTTTATTCCTCAGCGCTAGGTAAACGCGTTCTTTGTTACTTAATATTCAAAAATTACAGTGAAATCTGTCGATTTTCTGTTCATATTTCAGTTTATAAGCTGGCTGAGTTGTTGCGCTGTTCTTGACACAGGGGCGTACTTCCAGTTCGAATGGATCTAATTATGTTTGTTATTTTTTTCTTTTTTATTTGGTTTCGGATTCTAGCTGAGCTCAGTGATTGTGCAGCAGGGTGTTTGTGCATGATTCTGGAAACTTGTTTTTCATATTCCTTTTTTTTTTGATTGTTGAAAGCTTTAGGTTAATGAACTGACGGTGAGTTGTTGCCGCGTTTGGAGATTAGCAACTTCATTTTTTTTGTAAACCATAATAGATAATTTTTCTTGAATTATGCCGAAGTTTCAATGAGCTTCTTTTTACAATGCTCATAATATGCAGCTTTGATAGCATTTTGTCATTCGGAACTTATCCTTTTCCAGTTTAGATTGATATTTTAGATATTAAAACTAGGATGTTGTTTTGGTGACAAAACTAAATTTTTCGTTTCTGCTACGGAACTACATCGGAGCCTTCCGCTCTCAAAATTTTCATAGTGTGACTAAGCCCTATATATTTGGTTTCAGAATATAACACGCCTATAAACTCATTTTCAGATTGTTTTTTTTTTTAAACTCAGGGACTAGTTTTTCTTCATATAGACAGACAGATAGATTAACACGACTAGTTTGATACGTGTCGTCGATATGAATAAATGTGTTTAATCTGTGGAGTCTCCAAAGCTTCCTTATATGCATAACAACGTACATGACAATATTATAAAACTACCTTCTAGTGTCAATTACGGTCAGGGTCTAAAACCTGCAAACGTCGCAGTGCCTACTACCTAATAATAATGTAAAAGGCAGAACCATTAGTGCTAGAGCCCACAAAGTAAAGGTACATATATATTCTTAATCAACATCAACAGGCGAGTGGATGTGGGAATGCCCATCTGTTCGTCCGTCTGTCGGTCTGTCCGAATGAAAAAGGAGACTTTAAATAGAATATACACATTTGAATAATTAAGTTTTTTTTTATTTTATTCATTTATTTTATTTTTTTATTTTATTCATTCTTCAGATCACTTGTATCCTTCCCCGTAAGGAGGCATTGGCACTTACCATGCAAACCTTATTCTTCCTGCTCTTTCTTAGTCTTTAGATGAACAAAATTTATTGATATAGGTATATTTGCTAGAAGTGCTAACTTTAGGATAATCCCTTAAAAATATTCTCCATAGAGCCAGATCGGTCCACTAGAAGGTGTGGCTCCCATACAAATCTGTCCCACCTTTCGCTTTTGTATGAAAAAATGTATGTTGTTGTTGGTAATTCAGCAAGAAAGGCTGAACAATGTGTAGCTTATACAATTTCAAAAATAATATCCTACCTGGTACAAATCCTCTACACAAATTTAAGGTTTGATGAGGATAAAGGGTATCTCGAAGTAGAGTCAATCGACTACAATATTCTTGACAGTTTTGGATGGGGCCTTATAGAGACTGGTACGTTCATTCAATAATATGTACTTATATGAAGCGAAAATGGGAGAGTTTATACGAAATTTATATTTCTTATAGTCTCCAAGTTCTTATTGTTCGTACGGATAGCCGGACAGATTAATATGTCTATCTCTTTACTGTCCGTACCTGGTTTGAGCTGCTATGCACACTTTTCTTTCATATGGGGAGTTATCCTAACCCAATATCTTCAGTGAATATTATTTCTCTATCTATCTATCTGCTTCAAATATATGGGCATGTGGGCCCAACTATTAATATTTTTAAAAAAAAGTACTTTTCTTGTTGTCAATTAGATATTCACCAATGCTCTCCACTGTCATTATCAGTTTAACTCTCAGCACCCTCCTCGGGACTTCCCTTACCACATTACTCACCAATATTTTCCCCTTTACAGCACATTTTACGACCATCGTAACATAACGGACATAACTAGATCACCTAGTGTAGTTGAGCTGATCGAGAGTAATATACTTAATTGGGTAATTGACGCCTTCTTTTGAGCGTTAGAAGTTTCGTGTCAAAATGAATGAATTATATGGATCATGTTTAAAAAGTATAATTATAATGCCCACTGAATAACGTAGTCCCATACAATTCGATCTGCGTGATGCTTTCGTACTTAACTTCCATATATATTTTAGTAGAGGTGTTCAGTCAACAAATTTTTGTGAGGAAAACAGCGGGATGCTCTACTTTTGGGCTTAAATTTTAAGAAATCAGTTAGCGAATCTTATCGAATGCTTGTCGAGGACAAATGACTATGCTCTGTCGGAAAAAAACAAAGTAGAGATTGTATTCTTATGTTATTATGTTAGGTTCACGAACCATCCTCATGATGGTGCATTTAGTGGTATCGGCAGCGTATCGTCTACTATTATATAAATTCTTTTTTTGTTTTTCATGATTGCGGATGTATGCATATACACCTTGTATATTCTTCATTAGCATTGAAGTCAAGTCGATATAGATATGAGCGCTGGTCAGACTGACGCCTCCTTTTGGGCGTTATAAACTTTGCGTCGTATGAACATCGAGACTTTCCAATTTAAATTCTGTTAATTTGTATTAACTGATCGTATGAAACCGGGAATACGGGAGAGAAAGATACAGAAATGCTGAATTGATCGAAGGTTTGCTCCTCAATTTCCACTTGGCCGGCTTCATTGTTGCCAGTGAATTCCTCTTTATCTAAGGCGAAGGTACTTTATTTTCAGACGAAACTTTTAGTATATCTCCGTATGCTTCAACTTCTTTACATTAAAAAAATTCTCGAGATTGACTAAATAATATTAACACAGTGACTAACTGTAAAGCAAATATGATGTGCCGCGACTAAACAATGCCTACTCAGTACATACAAAGCTTCGCAAGATGATATCGCCAGCTTGTTGTAAAACTTAAGACTTTGGCAAAGAAACATGTTGACAAACACGTCAGAGCTAAATAAATGCTGAAGCCTTCGCTAAACTTGCGCGCTATATATCAAATTGGACAAATTCAAACTGTAAACATATATATATATATATAGGTGATATGAAAACAAAACACGCTAGATAAGCGCTGAAATCCGGGAACTGCAGACTTTATAAAAGCAGTGCAACCAAAGCCAAAAGACAGCAGTAGCATAGCAGATTTAGAAAAGAACAGACGGCATTTGTGAATTGTGAAAATGAGATTCATATTATTTACACTATTTACCATCAGCATTGCTTGCCAAGCAGCAAGACCACCGCCTGCACCGGGCACAGATCTGGGACAAGATCTCAATGAGATTGCGCGCGCCGTACCGCTTAAGGCCATCAATCGTCTAGTCATACGCTATCTACTCACCGATGCCGAATTTCAGACAGTAATACGTGCTATTAATACACCGGAAGCCATTTCTTTGTGGTTGCGTGCATGTCAACAGTCCGAAATCTATGGCTTCCGTATGTGGTATAAGCAACAATTGCAGCTGTCTGCAGTATCCTCTGAATTGGATGACTCGGTGGAGCTAACACTGATCGACACTAAGACACCATATTGGCAGCAGACAATACCAGGTTGGCAAGGATTTGTTGTAGAGTTGAGTCGTCTGTATCCCACGGAATATGTACAGCAACAAGTGCAGCAGAAGAACATACAAAGTGCTGTCTTTGCTGAGTTTTCGCGTCGTCTGCAGGCGCTGTTGCCGGTCTATGAACGTGTGATCAATTGGCCGGAGGCTTCACGTCTCTGGACACGTCTACAGCAATTGGGTGTTGATGTACAACAGGCGGATCGTGCTGTACGCAGTGTGCTCGGTTGGACTTCATCGAATAGTACACTGAAGCTGCAAGCACCAAGTGCTCGTGCAGCACCACCAGCTGCTGCACCGCGTAGCGCTTGGTATTATCCTGGTTACTATTATTGAACCCGAACGACTTGCAATATGAAATTGGTGCTCGATATTTCTATATATAAACCGAATTTTAATTTATTATATGCCTAAAAAAATATTCAACAACGAACATTAAAAAATGTGACTTTTTTTTAAAAAAAGCACAAAATTAAAGAAGTTGATTCTCTATTTTATGGATTAAAAATTGGACACATGTATCAGTATATTTCTGTAGTGCATTTGCTCCAATATATTTAAGGCGTGTCCTTGCCAATATTTCGTCTGACCCATACTTACATGTCAAGTTATTTCGAAATCAACTTTACATCATACGCCGCAGACAAAAAATGCAGCCAAGACTTTATGTTTAACGTAGTTTAGAGCTTATAATTCACAATCAACTTTTCACGCAATCAAATGAAGTTTAAATAGTTAGAAACTATTATTTTAAATATTTTTTTTATTTAGTATTTTTGAGTTGAAATATTTAAAGATCTTCTGAATTAAATTTCTAAAAATTGACGCAGTTCAATATGGTAGAAATGATGTCGCGCACCTTCAAAATTTTGTGGTTAGAATTTCGTCATATTTCGAAACTAATTTCACTTTGTTAGAATTTTTAAAACTTTTAATTGTGTGACGCTATCTACGCAAATATATAAATCACTTCAGTTCATGGACAAATTTTGCGTTTCTAAGCGTAGCAAATCCTTGCTTAATTAAAACCGTAAGCTCTTCAAATAAGGCTATGTACCAACCACTACTTCCTGTTGTGTGCTTCACATTCGCAATGTTTTTGTCCTTTCTAGTAGTTATGGTAATGAAATGATTTAGCGAACAGATGAGAACACTTAGCTAAAAATAAAAAAAAAGCTTAAATTGAATAGCTGTGTCGTAGATGGTCGGCTGTTGGATACCCTGCACTGTCCCACTATGATGTTTTTTGAGTAAATTATAAAATTTTTTTTAATTAAGTCAAATATTATTGAAAGCAACTAATTGGTGGCCTACATCTGGCTCGATATGATACGCATATGAGTTCTCGTCGAAGTCTACTATTTGACTTTCCTAAGGAAAATCGCTAGCGAAATAACATTGGCGCATAACGTGGGGCTCGATGAAATTGTATTTGGAGCCCAACGTGGGGTTTCACGAGGACTTCGGATTGGATAATAGTATTTAAAAAAAATTTCTGTAATTTTATATCAATTAGTAAAATCTAGAACGAAATATAATTGGCACCTAACACCTAGCATCTCCTTGAAAAACTCGCAAGTAACAAATGAGCTTGGATTAAAATCTAGTATTTAAGGGAAAGGGTTCTTTATTCTTTTTCATTAGAAGAAATCATGAATAAAACATAATTGGCGCCCAACATGGGGTCTACGAAAAATTACCAAACGCCGAAGAATTTTGGATCGCATGATACTATTTAAATTAGAGATTCTGCACGTTTATTTTTCTATTGAAAAAATTGCGAGTGAAAAATAATTGGCGTCCAACGTGGGACTTCATAAAAAATTTTAATATCAAATGAATTCAGTTTGGATGCTAATATTTGTTAAAAAGGGTTGTCTACATTTATAGATTAAAATAAATGTGAGAGAAATATAATTGGCGCCCAACGTGGGGCTTAATAAAAATTCTCAACTAACACATGAGTTCGATGCTAGTATTTGAAAATAAAGATTCTTTACCTTTTCCAATTGAACAAAAAAAAATATATTGTAATTGGCGCCCAACATGGGGCTCCTTAAAAAACTCGCAGGAAACAATGGATTTTGGGTTGGAACTTAGTATTTTAGAACAAGGATTGCTATATATGTATTTTAATTGGAAGATATCGTGAATAAAATATAATTGGCGCCTAACATGGGGTGCAATGTAAAACTTCGAGATAACAAAGGAGTTCGGTTGCCCGGATTGTATTTCAAAAAGTGGTTATAAACGTATGTTTAATTGAAAAAGTAGCGAGCGATATATAATTGGCGCCCAACATGGTACTTGATAGACACTCTTAACTAACAAATTAATTCATGTTGGATGCTAATAGTTAAAAAAGGCTTGTCTACGTTTTTCCATTCAAAAAATCATGTGTAATATATTATATAAATGGCGCCCAACGTGGGTCTTCCTAAAAATTCGCAACTAACAAATGAGTTGGGAATAGGGTTTTCAATTGAAAAAAATAGCGAACAAAATATAATTGGCGCCCAACGTGGGTGTTTTACACAATATTTTGGAAGTTTATAATAAAAATGTATTCTGTTTCACAGTGTTGACGTTACAAATGTATCGATAAAGTCATACTACCCTTTTCTAATACTATGAAGCGTATAAAATTTGAATCGAAATAATAAAAGGGCAATGTCCAAAGCAAAAGAAACCAAGACACATGAGACAAACCAGAACCAACGCCAATAAAAATAAAAAAAACGGGTAGCACGGTAGTAAAGCAACACGAAAGCCTAAGAATATCATCAAGCTATGCTGCAAGCGGCACAGTGTGGGGTGAAGTTGTCTATTTCACTATGCCACTTTGACAGCTAACGTCGCGCCGACATCTTCTCAGCGACTGAATACAATAAACGAGTCGATAGAAATATGCTCTGAAAATGAGTATGGAATACAGTTACTCATTAAGTTCGCACTGCAAATTGAATGGAATTGAAATTGCAACGGAAGCTAGTTAATGTAAGGCTATTGTCATCCAATGAGTGACTGAGTGAGTGACTGGATGAGTGAGAGTGTGTGAGAAGATGTTGATAGTAAGTAGGTATGGCAAATATTCGCAAGGACCTAAGGTGGTAGTAGTGCACAATATAAATCTTTAGCGTTAACGAATTTCGATGGAACTCGCGTGAATGCTTGCTTAGTTATATATAATCATAAAAAATAAAACAGGACGACGTTACGTTGTCGCCCCTTTTTTTGCGGTAAACGCGTCCAATTGGAATATTGTATACGTGTATGCATGCACATGTATTGTACTAAGGCTATATACTGTCGCCGATATAATAGGAATTTATTTCCCTTTTGCAGTTGCAGTGGCATTGCGTTTTCATGTATATATATCCTTAGGGGTGGCATGTACTGTTATGTACACGAAACAAATTCTAAGCTTCAGCTTCCCCCTATGCAGGATTTTTAATTTTTTTTTTAGTAAAATCGCTGCTGCCACCAAATCGCGCTACGCTTGAGTATTTCTTCTTCCTGTTTGGTGCGTTTCATAATTTTTGAACCCTCGCATGAATTGCAACAGCGGCAGCATGGCACAGTGGATTGTTTTATAAAATTTGTTGTTCAAATTTGATTAATTTCTGTATCTTCGAATCGCCTTTATCCGAATTAGGTCAGATTGTACATAACATAGCGAAGGAAGCATTTGATAAACTGACTGCAACAATACCAAAAGCACATTAAACAACTACTGGCGTAAGCAAGAACTAAATGAGAATTATAACAGCATGAAATGACAATTGTTTTCTCTTTCTCTTGATCTGATGTACAGCTTAAAGGCATATTTTATAAGAAATGAAAAAAGATCTACCAAATTTTCTGGTTTTAGTTAATTAACCAGAAAAACTAAATTCTGTTCAAACAAAACACAGACACAAGGGCAGATATTTATAGATATTACCGCTTAAAGAGAAGTTGTGCATATCTTTAGTATATTTTCCAATCAAATTTTTGTGCTATAAAAACTCACAAATAGCCCACTGTGCAGCGGCAGCATTACCAAATGCACCTGGCTGAATTTCAAATGTTCTTGTTCTTCTTGCTAAAATAGAGTTTCGCCGCCTCGTAGTTGTTTGATTTTTATGGCTCATATGCCATTAATGCAGCAGCGAGTCCTGTGAGTACAATGCAGCAGCAACAGCAGCAACAACAATAACAGCACGGCTCGTGTCGCATTCAACACACAGTGCTGCCGTTGTTATTGTTGTTGTTGGTATTTAAAGGTCGTTCGCTCACTCGCCAGCTCGTTCGAGCGTTCGTTCGGTTCCTTTCGTTTGGTCGCGTGCCCAAAGTACTTCGACACCCGACTTGAATGTGATTGTTTTTCTTTATTTTTCTCGCTTTTCGCGTTTTTCTTTTCGCACACATACACGCTTGCTTACAAACACAACTAATCACTTTCGTTGCTGCTTGCTCATGCAAAACAAAGCGCCGCATGCCTGGGCCTTTTCCGAATGTGTTTCTGGCATTGCGCCGCAGGACATTTGATTTTGTTTAACAATATTTTACCCACTACGTGAATAATTTCATATGCACTTTTCTTATCGAATAGCAGCATATGTAATTATGTTGGGAATATGATTTGCTTTTTGCTTTTTACAATTTTATGCACTGCATTAGTCATTCGTTTTTAATGTCCTTTGCTGCTTAGATCTGGGGTGTATATTGTACAAGGACTGCTACTGCTTTTGTATGCATGACACATGTGTCTACTATATACGCACGATCGATTCGAATGTAACAAATTTTGATTATAAATCGGATTAATACGAGTTAATAAAGTTCGTAGCAGCACTGAATAATGTCGGCCCTTGGAAAGGTTAAACTGAAGCTGATCTACTCCAATTGGCTGCACTATTTTCCATTTTTTAATTTCGTATTATTTCAAAGCAGCAAACAGCTGTATGTGTTCCGTGCACAGAATGTTTATCGTTTAGGGTGATCACGTAATCGATCCTTCTTGCTATATCTTGCATTCACAGTTGTGCGTTGTGTTGTATAAAGCTTGGCTATACATACTTTCGATTACTAGTGTGTAGGAGTGATGGAGATGAAGCCCTATTTTACTGTACTGTATAAAACAGGTGTAATAAATTCTGAATTTACCTTCTAAACGAGCTCCTTGAAGGTCATAATTAAAGAATAGTCTTATCCGCCGGACAAAACCCATCTTTTGTTTGGAGGAGCTATGCTATTGGCGAAAAATCGTGTGGAACTTAATGGTACCAAATTTTTTTTTTATTTTTCTTCGCTCAAGTTTGGTAGATAGTTTCTACTGCACTGATTTTAATACTAAGTCTCTAAGATGAGCTTTGGTTTTGTATGGGAGATACCATTAAAAGTAGGCAAGGCATACCGACTTGGGCATCTTAAATAAATGTCGTGTCCAGAGACTCTTTATATACCTAATTGGGTACGATAATAACGAAGAGACGAGATCCCACATTTTCAATCGATAGCAACTATTGCAACTCTTTGTCTAAATAAACACATTTTTGGCATGGATTGAGGTGCGTTTTAAATGAAAGTTATAACTGGGTCAGACAAAACTAAAACAATGTGCATAAGATCTTCCATCGTGTTAGCTCTCGAATTTTTGAAGCACTTTGGTTCCTGCTTCAAGAGACATTGACATCATTTCACTAGAAAAATTGAGGGTTTAAATTCAGAAGCTAATCTTCCAACTCTCTATACGCCGGAGGAAGAATTAGCCCTCTTAATATATGGTGGCTTCACCAAACTGCAATATGCAAACTCGCAGATTTATTCCCATCTATTAAGGGGACTAATAAGGTGGCGTATAAGAATTTGGAAGGTTACCTTCTGGATTTAAACTTTGAAGCATTTTTTTTGCACTTACTGGATGCGAACCCTATACAGATACTTCCTGTGAAGTCTTCCTGTTATCTTTTTGTCATTAGCAGCGGTAAAATATAGAGTCCCCATCCAACCTTTTATTATTCCGCCGCTTAAAGGACGTGCGAGGTTCAATAGCTGGCGCACTATTTCTGTACTAAATTGGTGACAGGAATCTAACCAGTTTTTGTAATGAAGCTAAATTTCTTCCTTGCTGTATTTTTGTTCATGATTCATTTGATGAACAACATGTTTGCTAGCCACCGAAAATTGCTTCGTTTGCACTGGCTTATTATGCCAATGATCGATGAGAGTGATCGCACAACAAACATAGCTCGAACAGGGATCTCATATTTAACATATGTATTCACAATGTTCTATTTTACATCACAAACCAAATAATAGTGCGACTCCATACGGAGCAAACCCACTTTTCTTCCATTGAAATAGTGCTGCACGTGCGCATTGCATATTTTAATTCACTTCAAAACAATCATCTATATTACTATTGGAAGGAATATCAAAATAAGCTAATATTTCCGTGTCTCAGAGATGGAAGAAGTGGAGCTGAAGACACTGCCAACATATTGTAAATGTTCACATATTGTATAGTTCGTGACATCTTGCATGTATGGGTATATACATATATACTTTTTGCAATCTTTGATCTGCATTCTTGGGCTTTCTCTGACAACTCATTGGTAAGCATTGGTATTCATGGATCAAAATTTTATGTACTGTGAAAGTTTCTTCTAAGAATACAATTTTTGTGCACCATTGACCATTTGCTTACAATTTAAACCGTTAAAGAGAATACCCAATCTTTTTGTAATTTCATTATCGGCTAACATTATTTGAGATGTTATCTAATCATTCTCAAAAAAGCCTAAAAAAAGTCGTTCTCAGCTTCTTATAAAATTCATCTACTAAAATATTTCCACTTATTTGGATTTTCTCCTTGGATGGAGTTGGATCGTCAAAAGTTTCTCCATTTCGTAAATACAATAGCTACATCTAATTCAGATATTAAGTAGAGAGATTCCATATTTGTATTTCTGATCTTCTTCTGTCAAATCGTCCATATGTCAAGGTATTTCTAATTTGAAGGCTTTGCCAATTAACATTATTTTTTTTTATTCTTAATGTGTTGCCTGTCCATGATGTCAAGAATGGAAGGATTCCATTGTATATTCAAATAAAATTGGACGGAATATTCTGAGAGTTAACTTTTTATTTAGAAGGGAACAAGAGATGCAATAAACATGTTCGTATCTGAATTAATTTCATCTCTCGTAACTATTTTTTGTTTGTAAGCACTTTGTCCGGATGATCAATCACATGCCCACTTAATGATCAATGTAAGGCTTTTAGAAAGTAATTCTTCCCCCTCTTCAGGTAAACTCTCTATGAGACGTCACACAGTGTTCTCCATCGATACCTCAGTAACCATTGCATTTGATGGTAAAGATTCCTATTTAGCAAATACAATTTTTTTGATCCGGAAGAACATTCACTTAATGATGTTTTAAGGAGTAATGGCGAATAGTTTTCCTTAGCCAATCATATTTCTATAAACAATACAAAGGCTTTCTGAAGTATAGTACAGGTAGGACATTCGGTGGCTTTGGAATATTTCTTTCAATCTTTTGCATTAGCACAGGACTTGTGATCATCACAGCTTTTGAAATATCTGATCGTAATGTTTTTTGGTGATCTTTCATATACTTCATATAACTTGGTTTTTTTTTAAAGATTGTATGCTTAGCTAGCCAGGTAAACATTTTTTTCATCATACTAATAAAGGCAGCCAGCATTCATTGCGTTTATGAGTTTCGCCACTATCACTCATTGTAATAAGATACTCAGACAAGTGATGGCTTAATATCTACGTTTTAGTTTGTTCTTTAGACATTTCTTTATGCTTCAAATTGAATGTAAGAAAAGAGAAAATTATAGGCTTTCATACAATCTGAAGGACGATATAGTTCATACATACAGACAGTCCATAGAAACCACCAATCAAAGCCATTAGAGTCCAATCGTATTTAATAAATTAATTCTAATGCAACATGTTTAAAAACTTTTAAACAGCTTAAATGAAAATTTTTCAAATAAATTTATCTTCATTTTTTCTTCTTCCAGATTGAAGCACTTAACTGGCTAATTTATAAATGACTGCAATCTCTCTCTGGAGCAATCGATTCGACAGCAGCTTAAAAATAAAAATTACTCCGAACGAAATGAAAACAGCTCAGCTTAATTTAATTTTTGTCAATTTAATACGTTAAACGACTTCAATATTGTTGCAATAAAATACAATTAAAAACTCGAAGAAGAAAATGGCTGAAGTTTTGCTTTGAAAATTGCAGAAAATTACAGAAATTTAATTACAGAAGCGCATTGAGGAGATGGTTTTAAGCCGGAATAAGCCGTTGGCGTCGGCAATGACGATGCTGGTGACAAGAGGGTGTCTGTCCTGTTGAAAGTCAAACCGTAGTAGCAGTAGTAGGAGCAGTGTGGCGCAAGCAAGAAGTGCAATAATGAAACATGTGCTACAAGAGTGGAGCATCCTTGAGGCGGCTAGCATAGATGCGGTGTCCTATGTACACGTATGTCTGTGTGGCTGTGTGAGCGCTTTCAAAAGAAACTCAAAAGGCTTTTGAGACGAAAAGCGAAATGAAATTGCAATTGCAATGGCAATGACAGTAGTACGGAATGCATTATGCTATATAAACGGTGCGTAATGCAACATTTTCGAACATTAATTATTGCATTTCAACGTCACACAGAGAGGAGATTCTCGGCGACGTTAGCAAGCAGCACACTTGAAATTACCATAAAAAAGGATGCACTTAAGGGTTAGCACGATGATTGCTTGGCTGCACTGTCTGAGTGTAAAATTTAAGCTAAGCGCGCCTTGCAGCAATCTGTGATTTACATTTTAAACATTTGCATTTCTTTTTTTTCTTTTTTGCTTGCTTTATGGTTCGAAGCCAAAAGGATACGCACTGAAATAACGCAGCATTTGCGGCTGACAGAATGATGAGTTGTATAGAATTGATTTTCAAATGCGACGACTACGACGATGACGACGTGTTGGGGTTGCTTTTTGCGCTGCTGTTGCTGTTGCAAATAGGGTTGGAATTTCAACATGCTACGATTTGGCATAGTAGCCAAGCCTGGCATTTGTTTTGGAATTACTTTATCATCGAAGAGACTGCGCGATGCGAACAATTGCAGTGCGACTCGCGTGGCTGGCGTGTGTTGTTATTATTTTAAACTCTAAGCTGCATGATGGTAAATATGGCAACCATGGCCAGCAAGCACACAAGCAAGCAACCACCACCAAAAACGGGCCACCCCAAACCACTTGACTTTGCACGATCCGATCGGCAAAAAAGTAAAATCGCAGACAAAGCTGAAGCTTTAAATTTTGTATACCATATATTCGGTGTCTGCCAGTTGCACTTGGGCGGCAGCAGCGGCAACGCGTCGCTTTGGGAATATGTACTTCAATTCCAATTGGGGTGACAAGGCAGCACTGGCCGTAGTAGCAGCAGCGACGCTTCGTTGCCACACACACGTGCCTACCATAATGCAGCAACAGCAGCAGCAAAAAACATACTCGACGCCTCGCACTTACAGTTTAGCGGGCCGAAAAATTTGTAGCAGCCACAAATCGAAAGTGCAATGCACATTCCCTTTCAAGCCTGACTGCCAATGCTGCCACCTCCTCCTGCCCAGTCTATGCTGCCCACTGTGCTGCTTTTGTTTTGCAAGGACTCGCTCTGTGTTTCGCCGTATATATTTGTACGTATTTCGATTATATTAATGCGAAGCGCGTGCTCAGCTACTCTGGCGTCCTGTCTGTTTGGCTATATATGCATGTATGTGTGTGCATAGTATTTGTATCTGTATTTGTTGTTGGTGTTGTTGCTGTGTAACGTACTCTTTTTTGTGATTGCTTAGCATGTACCTACCCCACCAAAAAACTTGACAAGCTTAGCACAGTTGTACGAGAAGCCAAAACCAAGCAAACAACAGTCAGACAAACAGAACAGGACAGACAGACAGACAGTCGTAGATACACTTCTATGATGTGGCATGAAAAAGCAACAATAAAGTACACTGCAAGAAATGACTTTAAATTTTTATGTTCAAATCGTCCATGTCCTTATTTCGTTCACTCAACTAAACATGGATTTGGCTATTTGCACCAATATTCAGGAATAATTTTCGTGAACAATTTGTGAACTAAAAAAAATAGGTGAAAATTAAATCCGTGAAAGAGTCAACTGGAACTTTTTTCATTATCAATGTCTAATACTTTCTTCCACCTATTCGTTATTTCGGATAAGCGCAATCTCGGATAACAAGGAAGAAATATAGTATTCTAAGACATCAATCATTCGCTACGTATTTTGGATGCTGAAACGAATCGTAATCCTGCATATATTCAACTCCATCCGTCATATCCGAGCCAGTTCGGTACCCCGGACACTCGAATAAACGAGGTTGTTTTAAGCGTTTATTGCATCAGCACATGATGATGATTGGCAATGTTTGGTGATCATCGCCGGCCAACAATGACCTTGTTTCTTACAATAGTTTCTGATTACTTTGCAAATCTGTACTGTTCAATCGAGTGACTCTAGTGCTCTGCTAGTCGCTAACTATCTAACGATTTAGCGACCTGATCGCTAGCCCGAAGGATTTGACCAACTACTATTCGTTAGTTCCATTTATTTTGTCCTGGTCGTTACTCATAAAATAATTGGGTTATTATCTAAACACTGATCGTTGGCACTAACGATATAACTAACTACTGGTCGTTAGCTCTAGGAGACTCTAACTGATCGAACAGGGCGTTATCGGCGCATATGATCAGGGCGAACTTGTCAAAGGAAAAGCATGCAGGACTTTAATTCTTAGCTTTTTTTTGGAAATCCATTTGGAGTAGACCCCATAGAAAATTGCCCTCAGGAAACATGTTGTAATGTGATATAACAAAGGGATGCGTAGCAGTGTACACCTGACCCGGTTCCGGTCCTTTTTTTTTGCAAATATAAAGAGTAAAATATAAAAAAATATAAATTTCTCGAATATTTTTGAATAGTTTTAACATATTTTACTACTTCGTAGACGGTAATCCCTGATCCTCATGAAAAAAGAGTTGATAGCACGGAACAAGTTCGAGATTGCATTCTGCAAAAAGTTGACGTACACGCAGAGACGACGTGTGATAACAGTTTGGGAATGTCCACCCGCTTGGCATTTCCACCTTTTTCATGTTTTACTTGTTGGTAATGATGCTTGCTTAATAAATTCTTCAAGTTTGGTAACAAATGATAAATGTTTCGAGATCTTTCCATCGTTATGCAATACGACCTATCTTTAGTCTCAATATCGAAGTAATATGTGGAAATTGGGAGATTGTGATTTTCATTATTTCACTATGTTCCCACTAGAAATTGATGGAGATTTTTATCTCTGTCTTCTCTGTTTATCCTTTGGTGTCATAAAGAAGAACGCTGCAGTTAAGTGTGAACGATTTCGAGATATCCAGCACTCCTACGAATTTCTATTTGGGTCCGTGTGGTATATTTTATTAGGATTGAAGGTTTTTAGTACTTACTATTGAAAATCAATAAAATTTTGTAGATTCTATATTTGGATGAGGCTTTCCATCTTTAATGTATCTCCAACCTAGCATTTTTTTATAAACTAACTTCCCAGTAAGAAATACTTCCTTTTGGAAAACAATAAGATTTTGGAGATTATATATGTGGATGAGGCCTTCCAATTTAAATGTATTTACAAGCGAGAAACAGATCAGATTCCAGTATGCAGCAGTGGAGATTCTATATTTGGATGAGGCTTTCCATCTTTGATATGTCTCTTCTAGAGAAATTTTCAGTAGACTAGCTTCGCAATATGCAGGAGTTCCCTTTGGAAACCTATCCGATTTTGAAGATTCTAGAGGGGGAAAAGGCCAACCCCAACCTATAATCTTTCGATTGACTAACTTCTTACTATGCAGTAGTTCCTTTTGAAATCTAATACGATATATCGATATATCTTGAAGAATTTTTCGATAGAGTATCCTTATTTGGAAATCAATAAAATTTTGGAGATTCTATATGGTAGTGAGGCTTTTCATCTTTGATATTTCTCCAATTGAGAATCTTTGGATACATTTACTTCCCAGCATGTATTAGTTCCTTTTGGATAACAATAAAATTGTGGAGATTCTATACGTTGATAAGGCTTTCTATCATCGATGTAACTCCAACTTAGAATCGTACCATAAATTCGTTGCTACTTCTTTTCAGTTTGTCTGCCATTTCATTACCACAAATTTTCTACCTGCCTACCTTAAACTTCTTGGACTTAATGTCACCGACATTCTCTGTAATAAATAATATCCTGTGGTTTCTTACAAAAATCCCAACAAATTACACGCATATCAGCTGTTCATTGAAAAGGACGGCTGAAAAGAAAACTGCATACAAATTCAACTCTTTTGAATGAAAGAAACCAAAGAAAATCAATAGATATTTGGAAGAATTTGCAAACCAAATTGACTGCAACTATTTGGGACAACATGTGGCAGAGCACACGCTAAAACCAAATACAATGCATGCAGCTGAATGGCATCGAGACACAGCTGCAAAGATTCACAGACTCTGCATATTCCAATCGATAGATTTTTCTAAGTGCATAAAGTGAACAAACGCGAAGCAGTGCAAAGGACTTTCACTGTCGGCTGGCTATGGTGACGGCGACGGCGCCCTCGTTGGAAAAAAGGGTGACTAATGTGTGTGATTGCTAACAAAAGATTCCGGCTTTTCGTACTGCGCGCCGGCAGTGCCGGCGACAGCGACTACAGCAGCGACTGCGACTGCGGCGCTGAGTACAAGCCAAGCGCGCCGGCACATTTAGGGCTAAAAGGACAACGACTTGGGGGTTGAAATTTCCACAGGAATAGCTAGCGCGCTGCACTCAGCGCGCTGCTTACAAACAATGATTTTAATTTCGCTTTCCTTTGGCACACATAAATAGAGGCGGCAGGATATGCTGTTAGTCATTCGCAGCATAAACACCGAACCGACAGGAAGTGCCGAGGCAGTGCCAGCGCCAAACGTCGACGACGTTGTCAGAACGCTTACAAAATATTATTTCTCGATCATTTTTGTTAAGTTTAAGTTTTTCATGCTACTACGTTTTGTTGTGTTGAAAAGTTAAAATAGAAAAAAAAAAAAATAAAACAAAAATAATTTTAATAGCTGCAATTAAGTTTCGTGTTTCGGTTTCGTTTGCAACAAATTAAAAAAAAAAAAAGTGTTTAAAAAAACAAAATATTATGGCCGCCATAACACAACCCAGCAATGCACATAGCATACAGTTCCATGGGCTTGGACTGCTCACAACAGTGGCATCCTTGCCGCCCAAGTATCGTTCGCGCTATTTGAGCGTTAAAACTAAAGGTGAAATACCGTTGGATTTATCCATAAAGCTGCCAACATCAGCAGCAAGTTCAATGGGCACACCGTCACCAACACTGCCACCAATAAGCGTTGAAACTTCAACAGCGGCGCCGCCACAAATTGCCAGCGATGTGCCAATGGCAACAACATTTACCGAAGTCTATACAGAGCAAGAAGTCTTGCAGTCACCCACATTAGCAGAACAGAATCATATGGAGAATCATATGGAGGTGCAACATGAAGTTATAGTACTTACTGAAACCCGAAAATCGCCGCCACCGCCATACGAGCAACCGGCGTCATCGAGTGCTGTCAAGCGTACTTACAGCGAATTGAATAGCAACGACACAACAACGCAACCGCCACCGCCTCCCTATGAGCATCCTGCAAAATTAGCCAAAACGAGCACACATCCGACAACAGAACGCGATGCCACGCCTACAAAACCTATTAAAAGCACTGATTCAGTGCCACGCAAAGCGCCTACACCAAGTACAAAGCCAACACGCAGCAAAGCAACACGTAAGCTAAAATTCGACGAAGAAACTTCTTCACCAGTATCCGGCACCATTATACGGCCGCTGGAGGAGATAACCGGCGAGGGTGCGCTACAGTATAGCAACGGTGACATTGATCCCAAATACAACATAGTCGAAATCACCGAAGAAACAAAAGCTGAACTGGCTGCCATTAAAAATGTCATCGGTGACTATATCTGCCGTTTGTGTCGCATACGCTTCGAAGATGCTTTTGGGCTGGCACAGCATCGTTGTGCATGCATTGTATTGCTCGAATATCGTTGTCCCGAATGCGGTAAGCAATTCAATTGTCCAGCCAACTTGGCATCACATCGTCGTTGGCACAAACCGAAGAAACATGTTGACGGCGTTGGTGGAGGTGCAACAAATAGCAAGGCTGCCAAGAAGGAGAATCTTAATACCACAAATCAGCAAGCAGTGCCAGCGGCAACGAGTACAACAACAACAACAACAGCAGCAGTGGTTATTAAGAAGCTTGAGGAATTTGCATTTGCTTGCAACGAATGTGGCAAACAGTTCAAACGTCAAGCCTATCTGCGCAAACATCAACAAACGCATAATGCAGCAGGCGGCGGCGGCGGCGGCATCGGCGGCGTTGCTAAACGCAGTAAGGGCAAAGAGAATGCAACACAAACAGTAACAATTGCAACAGTACACCAACCAACAGCAGCAGCAACTACAACAATTGTGGGTAGTTTTCAGACCGCACCCTATGCACCATCAACATCATCTGCTGCATCCAGTTCCAGCTCCATTTCAACGCATGAAGATGAAGGCGTCTATGTTGGTGGTGGCGTCGGCAGCACAGCGCATAGCTACGACTACGATGCAAA
This sequence comes from Leucophenga maculata, assembly GCA_035044805.1. Lineage (NCBI taxonomy): Eukaryota > Metazoa > Arthropoda > Insecta > Diptera > Drosophilidae > Leucophenga > Leucophenga maculata. The sequence goes on along the minus strand of JAWNNP010001005.1, from coordinate 630,137 downwards.
TTCCTTATCCGATTGCAGTGAAGCCAGTTCATCTACCGGCTATGGACGCCTACAAATTGTCGAGCATGGTCTAACCGAAGAGGAGAGCATTGCTGCGGCTGCGTTGACCAATTTGCGTAATTGTGCCTCCGTCATACAGCATACAACAATGGCACATTAGTTGCAGCAGAAGTCATGTAAATATTCAATACCCTACACCTACACATACACACATATATATATTCGTATTTAGTCTATTATGCTTAGTTTGCCAGGATTAGTTTTTATTAAGTTTTATGTTTAAGTTAAAACCAAAACAGCTACAGCTAAAACGGACCAAAGATTCTATATAAACGCCTGCTCTTGAGTTGAGTATTTTGGCTTAGATTTAATTTGATTAAGGTTTTTTGTTTCTTTAGCAAGATTCTATTAGTATGGAATTATTTGAGTTAACATTTTTTCATAGACATGACTGTTCCGGTTTTCACTTACGCAAATTTATGCTGCAAGTGTTAATCGGAATATGTTAGTTTATTTTCTCTTAAAAATATCGGCTATATCAAATAATTTAGAGTTTTTTCTAGTCAGAAAAACGGATTTCTTAAAAAAAGAATCCCTTAGTTTAGTTATTCATATTAATTTTAGTGCATTTTCTAATCAATAGTTTTATAGTTATAAAGCTGGAATCACTCGGTCTAATTTTCTTAAAAATTTTTCAAAATGTTCTCTATGAACTCAGCTAATAGCACAGCTAGGAACTCTATTTCAACCCTAAACTGTTTTCTAGACACTCTATCTGCTAAAAGTTTTACAGTTGCAAAGCTAAAATCATTGAAACATACAAATTTTTTGAGATTTAATAAAATTTCCGAAAATGTACCCAATGAACTCAGCTTTCTGCAATGTTAGACACTTTATTTCAACCCTAAACTGCTTTCTAAACTCTCTATTTTCATAAAGTTATACAGTTGCGAAGCAGAAAACATTGGTAGCTAAGAATTTTTTGATATTTTCTCATAATTTCTTAAAATTTACCCAATGAACTCAGCTTACAGCAAAGTTAGCAACTTTTTTCCAATACTATTCTTTAATCTAGTCCTAAAATCTTTCAAAAGTTTATACACACAACTAATTATTTCCATTTCAACTAAAACTTTATAAATTTTCCTAAAATATTTCGAGTGATCTTAGCTTTTAGCATAATCTAGTCCATACTTCTAGTCATTTCAATGTCAGGAAAATGGAACTTTTGGAACACTCCAAAGTTATTTCATTTTCCAGCATTATTTAGTAACTATGCTAGTCTATTTTTTAACCTAACTAGTCATACTTTTGCTAGTCATTTTAGTTCTATAAAATAGTTTCACTACTAGTCAAAAAATCTAGTCATACAAATCCATGAAACTAGTCAGCTAAAGTTTGATCTCATAACTAGTTCTATTTTGCTTGCACAAAGAAGACAAAATTTCTTATATTCTGGTCAACAAAATTTTATTTCATTAAGCTTAATAGTAATTCATTTATAAACAAAATTCATTTCCATAAACAAAACCAAAAAACCGCAAACCAAAATATATGGAAAAATTTCAGGCTACATCGTGCAGTACTACTTTTAAGTTTAGTTCTTAAAACTTTACCATATAACAAAAAAAAAAAAAAACCCCAAGTCAGCTACATGATTTCCTAACGAAACATTGGCCAACAACAAAGATGAGTGTAAACTCTAGTCATTCGTTTAAGCTATTAGTTTCTACACAAACGTCGTTTGTCAGGCGTTTTTAGTTAATAATTTTAATATTAATTTGTATTTAACGGACATCAAGACCAGCGTCACACTACCACTAAAGTATTTACACTAATTAATTATTTAAGAAAAAAGAAAATCAACGCATTAAATGTTGTATTTCAAACAGCTCGCGGTTGTGTACTTAAAAAAGATAAACTATTTTTATATAAAAATATTTACAAATATCTATTATAAACTCTGTTATAAGTCACGTACAATATATCACAGCGCTATTGTTCCTTATAGCCAGATAAAAAAAAAAAAACAATTGGTTGTATGCTAAAAAATAATAATCGCTCAAACGAAAGTACAACGAAATTGTAATTTTTTACACTAAAAAAAAAAAGTTCGTAAACATTAAAAAATATCATAATTTATATATAAAATATATATTAAGTCATATCACAGAGCTAAACAATATTTTTTATAAGTTGGGCATATTTGCAAAAATTCAATAATAAATAGTTAAGCGCACAATTTAATGTGATATTAGGCATTAATTTTTATACTTTAGCATATAAGCAAATTAATTTAAGCAAATTTTTATAAAATTTTATACGTAAGAAAAATATATATTTTATAGAAAAGCATAAAAACGTAATATTTAATTAATTGTTTAAAAACAAGGCAACAAACTCCGCCATAGCCGGTCCCAAGCCCGTGTCGCGAAAGGAGGAGGGATGTAAGATTCTAATGAATGGGTTAAAAGTAAATTAAACTTGTCGTGCTTAATTTTTGTAATTATATTATAGTGGACATTTTTAATTATAAGTTTAGTTTAGTTTAGTTCATAGCATCAAAATTTAGTTTATTAAGTTTTTTATACAGATTTTCCTTAAGATATAACTAAATATAAATAGCAAGAAGACTATAATTTAAGACATAGTACATATTTAGTTAAAATAAGTTTTAAAAAAAAATTAATTTATATATTTTTGATAATAAAACTTCAATAAAATGTCACTAGACACTAAATTATTTTGTTTTAATTTGAAGTAGAAAGTACAAATTATATTATTTTGTTTCAGTTTTGTTAATAGACAGAAAATTCACAGATTTAAAAAAGTTTAAAAATCTTCGTTGATGCAATTTATGGTCTGGCAACACTTGCAGTCGAATTCCCTTTTCGAGTAATACACAGCAGTCTGATTTTTCTACTACACTTGCCAACAATAATAATTATTATTATTATTATTTATAGAAAGTTGTAGATTTCATTTATAAATTGTGACAAAGGTGTTACTGGACGCACTGTTTATATTTCGGGAAGTGGCTACATTAATGTCTAAAGGTAAATTCTGGCAATGCTAAAATAAAGTTTGACATTTTTTAGCATGAACGTACTCACAACATTTTTATGTACAAGCGCTAAAATCGCCCAAAATCGGTTGTTTTGCCACAACACATCAATGCTGTGCGTGAACCCATAATGCGAGATCGTCATGTGACATACCGTGAGATTGAGGCTTCACTAAACATAAGTTCCACCAGCTTACATAATTTGACAGAAAATATAGGATCGCGGTGCTTCAAAAGTCGTTAATAACATAGTCACATGTGATGAATCATGGATATATGTGTATGAGCCGGACACAAAACAGCAATCAATCGTATGGGTGTTCCAAGACGAGTCAAATCCAACCAAAGTTATTCGCGCATGAAGCACTGCGAAGCAAATGATCGTCCGTTTTTTCTACCGAATGGATCATGTGGCTACTATTCCGCTTGAGCAACGTAAGACGGTACATTCTGAATGGTACACGACTACTTGTTTCCCTGAATTCTTCGGAGAAATTCGCAATACCAACCGCCGAAGATGAATTACACTCCACGATGACAATGCAGGCTCTCACACATCGGTTCACACAAGAGAGTTTTTGAGCACTCAAAATACTGAATTGATGGGTGATCCACCGTAAAGCCGTAATTTTTCACCTAATAATTTCTTTTTATACTCAAACATTAAAAATAAACTGCATGGTGAACGGTTTTCTACGCCCGAAGAAGATGTTGATACGTTCACAGCCCATGTTTTGGAGGTGCCTCAATCGGAGTGGAAGAAGTGCTCTGAAAATTGGTTTGAGCGAATGTGCATAAATTTTCATGGAGAATATTTTGTTATTATTAGATATTCCCGAAATATAAATAGTGCCGCTCATAGCCGTAGTCGATATTAGTCATTGGTCGGAAGTATTAAAGTTGTTTTCTAATGTGAGGGCTTTAGAGCTTCTTTAGCTGCTTGGTCTGTTTTTTTATTGCCTGACATATTGCAATAAACTGGAATATGGTTGGAAATTTGTTGGTACGGAAATTGATTATATAGTTCAGAACTTTGGATGGTTTTTTTTTCCATTTTTTAAGTTCGGCGTTTATTGCGTGGATGCTCAACCGTCAAATGCTTTTTCAATGTCCAATGAGACTATGGAGTTATGGTACATAGTGGAATAGGCTGCAGTCGTCTGATGATCCAGTGTTACTAGGTCATCAGAAACTAACTTCTCTTTCCGGAAACCCAATTGATGGCTATCGAATAGTTTGCTATTTGAAGCATGCCACCACAATCGATCGAAAGTGATTTGAGTTTTTGCATACAGAGATTACAGGAGATAGGACTGTATGAATTTGAACGAGGTGTTGTCTGCATTGGGCTTGGGAATGGATGTGGGATGAAACTTTCAAGTATGGTATTATAAAGCTCGAGAAGTCACTGTGCAACTTAAAACGGAAGGTGTTGTAGCATTTAGTACGTGAGGCGGTCAAGGAGGGAGATTTCTCTTTCATTTCTTTGGATTTCAGTTCGGTTATATGATATGATGAGGGATTGTTTATGGGTTCTGAAAGTTCGAGAGAAGTTTGTATCGGAAGCTAGGTTCGACCAGTGTTTGCTTAAAATGTCTGACTGGGATTCCCGCAGATGTGAACAGTTCTATTTTGTATTAACCTAGAAAGATGGGATAGATTAGTATGCGGATAACAGAGTCTAGAGACCCGGAGTTGCAGTCCCAATACTTCCTAACTTCCACATTCCCTGACGATAGGGACATTCTTGCCAGAGATGCCTTTCACATGCTTCAGCCATAGCTGTACAAGTTCGGTATATGGGCTAAAATGAGGAATATTGGTATAAGCATCAGTAAATGTGGAGCAGTGACGTAAGCCATGGGGTCTTTCTCCTGGGTCAGCTGATTGGCCACTTTGTAGTACATATTAATACGGACATGAAATATTTATATGCCAAGACTAATAAATTAGGTTGGCTTCACAGCACCTGAAATAAACTATCGCTGAAAAGTAGGGTACACATCTCTAAAGTCATTATCGCAGTCGTCTAGTGTTCTGGGATACGGCATTGGTGCAAAGCCCACCCCAATAAGATATGCATTATACAGGCAAAAAATCTCCACAGTCGAACAGTAGCGCCCTGGCATAGAAAAGGACTTAAGAATTCCCAAAACCGGGGACATCATTTAGAAGCAGTTTGCAGACTATATAGAAATATTAAATGGTCACCCTAACCAGCTAGCCAGACACCTTCTGAAACGTAAAATAAAGGAAGCGGATAGAATAAAAAGAAGTCTACAAATTATTTTTCTAAGGGATCTATATTTAAGGAGTCTATAATCTATATACTCACTGTAAACATTTCATCCATTCTCACTACCTCCGCAGTCAGCTATTAGTATTTTGTTTTTTCTTATTTGTTATTTTTCTCAAAACATATCTAAATAATATTAGTTGTAATTGTTTTATTCTTATTAGTCTTTGGTTAAAGTTGTCTCAAAAATAATAGGCTTAAACTTTCTTTGTTTCAAACCGTTTAAACTCATCTTCAAATTTCATAACTCGCCGAAGTTTCACCGAAAACATATAACAATTTTTGGAACTCTTTGCGAATTATAATGATTTGCAAAGTTTACGAACTTTTATTGGAGTGACTAATGGATGATTGAATTGCTATTTTATCAAACAGCATTAAGTGTTCTTTGATTTTTTATGACCATGATATAAATTGAATATGATTTATAAAGGAAAAAAATTATTATAGTTCTCAGCACTCAGCATGTCAATCCAGACATATACGTCCCTCTGTATATGCCCGCCTCTCTGCAAGCTATAAATATCTCAACATGCAAACCGCAAGGCATAAAACATAATTATGTAATAGAGTAATAAATTGAAGAAATAAATAAATGAATATACTCGTAGTACTGAATCGAGGAATTTAATCGGTAATCGTTTTATAATTGCTGAAAGCATGTAAAAACTTATACAGCAGGCGTAATGGAATGAAGTAAACGGAAGTGAAGAGGGGGTTGAAACAATTTTACAGCCGCGTCTATAACATTTTATGACATAACATGTATTGTCTTAAATTGCACTTAATGAGCAGAGTGCATAGTGTGCCAGTGTGCAAGTGCGCGGAGAGGGTAGTAGTAGATATTTTCACATAATTTACCCAAAATGCTGTAACCAAGAGTAACCAAAAATTGAAACTAAAACCGCTGACGACGATGACAACACATCAAGGATTCATTAAACAAAAGCAGCCAAAAAGAAAACAAAAACACGAAAGGACATTGACATGTGCTATTGATTGCATTTCGTATCAAGAAACTTTACAACGAACGCCATCACCACCACCCTCTTGTGAATGCTGTGTGAATAACTCAAAAACAAATACAATATCAAACCAACAAGCAACATGGGAATGGGAGTTCATATATATGTAGTACAGCGGAAGTGGAAGTGGACAGATGCAGCCTAAGTACACAAGGACACGAAAGAAATTGAGTAAAATGCGTGGGTTCTCGATGAGAATCGATTGTTGTATACATGAAACTGACTGGCAAGGAAAGGGCGCAGCGCATGAGTATAGTGGGTTAAATGAGTGACTGGACCAGAAAAAAATTAGATGGAAATGGAAAAATATAAAACAAAAAAGTAGTAAAGTTCGTTTCTATTGAAACTTCAATACGCTACACAGCAGCTTAAACAATTAACAGAGTAACCTCATCCCTGCAAATAAGACGGAATGCTCTTTCCTTGAGGTATGAAGCAAAATGGAGCAAGAAAGACGCAGGAAGCTATTTTATCAACAATCAGACACGATCAAATTAAGAAATTCTGTAGAGCAGTATTCAAATTATTTGTGTGCATCTCCAGGATCGAGTTTCAGCCAGAAAAATCTATAAAAATGAGCATATATATAAAGCAGACAGATAGAAGGACATACTTTCTCGCCACCCTCAATGTGTTACAAACTTTCCGACAAACTTTCAAAACACATTTCACACTCTGAGTGAAGTGCATTAAAATGCCATAAGGCTCGATTTTTCACGTTTTCCTTTTAGCTAGCATATCATAGTGCGACTAATGATGTCCTGATGCAGGAAAAGTATTTGATCGTACGTTTTTAATGCGAACGGAAATGCGTAAAAAATGTTTAATCAAACACATCCGCATGACAGCACGGAAATTTTCAACAAAAAGAAAGAGAAAAAAAAAAAGAAGGAAGGGATGTTTAAGCCGAAGATGGATGCAATTTGCTGCAGCGCAGCGAGGGGGTGTGAATCAATTTGAAAGCGTTGCGTGCGTTAAGTGAAAGTTCCAGGACATTGTAGGCGTGATGGTTGGGGGTATTGAAATTATGTAAAATCATCGTGGCTCATCATCATCATCAGCGACATCATCGTCATCGTTTGAAGAGTGCATGCACGCACGCATGATAGGCAGGACACGATACGACGGACACATTGTTGGCAGGGGTGTTGGCAACAGTGGTGGCGGTGGTTGAAACGCTGCAGCATCGTAATGTCTACGTTTCCTATCCATACTTTATTTGCACAGCACTAAAATGACGACAGGATAAAGTAAAGTAAAGTAAAGGTAAAGGCACAATAATACAGCATTATTTTGCAGCCGCTCTTGTGATATTGAATCCTTTGGAGCGGGTCAGCATGGCTGTGCTGTATGAGTTAATGTGCTGTGCTCGGCTGTGTGTAATAAAGTCAATGTCGAAAAGTCAGTTGGGGAATGCATCTGTCCGATTGAATTACCAAAATAATTCTACAACTCACACAGTTGAAACCTGATAGCGCCGCCAACAAACAAAAACAACAAAAGTGTATATATATAAAGGTAGTACTTTTGCACCTTTTTTTTTTTTTTGTTATTCTTATGGCATATCATTTCATCAACAGCGTATTTTCATTCTTTTTTTAATTTGCCGCACGAGACAAACGAGGGCACACTGTATGTTGAAATTCCTTTGGAGTGCTCTGACCCGCATGACTGGCAGGACAACACAACGCAAAACCTTTGAATGCCGCTACACACACTCAACTCATCCACACACAAGTATAGCAACAGGATTACACTTTCTGCGGGCGGCATCAAACATGCCATTTTAATGTCCTTGTCGTTGACGAAAAATCTAAACAGTTGTGCAAGCATCTGCGCATTTGTAAGTGATGCATCTAATTTTCAATTATTCTGTAACGCTTATTAAAAGATTCGAAAACACTTCGCCTGGACAGCAATTGCAGCCTGCGGCGTTCGCTGGTACTCTTCTGCTGCAGTGCGAAGTGTTACCTCCTTGTGTGCGCGTCTTAAGTATGAATCTGATTATGCTGCCATTCTTACGTTTAGCAAATCCTTTATGCTGGCTGCTAATAAGTGCCCTCGTTGTATCGTTTATCGCTTGTACAAGTATTGTTGCTTGTATTCGTGCGCAATATATATAATTTGCTTTCTCATTCGTCCTTGTTCTTGAGATTTGAGTTGATTTCGCTTGTTGAGGTTGCAATAAGTGGTCTGTCTGCATAATATGCCTTTGGTTGTTTGCAATGGGTACATATGTAAGGGCTTTTGTTTGCATTTTGCTTGCGTTGGTTGGCATAATTGCCAGCCAGACGAGTGACGAGTTATGGTGGCACTTGAGAAATTTGTGAGGTTATAGAAAATTTGGTTTCAGGCAGTTTTATGGGTGAAAATTCAATTTTAAACGTTGCAGAATGGGAATATTCGTACTTTATTGGCATAAATTTAATAATTATTCGAGCCATGTCTGTAGTATGGAAAAGTAGGGAACATTACGGAACATGGCTAGTATTGTTCAAAATACAAATAAACTTCATATAAACACAGGACAAAAAAAAAAAAAACTTTAACTTCGGTGGAGTACGATAGTCAGTTAAATACTGCAGACCATCGTTAGGAGCAGCTGAGTTGGATCAATAATTTCTTAAGCTCTGCCATTTAGAAAGAACGTGAAAATTCCAGCAAAGCTTGTACACTCTCCGGGTAAACTTAAACATATTTGTGTTTTTTGCCACCAAGGTATGCCTGGCAATGAATTAGCATCAAAGTCTCCCACAAGCACTTTTTGACGCTCTATTAGGAACGACATAGTAAGAGAAACCCACTCGCGCACTCGAGTCCGCAGGATCAATGGCCGCTTAACATTCGAACACAGATGTAAATCATTTAATCCAAATTTGGAGAAATTTCGATACCTCGCCGATTGCAACCGGAGAAAATATCGCATCTTCATCCGCCTCCGCATTGGACACATACGCGCCTCACGCTTCCATAATATCAACGAAGACTCTAAGCCTCTTTGCCAACTATGTGGACAAAATGTTTCAACTAATATTTTGGATACATGCTCTGTTCTGGAGAGTATCAGAAAAAAAATCCATTTTCAAAACTTATTACCTTCAACGTATTTAGACACAGTTTCAACATTAAATATGATTAAAATCTATAATTTCTTCAAATACTTAAATTTGGCCGGTTTAACTTAGGGTCATCATACTTACCTGGCTTGTGCATCACGTGGATCGCTGCTTTCATCCGCTAGTCCAGGTAGCATTGGACCCTAATCCTCGCATTGATAATCAACGTCATATAGAGAATGGCAATGTCGGCTGGAACTTCAGTTTGACGTAGCACACCCTGTCCATTCCTGGAGTTTTTAATAACGTTGCTTATCTTTTTAACCTGGATATGCTGGATGGGGCCAGCCATCTCACTTTTTCACCTACGCCAAAGTGGTTGTGTTGTAAGTCTATCCTCTACACTTTTCGCAGATCACTGGATTGGGGATTGCTTCTTGAATGACTTCCATAGTGAATGGTGGGCAACTATGGTGTACTTCATTGTGTTTTGTGCATTTGTGATAAGAGAAAGTCTAGATTAAAAAGCATCCATGGTGCATTATGATTGCTGCTTTCCAGCGGCTGTCTAGCGTTGAGCAATAAGACATGTAGCATACATCATAGAATCCCTAGTGCGTTTCTTAGCTGATAGTCAGACATACAGATATGACTTATATGTCTCGCCTTATCGCACAGATCGCAAATACGAGTATATACTTTATGGAGAGGCCTATTCTTTTGTTAAGTCGTAACAAATATTGTGAATAAATTATAAAGAGTATAAGAACAATAGAAAAAAGAAAAGAAATCAATAATTTTTCTATTGAAAATTATAACCCTGACAGTTTCTGATTAAAACACGACCTGGAATAATTAGGCTCTTTACCGAAGGTACCGAAGGTACAAGGTAAAAATAATGGTCGGAGACCCCCCAAAGTTACCCCCATTATGTTCAGGAGTGATAGAGAAGTCGAAAGAATCTCGGAAACGGTAATAGATAGAGTCTTCGCGCTTTTGCATTCGACTAGGACTTCGCCGGAATTTTACAAGTTTATTTAAATTTTTTAATGTGTTTGTTAGGCAACCTTTACTGGTACAGGGCCTATTACAGTCGGTTATGCCTGACTGTAATTTTCTTACTTGTTAGTATTGTCTTTGAAAAGTAATGCAACTCTTTAAGAAAGTTTGTGTTGTTTTTTAGTTCGTCTAAGCCCAGGATATTCGTATTTATTTAAAAAAAAATCCTAAAAGTATGCAAATAAAGTTTAGTTTAAAAAAGGACTTTAGCCATATTCTTTTTTAAAACACAACTTTTATTGCATACTTTTAATATTACTTTTATTATAAAAAAAATTTCCTTTAATTTCACATTTAAAGAATTTTTTTTTATTATATATGTCCTTATACATTCCTTCAATTCATAATCAATTTATTTTTATATTTATTCCATTTCTGCATAAGCCTTATTTCAATTTAATTCATTTCACATACATATTTGAATTTCAATTTCCCACCAAACAACAAACCAAAGCAACGCTGCAAACAAAACTTGACAACTGCTGCTGCCAAAACAAACTTCAAACAATGCGGCGCGCATTGAAAGCTTTTCGTTGTTATTTCATAACTGTTGTTGGCAATGCTTAAATAACGGGATATACGGAGTAAAATCTACACAGCAAACGTCGCCAAAAACTACGAAAACAAAGTCAGTCCGAATAGCGAAACATGAGAAAGTTATTAGCGGGCGAAACATGCCGGAGCATTGCAGAGCGCACCAAAGTGGGCGAGAGTCTGCGACACGAGTGAGCCGAGCACGAGTATAGCACGAAGCAGCAAATAAATCACGACTGCTGTTGGAGCTCAGCTTTAGTGCGCCCAAAACGACACCTGACATTTCTATTGTGGCGTCGCTCGTAGTCGGACGTGTCGTACGGAGTAGTGCTAACGAAATGAATTGGAAAAAGTGATTATATATTGTGGCAAAGAAAAAAAAATAATAATTAAGTGTTTGTGTGTTGAATTTTAAATTAAAACAATTTGCATGCAGCGCAAACATAATTAATTAATTTAATTAAAAGTGCATAATTTGAGGTAAACAAAAAAGCATGTAAATGAAAATTAAAGCAAAATTTTATGGCGTGCGTTTAGCTATTTTTTTTCCTTCATGCAATTGAGAGTTAGTATGAGAGAGAGAGAGATATGCAACGAGCGCGCATATGCCAGTCATATGGCACATGAACAGTTTTGTTTCATTTTGTTTTTTTTTTTGCTTTGCTATGTGTTTGATTTTGTATTTGTTGCTTTGCATTGAGTTTGCATTTGATTTGCTTTTGATTTTAACTTTGCTTTAATTTTATTGATTGTTTTTGCTTTTAACTTGCTTGCTGCCCTTTAGCACGTCGCGCGCATGCAACAGTGATGGTGGTTGTTGCTTTTACTTTGCTTTTGTTTGACTATTGCGTTTGCCTGCAAGCAAATAGTGGTAAATTTTTTATTTTTTTTGTTTTTGTTTTGCCATTATCCTTGCGTGCGTGCGCGCAAAAAGCTTCACAGTGCTTCCTTGACGTCTGGCTACGCTTCGTGCTCGTTGTGCTTTGGGAAAATTTTTCACAAATTTTCATTTTCAGTTTTTCTCCGACTGTTTTAGGGCGGTTCCGCAGGCAGAGGCTTCAAATATATAAGCTGGACGGCAGTGCTGTGTGCAAAAAAGCTGAAAAAATTGGAAAATAGCTAAAAAAAACTTAGAGAAATATTATATAGAAAATTTTAATATTTGGCATGAAATTATTAGATTTTTTTTGTGCTAAAAGTGCGTAAGAAAAACCATAAAATTTATAAGAAAAATCCGACGCATGTGTGTCCCTTCCTGTGTGTGTGTGTGTGTGCGTGTGTATGTGTGTTAGTGAGTCGTATGTGTTGTGTTGTTTTTGTAAAAGGGGGGGAAAAATGTGCGAGAAAAATTGGAAAATTTTGTTCTTGTTTTTAGTGATTACATGAAAAGCGAAAAAGTGAAAGCAGCAGCGGCAGCAACAACAGCAACAAAAATATCCTATTGGCATTTTGTTGACAATTGGCAAACGCATGCAATTGCACAGAGACGATTGCATGACAGAAGGGCAATGCAATTATTAAGGCAGCCTGGCCAGCGCCAATGCGAGTTGTATTTTTTAATGGTTTTTTTTTTATATTTTCATTATATATTTTCATTGTGTGCGTGCGTGTCCTTCGGCGTCTCGCTTACGTACACGCAGGCCAGGCTGACTGGCAGCAGCAGCAAGTACTAAGCGAGCAGTTGACAGACAGGCCGACGGATGGACAGACGGACAGTTGGACTATCTAAATTCCTGTGCTTTACTAATTCTAAACGTGCGCGCCATTAAAATTATTTTGGACAGCTCCAATTTGCATTTTATTTAATTTTCATTTGTATATTTTTTAGAGTTTCTTTTGCGGTATTATTTCAATTTTTTTTTTGGCGCATGCTTTAGTTGCAGCTTCGTTTCTTGACTCATTTATTCGCATTCATGCTCAGCTTTTGTGTTAACTGCTTTTCAAGTGCACACAAACACATGCACAGACAGTGCGAGACAACCGCTCACACAAACATGTGTTTTCCTTCGCGTTCTTTTTTGCTGCTGCTGTTTGCTGCTGCTGTGAGCGTTAGTTCCCCCTATTTTTCTTTATTTTGCCTTGCGTTCGGAAGCAGTAAGCAGCAAAAAATTCATCTTCTTCGCTTTTGCTTTATTCCATTTTCGTCCTTTCGTGCGTACGAATTTACGTAGAAAGCAAACAAACAAAGACAAAAGCATAAAATAAGCAGAAAACGTGTTTTTCTTCTTTTAATATATAAATTTAATTAAATTTAATTTATTTCGTTTCCCATAGTAAATTAAATGCAGAAGCCTAAAAGCATGCAATGGAAAATTCAAAACAGTCGGCGTTTATAAATCGCCCAAAAATAATAAAAACAAAAAAATTATTTTACAACGAATAAAAGAAAAATTTATTATTAAATTTAACTAAAAAAAAATATGCAAAATTAATTGAATTTAAAAATTATTAAAAAAAACCTAAATAAATAATTGTAATAAGCCGTTCAAAATATTTACATGCATGCGTGCGTGCCTCGTTCGTGCGTTCGTTCGTTTGTCTAATTTATTGCAATTGTGCCTTGTTCGGGTTAAATTAAAAAAATAATAAAAGCAAAAAACAAACAAACAATATTTAATTAATATATATTAAAAAAAAAAAACAGTAACCACAAATTAAACAATTTAAATTTTAACACATAATATTTAAACGTATAAACAATAAAATTATGCGCTATCAGCGTTGAAAATATTAACAGCGAATTTTTTTCTGCCGAGCATTTTTGTGCATTCAACTGCATTGAATACGGTGAGTAAACAAAAAAATATAATAATTCCATTATTTAGCTATTTATTTAATGAAAAATGTATATAAAATCGAAAGTAGTTGCAGGTATTTGTTTGAACACATATGCAGGTATACAATAAAATGTGGCAAGTGTTACTGAGCACTTTCTATATGAATAATTTTCAAAGAGGCGGCTTTATATTGCTACATTAAGGAACTTAAAATAGTTGCTATGCAAATCATATATATTATTAATTCATTTATTGTTAAACTGCGTTCCCGGCGCCCGCTGCAATGCCCACTTTTGTGTTGTTTCCATATTGTCCAGTTTTCTAGTGGACATATCTTTATGTACAGCAAAGCTTATTCATCTGCATTAAATAGTTACAAAAAAATCATTTTACTATATAACTGAAAAGTTAAAAAGCAACAAAATCCCATACATTTAAATAAAATTTTTTAACATTTATATCGGTTGAGTCACAATACATAATCACATAACAAATATTATTAAAATCGGTCTAGCCGTTTAGGTATTCAGTGAAATACAAACGTATTGCAGAGTTTTATATATAAACATAAGTTCTTCAATGTTTGCCTTGACTTTATAAACTTCTCAAGTTCATTTTTCTATATGTGACGTTTTTGGTTTCAGGAATTCTCCATTCAAATTTCAATTGATCTGGAATTTAAATTGTCTCCGTATTGGAGTACTTTGACCATTTTTTCTTAATGAAGGGAAGTGATCAAGTGGTTTATTGAATTCCAGAAAATTCCTTTATGTTTAGACTGAAATATATCAGCAAGATTGGTTCCCTTGAGTGCACTTAATTATTAAGATGGAAACTAGGAACATATTGTTTTTATTTTTATTATTTTTAATGATTTTTGTGATACTCTAAAAGATTTTGTAGTTTTCGAGGATATTGTTTAATTGGCGTTTTAGGTACAAAGTGTTCGATGGCCTCAAAAATATCGAGCCATAAGCATTTACCACCAGACTATCAACGATTTCTTGCAATAGATGCGTCTTTTGAAAGATTTCAAATCTGACTGTTTTCCCAAGAATGCGTTTAAAATTTTTCTAGTTAGTTTTAGCATATTGGAAATAGATTTTAATAAGTCGTTTTAAGCATAAACCTGGCAGATGTTTAGATGACAGCTTTGGTTCAGCAAAGTTATTAGATGACTTAGTGTTAATTATGTCTAAAGTGGTTGGGTTATTCCTATAGCTTACATGCTTATTGGTAGGATCTTTTTATTATATGTTAGTAAATCTATTAAAGGATGACAAATTGTGTGAAACATTTACCCAACTATTGATTTCAGCTTGAGTTAAACAGTTTTAAACAAATGCACTTAGGCACTGAGGCGATAAAATAAGTTTTTAGAATCTAAACGTATTTTGTTTTTAAACATTTTCAACTAAATGAGTATGAATGCTAGAGACTTATTTATGTTTTACAAATTTATTAATTGCGGTAACGACAGTATACATAGATCATTTATAGAGTCTACTTTGCGCCCTTCTGCCTGCACAACTTAAGCAATTTAGTTGACAAATTTAATAAATCCTTTATAAAAAAAAAAAAATTGGTACAGACATTGCAGCATATCTTGATAACCAAAAGAATGTGGAGTTCCTAGAAATCAATTAGAGTATTATAACAAGTCTGGCGATGTATGGAATTGTACCTCATCACAAAGACGATTTCTGTTATGACGTAGTTCTACAAATGATAATTTCTGCAACATCTTTGAAGAAAGATCTCCATTGAACGTCTCAGTTGACATTTTTCTACAAAAAAGTATGACTTGCCGTCGCAAGAAACGTCTACGACCGAGGTTTAGTGCATTTCAACAATTTGGCAATACCAGCACCGATAGACATAAAAATTATGTTTTAAACACTGTTGTCCTTTTTCGTTATTTAAAAAATCTAAACGAATCGACAAGTCCGGTTCGAAAAGCTTGAATTAGTTTCTGTAATTAAATTATTTCTGTGATATAGAATTTTTCTGACTGTTTCATGCTCGGCAAATTATTTAACTAGCTTCATTACTGTTCATATTAGCTATGAAGAAGAAGTTATAAATTATCTAAGTACATTTCTGTTGGCTGGACATATATGAAGCAAATAGCAGTTGGTCTCTTATTTATTAATACAATACAATAAAATATCTTCACTTCAAATCTTAGCGATTGTTATAAAATGAATATTTCTCTTCTTTTGGGTTTTTTTTCTATCTACGCAAAATGGGTTGGGTTTCAACAGTCTTATTTCATTTCATTTCATTTCATGCATTCCCACTTGGCTTTTATAAGACTAAGGCTTGACATATTGTTATTAGAGATATTATTTTAGAAGTTTGCTAGCAGCTAAATGTTTAGTCACTCATAACTAGTTCCAAATATTGTTACTCGCGAGTTAGTGAACAGATTGAAATTAAAGAAGAAGGATATTTTTCGATAGAGCCAACATAACTTGATCCATCCATCCAATTGTTTTCATATATTTTTAAAGCTCGCTTTCAAATGCGTTCGTTCAAGGGTATTTCTTGATGGGAACGTGCTGTTACCGTATAGCTTTAGAGTCAAAATAACTTTTCAATTGAGACTTAGAATATTAATGTAAAAAAGCATCGCCGTCGTTCTTCTAAAAAAAAAAAAAAAAAACAACTAACGTAGAAGTAAATTTTAATGAATGGAATCTGCAAATAAATGAAATATCAGTTCATCAATGTATTCACGAAGTGAGGCAGTTTTCAGATCAAGGAGTAACATTTTGGTGTGGAATTATTGCGACCAAATTTATGGCACTGTTATTTTTCTTCGATATTCATAATGAAGAAAATTCCGTGCTTCACTTCAGGAATCTTGAGGCTAGCTCCTTCGTAAACCTTCTTTAGTGTTTCTTTCGTAATTATTTCTTATATTTTTCGCTCACTCGCCACAGTGAAACGATTTGTGGTGCAAATTTATAATGAAATAAATCTGTTTAACAATTGCTAAAATTTTCACACAAAGATCAAAATTTATATTGTATAAATTGTACGCTTAAGTCATTATAAAAGACTTGAGGCTTAGATAGTTCAACTATCTAGCATGATTGATAAGCAATACCAACTTAAATCGTTACCGAGCCAGCACTAGATCAGATTGTAAAAGCCAAAAACTTTCTGCTAGTCTATAAATTGTTTAAGGCTCGGACAATTTGTTGCCAAATATGTGCAGAGTTTGGTATTTCCCTTTATTCCAAGTGAGATACATATTTATAGGCTATGAGGCTTACCTGATAGATATGAACATACTGAAATATTCACCAAAACTGCACACATATATTAGATTGATAGCGCTATGCACTTCTCAAATTCAACAACCAGCAACAAATACAGAGAAAGAAATATTAATAAAACTGTCCAAGTTGCCTGCTATTCTCGTCACATGTTTCCATTTCTAATGAAAAGACCAATTGTAAATTCTTAATTAATTTTATGTTTTATCCTTTGACGTATTTTCAGCTTTTTGCTTATTCCTTTCTCTACCAAAAGGCTGTAGAGAGATGCCAAGATTCCTTCTTATCATTTCTGCAATTATTTTACTCAAATAAATAAAGTATTTCATTTATTTTTTTAATAGTGTGAATAATTGCGAATTTTATTAATGGACTCAATACAAGAAAAAAAATATATATTGTTAATAAAAGTCTAAAAAAGAGTTTTGACCCAGCTTAAAATAACAATAGCACGTTTCTAACTAGCGCACACACACACACACACACATACACAATAAGTAGAAAAAAAGGATATTAGAAAAATAAGAAGCAAAATGTTAAGCTGCAAAATAAACGTAGCTGAGTGCGTTTACTTAAGCAATCAACAACACGACAGAATCACACACACACACACATACACAGCAACACATACTTAAACACACCTACACAAGCAAATAGCAAACAAACACACACACATATACAAACAGCCATTAATGGTTTACAAATGCGCCGCAGTTTGTGTGCCAAAAAAAAAAAATAAAAGGATAAAGGATAAGCACTCAATAAGTATTTGTGTAGAAAAAAATAAAATAAAGAAATGAAAAATTGCTCGGGTTGGCATTTCCAAGTAAATCCTTTCTTTGAACGTAAATATTTTTAATTGTGCGCAAATTTATGACTTTTTCTGCTTTAAACAGTTTCAATATTTAAATTATTTATAGTTTGCAGTCGGCTTTATTATTATTGAGCTCAACAAAAACTTTTTGCAGTTTGCTATATTCCCGCAAGTCGTCTTTGACGCAAATCCTTTGAAGTTTTCACTTCAGATCTGTTGTGTATAGTTTTCTGGAGTTTGAGGTCAAATGATGTAGTTGAAGTTCTTGGCAGGCAGTTGCTTTGAGCTACTACTTTTTATATAAGAGCAACTTGCCTGTCTGTCGGTCGGTCGGTCTGTCGGTCTGTCTGCACTTGTACAAGTATTGTCTTTGTTCTGGTCTTTGTTTTTGATCCTGTTTTGCGTTTATTTGCGTCTCGATTGTTGTTCAGTCTAAAATTCGGTCTAGCTATGCG
Source organism: Leucophenga maculata (assembly GCA_035044805.1). Classification (NCBI taxonomy): domain Eukaryota; kingdom Metazoa; phylum Arthropoda; class Insecta; order Diptera; family Drosophilidae; genus Leucophenga; species Leucophenga maculata. The sequence goes on along the minus strand of JAWNNP010001005.1, from coordinate 611,773 downwards.
TAAAGTAGCGTAAGTATGTATGTGTGTTGGTATTTCTGTATATATGTGTGTGTGTGTGTGTGTTTTGAATACACTGCCGCATGGCAGCTACAATTTTAATGTGTGTGTATGTCTCTTTTGGGCGTTTTTGGCGCTTTGGCATAAATAAGTTTATTTATTCGTTTTCTCGTTCTCCCTCTTTAGTGCGCTCTCTTTTGCACTTTTTGATGCTATCTTGCTTACTCGAATACAGTGCAGCATGCTGTTTATGACGCTTTAGCGCTGTCTTGCTTTATCTCCATTTTACACACACACACACATGCGTACTTTAAAGGATATTTGGCTTGTAGTTGGTTTTCTCACTGAATTGTTGTCTGTCTGTCTGTCTATCCGTCTGTTTGTCTTCTTCGAATTTGAGTTTTGAGACTACACTTTGCTTCGGTTCGGTACATTTGAGTTCACTAAAGGTTTTCGCTTTGAATAATATCCTTAGGTATGTGTGTGTGTGTGTGTGTGTGTGTGTACAAAAAGTGTGTGTATGCTCTATATATATATTTTATGCTTTGGCTGTTAATGCTCTCGACTGACTGCCAGTTTGTCTGTCTGTCTGTCTGTCTGTACGCCAGGATAACTTGCCTCCTTACTTCTTCATCTGTTGTTAGCTTTTCTTCTTTCGTTTCGTTTGATTTTATTTTCGGGTTTACTTTGTCTGGGTTACTTGTGTGCTCTATTGGATTTGTGGTTGATCTAATGTTTGCTGTCGTGTTTTTTCGTCTTATTTTTTTTGTTTTTCGTTCTTGTGTTAATGTTCAAACATAAAATATGCTGCATCCTTGTTAGTGTTGTTGTGGTTGTATTAAGAGTTGTTGTATGGGTTTATCTTCTGCTTTGCTCTGCGCTCTCGCTTGCTCTTTAGCGGCTTGTCTATGCGCCTAAGACTAGACTTTGTTTTATTATAGATTTTCAAACTAATAATGTCATTGCACAAAATTTGCTTGTTTGCACAGCAGTCACAAGGATATACTCGCATATATATATAAAGAGTTTAGATATTTTTGTATGTTAGTATACCGCTTTCGGTCTTACCAATTTTCCCCCCTTTCACTGCTTGGCGCTTTAAGCCAATTCAACGCCTAACGAACTGTGTCATTTACACTTTTGACTTTATTGATGTCGTCTTTTCTGCTACTTACCACTACTACTACGACTGCTTTGCGCTTTGTTTATAGTGTCCTTTTTTTATTATTCTAAATACCCTTCACGCAGCATGTGTAATAGTTTATGTGCAGTTTGTTGTAGAATATGTGACATGAATTATTAGTAATGTAAGAAAAACTGTCTAAAAATGAAACAATCGCGTCATAGTTGTGTTGTATCACCCATTTGATTTGACATAGCCTATGTTCTTTTCCAACGTCCCATCTATTTCTATACCAAAATTCATACAATTTGGTTCAGTGGTTCAGGCGTGATGCACAAACAAACAATCAAACATTTGCCTACGATTTTATCATATGTAAAAATTATCCTGCTCAAAATTGTATTTACTTTCAGTTTTCTGATTCAAAAATGGTACCAATACCCCCTTCATAGAAACAAAATATAATCAGCACTCTTCATCCGCGAGGAATCAAATTGAATTTCAAAAGATCCTTTGGAAGAAAATGTAGCGCAAGCCATTACATTGCCTTCTTCAAAGTTATGCTACGATAATGTGATTGGAATCTTCGTTTTGTAATGAGAGTATCATCGAAATCTATCAGGACCCTTTTACAAAGGGATTATTTAACTCCACTCATTGTAGATTCTTGCAGATTGTAAGAAGTTGGTTTTAAATGTCACTTTATACGATGTCGTTATGAAGTGGAAATTGTCCTACATCCCAATAAAGTACTAAGAATAATACACCACAGTACGATGAGGAACAGAACGTCTTGGGTCGTAAATACCTTTATTTGTTAATAATTGTTTTTAATAATTGCTTTTGCATGTTAAGTGTAGTTGCCAGGACTGCTAAAGATATTTTGATTTGCTATTCAATGCCTTTCAACGTTGCGCGGCCTTAACTCGTATGTCACTCAGTTTCCTTGCTTTTGAGTCAATCCCCATGGCTTTTAGGTGTTTACTGACTGTCGACCGTCATCCACTCCCAATGATTCTGACAACTCCTGAAGCATTGCTCCAGAGAAATTCTACGTATTTGTCTTCAAAGTTATAAGGTTTACCCGGGCATTCCTTGTCTACGAGCTCAAAAACACCACTTTTAAAGCGACCGAACCGCCGCCAACACGTTGTTTATATGGAGCATGATCGCCGTTAACTTCCACAAGTAACCGATGATCTTATCCGCACTTTTTTTTTTCATATATTTATTAGCTTAGGATGTAGTCGCTTTAATCGGCGACGTGCTAATGCTACGTTATGAAGGTTGGCAGCTAGTATATTCTAAGTAATTTGTGTTCTGTTTCCAAACTTCATCTAATATCGTTGGTATTTTTAAATCTTTGTGGATGTTCTTGTTGGTTATGAACCATGGAGCTCTGTTGATTTTTCTCAGAGTGAAATTTTGATAACGCTGTTACCAGCCAACCCAACACAATTCCTTGCGGAACTCCAGGCTGTACGTTCTTTAAAGTCGAATGGGTATCTGCACATTTGATGTAAAACCTACGCTTCTGTAGATACTATCTGAAAAATAAATATTGTGATGTAAGTAAAAGTTGCTTTATTTCATGGAGAAGACCTTCATGCCATACGCGATCGAAGGTCTGTTTCACATGGAGTAATGCTGCAGCACAATAATGTTTGTTTTCAAAACCTTCAATTATTTCTTTTACAACTCTTTGAACCTGTAACGGAGTTCCATGTCTACATCGAAACCTAAGTTAAGGTTGGGGAAATATATTTCGATCGATTTGTGGAAGCACTCTACGAAGAAATATATTTGTTGTAATATTTTCGAAAGTGTAGTCAACAAACTGATGGGGCGATACGAAGACATTTAATTTTCTGGTTTTCCAAACTCGGGCATAAGAATTATCTCCGCACATTTTCATTGATTTGGAAAATGGTCAAGCCTGAAGCAGGTATTTAAAAGGAGAACAAGCAGTGAAAGTGCTTTAATAGTTGCGGCATCAATTGCATCATACCCAGATGACTTCTTTACTTCAAGTAATTTTATTTCTTCTTTTAGCTCTTCTAATCTTAGCGGTGAGAGAAGACGGCTGCTGCTACTTTGTGTATTCAGTTCCTAATCTATAATTGATTCTTCAGTATTGCTGCAAAGCGAAAAAGGTGTAAATTGTTGCTGAAGATGAATAGCGAAAGGTTCTGCTTTTTCTTCATTGTTTGTAAACCAACTTTCGTTTGAATTTTTAATTGGAACTATATGCCGAGCAGGACGTTTTAAATATTTTGTAGCTTTCCATAGGTTGTGTTCAGGTTCAATATATTGAAGAAAATCTGCAATTGCATCATTTCTACGAGCTATGAATTTATATTTTAGTTTCTTCGCAACACTGTTTAGAGAACTTTTTACAAAGGAAAATCGTGTTTGCTGCCAGATTTGCCGCAGTTTTCTTTTTCGATTACCAGGTCCTTTATCTCTCTAGAGTAGAACGAATAGTTTCGCTATGTTCTAAAGTTATTTGTTCTCGTCAAGGTGTAGCAATGTCAGCAGCTTCGTTAATTTTTTTTAATAAACCATTCGATTGTATCGTCAACATCCTTTCTACTATTTAAAGTTCTTAAAGTCTCAGTATTATCTGCCGCCTTCATATACTTCTCGGGACAATAGACTCCAAACGATTTTAATAATATTTATATTCAGGAGTACGGTCAAACGAGCAACTGCACATGTTGTTGAGTTATACACAGACCACTCTGGCCGTATGAAGGGCGCCTTTGTCCAGCTGGAGTTCCTCATAATATAATATGGCCCAACTGTGCAAGTGATGTGTCAACATAAAACATATTTCTTACATCCATCGGTCCATCATCAGGTTCGACTTGTTTTCATCGAAAAACATCCTTGACTCATGTCAAATAATCTCGATCATATAGAGCTGATTGTTTTTTACTTTTATTCTCTTTCAAACTGATTTTATGAGCGATTTTGCGAGGATTTAGACCTGTTTTGAAACAATCCATTATTTTGTCTATTTGAAAGTCGTTCGCTTGCATCCCTTATTTGTAATAGAAGCCAAGATTGAAGACATAATGCAAACAGTGTACTTTAAACCTATTCCTTTGGCAGTAATCTCAGGCGAATCCAATTAAATTTTATATTGTTTCAATAATTAAAGTTGATATTGTATAAATTGTACAATATACAGATTTCAAGCTTAACTGCTTAACATACTTTTGCCAAGCCAAAGCCAAGTCTGTAGTGTATCTAAGATGCGTCTGCATCGACTTAAACATTTTTTCCTTTTTTTTACTAGATTCAATTTTTTTTTTTTTTTTTACTATTTTTAATGCTGCGCGCCAAAGTAAAAATATTTGTTCCACTTCGTTTCGTTGCATACACATGGCGACCTACATAACGATTGCTCTTCTATGCTGCTACACTACTACACATCGTCCTGGCGTACTTGTTTGTTGACTTTTTGATTCGCGTCTCGTTTACTTTTTACATTGGCGATGGCGATGGCGTTGGCGTTGAAGTTGGCAGCCGTTTCAACTTTTGTTCGATTACGCAAAACCAATAATAAAATGACTTTTGGTTTGGTTTTGATTGCAAAAAAACGCCACAATATACACACACAAACAAACACAGACACACACACACATATCACGCTGTTTGCACGTATTTGTAACTCTGTGCACATATGTACACAAAAAATTCACGCTCTATTAATAGTGCGTGGCATTTTTCGGTACAAATACTAAAGTAAAATATCGTCAAACAAAAAAGAAGTCATCAAGCTTAAAAGAAAAGCGCAACGCAGAAGTACTCAATTTATCCTTTTTTTTTTTGTTTTTTGGAGCTGGGACATTTTTTATGTGTCATTATTTGTTTTGCTCAACGACGCCTTTGCTATGTAAATTTAAATTTTGGATGAATATATATTGAAAAAATATAAATAAAAAAAAGTTTCATATTTGAATAAGCAATAAAGTGGATAGAAGGATTTATTTTTTATATAAATTTCTTTAAAGTTTTCTGTGGAAAAATTCTTTAAGTAAAGTTTCTAACTTATCAATGTCATTAAGCTTCTCTTTGACTCATACAAAACACAACACAATGCTGTGCCACTTAAATTTAGTTCAACTGCAATATAACAAGTTCTTTTGCATTTTATCTCTCCCTCTCTCTCTCTTCAGTATCCTTATTTATTTTATGTAATTTTTTTCATAAATATATATTGCGAAAAATTCCTAAAGCACATTTAAATATATATGCATCGCATTTTATGCGCAATCAAGTATCAACTGTTTGCATAACTGCCGACAAAGATATGAGCACACACAGTTACACACCCACACACACACACACACACACACACACACACACAGACATTGGTGGAAGCATGAAATCGCGCATTCAACAAAGCTGAAAAGCCACCACATAAGAAATTATACACACCCGTACAATCCAAACAATGGCAAATCCAAATAATATTTTGTTACATGCACGATTTAGTATGACTACAGATTTCCGAATTTCAGACGCGCCTCTTGCTAAACACGAACATTTGTTGAGTGAAAGACCTTTTGCGAGAGTTGTTTCGTTAGTATGCAATGCAAAACAAGCAAACAGTTGACAGCTCTAAAAGTTTAAATGTGATGAATTGTCGCGTAATAGCTCAGAAGCCACGGCATGTATTATTTTTATCTGAGATTGGTCATCGATCATCAATGCTTGTAACCAGTCCATCCATCATTTCATCATGTGTCGTTTATAAATCAACGTATTACATTTCGGATGGCTTTTTGGTGCTTGTCAGATTTGGAGTGTTACTGTTTTTATTTAAGAAACTGAAAGAAATAAAGTGGGTTATAGCCAAATTTTATAAAGAAACTATAAAGCATCATAAAGCAAAGTAGAACAGTATATACAGCCAACGAAGGATTAATGTAAAGTAATTTCTTGAAAAGGTTCCAACAATTAAAAATACAAATTTTTTAGCAAATTTAAATAGTTTAAATTTTTTTCATTGGCTTCACCGTGCAGATGTGTCTATCAATAAATAAAAATCTGTAAAGTCATCGAAACCAGACGCAATGGTCCATTTTCAGCTCAGTCCAATGGGTGAGAGTGCGTCAAAAATGAACAAAGGGAATAGCGACATATCTCCGAAGACATATCTCTGCCCAGTATATTTGTTGGGTAAAGTTATGTCGCTTTTTACTAGCGGAGCTAAGTCGTTTTTAAACGAAATAGCTCGAAGATATGACGTTCATAGAGCGGCGGACATATGTCGACAGACATGAAAATCAAGCATTTATATCTTCTTAATTTCTTGCCGCACCAATTATTTCAACATTGCTACTGAAGAAGTCAGTCACTTCCCCTCATTTTATATACCCTACTAAGCTTGTGCAAATCTATTTAATAGGCAGTAGAAAGCGTGGCAGGCCATATAAAGTATATACATATATTGTTGTCTGTCTATCTGGCTGTCCATACGAAATACTGTTGCCAAATACTTTGTTTATGGGCGATCGTAAATTTAACGACTTCTGCGATCAAAAAAAAACTGTAATAAGCTGTTGGTCTGCTTGTACGCATATTATCGCACAAGAAGCGAATGGTTCGTGGTTGAAACATGTTTAAACAGACGCAAACCTAACTTATATTCTGAGTTTTGTATGAAACAAGGTCTCAAGCCTCCTACGAATCTGTCCAACATTTTTGAGATTTTGTTAGAGAAAAAATTTGTTGTGGAAAAAAATATATAATACGGATCAAGATAGGAATATATACCGCATAATAATTTAAGGATCTATATGGTATTTTGAAGCAGATTGCGGCGTTCTTTTTTGTTAAGTTTATATTAAAGTATGCAGAGTCATCTTTAGACTACAGAAGAAAGGTGGCACGAAAATTCATACATAATACTAGGGATTCAGACGGACATTCATATCGTCAAGCTGAATTTAAATGAAGGGTCTCTGCGACTATAGAGATCCGAGGGATGGCTTGATTGTGGGATTGTGTACATAATGTACTTCAAACGGGCTTGTCATTGAGTTTGTTTCTCCATTAATAGTTGCATCTGAACAGACGTTTTGGGAGCTCTTAAAATGGACTGCCTGTTCATATGGACTTATTTGAATTACCTGAAGCAGTCTCAAGTCGCCTTAGATGTTTCTGTACTGCGAATCTTGCGATTGCCAACGGTCAGCTCAGTTTTTAACTAACTGGGAATTATTGCTAACTAGGGTTTGACAGATATCTGCTCAAATATATTTTTCCATGCGTTTTGCATTTTATTTCATGAATCTTCGATTGGAGTGGTTCTCATACATGTTAGAATTGTCCCCATTGTCCTGTATCGATATGTTTACTATTCGGCTCAAGTCGGGGAATTTTGATGTCCAATCAAGTACTATAAAATATAAAACTTATATCCGAAAACTACATGTTTCATATATGCTTCGATACGCTCGTCGAAAATTGATCCATTTTTGTACGTTCTTCTACAGTCATAAAGCCACAGAATAGCTGCTGCCTTGAAATTTCCTCATCTGATTTAGAGAGTCTAATTATTTAAGTTTAATTGCTTTATATCGTATAGTCTCCAATAACTAATAGTTTCAATAGATGTTCAGTCAGACGGACATGTATTACTATGTTGGCCAAAAGAATTCTAATACTATTCTTTATATTTAATAATAATAATTTTAGTAAACCGTTTTACCATTTGAGTACAAAGTGTATTACCAAATTTAAATTTAATAAGTTTCTAAGATATGCCAAGTTTCCCAATCTTTTGTGATAAGCCTAAACATAGAACGAAAATTCCTTTTCTAATACCAACATATGTAGCGTATAAACTTTAAATACGTTTGAATAGGTAAATTCGATATTTGCTTTTATTTTCGTGTGCAAATTTTTTATAAATAAAATTTATTTGGCTCATTGCTGTTCGTTACACAGGCTGCCCTACTCCTGCTGCTACTACTCCTACCACACAAACACAATCTAATGCTGCTTTATATGCTCAGCAATAACGTCGCCGACGTGTCTCGCCATGTTTTGTTGTAGTTTTTCTTCTGCTGCTGCTGCTGCTACTATGTCAAAGTTTATTTTTGTGTTGACTCGACGCGATTCGATTCAATACAGTAAGACTTTGCTTGAAAAAAAGAATGAATGAATGAATGTACGAATCAGTCAACAACAACAAAAAGAAAAGCAAAAAAAAAAACCATATAAATTTTTATCGTAATTACGATCTTATGTTATGATTTTATGCACAAGCTATTTACGCACACAAATACATATAAAAATATATTTTGTATAAATGGCGCTAAAAGGCATTTTAACTCAATGCTACACATACACACATTCCATTGCCTACTTTCAGGCTCTCCATGCAAATTTACTTTGGCCGAAATTGTGACAAAAAAAAATTAAGATGCCAACTAAATTAGACAACATTTAAATGCTAAAATAAAGTTTTTTTTTTGTTTAGTTTCTACACGTTTCTATATACGCTACTATATGTTCTTTCAAGTGGCTTTTGTTGTACAAACGCTCTGGGAATAATAAATAAGTGAATGAACAGAACTGGACAAGGAGCGCATTTTAGTATGCTAGGCTCGAAGGAAACATGGAAAAATAAAAAGCACAAAAATATGCAAGCATAAACATTTCGTAGTTCATTTGCCGTAACCTAAAAAAAAAAAGGATATGCCTAAGTAAGTCATTTGGCTTGTCGAAACTCTGGTTAGCTTCTGCTGCTGCTGCTTCTTCTGCTGTTCTGTTGTCGATGAAGTGTGACGTTTATTAAACTCAATTTAAAAGAATGGCGGCTCATTTATTTTATTACTGCTGTCAGTTTTTCATGTCATGTCAAGAGCAAATGGTGGTAAAAAAAAAAAATAAAGTAAGTTGAGTGAGCATAAAAAAAAGGAAAGATATTTTTCCATGTCTCGAATTAGTAAGCCATGTAGTCGTTTTGTAGCCATCTGCATGTGTGTGTATATATGCGAAAGGATAACCATTTGTTATTGATATTGACAGTTGGAAATAAATGAGCAATTTTCTTGAGTGTGTATGTTTGTATGTGTGTATGTGTATTGAACTAAATATAGAGTTGCAAAGTAAATTGGTTTAGTATAACAAGCAGCAGCAGTCATTTCTTTCTTTTACACACTCACTTGCCATACTCGTATGCATATCATATTGTGTCCTTCGAGAAAATGAAACCAGTCTAATTTCGAAGGTCATGCGCGACTGATTGCTATTGCTTTGTAGGCTAATGCGAAACAAGGCAATCCACTTATATGTATATGTATATATATGTATGTATAGTATGCAACTATATAGTTGAATGTATGTATTTTTTTTTAGTAAACTTATACGTCAGCGGGCAGCGGTGTAAATTATATTCGGAAAGAAATGTTTACAAGTTATGCATTAGGCCTATTTTAATTTGTATAGTTTGTAAATAATTCTAGAAACGTAGTCTTTCAATTGAAGAGCAGCTATGCACTGGTAATTGATTTTCTTGTAAGCTTTTGTAAGGTTCGAACAGTTCGAATTTTGCTTCAACATGTATATCCACATCCACATAAACTATTTCTCCATCAATTTCAAACATTAAACGTTCATTTTCCGTTCAAAATTTTCCATTCTCATATTTACAGAACTGCTACATGCAATGCACACACACATACATATATGCTAACACTTTAGTTTGTACTCGTAGCGCGGCGCCCATGTCTGCTTTATACGCAGAAACACTTCCGCTGCAATCAGAGCAAATTTTTCACAGCATACACACAGGCGCTGAATTTTGAAAATCTGTTATTAATCAACTTCCAGTTGTCTGTGTGTGTCTGTGCTTGGGCAGCGCAAAACCTTTTAAAATATTAGCAAAGAACGATTCGTTTTATTTTTTTTGTTACTGTAAAAAATGGCAGAAAAACACAAACAAAGTAAAGCAGCGCATGTTATCAACATTTGCCGAAAACAAGAACAACACGAAAAACAGCAGCAAACGCATCAACAACAGCGAAAACAAATAAACATGTAAAGAAATGTATGCGGCGAGCAAAAAAATTTTGTGGTTAGTGCTGCAAAAAAAATGAGTTACTAGTTCCGTTTCCGTTTTATGTATTTACAGCACACATACATGCATATATATATAGACACAGGAACACAACCATTTTGGATTGCTTGCCGTTGCCGTTGCCGTTGACACGCTGAAGTATGCAACAAAATAAAATAATTTTTCTTCTTTTTGTTTTTTTGTTCTGTTCACTTTTCCTTCTTGCCTGCAACAAAAGCGCACAGAAAATGAAATATGATATATGGCAGAGCATATGTTGTGTAATATGTTGAAAATACGCGTACTTGTATATAACACTCTGCCCGAGTTTATTTACAATGTAACAAATAAATGTGTAAAAAGAAAAGACACAAATTTCGCGCGCCGCGCACAAAAAATGAGCGCATATTTTAAGGATTGCAACTCGTTGAGCATCTGCCTAAGGAGCGGAGCACCTCTTCACATTGTATGCGAAAGTGTTTCGAAAAGTTTTAAGCATTAACTACTTGAAGTGCTTAAAGTTGGCTCATTTCAACTAATTGTTATAAATATTTGCGATGCATAAAAGAAATTTTGCATCTTTTGAAATATATGAGAGAGAATAAGTTTTTGGAAGCGTCAGCGCGTTGAGTGCATTTTGTTTAAAATTTTATGCTGTCTATATGATACAATATTTATTAAAATTGTGCTTTTTTGTTGGGTGGAGTCCTAACTTAAAAGCAGCTTGAATAATAATTGAGTTGTCTGAATGAGGAACACTTATGATACGAAGTTAATCTCCAAAGTGCATAACTCTGTGAGATTATCGCAGAATAGGCTATCGAGTAGTGTGAGTCGCATTATATTGTGAGTCATACAAAGGCATAATGTTCAATTGAATGTCTAGCGCTTCTTCTTGATATTAACTTCTTTGATTAGGAAGTCTAAAGGATTGTTTGAAATGTAGTTTAAGAGAGAACTTTTGGAACTGGAGTATCCTCTAGTGCTGCAGTAATATTGTTGAGATGCTGCCACAGTGTCATAAAAAGAGTTTCTTCAACCGTAAGTCTGTGTTTTCTATAAATTCTTCTATTTTCTACATTAAGTACAAGTCGAAAAAGCAGAAAATGACATTAAGTGCTTTGGTCGATTCTTCGCATTTATCGGAGTAAAAACTTGGACGATTTGTTTTAAATTAGCTCTCTCCAGTTCGAATTCCATACTTCTATAGACTTAATGCTAGTGACTGTAAAGAGAATAATGCTCTGAGGACATTCTCTGGAGAACAAATGCATTAGAAAGCCATGATGCACTCTGCTCTTCAATATAATTATGATGCCAATTTATAGCGCGATCTGTCAGTGTGTTTACAGGAGCTTGTTAAGCCAGTTGACCTCCGCAGGGCTTGGAGATTTTTTACAAGAAAGATTTTGTGCGTCTTTCGGCTATCATTCAGATGATTGCTGGTTCATAAGTGTCTTGTACTCCTACACCCATGAATCATCATCATCTTATTCATTCCATGAAGGTAGGATCCGATTTGGCTCGACCCAGCATATTTGCAGTACATAATCTGCTTTCGATACCTTTTTTGAAGAAAATTCAGCTCTATGGGAACATGCATTGCTTCGCCAATTTTTTGTGCATAATCGTACACTCTGTCTCGTGTGACATCTCTAAGACATGACTTATATCTCTCAAGCTCATATGGTTACTTTTGGCAACGATTTCCTTTACTTTATCGACCTTATCGGCGGTCACGCTCGTTGAAGGCCATCCAGAACTAAGCATATCTTCGATGTTCTCCCGATCATCCTTGAACGCTTTAAATCACTCGAAAGTACGCGCTTTTGTTAGAGCTGATTCACCAAAAGGCTATTGCAACATTTTCATTGTATCTGCACACGAAACTTCATTCGTAACACAAAATTTAACAGAAATACGTTGATCAATATTTTCACTCATTATAAAAAATCGACTATTGAGCTCGACAGATTTAAATAGCTGCTGTAAACACACTGAATGTACTATAAATTGGGAGTGTTACCAACGTAGAACAAAAATGTATCTGACTAAATACTACCCGGAATATAGTAGTGCGGCTGGTATCGATACTTTCTTAGCAGAGTGTATGACTCATCCCAATTTTGCTGAGCATTATTCCCACTAGTATCTGTGAAGGCAGAAGAGTTATATATAAGTCTGTCACCATTTTATGACAGAGAAAAAAGTCTTCTTCGTAATACCAGGATTTAAGCATAATGTACGTTCGGATGGAGCATCATGCTCGATGATTACAGGAAACGAATCAGAGTTTGGTACCATTGTGTGCCCTTGAGAAAAATTCTTTTCATTTATTGGCTATTCATCTATCTATGTAAATACCTGCAGATATGTATACTTCTCTCGATGAATTGGTTAGTTGCGAAAGTTCTTCGTCATTTTTGCGATTCGTGCTTGGGATTGTAAAATAATTTAAACTCAATAAATTATTTTATATCGAATTTTAATTAAAAAAAAGAGCTCTGCACTTTTTGAATATTTTTATATCACTTCAAATTGAAATAGCGAACTATTAAATAAACCCTCGTATAAGCATGCGTGTGTTATTTGTTTTTTGTTTTTTTTTATTTGAATTTATTTGTTGTAATTTTTTTCAACGTAGCAAAAGAAAGTTTACGAGCGAACCATGTTACTGTAATGTTTTTCCTGACTGTGAGAGATGCATGTAGCACTTAAAGTCACTGTCTCACTCTTTGGCAGTTTTCATATCTCACTCTTACACACTACTTCTAATGCATAACATAAAATATTATGAAATGTATTACAAAAAAAAAAAAAAATTGAATCATACTTTTATGCGTTTGGCGGCTTTTTAAACAAGCGGAAATGATGACCAAAAAAAAAAAAAAAATAGTAGCGGAAATGATGCAACGTCATAAATGCTGCAGCATCTTCACATGTCCTGCTGCTGCCGAAATCCTTCGTCGCCACATGACTGCTGTCTATTTATGAATTATGAAAAAGTTTTCATTTGCTCGTTTACCCACAATCGCACTTGGTCGCGCATCCTGTCACATCCACACACGCCATTAGTTTTGCTATAGTTTGTATGATTTTCTTTTATTTTTTTTTTCATTTTTTTGACTCATGCTACTCAGTAATTGTTATCTTTTGCGGGCGACAAAGAAATATTGCTGCAGCTGCATGCAGTCGTGCCATGCTGTTTTTCATGTGTGTATGTCCCTAAACCCTTTGGATACATATCTCATTGCAAATTTTACGCCCAAACAAAGCGCATTAGAACGAGAGAGAGGCGAGTGCAACAAAAAGAAAAATAGCAAAGTTTATCATAGTTTTGATTTCTGCTGCTGTTGTTGCTGTTGTTGTTGTTGGCTGTGCTTTTTATTTTTTTAATTTGTGTCTCTCGCGTAAAATTGAAAAATACGCGATAAAACGCTTGACATCCTTCGTAATGCGGCAAAAATATATTGCAAAAGTTTAGTATTTTTTGTTATTTTTTTTTGTTATTTTGCTGCTTGTTGTTTTTGAGGTTACACAGCGTGAAATCAAAGCTATCAATATGGCTTTCTGTCGCTGTGTGAGTGTGTGTGTAGGGACTCCTCAGGGATGCGTACTCAAGTGTGTTTCGCTCGCACTGTGGGTTTGTTTAGAGTTTGACTTGCTGAAATAGCGCGCATATGTGACAATTCTATTTTTTTTATTTCACTAAAAACTATTGACGTAAAGTTGAATTTATTGTTTTTGAAGTTTTTTTTTTTGCTTGTTTGGTTATATCAACCAGATTTAATTTTTTTTCTCGCCAATATTTAATTTAATATTTATGTTCCTGCGGTTTTGCGTATTTAATTTGAAGCATTTTTTAATGTTAGCAGAAATATGCAAATATATGTCGCAGTTGTATTGCGCTACAATTTAGTAATAACTGTTACAAACTTTATATGAAAATTGTTATACTCTTAGCTAAAAACTGCTATCGAAAATATTTAAAATAATTTACGCTGCACTATTAACCTGACTGCAATAAATTTTGTTGCTCGTTGAGGTCAATTTCGCTGTATTAGGCGGCTTATAAAGCTTTTTATATCCTTTATTTATATATATATACGAGCAGACGGTGTACATGTGTCGCTATGCTGGCATGTGTCTGCCTGTGTGTGTCTGCTATACGCTATAAATTTGCAGCATTAGGCTTATCCCCACTAGTTCTTATGACTTTTTTTACTTGGTTTCTGTGTAGCACATTGGCAAATTTTCGTATTGATTTTATTTTATTGCGCAAGTGGTTTCTTACCTTTCAATACTAGGCTTTCGGTTTTTTTTTTTTTTTTGGCAATATCGTCGGCGTTGTCCTCCTCGTTGTGCATTAATTAATGGGTTAATAAAACGTAATTAAGCGACTTGTGTGTACAAATTATTACTTGCATGGCCATGAAATGAGAAATGTGTCTGTTTGGTATTTTTTGTTATGGGATGAATCCAGTGCCTAATTTGAGTTGAGCGCAGAGATTGGTCCTGGGAAATTTGTACTATTGGACTGTTATATGTTATATATATTGTTGGGCTAGCTAAGTCTCTACTAATTTTAATGGTGAATTAAATACGAAATTGATTGCTGCATAGTTCTATCACTTTTTGACAGCCGTGCAGGACTATCCGACTACGAGGATACTGCTGATGAAGTAGCCAGAGACAATACCTCAAAAAACTTTAAATTACATAAATGCGCTGCGCCAACAACATTAAAATTTTCAGCGTCGTATTATGATAAATTAAACATTCTGTCAACAACAGAGAGCTGCGCTGTTAATAACATCAAAATGGAATCGAAGCAGCAGCCTATGTCTGCAGTTGCTGTTGGTTTAAAAGAGGAAACGAAGTAAACCGAGCAGATATTCGATGCTTCCTTTCCATTCTGGAGCTATTAACAGCACTGTTGGTAACAGAATGTACATTTTATCATAGTTCCATGCTAAAAATTTTAATTAGGAAATAAATGTTAATTCTGCTCAACTGAATGAATTATATTTCGAAAACAGATTTCCACTACATTAAAAATAAGAATGCAACAGTCAGGACTTGACGACCTTAAAATACCCAGAAACTTTGATTATACAAGCTTAACAGTTCGGCTGAAAAATTGGTTCTTCACTCGAAGTGATATACTTCGAGTGAAGAACCTTTGGTTAGTTAGAAAAAATTGATTAAAATTCGCCTTTTAATTGGCGTTGAATTTCTATCCAGCGAGCATTTTCTTAAGGTCTGAGAACAGGAAATTGTCGCTGGGGGCCAGTTTTGGAGAATGAGTGCGGAAGCGAAATTCCTTTTTATCCATTTTTTAAACTAACAAAAGTTGCTTCATTCGAAGTGATATATCTTACAAACTAATAGTATGTCAAACTTATACACATGTCATTTGAAGATTAGGGCTAACTAAAAATCATATGGATATAATACTAGTAGGGTCACCTATGTGTCAGCCTACGAACTTTACTGCCGACCTAATATTAATGTCATATTTTTTTTTATTCAGTTACAACTTGAATTCGTAGATGTCGGTTACACAAATGAGTGGACTCTAAGTAAGACAATATACATAGCTTCATTATGGAAACGGAAACTATAGATCAAAAGGAATTGTGGTTAAATTTGTAAGATCAGGATAGCAGTTATATAAAATTCCTACAAAGGATTCTTTTTTATTTTTTATTAGACATTTTATTCATTAGACATTTTTTTTCAATCATTCATTGAACAAGCATCTCCAGAGTCTATATTCCAAGTTAAATTCGTTTCAAATGGAAATTGAAGATTTGTCTACCAAAAACTATGAACCATAACACATACACAATTATGTTTACCAGGGCTGCATAAATATTTCTACTTAGTATAAATAAATATTTTAAGCAGAGCTGCTTAAATATTTAACCATAAAATGCATAACTATTTTTACCAGGGCTGCAAAAATACTTTTACCAGGGCTGCATAAATAATTTTACCAGGGCTGCATACAACATTTTACCAGGGCTGCATAAATATTTTTACCAGGGCTGCATAAATATTTTTACCAGGGCTGCATAAATAATTTTACCAGGGCTGCATACAAACTTTTACCAGGGCTGCATAAATAATTTTACCAGGGATACATAAATATTTTTACCAGGGCTGCATAAATACTCTTACCAGGGCTGCATACAAACTTTTACCAGGGCTACATAAATATTTTAACCAGGGCTGCATAAATACTCTTACCAGGGCTGCATACAAACTTTTACCAGGGCTACATAAATATTTTTACCAGGGCTGCATAAATACTTTACCAGGGATACATATACGTATTACCAGGGCTGCATAAATATTTTTACCAGGGCTGCATAAATACTCTTACCAGGGCTGCATAAATATTTGTACCAGGGCTACATAAATACCTTACCAGGGCTGCAAAAATACTTTTTCCAGGGCTGCATAAATAATTTTACCAGGGCTGCATACAAACTTTTACCAGGGCTACATAAATATTTTTACCGGGGATACATATACGTATTGCCAGGGCTGCATAATTATTTTTACCAGGGCTGCATAAATACTCTTACCATGGCTGCATTAATACATTACCAGGGCTGCAAAATTTTGTTGTTACCAGAGCTGCATAATTTTTTTACCATGGCTGCATAAATTAAATTTAAATAAATTAAACCAGGGCTACATAAATTGTTTACCAGAGCTGCATGAATATTTTTACCAGGCCACTATTTACAATATCTCAGTTCCAAATCGAGTTCAAAAAAGGCAATTCTAATGAAATATAGCTGGTCTGTGGAAGTTCACCGCAGTTAGCTGTTTTCCTAGTTTCAGGATCATGATAATGCTGCTAGTATTATCATGATCCTGACTTCCAGATTTTAGTAAGATGTAAGATGCTCTTATACATGAGCACTAGGACCCGCAGAGCTTAATCTGGTAGAATCCGTAAGGTTTTGTTGTCGAGAAGGTCATCACCCGGGGCTATCTTAGGCTTCAACTTGGACAAAAGCTGCTTAACGTTTCAAGTGACTCCACAACCAGGTGGCAGTGACAGTGAGAAGTCAATACTAATAAAATATGACACGAGACTTCAGATTGGATCACATAAATAAGGTTTTCAGTCGTTGGGCAATATGTGCTTTGACTCAGAAACCATGGCTTCTATTATTATAAGATAATGAAAGAACTTAAAGCCAATACAATTAGCTCTTTTACTTCATTTAAATTAAACAATAATTTTGGACTTATTAATGAGATATTTCTCTAATCTCCTGGCTGCGTTGCTACGCCCCATTTTTGTCTTCCTTTTCTAAAGGTGTGGTATGTGGTATCGCCGAGAGTGAAATTTTGTAGGTTTGATTTTAGAATATTTGATTTATCATGGCATGCTACTTTGATTCAATAAAATTATATCTTCTGATCTTATTAACTTTTATACCAAATTCCATTTCTGAATGAAGATTACTTTTAATCTAAAAAATGTGGTTCAACTCAGAACCCTTGGCTTATATTTTTATAAGGTTAAGGAGAATATTAAAGTCCATACAATAAGTTCTATAACTCCATATAAATGAAAACACAATTTTGGACCCATTAAAGTGATATTCAAAGTACAGCTTCAAATCGGTGGTTGCTACTGTACCTAGTTTCTTGTAAACTTTCGTTTATTTTTAACGTTTTCTATTCCACCGCTTGTTAACATTTCTCTGACGCCCTTCACTTTATTTATTTTTTGGTTATAATATGTCGCCAATTAACAGCTTAACGAAAGTCACAACTTGGCTTAAAGCAACAAAACATTAAAATATGCAGCTTCCACCACTACTAATATGCAAATTGAAGCATCAACTTTCTAACTTTTCCCTTTCATTTTTACCTATTGTTGAGCAATTTAAAACAACTTGAATGGCATAACTAACGGCGAAATACTTTTAAAACTCAAATAGCCCATTAAGCGAGCATCTATAAAGCCGCAAAACTTCAAAAATGCCACGCCCTGCTGCGCCAACTCATTAGCGAGAAAAAAAAATAAGAAATAAAATAAAATAAAACTTGAAAGCCAACTTAATTTTCCACGGCGCAACACAAGTTGCTGGATTGTCATTTACCAAAAGTTGGCAGACTTGAGAAATTTACGCCTGATTGCCGCGAACTGCATTATTATCTCCGACTAAAGAGTCCAAAGAGTCTGAAAAGTAATTTGCACAAATCGTTTCATCTACAGCAGAAACTGTCCGAAAATTGAGATAAACATTTAACTGCAATTATTATCGCTGGCAGTCATCGGCGACGTAGAGCACAGCAAATGAGCTCGCGCGATAATAAAATAAAATTCATTACGCATACGCCATGTTGTGCAGTGTAATTTAAATTACCAAAAAAAAGAAAAAAAAGGAAAATAAGTTAAACTACTGCAGCAGAGCAGCGCAGCGCAGCGCACTAGTTTGGAAATTCATTTTAGAAAATCAGCATTGATTAATGATTGAAAGGGCGCCAATGTGAAGTATCGCACATACATAAATAGTTGAGGCGCCACCGCAAACAGGACTGACTGAATATTTACGAGCCTGTTGGCGCTTTTTAATTAAAAATCAAACGAACTAAGCGCGGTTTTTAATTAAAGCAAATTGCAGTAGTCGAGTGTTTTACTTGAATTTTTGCTGTGCTAATGCAAAATATCACAAATTACAATTAATTTATGACATTTTAGCATGATAATGCTTTTTAGCAGCAAGTCCTGTAGATTAGTCTATATATAGTATAGAGTTTATATCGCGTATTATAATAACCTCATCAGCAACATCAACATCAACACCAACAGCAGCAGTAGTTGGTGTGGCAGACAGCAAGTGCCACAAAATATTTAGTTACAATATATATATATATATATACAAAGTTACATGCTAAAGGACCTCAGCACTGTGCACGACTCTTAAGCGACAAAAATAAATTGCAATTCGTTAACTGAAAAAGCTGTTAATGTCATTTTCGCAAAATTGTTGCCATTTAACAAAATATTGTAGATTGAGTTTGCGTTTAGCATAGGGTTTTGCAAATGTTATTCTATTTATTTTTCGTGGACGACTGACTTCACACGTTTCAGCAGGGCATAAGCGCATCAGCAAAATGTCATCAACTGTTTCAATTTGTATTTATAATATATATGCATTCGAATTGCAGGCATTTAGTGAATACGTACTTCAGCATTTGTTTAATTGTAAAATGTCTGCTGTCTGCATTTGTTCAACATTTCCAACTTTAATTGAACTGCTCTGACATACATTTTAAACACTCATTAAATCCTGTGCTGTCCTGCGTTGTCCTGCGCTGTGCACAGACAATTGAACTTATTATTTTAGTTTTGGTTTTGGGGTTTTCTAAATATTTGAAATGATTTGTAAATGCATTTAATTGATTGGTAAATATTTGTGCATTTTGCTTAAATTTTGAGCATAATTTGTAAATTTATTTCGGTTTACGGAATTTTTTCACAAATATTTTATCCCTCGAAATATTTTGTCGTTTTGAATTGTATTTTGACATAAATAACCAAATTACAGACATATTCTATCTGCCTAATAGTAATGATATATTTTATTACTCTATCAGATAGTAATATATATTTAGAATATTATTAAATTGTTCATTTAATATTGCTGACATATATGTAGCTGTGATTCTATTGCATCTCAATAAACACTTTACTTTGAACAGTTGACACAAGTATTTTCAATAGCTTGTTAGGACGCATATATTTGACATTTATTTTTTTTTTTATTTAACGAAATATTTAAGCTTTTACAATGTCTGTGGGAATTTAAGCCAAGACCGGGAACCTTCTTCTCGTTCCAGTTCGAAGGCTGTAATACCTAGTCGCCTAGCTAGGGTCTTTGGATGAAATTCCAGCCTGTCATTGTTTTGCGAGGGTAGTCTTTAGGAGCCGTCGTATGGCGGCAGACTAAGGGTACCTTCTGTACCATACTCCTTTTGTTTTTCGTGCTGTCCCATTTTTGTTGTTGGCCCAGGTGACAGAAGCAAGCAGTACCCAAGTTACATGGAACTCACAACTAGTACCTCGGGTACGATCTTTTACCAGAGGCTTGTTCTGGGTTCACAGGCGTTTTAGGGTTGGAGTTGGTCTTGATACTTGGCCCTAAACTTCAAGTTCTTTTATAGACTGTTGGGGGTATAGCTGGTCGCTTGCGGTTATGCTTCGAGCATATACATGCCGTATGAAGTATGAATAAGCCTCACTCCGACCATTGAGGGAATTATGTCCCTTGTGCGTAATTTTAGACTGTTTCACTTGTCAGGATGATATGTGTAACATCAGCTTGCATTGCTATTCATACATCTATACTTGAAATTTTAAATGTGTCAGCAACCCGGAACTGTTTGGACATTCGTTTGCTTCAAATCAAATTATATAATATAAAGAAACTATTTGAAATTAAACTACAAAGCCGAACTATGCGCTACAGCGCGAGCAATAACAACAAGAAAAATTCACTTTTTTGCTGAAAAGCAAATGCCATAAATCAGTATCACTCCCCAATGATCAATAGGAATGTGAGCGGCAGCGATGAAAGATTGAAGACGCAGCTAGTTACAACACTTTTTCGTTTGCACACTTTTTTAATATAAGCAATTCTTTTTGTTTTGTTTTGCCACCAACACTGGCAAATTTATACGCAAAAGTATGCTTTATGACGTCAATCGTCGTCAAGTCATTGAAGTCAGCAAGCAAAGCACCTCAAGTCGAGCGTAACTTGAAACAGCAGTCAGAAACAGAACTCGACTTGGAACTTGAGCAATGTGGCACAAAAATCATCATCATCATCATCAGCAGCAGCATGCAGTATGCAGCATGCCGCCGCACAAATTCAATCGACAATGGCGACGAACTTATCGAAGATACCAACAGAAGTCAAGTCGTATCGTATCGTAACGACTGAAGGCAGGCAGCCAGCCAACCCTTGCAAGTCCTTGCTACCACTACTACTACTACTTGTACAAGTATGTCGGGTCAGGTCATGAACGGCATTCATGGAATGGCAAATATTACAAACAATGTGAAAAGTGAAGAAAAATTATGCTTTTATCGAAGAATTTATATTTATTTTCTTCGTTGGTCGGTCGGTCGGTCGAGTTAAGTCGCTTTTGCGGTTCGTCGCCGAAAAGGTCAACCAGCAAAGAGCCAATGGCGTATACGTAATACGTAAAATGCAAGCATGTACTAATATTGCGTATACGTACTGTCTATGTCGTCCTGCTTAAAGCTTTAATTCACTTACTGTGATTTACACAGCTAAGCAGCTTGACTTTAGCACAATTTCTTCAACGATTTTAGTTGCTTTTAGTTGTGGCATAGTTTTACATTTTTATTTTTTTCCCTTCAGTTTTTTTTTTTTTCTATTTTTTTGGGGTTTACTTTCGAGCGCATGAGAAGTGCAATAAAATTTTAGAAGGCCGCAAACATGACCGAAGGACCTCTTTCGTGCTGTGCTGCTTTTTGAGCACTGTTCGACGTCTGCCACAAAGTTGCTGCTGCTTCTGCTGCTGCTGCTGCTGCTCGACTATTAGTTGCAGCTGCCAAAAGTGATGAATGTGTGAAATGTAAACTTGTTACGTGCTAGAAAGAGATGAAAAAAAAATAAAACACGATACACCAAAAGAAAATTCCAAACGAAAAGCGTGAAAAACCAGCAAAAGAAAAACGGTTTGCTGTCGAAAATTGCATTTTTCGTTGATGGCGTTGCCTGAGGTGGCAGTGGCGTCAATGGCGGCAAAAGAAATCCAATTAAAGCTACAGCATAAAATGAAACAAAACGAAAAAATAAAAATAAAAAAAGAAAAACATGGAAAAATGTTTACTTCAGTAACACTGCAGATTTAATACACTATCGTCGAACTGTAGGTAGCCAGAAATCTAACCAAAAAGAATGTTTGTGAAATACGAAACTTACAAATTAGATTGGAAGGCTAAAAATCAGTATAGTTTGTTTAAAGTGAAGACCAATGATGAAGCATAGAACCAAAAACCGGTACTTATTTGTGGAATCATAGGATCATATAGTAGACGATCTGTAAAAAAAGATAGTATTTAAAGTCATTTGTAAGCTAAAAAAATTAAAAAGGTGTTCTCTTTGGCGCTCTTCACACAACTTCAAACTTGACTCCGTACTGCATCTTCTCATACTAGATTTCATGGGAAATCAACTACAAAATTATGCAGCTTTAGGTATACAAGAGGAGAGTTGCTGATGAACGGGGTTGGCTGACCACTCAATAATACTTAAGACCAAAGTTTTCATACTAGTAGTAACTAAGATACTGAACAGAGCAACAAATCTTTCAGTATACTACAATAGTATTTCGCTCAAGATGAGCTTAGCGTTTTAGTCCTTAGGGTGGCCCAAAAGTCATTAGTATTTTCACTGATGGCTCAAACTAAAAAATTATGGCGATGCAGGTAAGTACTCTGCATGACTTTATTTAGAAAAATGTTTACGGCTTCCAGATCACTGCAGTGACTTCGAGTACATTAAAAACTTTACTGATTATACCCCTTTCATACTATATATCCGAAGGGTATGTATGCAAAAATGATTTAATTTTTATATTTTTTTTTTTTTAATTTTAACTATCTGCTTCGCATTTATTTGGCTTTCATGTGGATTGCATTGCAATGTCTGTCGACATTTATATAAATTGAGGAAGGTAATTAATCTTCATATGCACATTCTTTGGCGCACATACAATTATATATATATAAACTGACTTATCAATATATGCAAAAGGATATGCCTTCATATATATATATATATTTATGCATTCATTTGCAGCGGCATTTCTTATGCAAAGACCGGATATATGATGCATGACTCCTGTCGCTGTCGTCATCATCATCCTCATCGTCGTCGTTGTTACTGCTGCTGCTCAGTCTTTAATATGTTTTCGCCTCATTAACTTTTTAATTAAGTATTAATTAAAGTTGCAAGTTAATTATGTCTAAAGCATATTTATCATTTTTCACTGCTTGGCAGCTTGCTTGCTTGCCGTCACTCAACATTGGCTGCGTCCTTTCTGTGGTTCGTAAAAGTTTAGCAGCAACTTTACTTGTAAAATGTCATTAGTCTTGCTCTTCCAACACTTAACCCACTCCTCGCTGCTGCTTATACGAGTACAAGTCTCTCTACTAGCCTGTTTTGAAATTTTTTTGGCATAAATTAGTTGTGGCAAATAATTTTGGTTAATGTTTTTTTACCACAGCCGGTTTTTGGCTGCCTTCACTTTGCTTTGCTTAGTCTTATTGATGAATGGCTTTTGCATGTTTTAATAAATGACAAAAAATTGTTTTAGTAGCTGTTCGAGCTGTTATAGCAAAATAGTTTTGGTTTTTGAAGTGTTAGGAAGATGGTTTTATTTTGTGCTTGAACATAAGATTTTGAAAGTAGATTCTGAAGTCAAACGAATCAGTCAAATTGTTTATATATATGGAAGCACCTTGTTATTAAAAGAAAAAAGAAAAATAAATAAATAAAATGTTGTTGGTTTACTTTTATAACAGGACAGCCATCAGACAGACTTGCCATAGTCCATTCCGAATCCATTATACATATTTACAGATTTAAATAATATTTAAGTAGATGTAAATTGTGAATAGAGTTCTAATACAGATTGAAGCAGCGAAGAATGATATACAAAGAGCGTTTGCCAATAAGGAAATAAAATAGTATTCCATATATTTAAATTATTTTCTCATGCTTTGCTATCAAAATATTTTGAAAATTTTAACGCCAATAGAATTCCTTCCATTTCAAAGCAAACCATTCATCATATGCATGACTCATCGGCAAAAACAGCTGACAGTCGGGGAGGAAAGATCTGGTGGATAAGCTACATGCGTTAGTGCCTCCCAGTTGAGTGCCTGCATGTAGTTTTCAATCAATCTAGACGTGTACCAGTCAAAATCCGATGAAGGATCGACTTTTTCGTCTGGTGAGCAAACGGCATCACTTTATCTGCCGATCGTTCAAATCATGGGAGATCCATTTTCCGATCCTTTAAAGCTTCGCATGGCACGTAGTCGTATTGAATTGGCTGGTTAAGTAGCACCCAATTGCTCGGCTAGTATTTTTTGCGATGGAGTATTGTCTACTTCCAAAAGTTGCCAACTCCTATGAAAACTGTTTTTGAATAATAATATTAAGTTACTGCCAAAAGTATGCAATAACTTTTTACAATCTTATCGTATTAAGTGCAGCAAAAGTATTTATGAATTATTTACAAACGTGTATGAGCAAAATAATTAATTTAATTAATTTTAAGTCAATAAAATTAATTTAAATTACAAGATATTTAATACATATACGTATATCTTAATTTTGCTATAGTAACTATCATTAAGTCTTTCTTGTACATGTTTAATAACACCTTTAAACTAACTTGATCTCTCTTTTCTTTTTTCTTTCAGAAACTGTAAGTACTTAAACAAAAATATGCTGAAGAAAAAAATAAATCTTACAACAAACAATTATAAACGCTATTTTCATACTTACATATATATACTTTAAATACTTGCTATTGTTATTTAAACAATAAGCTTACTTACTGTTGTATATAAACTGTTAACCTTTGAAGCGTAAAATTAATTTCAAAATCAAGTTAAGCTGTTAAAAATCGCCTGTTAAACCATAAAGCGTCTAGTATGCTGCGTGCAAGTGAGATAGCAAGTTAATAATTTGCTTTATGGTCAGAATGCACACAAAAGCAGCAGCTGACAGCTGATAGCGCACATCATAATGCAAAGACTGTTCAAGTAGTAAGTAAGAAAAGAAAAGAAAAAAAAAAAACAGAAAAATGGGGAAAAAATCAAGTTAAAATAACAAAAGCGTTGCATGAATGTTGTACAAAATAGAAGTAAAAACAGTCGTCTTAAGCTTAAGTAGAACAAAGTACCTAGAGCAAAGAATAACGAGGGAGCGAACACAACACAAGCTGAGATAATATTGTAATAATAAACAAAGGCAAAAGTACTTAAATCGCTTTTGCTGATTACAGAACAATCTAAGCACTTTATGTGGCATATATACACTAGTACAATAACAACAACAATAACCACAACAACAAATACACGAATATATATGTATATATATATATATATATATATATATATATAGTGTACTAGGAGTGCATCATGGGTAAATGTATTTACAGCAAATATGAATAAGAAATCTAACACAGCATGAGCGTAGCTAAGTTATAAAATACTAGAGATATAGTTGTGCAAAGTCTAATTCAAAATTTCATTAACTTAGTTGAAATTTGGAATATATTAATCTATGTGAGATGTAAGATAGATACATAGATAGATAGATAGGTACATGAGGTACATGAGGTATTGAAGACTCAAAGAGTAAAGCGAGTTTCAGATAAACGGATCAAGAGACATACAACCAGACAGTCAGATACATCTAAAACGACTCAAATTTTGGTGCAGCAAGCTATCAATATATCTGCAAGAGAAGAATTAGCTGCTTTAGACCTTCTAACCCATGCCTCAACAAGAGATATGCCAGTAATATGGCCATGGGGCTACCCTTTAAGTAAAAATTTTTTGTGTTGAACTATCAAAACAGACCTTGCATAGGTATAAGATGTATGCTTTAGTTATTATAATCGACATTGGCGCTGATGACGCTGATGATGATGATTATGTGGATGATTATGACGGAGACGTTGTGTTGGTGTAGCTAAAACCGCCATTGCTGTTGCTACTTACGCAAACATGCACACATACATACATGTGCACATATAAAGCGACAAATTATTATAGCCAAGCATGCATAGAAATACACACAAACACACACACAGCCACATATGCACATAAGCTGTTGCAGTAGAGAAAATAAGTGAGAGATAAAAATTGTAGCATACTTATGTGCGTTAGATGCGAGTTTGCAGCTAGCTACAAGTTTAAGCGTTGCAGTTTCATAAATAAGCGATAAAAAAAAAATTCTATATATGAACACACACACACACTCATACACACAGCTACATTAAGTTGTGCAGGACCATGACATAAAAGCGCGCACTAATGACTACACCGTATACGGACGAAGCTAAAATGAAGTTAAGTATCTCTTCTACACAGCCGTAGAAGACGAGATAGAACTTTTTCAATGCAACATGTTTTCAATGTAAAACTTTTCAACAACGCTTAAACGTTCATTACATAGATGACATTAATCTAATTGCATTTTGTAAGCCACAGCACCAAAGTAAGAGATAGCAAAATTCAAAAGCCAACTATTTATGAAGTACACAAGACGAAAAAACAGACAGAAACAAAAAATACCTAGGATAGATAGATGGATAGATGGAAAAGTAAAGTTTTGTATTTGAACTTTGTTTTGCTTTTATTTGCTATTTCATAGTTAATTGTGCTTTAATTGCAATGAAAAGAGCTGAGCTGAGAAATTAGCAGCAGCAGCTGAAAAAAAGTAGAAAATTATTCAAAAGCAAGCAGTCTAAAAAGTATAAACTTTATGCCTGCAAAATTTTGTTGAAAATTTCATTTCTATAGACAAAGCGTTGCAACTTTGAATTCAATTTCGTAAAATTGTTGCAAAATGCTCTCTTTTATGTGGTACTTTTTGTTGTTGTTGTTGTTGTTATTTTTCTTTTTGAGGCTGCATTGAAAACTGACTTGACTTGCTAATTCATAGAATTTCAAATTGAAAACTTTGGCAGCAGTTTAATGAGACGTCATTTTGTAGTTGATGCTTAGATATGTGAAAAGTTTGCTTATCTGTCAGAATTTATGTGCAGCAATTTGTTGGCTAAAATTTTGAATTTGAACTATTTAATTGCAGTGTTGAGGCTTATGAGTAGAAAATTAGAGTTTCGCTTATTTACCATAATAACTTAATTATTTAGTTGATCCTACAAGCGTTTTTCGGTCAGAAGAGCACTTAGGGAGGCGTGAAAACTGCTATGAATTTGCCAAGCATGTGGATATCATACTATAGCTAGTCACTTCATCAATGTGCTCAGTCGTTCTCGATTTGGTTTTCCATCAAGTAAGCTGTAAACATGTAAACTATATGAAGTACATGTGAAAAGGAGCTCTGTTGTCCATCTGAATATTCTTCAGCGTATCACGCTTCTGATAGGTCTATATAAATCCACTTTTTTCACTGCCCTCATTTTCCTTTTGGTTTCTGCAGAAGTCTTGTCAAAGTATTGATAACGTGGCTTCAAATATTTAAAAAAAAAAGTTTAGCACGATCTCGGCCCAGCTTCCATCAGCATTTCTAATTTTCTACTTTGAGACTAATAGAGACCAGATAGACTAGTTTCTGCTCGCACCAGAAGTGACTTTTTGTAAATATTTGTCAGTTTCCTATTGTTTATGCTTCACCAACAGCTGTTTGATCCTATTAGACACCCTACTCTGTACAGTATAGAGTCGCGAGTACGGATGTATTGGATCCTCTACTTCCTTTTAATCAGTAATAGAGTATCTATAGTCACTGGAGTGAAGGAGTAGGAGGTAGTAGTACTGAAAGCTGCAAAGTGCACTTTGTTGAGAAAAAGTGTGACCTGCAGAAACTGAATATTGAAATTTAACGATTCTTCTAAATCTCGGCGAAATAGAGGTGTATTTGCTCGGTGTGATGCTGCAGTTGTATCTTTGGAAGTGTGGGATACTGTGTAGCGCTACGAATAAGTGTAGGTGGTCAGAGAGAGAGAAAAGCAAACATTTGTACACTTGTCGCCAATTTGTTTAATGTTCCATCTTTTCGCTCAAGCTTCAAAATTTACGTCCTAAACACACGTATTTTGCATTAAGCACTGTTTCATCTTTTAGACCATTCCTCTAGGGCGTGGAGATACTCCTGTATACCGTTCGCCCCTTCTTTCTTGCATTCGGATCTGACACAGATATCATCTGCGTAGGTATAGAAAGGTCACCTATATAGCAGTTGTAATGAAAGGTGCCTGAGTATAACTTAAAGCGAAATTGCCTTCCGTCTAGGTAGGAGCGCAGTGGGACGAACTATGGCTCTGGTAGTACCCATTGGATTTTTGCCAATAACCCAATGTGCCACACTTGGTCGAATGCTTGCTGCACATCAATGAGTACTGCATTGTAATCATATGCTTAAAGGATCTTGTTTACCACTCTGTGGAGCTGCTCTATTTTAAAATAACTACTAATGGTGTTTATTAATTGTCTCTCCATAAATGGAATTGTAATAGCCGCAGCGTCGACTCTAATAAATATTGGTAGATAATAGGTACTCAAATATGGTCGGTATGAAGTCCAGAAGCCATATTAGCCATATTAGCTCTAAAGCTCTGTGGCGCAATAGAGGCTATGTTGTGATTTTTGCGTCACCCGATTTGCCTGCATTCGATGCAATTACGTTGACCCCAGATGATGCTAGCATATGATTGTCTATCGAATGCATTAGTCGCCGTTCGTTGATTAGTGATGTTATATTGAAGTCCTGAGTGATCAAGCTATTTTAGAACCAAAAGTTGTAACGTTGTGTAATGTATCTACTTATTATTTTGTATAATGATAATGGTGTAGTGTCTTCACTTCAAAACTGCCAGAATTTCTCTCTCATTTATTTACTCTAGTTGTATGAAAGCCAGAAGTACAACTTTTGTTTCGCTTATAACAATTTGAATGCAATTTTCTTTACACAAATTTTTTGACTTTCACTTTAAGCTTTTGTGACTATATGTCACAGAAAAAATTCATCTATAATTTTTTATTAAAATTTGCAACAAACTATATGTTCTTCAGTGCTTCGCTTTATTTGTAAATATTTAAACTATGAGTGCAAAAGTTTAAGTAGTTAACAAATATTTGAAAAAAAAGAAGAAATTTTTGACTACTTAAATAACTCAAAAACTTTTGCAAACAATTTTTTATTTTATTTAATTTCTAAAAAAGATACAAAAACAGAAAATGAAAAACTATTTTTAATGAAAGTCAAGCAGAAATATAAAACCGAAAAAAAAGAAAAAAAAAAAATTCAAATTGGTAACGTTAAGCATGCTTGAGGCATAGACGCCATGGAATTGGTGGTAAGGAGGTCGCCTATTTGCAGAAAAGTAAAAGTTTTCAAAAGTGAGTGAATAGCTTTTCATATTTTTCTCTATTTACAAACAGAGTGCGTTTGTATATTTGTGTGTGTGTGTATGTGGGTATCTGTGTGTAAATAACAAAAAAGTTTGTAGTGCATCGACTTTATTTGAATTTTTTTTCATTTTTTTGGCAACTGAATTTGTTGCTTAAAGTTAGTCACTATTTTTCGGGGAGGGTTATTAATAAAAAAAAGTTAGTTTTATTTATGATTTTTTTTTGAACAAAAATTGGGGTGTAATAGGCCTTTGAACTGAGAACTGTGGAAATTTGCATTTGCTGTTGTAGCGGCATATGTTGACTGGTTGAAATTTAAACTAAAATGGAGAATAAATAGTGGAGTCGAGGATTTGCCTTTGTAGGAAGTATGAGTTGTTAGCTTCAAATTGCAGAAGCTATCAAGAAGATGAACACGTTTTAGATGACTCTTGAATAGCCTTTGCCAACTGCTTGAAAATGTATATAATAGGGTTTTTTTTTTTTTAAATTTCAACTAATTATTTTACGCAATTCTACCACTTATCAAATTAAAAGGCACAACATGCTGCATACTTAACCTTTTAAGCACACTGACGCATGCTGCATGTAACATATTTGTATAAATTAGCCACAAAAATTGCATTCGTTCTTACACACACACAGTGAAGCAGCGGCAAGGATAACAAGAAAGCGCTGCATACATAGTCTATAGTGCGAGGAAGACAACATGCTTATTACTTTTGTCATTTCATGCTTTACATTTCATTTTAATACAAATTGTATTTGCATATAATGTAATGAGCGAATGAAACTCGCTGTCTGGCATCGCCTTCATTTCCAGTGCTGCCAACTTGGCGTCTTTCGCAAGCTTGGTAAATTGTATTTGTTGCGCACGTCGAACAACAACAACAACTACAAAACGACTGTGTGGTAAGGTTTACTCAATGTTCGTGTAGTCCTGCTGCTGCTGCTGCTTAATGCTTTGCTTGTATGCTTGGCTTTTGCATACATTTGAACTGGGTACTTTTGTATACCAGCACACGATCTCAAATCTCTCTCTCTCTCTCTCTCTCACTCACTCACTCACATGTGTGCTTTGTGTGTTTTTGTCTGTCTGCATGTCCTTATATGTATCTATACGCCTGTATAGCGCTGTGTACGTGTTGCTCTACAGCCACTTATGCACAATTACATACATTTTTAAGTGCTGCACGCGCGTGTATATGTGTGTGTGTACTTATTAACATATACACTTGTACTTTTACGTGTGAACATTATAGCATCTTCTGCTTAAGATCTGTGCGCATAATGCCTACCCCGCCGCTGCTGCCATTGCCATAAATGTATGCCCAAAACGTTCAGCGCGGCAGCAGCGCTTCTTGCATTTATTAAAGTTTTATCTCATTATGAATTTTTCTGTCGTAAATTGCAAATTTCGCATAAAAGCGCCAGTCGGCTGCCTGCTGCCTGCTCTACTCGTAGTCAGACAAAGGCAAATCATAATTTCTCCACGCCTTCAAAACCACAACTCGTCACTTTAATGCGCTTGTCTCATGCATATTTAAATAAGAATTGCTCGTCTTGTTGGCGTTTTAGTTAAATTTGAAGTTTTTTCTTTCTTTTTTGTTTTAATAGTTTCTTTTTTTATACAAAAATTTTGCTTCGACTTTGTCGCCGCAAGTTTAAGCAGTCTTGTTCAAAAGTTGTCGACACTTAATGGCTTTTCTGTCAATAATTTTCACACTAGTAAAGTTTTTACAGGGTGTCTAAGGAAAGTTTGGAAAAAGAATTTCATATTTTTTTTAAAGATGTCACAGAAGCACATCAAAATTCTTTAGAATATAAAACTTGCGCGAAGACATACTTCTGCCAGCGAGTTTTCCATATTACGAAGTCTTGCTATTAATCGGATTGCTGGCCGCATCAATGGTATTTATGGTGCATGATGCCGTTCTTTGATGGCTGTATTCATTTTGAAATATTATATAAAACAATTCACGGTACCCATGTTGGTAGTCTACATTTCTTGGTCAGGGTATGATCAGCCGGAGAAAGGCTTGTCCAAAAAGTTTTCTTTAAAGCATTGCAAACAATAAAAATAGCTTCACCCTTTCATTATAATTGCCAAACTCGACAAATTATTGTAATAGTGTTTTCGAAATTTATTAACAGCCATCTTCGTCTATTAGGTGTAGTGCCAACTCCAATAATAGTTCTTCTTAATCTTCTTATTGGACGCCTATGTAGCAAACTCCTTGCTACAATAATGAAGGCAGAAGACTAATTGACCGGTATGACACAGGGTCATCATTCGCCTTACCTTGCTTGTGAAACACATGAGTTGCTGCTTTCTTTCACTGGAACGAGAAAAATTGGGCCCACAGAATCGCGTTTAAATTCATAAGATACTGACTGACATGGGTATTTATATGGACTTGATCCCAACTTGGGACTTCAAATCTGAAAAATGTTTATACAACTGAATTCTGCGCAGAAATCGTGTATGACATTTTGTGTGCCACGTCCCAGAAGCTTACCTTACTTATACTTGTACCTTAAGTAGACAATCTTCAGGCTTATACTATATATTAGCTTAGGAACACCGAGCTGTTCAAATTACATCCTTTGCCATTATCCAAAGTTAAATGTTACATAAAGCCTAAATGAAATGAAAGCGCAAAGTCAGGCGTCTCAGAAATAAAAAAAAAATACTACTAAATAATACCCAAAATTAATTCAATTTAAAAATTAGCTTCAGTGATGAGTGTAATTTTCTCCTATATATAGTGCTTGTTGTTGTTGTAGTTTTTTGTACGTTCGCCATTTGGACGACAGGATGCGCTGCTACTTTGCACTTGCTACACTCATTCCTTTCTATTATATTTTTTTTCTTTCGCCTTGAACATATTTGGCACAATTATTTACATCGTTAAGACATCCAATTGCAGCCGTAAGGCAAAAGCATCCTTAGGCGACGACAAATGCGCACAAGTTTTCAAGTGAATTAAATGCAATAAAAGCAAAGTGTTTGCTATAAAATTAATTGCCACTAAAACGCACATTCATTTATAAGGAAAAAAACAGAATAGTAGAGAAAAAAGCAAAAGGCTGTCATTGCTAGTTGCTGGCAAACAATTGCAGCAGAGTTGTACAAGGACTTGCTTCCTTCCTTCCTTCCTTCCTTCTTCCGTGCTTGCCACTTTTCTTATTAGATTTAACGCAATTTAGCACTTAAGTAAATCTGTCGCGATGCTTTGTTGCAGTATATTTCAATTGCATACCTGCTGCATTGAGAAGCAGCATTCATGAATGATCCATTGAATTAATTAGAATGATTACGCGCTCTGCTACACACACACACACACACACATACATTCGCATAGATATATTGAATCCCTGCCTGTCTCGCTGTTGCATTTTAACTGACGCCACAAACTATTGCAAAAGCGTGTCTAATTAAAAGCGCTAATGAAAAATAAATAAGTGCAGCGCTTTGCCTTTGATTAGTTGATATTGAGAGAATGAGTTGGCAAATGAATGAAAATGAGATGGCAAAAAGGATCAAAATTAATTTGCGCTAATAAGCAGCTTTCGATTGCAATTTATGCTTTTAATTAAAGTATTCTAAAAGCAATTGCATTAAATAGTTGCTGTTCTATAGTATGAGTGGCATTGAATAGTTAAAATAAATCAACAACTCATTACAAATGCTTATTAAAATACATGAATTAGCGCAAAGCAAATCTGATTAGAATCGAACCAAACTGAAAATGAATTAATGTATGCACGACAAATACTCCTTGCAGCAGTAGTAGTAGTAGTAGTAGTAGTTGTTTAGTTGTTGCTAACAGCAAAAGATGCCATCTTTGTTGTTTCTATTGGCTTTGCTAGCGAAAGGATTAAACTTGTACCGAGGTGCCGCAAACGACACCATTCAGTGTGAAGCTTAGCTGCGCATGGCATGACAAAAACAACCAAAGAACCTCTTACATGGTTTATATGTGTCTGTATGTGTGTACGTGGCATATGTGCACATGCAGATAGGTGCACTTAGCGCAGTAATTCAGCAGCACTTTGTGTTAAAGCAACTTCACAGTATAAATTGAACATGAGTTACACTGCGAGAAAAGCGAAAGAATTGATTGACATTTATTGTGAGTGACAGTCATGAACTGGATGAACTAAAAAAAAATAATGCATCTGGTTCAGATTACAGATATCGTAGTGGAATGTAGTGCTTAACTTAAGTTCATAGATATTTCTAATTTAATTCGAACTAGCAAGAGTTGTCTAGCCAACTTTGTATAAGCCAAAGTTTTGTGCTTCTATCTACAGACTGGAACAGCGTATATCAGGTTTGAATGTGGTATTACAATATGTTAAACTGTATTGAAGATATTTCAGCTTGAAAATTACATCGCATAGCTTCATCTTGTAAACTATTCGTTGCAGTGATTCCTCTTGCTGCTCGAGTCAATAAAGTTTCTATCTCAGAGGTAAGTTTCTCAGATCGATTCGTAGTTTAATTCATAGTGGTGAAAGGTATATGCTACTCCTTCATTGCACTTTATGTTCCACCTTGATGCTGACTAGGGCTCTTAGACCAAGAATTTAAAATAAATTCACAGTACATCATCTAGCAGCATTAGTTCAAAGAACTTTGTAGCTATACAATGTGTTTGTTTGTGGAGATTAATTTGTCATAACTTCCTACTTAAGTCAATAATTGCTTCAATGAGTCAATGATTGCTCCAGAAGTATAGCACATCTTTTCATACAGATCATCTTCAAAATGACTCAATATCAGGCAGCATTTGGTCTGTTTTGAAGAAGTATAGCCAGAAGATGCCACATGCTCATAAACCGCAACAAAAAGTCATTTTTTCGGGATGAGTCCATAATTCACTGATCACCATTAGACTTCTCTTGATATATATTGCAGCGAATATGCTCAGCTTTTCGTTTAACGGTACACTTTTTTGGTGTTGCCACCCTCAAACAATTTGTACTTAAAAAACTCTTCATACTTATCATGTCACTGCATTATATGTCGATCATAGAAATGTCTAAATATTAGCTGCACATACACGAAGTTGCAATGTCTTGCGCCTGAAAATATTCTTCTCTGGTTTGGTTCCTGATTAACAATACAATTGACCTATGGACCAAATAGCGTTTGATTATATACACTGTTAAGCTGATATGTTTTGGCTTTTAAAATATTTTACCCAAGAAAAGAGTATTGGGGTGTAACATTTTAAGCAAATTTTTATTTCGCGATCGGAAAGTCCCTCTGGGTCAAAATTTATCAAAAACAAAGCGACCAAATATTTAGTAAGTTTCTTAGTAGATATTATTATATATGTTCTCAGGCTATGTTCTCAGGCTATACATAAGAACCAAATTATTCTTAGAATAAAATATTCGGATATAATTTTTTGAATATTATTTTTAGAATATAATAGTTCGAATATAATTTTTCAAATAAAATATATCTAATATAATTTCTTGAATATACTTTTTCGTATACAATTCTTCGAATATAATCTTTCAAATATAATTTTTCGAGTATGGTTTTTTGAATATTATATTTCGAACATGAATATTCTTTTTCGAATATCATTGTTCGAATGTAATTTACCAGTTTCGACCAGTCGATCATATACTGAAAACAAGTAGAAAAACTCCAAAGTACTGGTGCACTCTGTAAAGAATGTAAATTAAGAATGGAATATAAGGCCACATTTCAATTTGATATATTTTAATTAATTCTTAACTACAAAAGTTATAGGAAACTAGTCGAATTCAATTATTTGTTTTCGACCAGTTGAGTCCTTTTTATACTCAGTTCAGCTGAAAGTGCAAAAATAACTGCTGACTAAAAGCAATTTCATTTGATTTTATATTTTTGGCCAGCTAAGAGTATTCGACCAGTTATCATTATTAATTATTACTGGTCTTACGGAACCAGTGACCTAAAAAGTTTTTCTGTTTGTCCTATTTTGTTAGATAAACTGATCTTATCCTATATGCTGAATAAATCTAAAATTTTCTTTGGATAATTGACGAAGTGGTTTAAAGTTCAAAGCCTGCTTCATATTCTGCAATGATGTAAATATGATCTAAACAGTTTAATCCAAATCTGGTTCTACAATTTATTATTCATTTGAAATAGTTATTTATTTTTCGAATCTGTACAACTTAACTGGTCGAAACTAATTGAATTATTTCGACCAATAAGTGTTGATAAGATGTCAGATACAATTGATATGAAGTTAAGGGAAATACAGCTTCAGTACCCGTATTCGATGTGGTCTCATTTTTATAAGGATGCTAACAATTACTCAATCTTTCTTTCTTACTCTCTTAAACCAGTGCGATTGAGTGCAATCTATCTTTCCAGCTTCTCTAAAAAATATTCTTTTGATAAAATCTAAATTTAATAAAATTTATATTGCCTAAGCCACATTTTCACGGTGTATTTTCCAATTATACGAATATAAAAAATGATATCGTAATATGTGTATGTATGTCTGTATATATTTGTATTAGAACGACGCCTGTGCCAATTGTTAAGGACAACGTATCTGATTGAAGTTGCCAGCAGTTACTACTACGAGTACCTGCACTGCTGACATGACAAACGACAACTCAAACGAGTCTACTAGCTGCAATCGACTGACGATGGCAACTGCCAACGGATAGATATCTACGTTTAGAAAGCTTTGACAGTGGACGTTGGCAGTAGGAAAAATATATATATATATATATAGTAAAGAAAGAAAGAAAAAAATGGTTAGAATAAAGAAAATGGCGAACAAAAAAGATTCGAGCGTAACGGAAATGTCATTTAGTATTCCGATGCACATTGATGATAGACATCTCGGACTATTTCCTTTGCTATTTTCATGGCTGCTATGGCGTTTCACTTAACTTCCGGTGTGTACATGTATGTGTGTCTGCATAGACTAATGGCATTAGAAATGCAATAGCAGCAACAGCAGCGTTTAACCCTTTACATGCTGCCGTAGTATAGCAACTTCAAAAGCAGATTTAAATGTTTAATACCCAAATGCTAAATTGCACTGCACAAGTTTATTTGCCTGGCTTTCTTTCGGGCTTAATTTGCTACTTGTTTCATGCTTATTTTCTTTTTTTCTTTTTTTTTTCTTCTATTTTTCTATTAACTGCTTTCGTGCAGAAAAATTTCGAGCGAGCAGCTTACATCCGCACGGAAATCATTTAGTACCAAAGGCGTTCATGTCTATGTAAGACTTTGTTGAAAGCGGCATTCGTTTAGTTTTTCTATGGCTTCCGTTTGCAAGCAACTCAATTTGATTTAGTTGTACAAAACTAATCGATTTTGTATTTAATTAATATGCATTTTAAATATTTAAATAAATTTTCAATGCAATGTTTTATTGTTGAGACTCGCACAAATATGCAAATAATTCAAATTAATAGCAGCTTATTGCCATAACTATTTCACGCTCACTCCCGCGCCTGCATTGCTGCTATTTGTAACTCATTCTAACGCTTAACAATTGCACTGCAACCGAGCAGTTCGAGGCCACATGCTGCGCGCAATAAATGCCTTTTGTACTTTGCACTTCGTTCTTTTACCCTTCGATTATCCTGCTGTGCTCTTGCTCGGATTTAATTTCTTTTCCGGTTCTCATTTTTTTAACTCGCTCGCTCGTTCGCTCGTTCGCTCGCTGTTCCTGACACAATAAATGCAAGTGTTTGGCAAATATTTAAACGTTGCTATTCTAGTTTTACATATATATATAGTATATATTTTTATACCAAAGTTGTTGGCTAAATGAGTTCGAATGGAAAAAAGAAGAAGAAAAATATTACAGCTGCGCTTTGCCAGCTCGGCATTTTATTCATAGCCAAAAAAGGCTGTTTTGGAATTTTGTCAAAAGTTTTACGCGCCCACTTTTTTTTCTGTTTTTGTTTGCCATTTTTTCTGCGTGATTTATTTGCTGAGCTTAGGTAATTATTTTAATGAAAGCGGAAGTGCATCTAGTGCAAGGCGTAGGTGCTGAAAATTTATTTGTTTTTTTATATTTTAATTTATTTTGTTTTGTTTTATTTGGTGCTTTGATAAAAAAAACGAAAACAACATATTTTATTTTGCTGCAGTTCCTATAATAGACGTTTCTATCCAACAACAACAATCTGTTGAAGGTTGGTTTGTATGTCTATTTGGATGCCACATAAATACAATTGCCTTGAATAGTTCTTTGAGCAATGATCTATTAGTAATATGCTTGATAGATAATATTATAAAATTTTTTTGAATTTGAGTTGTTTTTAGCGGTCTATGCTAGTTGGCAATTTTTGGATGGAGAACAATTGTTTGTTGTTCGCAAAAACAATCCTAATTCGTTGTAGGTTGGTTTGCAAGACCTTTGGCTGTATGCTAGCAAGGTTTATTGATCATCCATAAATAAATTTGTATTTTTGTATGTATTCACAACCATTGATAAAATATAGGTCCTCGATGATAGTCAAAACAATGAAATGAATAGGAAGAGTCGGGTCTAAAGAATGCGTTGATAGTTCTATCACCAAGCAATGTTACGAGAGTAGTTTTTTGGAATGCATGAAGTATAATTTTTATTGAATACCTTCATAAAGAAATATCATTCCATCGTAAGTTTTATTCCAACTTATTGCAGTGTTTTAAATGCAAATAAGAAAATTTTGTTCCAATTTTGTTTTCATCAAGGATAGTCCCAAGATATGACGCCTTGTTTGCTTGACTAAGTCCACAGCCATTTAGTGCTAGAGCTGCGGGATGTCCTATTTTTGGTTGGAAATATACGTTCATCTACTTAGTCGGATTCAGTTTTACGTATTCAGTCACATTCAGTTAGCGTATTCAGGAATATTTAGGTTGCAAATGCTGGCGAACGTGAATCATGATACATAAGTCATCTGCATTGGCAATCATCATTGTTGCTCGGGCTTTTAGATGAAGATCTTTTGCATCCGTAATTAGCATGTCGGCAGCAAAGTGTGCTTAAAGTAAGAGGGCGAATGCGCTATCATGAGAGAACTGGAGACAGTTTTACTTTAACCTTGAAAGTGCGACGCACTTAGTAGGATTAGATCAAGGTAAAGTATGGCGATTGCAGAAAATTTTAAACTTAAGCAGTTCTATCTTCGGGGTGCTATACCCGATCGAAAGTATGAGCGACGTTCACAAACACAGCGTTGCAGTAAATTTTCTGCTCAAAACCCTCCACAACGTAATTAACGAACAGAGTGAAAACCAATCCAGTATGGGGTTCCAGTACTCAGTGTTGCATACTATTAGTTTTACTTTTTCTCATACTTTCAATAGCGAGACTGATGGGCCGGATGGTTTTTGTATCATGCGCAATTTGGCCAGGTTTCTGAACCATCATAACAATTGCTTGTTTCCACATCCTCAACAGCTGAAGCGCGCTCTCCAGCAAAGACTTAAGAACACGATTGTATACGTTTTCTTGAACGGTGGCTTGCCCAGAGTTTTATGACGGCTGCGATACATCTGCAGTGTTGGCTTTAAGATGGCAAAGTTGCTAGTAGTAGTATGCTGAATAAATTATTGTATAACGATGGTTAGGTAGTAGCCCCGTTTTGAAGGGAGTGTAGATTGTTCATTGAATCTGAAGAAGGAATAGAATAATTTGATGGTTTCGTTTCGTATAGTCTCCAACTTCTCGATTATTATTTGAACTGTCGGACGGACGAACAGAGAAACATACCTATATCGAATGGCATTTTGATGCTGATAAAGAATATATAGAAGATGGCAACGTAGATGCTTGAAAGCCTCCTAATTCAAATTAATCAGACAGTTTCGGCTGTATTCTTTGTAAGGTAGGCTAATTGTTTTGACCATACATCTCGACTAAATGCTCGGATTTGGTGGCAATAAGCCTGGACATACTGCTTCAGCATTTGGTTTTACCTTATTGCATGTTGCGATTCTGCAGCGTAAGTGGAGCAGGTAGTTTTGCTTGAAACTGCTTTGCAAATGATAGAAAGGCCTTTTTTTTCAGTGGTTTTTAATGGTGGTAGATGTAAACTTGGTGTACATGCTGCTTATGCTATGCATGTCAGTTCGTTGCACTGTTTACTTTTGATACAATTCCACTTTGACTTGGCGTCCAGATCAGAATGTCCTTTTTTGTTATTAGTACATATATTTGGCATCGCAGTTTGAGCTTCATCAACCAATAGCGTTGCTAACGGCATGGCTATCAATTTTTACTGAGACTCAATTGTTATTAAGACCTTCCTCAAGTGGATTTTATGCTGCTTCCATAATGGCAAATGAAGGGACCATTTCACATCCATGCTCTTTCAGAATACACTGATTACTCGTCATATATTACACTGGTGAATACTGAAAAATTTTCCTAGAATGCTCTAGGTAATATTCGAGGCACTGATTATGCGAAAAATAATAGTTTTGTCATAAGAGATCTAGTTTTATTTTTATTAAAATTACAATTTTCTTTAAAAATAAACATTTTTCTTCCAATTATTTCTTTATACAATTATGAAACGCTTTGGAATATTAATTTGTATGATTTTCGTGATTGAGTGGCGTCAGTTAGTTCCTTTTGCAAGCTCCAACAATAGTTAGCCATCATATGGCCGTTCCACTTTTCCAATGGTGGGTTCTTCTGTCATTGGTTAGACTTTTTGAGACCAATAAAGTTGTTTGTCTTGGTTATACCACTGACACATAAAACATGTTTATATTGCGTATCCGCCCTGTTGCCAAAGAAGAAAATTTATCATTTTGAAGTACATATACACAAATTATCCTTTTGTCATTGCAATACTTCGATTTTTACAACACTATTTATGAACGAGCAATTGGTATAGCACTGAGCTTCTCGCCGTTTTGTAGTAAAACACATTTTATGCTTCTCTTAGAACTATCTTAAGACGTCAAAGATTTGGTTGGAATTCTTCGCAAACCATCTTCTGCAGAAGAACTTCGATATTGTTACAAAAAAACTAAGTAATTTAAGGTGTAGGTCCAAGTTATTGCTTCTTTTTAAATGAGATGTCAATATTTCTCAAGCTTCCTTTGATATATAAGAATCACTGGCCAAATCGGTTTTGATTAATCTGTTGAGGTTCAGGCAGTTAACAATCAAAATCAGAATTCTTTTTCGTTTTCGATTTTTATTAAATCTAGTAATTCGGTGAATTTTGATATTGATGGTGTAGCTCGTATTTTGTACATAAAAGTGGTGAATAAGAAGAATTAAAACCGTTGCATTCATTTCTATACTACGAAGGTACTAGCCTCTGCTCACTGTATGTGCCACTCTCATCGTTTCATATTTAACGTTTCAGTTTTATTGCATCACAAGTCGCTAAAAAAAGTTTAACTTCTAAAAAGCTATGTACTATATGAATTATGTCATCTTATAAGAATGTATGTACTCGTTCCTTAAGTTCCTTAAGTTCTGCTGTCTATATATATACATATATATCTTATATATATATATAGTTCTAGCTCTTAGCTTTTCAATGCAACCAAATAAAACTAAACACTGCGTATATAAGCAACTTCTCTTCGAATTCTTATTTTAAAGTCAATACAGCTACTAAAGTATATACTTGAAAATTAATAAAGCAATAACAATAAGCTTAAATTGTCTGCGGATTTGTTAAGGACAGCTGCAACAATAGCAAAAACAACAATAATAATAAAAAAAAAAAAAAACAAAATAAAAAAAAAATAGTCAAATGAAATACCAACAACACGCAAGTGTCGACCATGAAAAGTGTAAAATGTAAAATTAAACACGCAGCTTTTGGTTGAATGGTAAGTTGACTGCGTGAAAAGTGGCCAAAGGGCTTTGTATGGCGGCAGCGGCGGCGTCATGTCAAATGCCACAGGAGCGGCAGCGGCAGCAGGAATAACAACAACAACTCATTTATTGTTGTGTTGGTTGCGGATAAAATAGTAAAAAAAAACAAATGAGCACAGCGGTAAAAAAAAATAGTTGTGAAAAATATGTTAACCGCAGCGGTAGGTCAGGCATGCAAGCGAGCACTAATGAAAGGACGAGCGGACAGTGAGTTAGAAAGAGAGGCAGACAGTATAAAATAAAGTGAGCAAGACAGTGCGGCAGACAGACAGACATGCATGATTTAAATGCTTGGCATGTTGACAAATGTGTGAGAGAGTGCTTTCCAGCAGGCAGGCGTCAAATGCGCGACCAAGCTGCTGGTGCTCCTGTTTGACCTAAGCAAAAAAAAAAAAAAACAGACAAAAAAAAGATGCCTCCTGCCAAGCTGCTGCTAACAAAATGCGCGCGTGAAAGAACTGTGTACGCGTGGCATGACCAGACTTTTCTTTTGTCTGGCAACGACCGCAGCCACGCCTGCGTTATCTAACTGTGCGCAACTTTTGCACAATTTTTTTGTGTGTCGCTTCGCTTTTCTTTGCATTTTCATTCACTTTTATCTCAGTGCCGCAAGCGGCGTGGCATGCTATTAGAATGACGTAGACGTAGAATGCTGCTGCTGCGGTGGCAATGCTTTTTTTCTTTCTTTTCTTCTCTCTAATAAAATGTGAAATGCGGTTTTGAATGCTGTGATAAAAATAAAATTAAATATTTAAAAAAATATCTTTTTAAAAGAATACCCAATGCCTGCGATAAAAATTGCAATGACATTTGTTAATGTAGATGTCACAGTGTGCTGTAGCAAGCCGCACAGTGTGTACAGGGTGTGTGCTAAG
This sequence comes from Leucophenga maculata, assembly GCA_035044805.1. NCBI lineage: Eukaryota > Metazoa > Arthropoda > Insecta > Diptera > Drosophilidae > Leucophenga > Leucophenga maculata. The sequence continues at coordinate 569,637 of JAWNNP010001005.1, read as the reverse complement.
AGACATGTAGTATATATATTTATAAATAAATGCTTTGCCTATAGATGACCCTGTATTCTTGTATATGTACAACTCTCTCTCTCTCTCTCTCTCTCTCTCTCTGTGTGTGCATTTGCTTCATTGCCATTGTGGTTGCTGTCGGCGCAGCACAAAATACACAGAATGCACTATGAGTGATAAGGTTAACTATTCTGACATTATCACATGATGATGCACAATTGCAGACATTTTGCCATGACTCAACGTTGCAACATTGTACTCCCTACATGCACTTTCCCCTACAAAGCAGGGCTACCTACATACTATCTCGTTTAATGTTGCAATTCGCTGCCGCTGATTGCCGCGTGACAAATGTCAAGCAAAGTTCGCGCACAGCTTGAACTGTTTAATTTATGACACTACTCTACGAATAGTTCAGCACTCTGTTACTCGTTTGGCTTATCGCGTTTACATAAATTTATAAGTACACTACATACTTATACGATTATTGCGGTGTGCGTGATTTAGTGTAATCTGATTTGTTTGATTATATATTGTTTAATAGCTTGACAACTGACATTGAAACTTTATCGTTTTGGTTTACTGAATTTTATCTTTGCAGGATTAAAAAATTCTACACATTCGAAAATAATATTTGATCGTATTTATTAATTCACAGTTCGCCTTCAATTCATGAATACTTAATATGTTAAAATATCAATCATATTTTATGGATGAAGAATATGAAATTGGTGCTGTGTTACCTTTAAACTGCATGGTGAGAGCTGCGTCCTCGTAAGGAGCCTTTATGAGATCAATCATTTTGTCAGGGATCCCCCAGCTGCTCAGTGATCTCCATATCGCGTTTCTATTGATGGCTCGAAGTCCACAAAAAGTAGGTATAACGGCGATCTCCACTCGAACGATTGTTCCACAATGATGCGTAAGGTATTAATGTGGTCTACACAAGACCGATTTGGTTGGAACCCATTCTGTTCTCGTCGTAATTGGGCGAGATTCTGGCTAAGATGATGAAGGCCAGTACTTTTTGGATGGAGTTTAAAAGCGTTTTACCACGCCAATTTCTGTAATGACTTAGGTTCCCCTATTTTTGGGAATGGTGACAATCACCACCTCCCTCCAGTCATCTGAAATGGTCGCAGATAACTATGCCGCACGAAAAATGGGGTGTAGGGCTCGTGAGATGGTGTTTGCACTGTACTAAAGCAGTTCGGCCGGTAAACCATCTGGCACAGCAGATTTGCTTAAGGCCAGGATTACTTCGTACACACTAGGCGGATCAGTAGAAATATTTTTGTTGGGGTTTCGACGCTGCTCGGTGTTGGCAATTGCTGGAGTTTCTGACTCAGTATCATCGAATTCAAAGAACTCCTTCCAGCGTGTCAGTCTTGTAAAGTCTTCGACTGACGATAGACTGAACCCGTCACAAGCCTTGATAGGCGAAATATTTGACTTAACGTTTTCTAATTCATTTACCGCTATGTAGACACCTCGTAAGATGCATTACTGGCTATGCTTTCCACATAAGCCCTCTTACCCGAACGGACTAATTTCTTAGCACTTCGTTATATGATCCACGGAGGTTGCTGCGGTCGTTGCTTTCAATAGCCTGCACTCCTCAATCAAAGTCCAGGTGTTGTTACTTATCTACGGCTTCCGTCTGAAGAGCTGCAAGCCGACCGTTTTTTCCGCAGCTTGAGGATTTGGATTCAAGTTGGTATAGAATTATGACGCGAGAGGGCAGAGGATAGTTCTTCTTGGTACCGTTGGAGCATGGCTGGTGTTTCCAGACCATCCAGGTTGAAGATCTGTTTGCATTGCTGTTGCTGATTCCTTCTGGACGTAGACGTAACCGTCCAACAATCAGATTGTGATCGATGTACTTATTAGTTTCTCTATACGTACGCACGTCCATCAGACAGTTGTGAAATCACCTGCTAATCAGCACATGGTCAATTTGATTCCTAGTGCGTCCATCGGGGAACTCCCAGGTGTACTTATGTATTTCTGGTGCGGAAATTTGCAGCCGCCAATAAACGTTTGGTGGCTGGCGCAAAGATCGAGTAGCCAGTCTCCGTTGTTGTTCCTTGCGGACGCCAGCGCGTGTCGACCCATGAATGTCTTTGCATTTAAGTCACCCAGTTTATATCACCATTAGGGACAGAGTTGATCGTAAAGTCGAGAAGGTTATTAAACTCGTCCTTAGAATCATATGTGTCTGGTTCGGTAAGTGCATAGCACTGGACAATGGTTATGTTGCCGAACTTGCTTTTAAATCGAGCTGTTTTTATGCGGTCAGAGATAGGCTTGTACTCTAGAGATACCAAATATTCAAACCTTTACTTTAAACCCTTATTAATTATTCCATTAAGGTCTAGATCGAAACACTGAAAGGGAAAACCGTCATACACATCTCTCCCACATTTCGGAGTTTTTTGTTTTTGTTGGAATTCATGTCGATGTGATACTATATCATATATAGAACCTTCAAATTTGGATATTTAGTATCACCTCTCTCCCTCTTTAGATATGAAGTGTTTAATGAGCAAACCAATAATTCTCTAAGAGGTTCTATCTAATACATATATAATATTTAGACTCAATTTAAAATATATATTAAAAGACATATAAAATCTTAGCAAAACTTTTCTGCAATAAAAAAATGAACTAAACTTTTGCAACATTTTTCTTTTTAAAATACCATCTTCACGCTTGCATACTGAATGCGCACATTTCCGCTTCGTTTAGTTTGATGCGCGCTCTCAAATTTCATTAGAAGAGTTCAGAGTTCATTATACAATAGCGCAGCTTGCGCGCATCAGGATCAGCAATAAGAATCAGCACAATTTCGATATCCTTTCTCGCATTTTATTGCAATTTTCCATTTTATTTTTTTTTTTCCATTTTTATTGACGTTTTTAATCAGCAATAGCAACTACAGCACAGCATATCATCGGCAGCTTGCATAGCAAAGCAATAGCGTATCCATGCTACATACAAGGATATTTCATTAACAAAGTTTCACTGCTGCTGCTGTTACTGCTGCTACTGCTGCTGATGATGATGCACACGCGTTTTCATTGCACCATTTCCTCTTTAGCAATTCAATGCAGCAAGTGCGAAACTATTGTAAACCCTTTTTGCCTTTGCTTCCTTTGCGCCTGTGTGTATGCAGTGTGTTGCTGTGCATGCCATGTGTGAATTCAATTTGATTGACGTTTCGAATCCTACCGTTTGCTGCTGATTCCAATTGCAATCAATTTACTTTTGTGCTTTTCATTCGAAGCGCACTACTTGCAAACTTCATTAGAACACATTCTTTTGCACACTCTTCATGCTTCATGTTGCTCTATATGTATATTCTTTGGCTTCGTATCATACGTCTTCGCCTTTTGATTTTATTGCCCCCCCGCTTTTTATTTTCTTCTTTGGCATGATACAGTCAGTCTTCCTGTCTCTTTCTTGTGCATACGTCATTATTTCGGCTCAATTTGGTTCATTTGGTGTGTTAAAGTGTTATGCTGTGTCTGTCCGTTCGTTCGTCTGTCTGTCTGTATAGCTGTGTGTGTATTAGTATACACGAAGCGTATACCAATGTGTACTTCGTTGTATATGTGTGCCTATGCAAAAGTTTTTCAATTCACATATGTGTTTGTGTTTTCCTTTCGGTTGCTTGTTTTGCCAACTTTAAAATTTGAAAATTTTCTTCGGAAACTCATACATCTTGCCTCACATACACACACACACACACACATTCTTTCTTTCTATCTATCTGTGTGTATATATATCTCTGATATGGTTTGAAATATATTTCGCTTGAGGCATATTTCGGCTTAGCTCTACTAAAATGTTGTTTCTTCTGAAGTTGTAGAAATTTCGCCACAGATAGAGTAATAGAAAATGAACAGAAGCAAAGTTTTATCAACTGCTTTGAATTTAGTTCATAAAACGTTGATAGAGTGAGTAGAGAGTATGTAGCTGAGTATCTATATATGCTAAAATGTATAAATATATATTTTTCGATTTATATTTTAAATATTTTAAAAGTTTCTAAACAGAGTTAAAGCTTTGATAAATGATTCATATGTAAAAATGCCTAAATATTATGCAATAAATATTAAAAATTGTTCGCCTCTGTATTCATGTTATACAGAAAATGCTTTAAGCGTGCAATAGAACGGCTTCTTGACTCGATAAACCCAAAAATCATTCTTATTTTTCAATTTTATTTAAATGCATTTTCATGGAAAAGAAACATATGCAAGCAGCTATTCTAAGCGTTTAATTGTTCTCGAATTACATTAAAAATGATTTAAAATCTGTAGTGAAATGACGAACAAGTCTGAATATAAATAAACAGCAATCAGTAAAAATTTGTAGATATTTTCTATATATAAAAAATGAAAGATTGTTTGACTGTTCGTAAGTTTGTCCTTTATGAATTACTACACCATTCGTGCGATCACCTTGGAACTTCGAAAGTTTTAGCCATATTACTTTTATCCTACGTCATGTTCTATAGAGCGATTTAATGTTTGTTTAAATTTTCTATTATAATTCGCAGATAGTTCTGTTAAGTCTGTTGATTAATATTTATGCATTAGGTTTTGCTGTCTGCTGGTGGTTGATAGGCTGTAGTCCGACGTGTTAGATTGTCTCTATACTTACTTAAATTGCCGTCAACCGTCATTCGGTCCCGTTCTCCAATCAAGTTTGGGCCCCCCATGTAAGCCATGCGAGGTGGAGCTCTTTCATCTATTCGAATGAGGTGACCAGCCCAGTGCAGCCGAAGTTTGTTTCGAAATTGATCAAAAAATAGCATTGCATGCGAGCTGTTGAATGATGTCAACGATGACTCTGAATTGCTCCAAATGGTCAAACCAGTTGATCAAAAATGGGTATTACGTTATTAGGTTATTACGTCGAAACTAAATATTAGGAATATTGTCCTGACGTTATGCACAGTTTCCATGAAGCAGTACGAAGAAATCGCACGGATTTCATGGCTTTTGCAACACGTTAAACCTGAAAACAAAACTAATTTAAGTCTATATCTAATTAGACAAACTTCTTTCTATTCTAACAATAGAAATTTAAAAAATTAGAGAAACAACTGCAAATTCAGCTCAGTTTCCAACAACTTCCTACTAACAATGACTTAAAACAAAGTTAACACTTCGCCAAATTTCAACTTTGCTCCTGCTTCACTGAACTTTGGTGTACTTCGCAGCGAAGAGCTTTCCAAAAACTGAATTTGACTAAACAATAGCCAAACAAACAAGTGCAAACGGACAAAGGACATTCAACATCAGCAGCAGTTGTTCCACCTGAGTGCAACTTCAAATTGTGTGTGCGCAAGAAAGAGACAGCAAAGGTGCAAATTTTATTATAGTATAAAAAAAAAGCCGAATTTCGATCAAATGCGGCCAAAGTGCAGTGCACAAAAAAAAAGGCCAACAGCCAAAAACTACAACAAGCGAAACATTGTCAAGGATAGCCAGGAAAGGATGACGCGGAGTATTTTGCGATATGGGAATCACTGTTGAAAAGTTTATTGACAGGACAATAGCATGATTGCTGCGTCAAACTGAGTGCAAGAAATAAATTAAAAGAGTAAAAAAAAATGTTGTTGTAGAGTAGAAGCAAAATGTAAATTACAGGAAAAACAAAACAACAAAAAAATAGGACACCAGGGGCTGTGCATATATTTGGTTGTTGATTTTATTCGGTGCGCTTCGCCAGTTACACAAAATGCAATAAACGTTTCGTTGCACTTTTGTTTTGCTTTTGATGCGCCTTTTAATTCGCATTGTTTTCACCGACAATCGAGCGGCAGGCAATGATGAACGGACAGACGGACAGACAGTCGGACTGAGTAAGATAGACAGCCAACAACTACTCACAACAATCAAAAGAAAAAATAACAATTTGTATGTTGGCAACTAAAAAAAAAATTGTTTACTTGGCTGTTACACTGCGTCAGGCAATTGCAACGCGCATTTTAATCGCTTGAACGCCTCCAACACTCAGCAGCGGAAAAAATTTAGTTGCTAACAAAAAAATTCGTATATGAATTTTTGGCTCGTACAGGTGCCAATCATGCAACAAATAAAGTTTATCAGTGAAATTAAAAAAAAAGGGATTTGCAGAGGAGTGAGGAAGAGTGATAGTGATAGTGAGGGAGAGTTTGGGGTAGGTGTAAGGCTTTCGCAAAATTGTAGCATTAATGCCCGGTAAAAATGCTTCAAAGTAGTTTTTATTCCCTATACCCATATGTATGTAACAGGCAGAAAAAGGCAGACAGCATAAAGTGCTTATGTTTTGATCAGCATCAAGAGTAGATATAGACATTAGCCTAACCGCAATTTGTTAGGAATTTTTACCAAATTGCAATATCAATGAGTGTCGGGCTAAAAAAACTTAGTTTTTTGTAGGAGAAAAGCTGAAACTGATCTGAAAATACAAATTGTCTTCTACTTAATTTTACACGAGATGTTCCAACACATGTGTAAGAAGCATCACCATTACAACCAAGTAAAGTGATCGTGAGCTCCAAGAGTTCTTCATTATTGCCATCTATCTGAGTCTGTTTGAGCTTACATTGGCAAAACTGTTTGATTTAACAATTAGATCATGGATGTGCCTTCTGAATTAAACTCGTTTCCTGTTGTTCCTTAATACTGTGAATCGGCGTAAAATGAAATTCCCGGTGCACTGCCTTCAGCAAACTTCTTCTCGAAAATACTTTTTTGAGAAAATGTTAAACATGTGATGATAAAATTGCTGAGTTTTCGATCTAGAAATCCATTTAAAAGAACAGAAGCAACTCATTCAAGGACAAAGTTGGTTTAATTAGTATAAAAGCTCAAGGCTACAGTTTTTCAGACATTTTCTTTTCGAGTCAAGTATTATAAACAGCATCAGTAATATTTTTTAATCGGGCAAAATTTTCCATCCCACTAACCATTAAATTATAAACCTTAAGAACTTCAGCTACTTCCACTTAATATATAAGAGTGTAGAACTTCCTTCTTGATTTTCAGTTACAGCTGACAGATACCAACATTCGGTTTTAATTTTTAAAGATTATTTTTGAGTAACACAAAAGAAACGAAAGAAAGGTACAGCATCTATTTACTATCTATTTACTATATACCTTTCTCTCTCACCTCTCTCGCGAACTAACGTTCACAAGAGAAGATATTTATAGATATTTCGATTACTTCACCATGCTTATTTCACCTTTTTTATTCTACCATGCACAAAACTAAACAGCAGCAACTACAATAATAGCATCTCTCTCTTACACATGCATAAGTACTCATTCTCCAAGCTGCCGACTCACAAGCCAATGCTTTTCACCTCTTGAATTCCGTTTCACTTTGCACACTATTGAAAATATATGCCAGTGTAGTTCGTATTACGGTGTAAACTGAGTAGCACTTCATGATCTTCATTTGACGATACACAAAATTTTGATACCAAGCAGAAAGCTGCACATTTGGTGTCTTGGTTATACAATAATTATACATTACACAGCCAAAGTCAAATATGTCTGAACAATCTAAAGTAAATATTTATTTCCTGTCACTTCAACACAACTAATTCAATTACAAAAACAAAAAACCTTGTTTGCCATTAAAATATATTCTAAACGTTTGGAAAACAAACATTTATTCTGCTCAATTTGTGCAACACTTTATTATATTCAATTTGATTTTTTATGCCCTTTTTTTTGGGCGTGCAACGCGCCTATAAATATGCCATATCAAATGTATTTTCACGCTTTTCAATTCAGCAAAAATATTCTCTGTTTTATTTACACTCAACAATATCCATATACGAGTATGCAGTGCAGGACATGTATCATATTTAATTAAATAAAACATATTGTTTTTAATTTGTAGCGCAAATAAAAAGTTGTGAATTTTTTTGTTTTGTCTTTTTTCATTTTGATTGCATGTACTCTACTTCTGCTCTGCTGCTAGTACACTTTACGAGTATATTTATGCATTTAATAATTCCACATAACCTACTACGAGTGCATAAAACAACAACAACAACAACATGTCGTTACATAACTTTATTATATAGAAAGTTTTTACTGCAGCTAAAATTTATATCCGTCATAAAAAAACACCTCCAGTCAAATTAAGTAAATGCAATGGCCTCTAATAAAATGGCCGAACAATATATATTTATATAATGACAACTGAGTGTGTGTCTGTGTGTGTTTAATGTCAGCCTCTGCTTAAAATCTATCTATTTTAGCAACAAATGAACAACTGAATCAGCGCTTGTATATGTTCTGTGCTGACGCTGTACATCAATCAATCAGTTGTTGATGTCATTTTTTTCTATTTATTTATTTTGTTTTGTTTTGAGCACAACAAACAGCATCAATTGTCAACAACAATCAACAATACAAGTGTCCTGCATTTTTCATTTGTTCGCTTCAACATGCAACATGCACACACTGCAACCAGTTTAAGTTTCAACTGAGCACTGCACCTGATTCCAATTCGTTGCAAACAAGCGCGTAATTTTACACTCTTATTGCAATACTCCATCAGTTGTAGTTGATGTTGAGTGTACTTGCTTTGTAGTGTTCAATTGATTCGCATACAGCGCTTGTTGGAGAAAAAATGAAGCCTATATCATAAGCTTATTGTATATGGTATAAAGCGGAGCAGTGAAAAAACTTCGCGCGAAGTATTTTACTTGACATTCGTGAGAAATGATTGCTGCGCATACTGAAGTGCTATAATGCAGAAGCGTATCATGCATTTAACTATGCTTAAACATTTTCCAGAGGGCCAGAAACAGAAACCTTTATCTTCAGATGAAGCGCCTTTGGTGCATTAGATTCCAGTTGAGCATCCATGTACCATGTGCACCCTTGGGTTATTGGTCATAGCTCTGGTAAGTCGGCTTGATGCTCGTGGCAATCTTTCTTTGGAAAATCAAAATCTGTATTTTTTTTATCTCCAGCAAAAGGAGCTGACTCAGGCTTCATAAAGTATATAAAATCAGTTTCAAAGTTGAGTCGATAGAGACATGTCCGTCTGTCTAGTTGGGAACAACATGACACTATAAGAGATATAGGCTTTAAGTTTGTTTAATTAGACTTATCAAATCTATTTTTAAAAAACTTGTATTAAATGTACGTGTCAAACCCCTCCCTACCCCACTGAGCCAAGCATTCGTTCTATGTTTGAATCAGGACTAGACACGAAAACCCCATTTAAGAAGGGTAAGTCACCTGAAGAAAACAATAGTGAAACGAAAAGAAAAAGGAATGACGTGTCATATTGAGCTTAGGCATATGTTTAGTACTGAAAAGGTAAAAAGTGTAGCATACTTTTAGGACTGGTTTGTTTAAACGTAATCCATGAACTATACATATTTCGATCTGCAGTTTATTAAATGCCTGGGCTACTATTCTTTTTTAAGTGAAACTTCTTTAGACGACACAAAAATGCTTACTTTTTGCGAAGAGGATATATTCGAGCTACTATGTCCGAACCGTACACTGAAGTATTAGCTGTTGGTTTCTCTGTATATACCCGCATTTGATGCTCCAATTTAAAATTCAACAAAAATATTTAAAGCTCATTGAAAATTTAATTCAGCATAAAAATCATTAATTATTTACAACTTACATGCAAAACTATGTTGCTTCATTTAGAAATAATCGAAAAAAAAAGGAATTTAAATAAAAGCCAAAAAATTACACAAATGTGTACAATTGAAGAAACAACTTTGTTGGTTTTAATTAAGTCCAATATTTTACAAAAGCCACACGAATCCTCTCCAAATCCAAAAAAAAGAGTTGTACAAATGGTCAGCAAAAAAAAAAAAACAAAAACATGTTCAAACGCAATGCGTAAAAGGACAAATGGCTAAACGAATCAACTAAAAACATACAAAAAAAAAAAAAGGGAGAAAGGGTAACGATTTAACCAAAGCAAACAACAACAACAACACAGTAGTACACATAGTTAAAACTAACAACAACAACTAAGTTGACCGCAAAAAAAAAAAAGAACAAAACAACAAAATGGTGAACGAAAATAAATTGCAATTACAGCAACACCGCGGGGAGTAAATTAATAGCAAGTCGAAACTGCTTAAATGGTCAAAGCGCCATTTTTTCTCGGTTTTTTTTTTTGCTAGTGAACTAACAAGTGTGCAAGCGAGACAGTAAGCCTAGTGAGCCCCAGTGATATAGGCTAAAAGCAAAGCTATATGACGCGCTGGTTTTAGGCAATACTATTCAACCACAACACACTCAGGCATAGCCACACGCATTCTAACACATATACGCATGCACAAACACACACACATACTTGGATATATAGAAACATTCAAATATAAACGCACGCGAAACTATGTCAGTTTGGCAACACTTGCCAGTGCCACAACGATTTACGGCGTAACTAATATACGAGTACGATTAGAACTCTGTATATATGTGCGTATATGTGTATGTGTGTATTGTATACTAAATGACTGTACTGTACGTTTACACGTTTAAATTGATTTGAATGTGTTGTTTGCAATGTTAGAAATATTGACTTTCTGAAACCTTTGCTTGATATTCGTTATGGAGTGTACGTTTGACTTTGAAAAATAATCAATTTATAGAAGTCAAGACAAAGTTTGAATAACATTTTGACGTAAATTTGAAAACAATTAGGAACCGAAGAACATGATAGCACTAAGAACCTAAGAACAGGATAGCAATAGGTCGAGTCAGCACTCTGGCCATGGTTGTTGCATAAAAAAACAATATTGAAATGGTTACTTTGGTGGCTCATGTCTGGCTCTCGCATTTTAATCACTTTACAGCAGACATGTATAGGACCTTCTACACTTCTACACTCCTATTATCCACTTTACTATGGAGTATTAAATGCAGTGTAGATGTTTGACTTTGAATCACTTTGTACCCATTTAAAGCATTTATTTTTATGGGAGCTATAGTTAGATCTGAATCTAAATGTTATACTTCATTAGGATGAATGCAAGAAACTCCAGGTTTGGCGTTCCTAACTTAATTAATCACAGAGACAAGCAAATGAAAATCATACTCACAAAAGGTGCTTTAGATGCGGCTACACTTTGCAATGGAATTGGCCCAATCTCTCAATACACTTAATCTGCCTATGGTGCTTGTAGGTTCTATGTATTCCAGTCTCCAAAATCTCGTTGCTTATGCAGTCGGCCATGCATACGAACATGTCCTTCATATCGAATCAACTTTTGACTGCTATATACACTTACATAAACTTAATATAGTCCTTTATCATTATTTTAATGGCCTAAAAAAAGTTTCTTAATGTAGCATATGACAGATTCCGGTACTGGTTTCCTTTTAGGTCATTTGTTATTTTTTTTTTGGCACCAACACGAATATTGCGCTAAAACAGGCAGGAAATTGTAATAGAAAAGTCAAGCGATAATTCGCCAATGTTCTTGCCTCGCATTTTGGATGTCTTCATGAAGTCATAAATATCTAGTTTCACTACTGGGTATTCACGTTTTTCCGAATAGTTCTAATTAGATGTTGTACCTGGAGTCTTTCTGGAAATAGATTGCGATATGTACCAATTGTTCGATTATGCATTTCCAACTGAAAACGACTCGTCTTAAGAATTTGCTATGGATTTGAGAGTCGAAACATTTTTACAAGCAGCATCTACAAGAGTTGTTAGAGTAGGAACATTGTGAATGATGTAGATGTGGTTACTGTGCGACCACCGTTGCGATGACCAAGTCGGTTACGTTAAATTTTCAACATTATTGTTGATAATCCATTCGGTTGTCTCACTGGTCAGTTGGAAATCCATAAACATCGTAGATTATTTCTGTTTAATGCTGCTTTCACTAATCACTTTATGGACCATTTACTTAATTCGATCTTCTTTGTTTTAGAACCTTTCGCATGTACAAAAGTAAAGCCAATGCTCAGGCATTTGTCACAGAAGATTTGTATTCAGTGACCACTGGCGAGGGTACCTCAAGGTTTTTTTTTCAAGGTTCATTTTAAAAGAAGCAAATTCTTACTTTCAGCACATTTAAGTAACACAGCATTAGGCCGATCTCAATGAGCTTCTACTCACAAAGTCAGCCTAACATGAGCTAAAATAACTTAACTGAAAATTATACACAGAAAAAGATGCATAATAGAATTACCACAGAATTTCCATACAACACCGGAAAGTTTTCATACAAACATGAAGAGATACAAATGTAGCGAAAAATATTTCTATGTATCTGTGTCTCTCTGTATGACCACGACTGGCACAAGTGGCCGCGCACACGAATAAAACCGCAACAAAGAACACAATTTGCAGCGATAATGGTTGCCACAGCGGTCAGATGCGTGAGGTAGGCCGAGCGCAAGCGAAGCAACGCGCAGCACGCGGCTTACTATGAGCTATAGTTGGATCGTGGTATAACTCGGCACAGCATGCCATACATAGTCTGTGTATATTGCAATTGCAATTGATGTGCGTAAAGTAGAATGTGGCAGCGATTAACGAGGAGCAGCAGCAGCGGTGTTCTGAATGCCGAGCAATAGCAATATGCACACACACACTCCAACACTCACCCATAATAACACAAAATTTGTAGCGCAAAACCGCAAATGTTGCTAATGCATGCAGCTAAGATGTGAACCGTGTTGCGGCAGCGGCGGCGGTGTCGTACTCCTCGTCGTTGTTGAGTAAGTGAGTGCACATACACAAATAGACATAGATACTAAACAGGTGCGCCATAGTTTAAACCAATACCACCACCAACTACCACAACTACAAAAAGCGACGAAGCGAACGTGCCACAAATGCAACTAACAAGGAAACAATTACACGACAGAACAGCGACTCTTGTCGTTTCGGAAGATGCGGATACGACAGACAAGCGGCGCTGCAGTTGCAGATACAGATACAGGAAATCGCATTAGAAATGCAGCTGGCGTTGCATTGCACTGCGGTGGCGCGGCATCGTTCTTCTTAATGAGCAAATGAAGTCGATTAAAATGATGTTGCCGCCCCATAACGCGGTTGCTGTTGTTGATGACGATGAAGATGCCGCGCTTAGTTTTCCCAAAGGTAGTACACGTACATGTCTGTGCCTAGTATAAAGAGAAGACATTTGCTTTGATTTGGTTTGGAAGGATACAGCATGCAGGACTGTCATGTTTATAGCTATTTGTTAGTTCATATGTTTTATGGTAATTCACAGCGCATACGATTACGATGACAGCGCGGCGTATACGTATTATGTTTAAAAAAGTTTGCATGTTATTTTATATCTTCCTTTTTCTTCTTTCTTCACATATTATAACTTGCACCCATCTATATATGTGCATTATTGTTGAAAGTAAGCTACCGCGTCTCTCTCAAAAATCTGAATGAGTAATATAAAGATTTTCATACAGTTTTCACCTATAGTTAGACCAATTCGCTAATTTAGGATAATTTTTTGATAATAAGGTAACGTTGGAAGGAAGAAAGTGATGTCAGTTTTGTATGGGATCTACCACTTCTAGTGGTCCTATATGAAAAGTACTCCTATAAGGAAAATACAGAAATATGGCCAAAATGGTCGACCATACACGTTGATTTGTGGTTGATGGCCATACGATCCATGACTAATGAGAACGAAAGGATGCGAGGCATAATCAATTGAGCAATCGTATTAAAACGCGGCTCGATACAAATCAATACTTGATCCATTTCTTCTTGCTCGTCAAATATTAACTTATTTTCGATTTCTGCGATGAGCTCGAAGATTGCTGACTACCAACCGATTCATTATACGGGCTGCCTATCTATGCTCGAAGTCTGGCCATACTAACGCGGCGCTCTGCTCGTTCGATTTTAACACATTAAAGCTGACTTTAAGCCACTGAATGCTAATTAACTTTGACCAAAAACGTTTAGGCGACGACAAATTTTACTTACATCGATGCAAAGTGTAAATGTTGCATAACAGCAAAGCAAATCTGCTTATGTACATACAACTAAGAGCAGACATTAAACTAAATGTATAATCGCATTTGTATATAAGTTGCTAACTTATAGTATATGCCGACATACGAACAAACAGCGCTTAATGGCATGACATGACATAATGATGTGTGCGGCATGCCTTGTCCTTGTGCATGTATATACAATATATAGACACATGTGTCTGTAGCTGTTGTTTGTATACGCGCGAAAGCTCATTTATTGGCGGCGACTAATTGCACAGATGCCAACGATTCAAATTCAATTATTCAAGGAATTTCATTAATTTCAAATTAGTTGAACGCGCCAAGAGCAACACTTAAAATGCACGCAGACATAAACAGAGCAAGTGACACCAACATGTTGTAGGTAGGGTAGTATGAGATACTACAATGTGTAGCTGACGCGCATTTCTGACATCAATACATTATTTTGATACACGTAGCTGCCGCCATTGTGTGACCCTGACATGGCTGACAAGATTTAATAATACATAATTAATGCAACAACAGCAACAAGAACAACTTTGATAATAATGTTGTTACGCATAATACGTAAGAATGAGCCATACTTCATTTAATAAATATATATTATAGTAGCTCTATATATGCCAATAATATAGAAAGAACACACTGCTGTGCGATTTTCATAAATTTTAAAGTTTTTGTTTAACAACTGCGCTGCCAGCGGTTAAAGAAATCTCATAAATAATACTTATACCACATGTTGTCCGCAGTAGTCCAAACAAAAATGAGCAGAAGAACAACAACAAAAAAAGTCTTTATACACCAAGGCATGCACAATTGCTGGCTTCATTGTTGCTCTTGGTTATTATATTTATTTTACAACAACAAAACTTGAAGCCGTAGAACAGAACACTGCGTTTCAAAACTTTACATTCTCATTGTCAGCCAAAGTGCCAAGCAAGCACTCAGCCAGCCAGCCAGCTAGCCATCCAGTCAGGCAGTCAGGCAAGAACTTTACTTCAATGTTTGTTTGTTAGTTAGTTACTTCGTTCAGTGGCAGTTGTCGCAACTACAAACAACAACAACAATAACAACTACAACAAAGTCATATATCAAAGTTTTGCACACAAGCAATATAAATATATAGTAGATACTACGACGGATGTACCTATACGATATACTCGTATATATAGAAAATCCACATAAAGTTGTCTTATAAAATGTGAAAAGTTTAAGTTCGGCGGCCAACTGAAACTTCAAAATTTGCCGCAGGACAGCAGGATAACCAACGAAACCGCACGTGTCTGCAAGTAGCGTCAGCAGCAGCAACAACAAAAACAACAACAAGAGTAATATCAGTTTAAGCCGTAAGGATATTTTAGTATGAGTATATGCAAGTGCTAGTGTTTGAGTAGGTTCGTTCATGGGTGATTCCATATTATGTTGCATAAACTAAGAAATAATTTTATATATTTTGGTAGTGTGGCGAAAAGAAACTTTTTTTCTTACTTAAATGATGATGTGTGCTGCTTGAGATCGATTTCAAATCAACAAATGCGGTCTGTTCGAAAAAAATTTGCTTTGTTTTGTATACTGACAGCTATGAGCCCCACGTTGGGCGCCATTTATGACTGCTAGTAAGTTTAATTATTTGCAAAACTTAAAATGATTAGGAAAAATTGATCAGTGTACATATAGGATGAAAGAAAGAAGTCAAATATAGGCAGAAACATTTGAGATTACGGTGAAATATTAAACACTATTGCGCCCATCTGGGTGGGAAATATGAAGACTGCGAGCTGCAGAAAATAACTTGAAGTCAACTATCTATCAGCAGTAGACCATGTCCAACAACTCTCAAACGATATGGATTTCTAGCCAATGTGGTATACCTCTTGATGCAGCTGCTAAGCGAGTATGGCTGTTTCAGCGGATATCTACGAAGAAGTTTCGTAGTGTATGTGTTCTTCGTCTGTGACAGATTATATTGTCAGAACTTGTTATGACATTGTTCTGATGATTGGTTCTAAGAGCAACTCGATAGACGGCTAAAGTGAGCTGAATGAGCGCACCTTCTTCTATGAAGCTTCTTATAGACGACATCCCATCCATATGTGTAGTTTTTTTTTTTTTTCTATAAAAAACTTCTTTATTCAATATCAGCTTAGACCAGTTGGTAACAAATCTAATAGAGAACTACCCATCTATATATCTATGTATGTGCATTTAAAAAGTATTCGACTTAATTGCATGCATTGGCCCGAGTAAAAAGTACTTAAGCTGCATTGAAACACAAATGTTAAAGAGTGAAAGAGCTAGTAAAAAAAAAGTTAGAGTGCGAAAGCATGAGCAATGGGAAAATGACATTGAACTCCATGAAGGAAGTAACGTGCGCTTTAATTATATGCGGTGCATTATGACATACATAAATGTGTCTCTGTGGTTAGTTTGGCGCTGCATATGATGATGCTCGAGCGTGTGATAAAAATGCAGGATATCAAGGCGGAAAAAAAAGGAAAACGTGTAACACTTAACAGCAAAAGCAGCAGCAGTTATAAGTAACTACAACTGCTGCATGTATGCAATACAAAATGTAAAAGCGCACAAGCTTAACAAACCAACATAAAGGACGACGAACGGATGAAACGGTAGAGCGCCAGTGGACAAGCGGCTAACCACCAAATGACCACAGTCACTGTGGAGCAACGCTATGGTATGGTATGCCTGGCTATCGTCGTCGTCGGCATCGTCGTCATCAGCAGCATCATCATCGTCGAAGGACTTCATATATGTATGTACATACGTTACAGGATACGTTGCGCATGAACGTGCATATTTTTTATTTACATGAAGTACTCTCTCTTTCTCTCTTTCTCACTTTTTGTGTAAATGAAAAGTCAACGTTGGGCGTCACGGTAAGCAAGTTGGTCATATTTAATTTTGGCCAACGCCATTGCAAACGCTGAGGTGCCATTGCATATCATACACGTGCAATCGTTGCGCTTCGTTTCCAATTCGGTTCATTCAATAGTTTACTTTTCTTCCGTATTTATTTACTTCCTTCTCTTCCTGGCTCTTGGCTGCACTTGCTTTATGCAGCATCATAAATGTTGCCATTTTGTAAAATAGTCCTTTTTTCTTTATTCCATTGTTGTTTTCATACTCAATGTTTTCGTTGATGTTGATATCCTTTGCCTGGCTTAGCTCTGAGTTAGTGCTCGGTTATAAATAGTTTAACAAAGTTATAAATGAAGTTAGTTTGCTCATTTCGTGCAGGAAATTAATAAAAAGGAAAACTTATAACAAATGTCACAAGAAAGAATTTGGATTATAATTGAATGTTTAAGCGCAGGCTTAGAGCTTGTAGAAAGCGGTAGAACTTGTGAGGATTAAACTAAAAAAAAAAATTTTTATAAATTAGTTTAATTATGAGAACTACAAAAGTCTTTGAATTCTGGCTAAAAATTATCTTTTTTTTTGTATAACATTTCAAAGTGCCCTATTTAATATGAACAAAAATCTCTCGAAAATCTGCTAAACTATATTTGTTTGAAATTGATTTACTTTGTTCGAATCAACATTAGTCAAATTGATTTATATTACTTTAATTTGCTGAATTTTATTTTAAAAGCATCGAAGTAGATTTTTTAGTTTAAATTTGTTTCAAAAATAACAAATCGCAAAGAAATTAAAATCATAAAATAAATATAAAGAAATATTTATTTATTTTCTGGCATATTCTAAAAATATTTCTGCTATGTTTCTCTTTCATTTCAATTACTTTCTTAAATAAATAGAAAACGAACATAGATATTAAATTTGTTATTTTGTTTGTTTTTAAATAAAAAAAGCTTGCTAAATCACTAATAACAAAGAACTACAAATACACAAAATATTTATTAATTAAATTTGTTTTTAGTTTTCAACTTTGATGGCGTATGCTAGCCAGACAATATAAGACGAAAAGCAATTTAATAATAAACAAATATAAACATGGCAAAACTTTAACTTCAAAGAAACATAAAAATTTATGCAGTATCAGATGTCTAGCAGGTCATAGTGCATTGAAAATAACTCAAGAAAAACTGTTAAAAATCAGAAACTTGCCAAATATATGTGCTGAGCCTGTCTTAATACTCTTCAATAACTTTCAAAAAGAAAAAGATTCTTTTAAAAAGGGTTTCCGCATTCAATCCTGTTCCTCTTATCTGGCTTTTTTTTTTTTTGTATAATTAAAAGCTTGTTCTTGTTTATATTTTAATTATAGACACCAAATTTGGTTTATTTTAAGTCAATCCTAATAAAATAATCCATACACATAAGTATATATTAATCCATACGCTGGCATGATAGCCCTAGAAAGTGTTGATATTTAAAAAATTTTAGCGTATAAGAAATATAGTTTTAAATTTTTATACCCAGAAGTTATAGCTTCAAATAGTATATTATATGCAAATCTATATAACAGGCCGAAGGAGGCAAGGGAGACTCATAAAGAATATATATATATATATTAATTTTCAGCATTGAAAGTTGATTAGAGATAGATTTGCTGTCAGTCTGCTATTCGTATATTTGTATATTTAGAAGCTCCTAAATTTTGTTCTCGAAACGACAAAGCCTAAATTATTCTGTAAAAATCTAAAACGAACTACTAAAAGGGGTAGTCCTCTTAAAAAAAGCGAGCCAGTATAGACATGTCCGTCTGTCTATTCGTTTGAACATCAATAATTAGAAGACTATAAAAGATAGCACCTTTAAGTTTGGGTATTTATATAGTCTCTTTGATTTTCTCTTCAGATAAGTTATATTCCACGAACTAACCAAACACCCTCCAAGGGTTAGTACCCATAAAAACTTTCCCCTGCTTTCAGAGTTTTATTATAAAAAGGTTGCTTTTGCTAGGAATTGAAATTCCTACGCAATATTCTATATAAATCCACATTGAATCATTAGAGTTGGTAGGTCCAATTCAAATCTGTATCTCCTTCTTGGTTTTTTAAACATTTTGTTGTGGTTTAGTTTTTATTGCATTGATAAATTGCTAGTATCTGGCACTTAACCCAATAAAATATCTTATGTTGATCCAAATAAGAATATGTCCCCCATACAAATTTAGGGTTCAATGGGGCGTATAGTATATATATTTTTTGTTTATCGTAATATATAGTAAAATCGTATAAGGCATTCTATGGGTATTATGTAGTCATCTACACTCTAAGGCATGTTCTTTTTAATTCTAAAAAAGAAACACCTAAAAATATGATATATGAACTGAATTCATATCTTACATCTATCAAAACACCGAATCTATCAAAACACCGAATCATCTATCAAAACACCGAATCATCTATCAAAACACCGAATCTATCAAAACTTCGAATCATCTATCAAAACACCGAATCATCTATCAAAACACCGAATCATGTTCCTGTCCCAACTAACACAGAGACAAAAAGATAGACGAGCATGTCTGGATCAACATCTATGTTTGAACTTATCAAAATTATGTATGATTTGAGTGGTTTCTGGTATCTTTTGCTAGGTTTTACAAATTGTTAGAAATTGGTTACAAATGCATTTGGCACTAAAGACAAACCATTTGGGCATACAGTTATGATGGCTCTTAGAACCATCCGAATAAAATTTTGTTTAACAATTTTGAATTTCAAGTTCCACGCTCCTTAATCTTTAACACACTTATATTCAATAAAGGCACCATTGTGTGCTTCTGTTAGCCGAATATTATGTTTTTTCGATTGATATTTGATCTATATGTGCTGGCAAATAATGTTGTATAAAGATCGTCAAGTGACAGTATGACCTAATTTGGTTTTAACTCTATTGCAGCTCATCATTTCATGAGAAATTTAGCATCGAAGTAGCTGGTAAGTCCGTTTATCAAGGGTGCATATGCCATAATCAAAAGAAATTAGTCGATTTTTCTAATGTAATAAAAAGCGAAATATATAACCAAAATCTGTACAACCAAATTTTAAAGTAGGGTATAAAAATAAAGCAAAGCACACAAGTAAACAGACAGACAGTCAGACAGTTAGATATGCAGATATGAGCGACGAACAAATAGGCGAACCGCAAAAAAACACATACAATGTGCATAGCGCTATGCCAACAATAGTCAAAATATAACAAACATAAGAAGAATAAAAAAAAGAAAAATAATAGAAAAACAGAGTAAATAGTACAAGCAGTGCAAATAAAAACACGAAACGAACGATTTGAACAAATAGTAAATATGAAGCGCAACTAGAAGCAAAGCGAGCGACGTTGAGAGTTGAGTTGAGGCGCTATTTACAAAAATTTTGCATACAAAAAAGTGGTAAACAGCAGCCAAACTAAAAAAAACAAAAACAACAAGAACAACAGCAACGAAATAAGAACAAATAAAATGTTACAACTATACAAGTAGCAAATAAGGTGCAGATAGACACACACACACACACACACATGTGAATCGCATAAAACAAAAGACTCAATAAATCGTCATGCAGTTGAATCGAGTATAGTCGAGTCGAGTCGAGTCGAGTGTAACAGGAAGTAAAGAGCAACGAGCGCGACTTTGTTACAGCGGAAATCGCTGTCAGAGAAAACAAGAAAAGAGTGGGAGACGAAGTGTAGAAAACAACTAAAAAATACATGGCGCAAATATAAGAAATTGTAGCATACACAAAGGCGCAGCAAAAATATACACAAAAATATGTTCTGGCATTGCATGCATGCAGATAAAAAACCAACATGTTATAATATAATAAAATAAGTAGCATGCCGCTGCGACACAAATACATATATAAACAAGTAAGAAAATACAGTCAGGCGTAACCGACTGTAAGAGGCCCTGTACCAGTTCAGGTCTCCTAACAAACACATTAAACGTTTCCCGAGCATATGACCAAACACATGACCACTTCTCACTGCTCGAATATGAATGAAGAGGAAAGGGGGGTCATTCAACTTCAATTGGTTATAAAATCGTTATTTATTATCCGATTTTGATGAACTTTTTGGATTTTGACTAAGAGGGACGTTAACTTTATACTGGCATACTCAATTTTTCTTGTGCCGAAGAAATATTTCTCCTTGGGGGTGATTTTATGGGGAAGGGGGGGAGGGGCAAAATTTCAAAATAAACTTGTGAAATTCCGGAGCAGTCCTAGACGAATGCAAAAAACACGAAGTCTCTATCTATTACCGTTTCCGAGATCCTTTCGTTCATACGGACGGACGGACGGACGGACGGACAGACGGACAGACGGACAGACGGACATGGCTATATCGACTCCTCTATCACTCCTGACCATAATGGGGGTAACTTTGGGGGGTCTCCGACCATTATTTCTACCTGTTACATACATTTGCACAAACCCAATAGGCTCTTGTACCTTCGGTACAGGGCCTAAATATATTTACACAGCCACTCAACCACACACCACAAACAATACACATGCAATTGCCATATTTTGTTTATGTCGAGCGCATATTTTAGCGGAAAATCACTTGTTTAGTTGTACGGGAAGGATGTGATTTAAGTTGCAGCCGCCAAACTACTTACAAAAAACACACACACACACACACATACACACGCTAATATATATGAGAAAAACTTACACGTAGCACACTGCTGGCTATGCCATAAAAACTAATACATGCAACCACAAAAAAGTTCAAATATAAGTTTCAACCAAAGCAGGTGCAGATTTTCTGAATTTTTCGCATAAATTTTTTAGTAATGAAAATTGCTTTTTAATAAACGCATATTTAAATGCAAACGTGTACTTTTAAAATGTAATTAGTTGCGTTTTTTAGTTTGTTTAATATTAGACGATCGATTGTTAGTTTTTCTTGATTAAATTTTTTTTATGTAGTCGAGTAGATTTTTAAGAAACTTTTATTCGATTGCAAAACCTTTTCACCTTTCCGCTACGATTTATTTGCAATACAAAAGTTTTCTAAAGTTCACAACTTGCTATGCATGTTGCATTATGCCTAATGAAATATTTGCTTTATTTTATTTGTGAACCGCACAAACCGCAAAGCGGACCTGAGCACAAAAGCAGCCTAATTCAGGTTTAGCTTAAGGTCGCGTAGGCGACATTTGCGAAAAGAAAAATAATGTTTTTTTTTTTGATTTTTTGTATGGTTGCCGCCATTTTGACTTTAAGTTTGGCTACAGCAGCAGCCATACACCACGTGCCCAAATGTCAACGCCGGCTTCAGTTGCTGTTGCTAAAGCTTTTGGTTTTGGCGTCATCGTTATTCTGCAAGCGTTGGCGTTTCGCTGTTGAATTTTTTATGCAGAGCATAAAATGTTGCACTGCTTCTTCGTTTTTTTTTTTTTATTTCGTTTCAATTCTTTTAGTTTTCTGGTTTTTCGGCTGGTTTGGTTTGGTTTCGTTTCTGGTTTCTTCTTAATGTTGTTGTTTCTTTAGTTGTTCAACAACTTCCGGTGGTACCGTGCAAATGAAGGCGTTGCCATTACTAAGCCGCCCTTCCGTTTCATTTCATTTCAGTTCAATTCACGTTGCTGCACTTCACCTGTTTCTGAAGGCGGCTTTATTAGCTTTGGCTTTGTTGCTGCTTGCTACATTGCAGTTACCAACACTTTTCTTCTTCTTCTTCTTTTATAACTGCTTTTTTTGGTATTTTTTTTTTGTTTTTGTGGGAGCAGTCAAGAAATGCGCGTGATTCGCTGTAATTGCCTTGCTTGACTTTTGTGCAGCATACTTATAGGCTACTGTCTGTCTGCCTGCCAATGATGCGCAGCACATGAGCATGTCTGTCTGTCTGTCTGTGTGTGCGAGTATATATACTATATATGCCACTTTTAAGTGTATTAATCCTTTTTTATGCGCTGTGAAGACCGCACAGCATAAATGTGGTCACTAGCAATGTTGCCAGCTTGCCAGGCGGCAGTCAGGAATGCGCGTGGCGTGCAAAATGAAATAAAATCTCATTTCTTGACGCCATTTGCAGCGTAGCTGGTTATTTCGTTTGCTTTAGCGAAATTGCATTAAAGTTGTATAAGTGCACATGGTTTTAATATTTAATTTGGCAAAAAGCTTTTGCCTTCGTTGCTTCGTGCTGTTTTTGCCAAATTTTTTCGCCGTTTACTTGATTTTATTTCATTTAATTTTTTTGCTCATTCGTGGCATTGCATTTATTTTATTTTGCACATTTTTTTCTCTTTTTGTCATTTATTTTTTTAGTTTTTTTTTTATGCTTTGCCCTTTTTTCTCAGCTGCACTTAATGTTTTGTGTCGCAGCACTAGCGATAACGCTGCTGACATCCTCGCTTAATAATATCCTTTTTAGTTTCCTGCATTGCCAGCGTTGTCCTGCTTAATGCTTTCGTTAGTCGTTTCTTCCTTTTCTGTTTTTCTTTTTGTTTTTTTTTCTGCAATTTCCGCTTGAAAATAATGAAAATAAAAGAGTGTCAAAATTGTGCAAAAAAGGGGCGACAAGTTTTTATTTTATTTTTTTATTTATCTTCTTTTTTTTTGTACCCTTCGCATATATTGTAGTTTGATTGGGTTTAAATAGTTTATCGAATAATTTGTAACATATGGAAAAGAATTTACAGAAAAAAAGTGTTGGTGGGGACGCCATTTTGTTAATTGTAGGCTTTGTGTGATATTTTGTTTGAATTCATGCACAAAGTGAAGGCTAGTTGAATTCAAGAGTCAACTCACACGAGTCCTTTTGTTTTTAATAACTTTAGGGATCCCTAATAGCCCAAAATTCAGTCATCACTGACACTGCGTTGCATATACTTCACCACTCTCTTGACAATAGCCGGTTTTTCAAAATATCTTTCTTGTTCGCTGCTTTATTCTGCAAACCTGGGGAAGGTTTCCGATCTCAGCATCTCCGACTGCACCCCTTCTTTAGTAGGTACATTCTGAAATATGCTTGTGTTAAAATTTAAGAAGAAAGCGCTTGACATAGCCTTACCCGTTAAGCAACTCCATTAGTTGAAAGTTATTATTATTTTTAGATAGTAGACACTGCTTCCTTTACAGGTCTATTCTGCCCTGACCGTAGTTTAACCTACAATACTTCATCCATACCTCCTGCCCTGAAGAAACCCAAGATATTTTTAAGATTATGTGCATGCAGTGCCCTTCCTACCACTTGGTTATTGCCAAGAAACTTGTGCCTGCTGATGGTCAAAGCTGGTCATTCCCTCAAGATATGCTCTGAAGCTTCGTCATCTACCAAACAGTATCTGCATGTGCTATCACTCTCGTATCCAATTTTACATAAGTGTCTTCTAAGTCTGCATTTTCCAGCCAGGAAGTCCGAAACCATTCTTAGACCGTTGATATTTTCTTATTTTAAAGGCCTAGCAATCCCTCTCTTTGCTTTATTCTCCTTCTCTTTTACCACAATTTTCATTGTACCTAGTCTAAGTCTGTAGAATGGCTCTGAACCTGTGAATGGAGATGCTGTTCTTCTTCTTGCCAAGTCGTCTGCTTGTTCGTTTCGTGGTATGCCCAAATGACCGAGTTCTCTGTGTAAAGAAATCTTGTTCAATCGTCTTAGGTTGTTTAATTTACCTAAGCATTGCATGGCCAGTTTAGATTTGATCACAGGCTCTAATAGTCGCCTGGCTGTCGGAGAAAAGATAACGGTGCATTTTTCTAGCAATTCAAAGTATTTAGTACGAAGTCCGAAAACCCCAGCACTAGTTCCTTTAACTGTTAGCGAGCCATCAGTAATCCAGCTGATTGCCCCTGGGTTGACATCGTAGTTTAGCGATATGTTGAAAGTTAATACTGCCATATTTCCATTTTATTCAAATAATCTTATCAATATCGGGTCAATAAGTACAGCATATTTTTATAGAGGATCTCCATTCTACTTGCTATCGGGTTGAGCTTCAAACTCTCGTTCGTGTTTCGTTGTACGATGTTTTGATGTGACGTTTAAGTATGTCATATTGATTTGTACCCCGCGTACTGACTCACCAAAACATTGATAGATAAAACTTCCAAGATGACTTGCGCAGCAGTATTGGCAATCGTTCAAAAGCCATAGCAGACTGATAAAGCCTTTAAAAAACCGGTGGAATCAATGACTCCGAAAAACTCTTCATCTAAAAAACTTTCGTCTTAAGGAGTCTTGTTATCTAATTTTTTTCAAATCTTCCAAGAATAGCTTCAGCTCTTGGCGTGTTGGCTTGTTCTGACAATATTCTCGTGTGTGCTGGGCAAACTCCAAAGGCTCTTAGCTCATATACTGTTAATACTCTTGTCGAATAAAACAAGTATCGAACCGTATACCAATTTAAGGATGTACTGAACATGTAATGGTCATTGCATGCTTCCAATCGATGCTCCAACTTGATGCCGGTGAAGCCAACTTCCATGCATATGACGCCAATCCATTAGTCATGCAAAAAGTACACTCGCTGCAGGAGGTAATACCACCTGAGCTCCTAGCTTTTGATTTGAATGATAATACGAAGTTGATGTGGCCACATTGCAGGAGACGATTGCTGGTGTACGACTTCACAGATATATGTCTTGGCTGATGTGTAAGTGTACTTCAATTGAACTAATCTTAAGAACATAAAGCGTATAACAACTTCGTCTAAAAACAACTTGCACAATTTTTTTTGTTTACACTTTTTAAATCACACCAAACAAAAGCGCAGCTAAAACATTCTTCTTCTGCTGCTTCTAGTTAATTCGCACTCATACTCCACGACTCTGCACAATTTGTTTCAAAACAGCGGAGTGTCATAATAGGGTAAAGAGTATTCCTAGACTTGCTCAACATTAAGCAACATCCATTAAAATGCTGCAGTCTAAAAATAAAACAAAAATTTGCGCTTTCCCAAATAAAACAAGTCACATAAAAAGTTATCGCTTCGTGACTGCTCGATTTTTTATTGCAATAGGGCGGTGGCGGCAGTCATAAGCAGTCTCTTAGATATTTTATTGAAACAATTCCTCATAATGCTTGTGCTTGTGCTTGTGCGCTTCTCTACTTAACTCTGTACAAAGTTTTTAATTTTTAGTTTCGACAACAGTCAACATCAACGTCCGTCTGTCGTCAGTGCAAAGCGTTTGTCTTAATCAACTTTTCGTTGCGCACGCGGTAATCGCATTGGGGCACATAAAATGCAGTCGTTGCAGTCGTTGCAAAGGTTGTTCGTTAAAGCATTTAAAGCAGTTTTGTTGGTTTTATAACTTAATTATGACTCGCCATTGTTGGTGTTGGTGTTGGCGTTGGTGTTGGCGTTGTTGTTGTTGTTGCAGCACATGAAAACATTGCAGTTGCTTTTCATTTTTAGTGCCGCCATAGATCAAACCATAAACGACTGCTGCAGTTGGCTGATGACTGACTGCTACGTTGGAGATGCATTGATGGCGATTGTAAATTTTTGTTGCAGCTATTTAAGGTTTTTCTCAGCAAGTTAATGAAACATTTTGCATTCCGGGTGTTGTTTTGTAGATAGTAAAGAAAAAATGAGAGATTAAAATAGTTGCGCATATTTTGAAGCCATTGTTGGCTGGAAGGATTCGATATTATATAACTCAAGCAGCTGAAAATTTATGTAAGCTTTGTATATGTATACTTTGGCATCTTTAAGTTTCTTTAAAATTTTCTACATTTTTCAATTAAAAACAAATTCTATTAGTGACATAAGGGTTCCGTTTAAAGCCAGTGTTAAGCCTGCGCGTTCATTACTTTATTCAAAGTCATTTGCCATAAACTTTTACTAATTCATATTTGCGTAACTTGTCGAAGCGTTTTGCATTATTTTATGCGCAGCTATTGAAATTATGTACATAATTTTTATTATGAGAATTTTTTTCTTTTATTTTTTATGCAAGAAAACCACCAAGTTTTACTTGCTTTCTTTTCGAACTTACTTAGAAAACCTAGCGCAAGACAACCGCAACAAGGACCTTTTGTGTATTGTATATAAGTGTGTATGTGTGTGTGCGTGTGAGTGTGAATGCATAAAGTAAAAGTTAACTGCTGCACGGCCTTCGTCTAACGTTGTAGTCGTTGTTATTTTTGCTTATTTTTTGCCGCTGCTGGAGCAAATTACAAATAACTGCGCCTAAAAGTATGCAACGCAGTAAAACTAGCATAGCGAACGAACGAACAAAAGCAGCAAAATGCTGAACAGCGAGGTGAGCAAGTGCGAGTAACGCGTAGACGCATGGACACACACACACCAACACTCACGTAGACACAAGCAACCGGTAATGGTAATTGTTTGAAAATTGTAGTTCACCAATGACGTCAGTCGTGACGCGACCGACATTGGCAACGCCATTGCAATCGCCATCTTGCAGTTCGGTACGCTGTGTCCATGTGCGTCGCTGCAACGCCTCTGTGCGTGTCTATACGTTTAACTGTGTGCGAATATTTTCTTCGTTGCTGCAATATGCTGTTATGACCGAAAAGCAAAAAAAGAACCAGGTCACAAAGGACTTTTTGCGCCAATGTTGTTTTTGTTGTTCTTGTTGTTGTTAGTCGTGGTTGTCGTCGCCGTCGTCGTCGTCGACGCCTTTAACATTCATCGCTGTCCTTAGAGCCCTCGCGCTGCCACTTTGTGTTTGAGTTTCAACGACTTAGTCGCTGTACTAAAATTTTCGCCACGTTGACGGCATCATCATCGTCGTCGTCATCGTTGTCCTTTCAAATGCTACCACCTCCAATGCAGTGTTCAGCTGCTGCAATGCATTGCATTTATCCCTTTTTGGCGGTATAAAACTTTTTGCGCGCACATTATTTGATTTATTTATAAATACGAATAATTTAGCAAATTTACCAAAAGGATTTCGTACTTTGAATCTATTTTCTTTTCTTTAAAAATTTCCTTTTTTTTCTTGCATAAGTTGTGTAAGTGTTGTTTGCTATGTTGAACGCTGCTATTTGGCTAAGTGGTTGCAATTTTCTTGCTGCTGCTGCTGATGATGATGATTTTTGTCCTTGATGCTTTACTTCTTACTTTTAGCATAAATATTTTTACTTGACTTTTCTTAATGATGAAAAAATATTTTTCTCTATTTTTTTGCAGCAAAATTAAACAATGGCAACCGCTGCAACAGCTTCAGCGCAGCATTTGTACACATAATTATTATCAGCTGTCATTTGAATTTCTTCGCCTATTTTTCTACAATTTGTGGGTAAGTGAGTCAGTTATTATACGTACTACTAAAAAGTATTCTCGCATGACATAAAAACATTTTGCAGCTGTGCATCGTTGCCAAGCAATTCATGTGAAAGCAAATTGTATTTATAGCCATTATAAAAATAGATTTAATGCTACAAAGGACACAGTTTATCTTAACATATCTAACACACTTCGATATTATGTCTGCTCGCAATGAAGTGCAAGCGATAAGCCAGTTTATTAGGTATACTCCTTTAGCAACGAGCATGTTGCAAAATTTATCTCTATTTGTGTTATGCGATTCTAATTTCATACTTTTCCTGGCGCTCATTCAAGCGAATTATGCGGATTTATAGTCAGTTGCATGCAGCTTATTGAACTGGCGCAGCTATTGCATATATTTAAAAATTATTCGCAAATTTAGCATTTATTTAATTTTTTATGTAAAAAAAAGAATTTAAATTAAATTTAAATCAAGAATTAACTTAACAAGCTAGGATTAATAAAAATAGGATCGATTTATTGTGATTTAATAATCTTAATATACGGTTGATGAAAGGATGGAGGATACAGTTTTTTTTATTGATTTTATTTAAAATCTGGTCACTGGACTATGTCAACCACGAATCGAATCGAATAGCTTATACAGCTCGCGGTTTATAATGGACCTAAACTCGCTACCGACTCTAATAGAACCAAATATTTTTCTCTCAAAGACTTCCAACGCCGTTCCGTCTGACTCAATCACAGTCCATTTCTCTGCGCCATACAGTAGGATCGGGAGTAACTGTGTCTTATAGATTGATTTTCGTCTTTCGAGAGAGGGCTTTACTTCTCATTTGCTTGCTCAGACCAAAATAGCATCTTTTTGCTATCTTAGTTCTATCAGTGAATCCGTCTATGGCTTCAGCCTTATCTTATATCTGATGGAAAGGCGCAAACAGAGGGGTCTCCTTTGTTAAAGATAGGACAGAGAACAATGATGCATACTCCTCACCAACTTTTCGCCGCCGGTCTTAAATATATCAGCTGCCAGCCCATCAGAGATTGCCGCTTTGTTATTTTCCAGCCTTCTATTAACTGAATCGACCTCATTGTAGTCCGGTGGCTCTACAATAGTGCCATCATTCCGGTGTCATGTCTCTATCTGCGGAATTGTACGCTTCATCGCTTCCGAGTAGGTAAATGACTTCTCCATAATCTCAGTGATTCCTGTTCGTCCGTTATCAGATTTCCATTGTCATCCTTACAGAAAGTTACTCCGGGCTTAAAACCTTCAGTCAGATGCTTGACCTTTTGAAATAATTTTTGAGCTTCATTTCTGTCACATAACATCCTCAAACTCCCACCTTTCTTGCTCCTTTTTCTTGCGTAAAAAAAGGCGTTTCTCCTCTCCCCATTACTTTCGAAATCACTCTCTACCAACTCGTGTTTGCCGCAGTAGCATTGCGATAATCCTCGTTTTACCAAGAATTAGTCACAGCGTGTGATATATTTGCACTGCTCACATATATCTTCAGAAAACAAAGAGGTTTCTTGGAGTAATCGGAAGAGTGTGTTTAAGGCTTCGGATGTTTGTTCTTATTGCAGCTTGCCGATGTCTAGTTTTCGTTGCATATTGTGATGTACGGCGTACAACACTCTGAGCCTAGTGCGTACCTTAGCTGCGACAAGATAGTGTGCCTAGTGGATAGTAAATATTTCCATATTCTGTGCATATTTTATAGATTTTATTTGAAATAAAAATTCTATTAAATTTTAAACTAAAACCACTTAAGTCCTGCTGACCTAGTTCTACATAATACATAGCCGTTTTATAGCGACATTCCTGTCAATAAGCCTTAAAATCCAATTGATTGCTTAAACAAAACCAAACTTAACCAAGAAATATGTAAAATAAGAAGACATTTAGTGCTGCTAGACAACGAGTCGACGAATGTCGGCTCAAATTGTCTGTGTCTCTGCGCAAATTAACACACAATTTGAATCATCATCAACGCGGTCGTTGTGAATGACAACAGCAAGGCAAAGGACAACAACAGGATACACGTAGCGCTTAAAGCTGAAAATCAAAGCCAATAAAAAACAAACTTAGCGCTGGACACATAAAGACAGCAAAGCAGCTAGATAGATGGATAGTTAGATAGATTAAACCAAAGAAAAAGAAAGAAAAGACTGCTGGACAGACAAATAGACAGTCAAACGACGGAAATGTAGCATTAAAGCCAAGCGATCGATAAAGATATAAAGACAGCGGGACAGCTAGACAGACAGACAGACAGACAGACAGACAAATCGTAGAAATACAAAAAATAATAGTAAACGATAAGAGTAAGTTTCCGTAGCTGTGACAATTGTGACTGTTTGTTGTCTATACTTTAAAGCATTACTTGGTTTCGTTTCTAGCGTTGTTGTCCGTTCTTTTTTTTTTGTACTTTTTGCTACGTTTACTACTCGTAGCATAGCATTAGGCGCTTAAGACGATGAGAATCTAAAGGATAACAGCGAACAAGAACAACAAAAAAAAAAAAAAAAAGTAACAGCACCAGCAGCATATAAAAGCAAGCAGCAAAGAGGCTAAGTGACAACTAAACTTAATGGCACTTCAACAGCATGAAGGCAATGGCCGATGAGGACGAACCGAGGCAAAAGCGACGCAATGCAATAACAACAACAACAACAAAACGATGAACGTTGAAAGAAAACACAGCAGGACATGAAGATGAAGTGCTGATATAAGGTGCTGCACTACACGAAAGGAGCAAGGCAATACGTAAGGAAAAGAACGCTAGTTGAAACGAACTCAACGGACATTAGCCTCATTGAATTGAATGACAAAACAAACGACGATGAGGATAAGAATGAGACAGCAGACAGCAGGCAGTAGACGTATACAATGATGACAACGTTGGGCAGGACAACAACAACAACAATAAGTATAAGCACTGTGTTAAGTACAACAACAACAATAAAACCAAGAAGACAGCGCAGGATAATAAAAAAATAAAAAGAAAAAAAAAACGAAATATTGTATCAAGACAACATTAAGATAAAGCGAACGCACACACACACACATCCACATAGAAGTCTCTCACACTTCAAGACACTCGCATAAAAATGGCGAAAAAATCGCATAAAACTTGCAAGAAATGCAAAAATGGAGAAGGAGCAAAAAAAAAAATCCCAAACAAATGTGTGAAAATCTATGCGCCGCTTGGACAGCGAAAGAACGAAAGAAAAAAAAAATTTTGAGCTGTAGGTGCTTTAAGCACCAATTCACTTCTACTTCTTCTTCTGCTTCTCCTGCTTCAAGCATTTTGACAGTCGCCATTGTGCATAGCATTCACTGTCTTTGTTGTTGTTGTTGTACAATTTCCGCATCCGGCGCTTTGGCACTATCAACTTTATGTATTGGTTTATGCATGAAGTTGTCTTTTTTAACGAACATGCCAGCAGATAGACAGTGTCAAAGAGAGAGAGAGAGAGAGACAGAGAAAAAAAAGGACATATACACAGCGTGTTAAGCTTTCATATAAACAAAATTTGGTGACAGTTGTGGGTGTTGTGCAGTGAAGCGCAGTTTGCTATCAGCCAAATCGTTTAGATATACCTAAGCTCTCTCTAATAGGTCAAACATTTATCACCTTTCGCAAATACACTTGCATATAGCAGTGGCGTATAATGCTTTTTGACAGTAGTGCATTTGTCATATGCGTGCCATAGAAGAGAGGCAGGGTGGGGTGTTTATAGACTTATTAATCTACAATACTATGTGCGAAACTTGGCTTATGTGGTTTCAAGACTTCATCTATAAATATTTCGAATTTATGCCAACATTTTGTCAATTCCAATCAATGTGCAACAAATTACTAACTTCCAACTACACACAGTAATTCAAATAGTACGAATTCAATGAAATCGAATCAAATCAAATCAATTTTCAATTAAAGACAAAACGATTTAAGTCAGCAACTGACGACTGCCAAGTCTTGCTTGAGTCTTGCATATGAAATGCGCTGCCTAAAAGTAGGCTACACTTTTCAATCACAATCAAATTTTATTGTATTGCAAGTGAATGAAAATACAAATGAAAGTTTATGCATATGTGTGTGTGTGTTGGAACTTCATACATTTCCGCTCACAAAAATTGACAGTTACTTGCAACAACAACAATAATACACTTACAACAACAGCAAACCAAAAAACGAGCACATTACAACACTGGCTGCCTGCCTGCTTGCCTGCCTGACTTGCTCAAGTTTTCGGATAGTTATTGTCGATGTCGGAAAGTAAATTGAACGTCATCGTCGTCATCGACATTGTTGCTGCTGCTGCTGCTGCTGTTGAATCGTGTAATTCCTGTCGAGTGCGGGCACAACGAAATACATATACTTACAGCATATACAAACTCATTTACATAATAGCAGCAGCAGCAGCAGCAGCAGCTCAACGGCATGTTGGCCAGCACAACTTATTGCATACATTTAGGCAACACATAGGCACTCTACACGTACATATGTGTGTGTGTGTAGTTGTAGTTTAAAAGGCGTTAAATGTAGCAACGACAGCAACAACAATGCATTGAAAACTTAAAAATTGCCAGTAGTATGCAGCACCAACACCAACACCCACTTCCATGCTTCTGTTCAATTTTCCAGTTTTCGGTTTTGGTCTGTTTCATTTTCGGCTTCCGCCACCGCGCCATATCAATTCATACGCCATTTTAATACATGCGCCACACAAACACACACACACACACAAACACATACAAACATGCTTGAAAGCCGTATAATTTACATTTTGCTTCGTTTCATGAGGTGCCATAATCATAAATTGACAACTTGAAATTTGTACATGCATACTTTTGGGCACTCAGCTCAGCCGTTCGCAGTCCGTGTGTTAGTCCTGCTATACAGTACAGCATGTTGCATTTTTAATGCTATGCGCTGCCAGCTCTTTTCCGATATTAAAGTGTACCAATTTTTGACGGTATTTAAATAAACATTAAATGTTAAATTATGCGCTCAAATTTTCTTATTTTTTCGTTTAAACTTTGATCTCTTACGGCTTTTGTGTTGTGTTGCATATTCGAGTATATACAGTTTATTTACGTGCGCTTGTTGCAATTTTCAGCTTTTACATTTTATAAACACACACATTCTTACACACACCTCATTGTGGCAGTGTGTCTGTGTGTGTGTAGTTTAGTTTAGCTGGGGTGCGCCAAAACAAATTTCGACTTGTTTTACATGATTGGAAAATATGCAACGTAATGAAAATTCATTGTCGAAAGTTTTCTAAACTTTTTCACTATCCTTATTGTCGTTGTTGTTGTTGTTGTTGTTCATGGCAGTTGCTTTCTTTGTTGCTTTTGTTTTCTGTTGTTATATATTTTATGTATTGTTGTTGTTGCTTGTCGATATTTTGCATAGTCAAACTTAATTGAATGGTTTAGTTAATTTAAATATGGCTGCAGTTTGTTAGAGAGTGTGTGTGTGTGAGGGACATCAGTTATATGTAACTACTTTAAAAGGTCGTGCTAACTTTTACATTTCGTTATTTCGGTGTCGGTTTTGTTTATTTTCACTTTATTTATTAGTTTTTTTTTTTTTTTTGGGTTTGGTTTGACACATATTTAATCAGTTTATAATACTTTTTTGGCAAGTATTCAAGCGCAATTAAAATTTATTTAATTTAAAAAAATTAACAATTTAAAACTTCCAATTGGAGCAAATTTTATGAAAGTAGCAAAGAAGATATAGAACGAGTAATAGTTTATGTATTTAACCATGCATCTTTTGGTGAAACATGATGACAGCTTAACAGATCGTCTTCTACGACACTTTCAGACAAGTGACGGTTCCAGTGCAGCCGCTGGAATTTTATGCGCTGGACTATGTCAACCTCATCGAAAAGCTCGTACAGCTCGCAGTTCATACGGGACCAAAACTCGTCGCCAACTCTAATTTGACTTAAAATCCTGCGAAGAATCTTGCCCTTAAAGACTTCCTACGCTATTTCGTCTGACTCAATCTCTGTCCATACAGTAGCACCTAGAGTAGCAGCGTCTTGATTTTCGTCTTCCGAGAGAGAACTTTACTTCTTATTTGCTAGTTCAGCCCAAAATAGCATCTATTTGCAATGATTCTTCGCCTGATGTCCAGGCTGGCGTTGTCCTTGTTGTTGGTGCTTTCGTATCCAAGATAAACGAAGAAGTTTTCTACAACATTGAAGTGAAAGTTCTCCCTCGTCACTGATCGTTCAAGACGCAATGACGGCGTTCGAGAAAACACCAAGTTCTCCGTCCTGTCCTCATTCACTGCTAGACTCATGAGACGAGACAGTTTTTCAATCTTCGAAAATACCTGGCTTTGTCGCCGTTCCTGTGTACCGATGATATTAATTTTGGAAGATCTAGACCGACATATTCTGTATGTACTGGCACTGGCGTAGGATGTATTTCATTAGAAGATTAAAAAAAAATGTAACGACAGCGCATTACCTTGTCTGAAACCTCTCTTGGTATTACAGGGTTCGGAGAGGTTCATTCATACCCTGAAAACGCTTTGTATTTAAGGTCGCGTCGTCATGCAAAGACGAATGATCTTTGCCAGGATACCTAGTGCAGACAGGGCGTTGAAAACTTCGTTCGTATCAGCGTGTCGAAAGCGGCTTTAAAATCGACAAATAGGTGGTGTGTGCCTATGTTAAACTCACGGATCTTTTTCAGGATTTTACATGGTCTGAAGCCACACTGATATAGTTCTATAAGTGTATCCTTATATACAGATAGGCTGAACAGAAAGAGTTCAACCTAATACACAATACGCGCGACATAATCTTAAATCCGATGGAAAGAAGTTGGTGCAAACAGCAGAGACTCATTTCAAAAAGCATTTATCGGACCATATCTTGCATAAAAGTTGGAGCATGCACCTGAACACCTCCGGCCTTGAATAACTTAGCAGCCAGTCCACCATAGCCTGCCGGTTTGTTAGTTTTAAGCTCTTTGATAACCGAATCGACCTCGTTATTGTGCACTTCATCGTCTTCAAGTATGTTAGAAAAATTACCATCTTTCCATTATCGGAGGTAATGCTGTGACGTCTAAATTTTCTAACGGTTTAGCCAAAGATTGCCTCCTCCGATTTTGACATCATGTTTGGAACAGCGTTCGAATAGAAGTTCCAAGCTCTCATAGAATTCATATTTAGCATCGACAGAGAAGGATTCTTATTTCCTTCTCTAAAATAATAAGCCTTGATTCGACTATGTTGTGGTCAATGCTTCTCTAGTTATGTTAAATACATGTTGCCAATCAATAAATCTTGTATATCTTGATACAAATTTTATTTTCAGTTTTATGTAACAAACTGTATAGCCCCTTCCCCACCACCACTATAAAGCTTAATAAAAAATTAATAACTTTATCTGCAAAAATTATTTTGATTTTCAGTTTTAAATTTTTTATACATTTTTATTTCTCTTGTGGCATTTTTTTTTTGTTTTTTTTTGTTTGGTTTTAACACAAATAAAAGCATTAAAAACATTAAGTTTGATTAAAAAATAATTGTATTAATAAATCCATTGCACCAAAAAATTGATTAAATTCGCATTCGACCGCATAAAATATAAACATAAATCCTTTTTAATTAAGCCATTTAAGCAATAAAAGCAAGTGGAGAAAATTGTCATTAAGGTCCTTGTTACGTATTCAGCTTAATTGAACTATTTGTATAAATAATTGAGTTTCGACCGACAATTCAATAATAATTACAGCTTATACAAGTCAAAAGTCAGAACAAGTAACGCATTTAATAAAATGCAGAAACAATTTTATTCGCACAGAGTATGGACTGTCTGACTGTCTGTCTGTCTGTCTGTCCAGCTGTCTTTTCTGTATACATTATGTAAAAATATTTAATTAAAGAACGCATTCTTGTTTTTTGTCATGTATGAACGAGGGTAGTTAGAAAAGTTGGCAATATTTTTAGTAATGTGTAATGGAAATGCTAGGCAGACAGACGGACTTGAATGCAGTTGGCTTAACAATTTGGTGAAGTCGAAAAATATTTTATTTTTTATATTTTAAATCAAATCGTATACTTCTTGATATACCTTCGCACATAATCGACATATTTCCTTTACACAATTTTTGCTGCCTTTATGTAATTTTTTTTTATGAGTCAAAATTTATTAAAAAGTAATACAAAAAAAATAAGAGTTTCACTGTAAAATTTTTTACTTTTTCTTGTAATACGCTTAAAAGTAAACATATATTTGCACTTTTAATTATGAGCCGCATACAATGTTATGTGCAATAATTAAAAATATTAACTTAAATGCGGAAAAACGTGACAACAAAATGCGGACAAAATAAATATGCACAATTTTCAATAAACATTTTAAAAATTTGCAATAATTCCCAAACGTTAAAAGGCCATGTCTGTAGGGAAAATTCCAATAAAAATGATTCATGAAATTCTTCTTTGAAAAAAAAAAACAAAAATTTCTTTAACCGCAAAACGTAAAATTGTTGCTAATTGGAATGCACTTTGCATGTAAGTCTGAGTGCAGTTGTGAGACCGAATTGGTTGAAATTTATTTGGATGATGGAGTACGTTGCATTGTTTACCACAATTATTTTCAAATTAAATTAAGCTCACTTTTGATTTCTTAAGGCGTTTTCGATAGAAATGGCTTTTTGTTTTATTATTTTTTGCCATTTGGCAAAACTAAAATTTGCGGTTTTAGTTTTCAGTGAAATGTAAGTAAAGTGGAGGGCTAAGAATTTGTTTAGAGAATTAAGCAGTTTGAATATCGGGTTACCCTATGACTTAGCAATAATAATATAGAAAAATATTTACTTAATTATTTGGTTATATTTGATCAATTCCTGAAGTTGATATATGAACTGTGTTACTATTTTTAAGCATTTTGCAAAATCCAAACAAATTTCAATTAATAAACAAAACAGTTATTAAAGAATTATTGATTTAGCGTCGTTTGTGCAGGTTGGGCCACTATGTTTTGAACGCACAGTTGCTTTTTGAAAGCATATTTGTTTAGAAATTCGTCATTGAACTCTGTAATACATATTTGTACGTCTCTGATATGCCTTATAACTAAAACCTTACAATAGATTTCGAAAGTTTTAATATTCATCATAATTTTAAAGTCCCTCTCTTGCTATATATATTTATGTATGGTTCTACAAAACATATGCCTTCTGTTATATGTATGCACCTTGAACTCATGCACTCAATCGTCTGCTCTCATTTTCTTTAATAAATATTTACGCTGTATCCACTCACTATCACACATCATTCTCAGAAATGTTCCACGCTGATTTCGCCGCTTTCAACTCGTAAATTATTTGCCTTTTTCATAAGAACAAATTTTCTTAAGTTTATGCGTTCAGCTTTATGTCCTTTATATCCTTTGCTGTCATATATTGTATGCAAAGTTGTATATTTGTCTGACTGTGTTGTGTGTGGATTTTTCTCACGCATGTTGACATATTTATATGTGCTACTTGTGAAAATAAACCCGCTGTTTCGTCCGCAGTTTGTTTCGAATCAACTGCATGTTCATGGTTAATTCTTATAATCTATGGGAGTGGATATTATGTATCTATAAATAGACTAAGTCCGAAAAATTTATTATCATTTAATTGCCTTCAAATGTATATTTGCACGGTATTATATAGAATATATATACCCTGTGTCCATTGAATTCTTAGTTAGCTTCGAAAGCTAAGTCAAATCTAGGTTTTTTTCTGTTAAACTGCTGTTCTTCTCTGTTGAATCACTGTTAATTTCTATTATGTTTCATACTGTGAACTTTCGATCTATTCACATTTGTTCAATTAATCTTTGTTCTGTTAACCATGGTTCTGTTAACTAATGTTATGTTAACTTTTGTTTCGTTAACATTTATTCTGTTAACTTTTGTTCTTTTAAATTTTGTTCTGCTAACCTTTGTTCTTTTAACATTTTTGAGTTAACAGAAATAAACAACAGTTAGACAAATTATGCGATTTAATAAAAGAGATCAATATGCTATATTTCACTGTGATTGACAAAGCAAATGGTTAGTCAAGACAGCCTTATCAGTCTGTTCATCCGTGCGTCCATCTGGAAATATGAAAAATTTAAAAATTAGATTTTCCTTCTCCAAAGTCTGAGCGTTTCTAATAAACTATGCCACGCCCAAAACACCCACCACACTTTCCTGTTAAATCTCTAATGTGTATATTTTTTGTAATCTGACATATTATGTTGAACGTGTGTCATATGGAATATATTGGAGCAACATGTTTGCTCAAGCATCCGCTCAGTGGATAAACATATAATATATCAACTCCATAGCAAAATGTTTTCTTATTTCTTTTTTTCTCACATATGGAACAAGTCGGGCCAATATGTTCGATCGACCATGCTATCAGATGACAGAAAATATGTGTGCCATGAAAAATTTATACTAACATCTATGCAAATTGTTTTTTGCTTTGATCAACATGTTTGCTCGAGCATATGCTAAATCTAAGCAAAATATTTTCCTCTTACTTTTTTCATCAAATGTACAATGAGTTGGACCAACATGTTGGCTCAAGTCTGCTCTCAGTTGTCAGAAAATAGGTTTTTGCTTCGAAAAACATGTATTAACACCTAAGCAAATAGTATTCTTCTTACTTTTTTTCACATATGGAAAATATTAGACCAACATGTTCGCTCGAGCATGCTCTCAGTTGTCCCACCTAAGCAAATGGCTTCGTTTTTTTTTTTTTCTCACATATGGAACATGTTGCACCAACATGTTCGCTCGAGCATGTTCGCTCGAGCATGATAAGGGAAAATGTGTGTCGAGACTCAAACTAAATAAAACATTCTAATGTATATAAGCTTTCTTTGAATTCTTTTTTTTGTCGATTGCTCTTTGTATTCCTATTTGTACTCGACAAATGCAAGGCGTTCTATTCATATTCCTCCGTTTCTCTGTCTGTCTGTCTGTCCTTCGCAATTCTCTAAGCCTTAGAATTTTTTGTTAGAAAATTGTGTTCTGATGACTTCAGTAAGCTTGGTCCAACATAATGTTTCCAAATTATTTTAATTAAGACTCAAAAATTACAAGATTATAATGGATTACGGTGAACTGTAGCTTCGTTTGCACCAAAGGCTATTGAAATACCAAGAAGAGTAACGGTATACAACAAAAGTATACAGCTAACTTAGCGCAGCTTTTTACAGTTAAGAACGGCAAATGTTTGTTACTTTTCTGTATTGGACCTGCAGTTGTTGCTGCTTACACTAAACACAACTCACGCTCATTGACACACAACAAGTTCTCGTTCATTCTGTGTACTTACGGTTGTGTGCATAAGCAGAGAGCGCGAAAACTTAAGCAGCTGATTTGTGTTCCTCAACTAATAAGTGAAAAGCCACACTAAAAGTCATCCTATTTCCTTAATGTCCGTCCCTTTCCATTCAAAGCTAACTCATTTTAATATTTCTAATATCTTGGTTGCCACGAAGTAAACATTTGCTACGTTTTCCAATATCATCCATCAGTCAGGACAATTTATAAACTTTCTTTTATTTTTATTTCTTTTTTATAAAGATATATTTCCAGAATTTATATATATATTATATTGTAGCTATATATGTGTGCCTGCTTCGCATGTAAATGATAGCGTTTTTCTTTGGCATAAAGTCCTTTTTCTCAAACCGTCTTTTGCGTCGCCTTTATTACTTTTGCGCATAATGTTTTACTTTGTGTCCTGTTCTATATATCTGCTTGTATATATATGTAGCTGGCTATAGCAATCGTTCTTAAAGTTGCGCTTGTTTTTGTTGGCGTTAAACAAATGAAGAACATAAATAATTGCATACACACAGACACACACACACAGAGACACTTACAGATGTATTCTACAGCAAGCGCAAAGCAAATCTGTTAGCGCGTAAACTGTAAAATCACAAAGCGGTATAGAAATATAAAATATATATAGTATATATATGTATATATATATAGTGTATATAAGGATGTCCTTTTACATAAGTTGTGTGTTACAATTGGAAACGCTTGCTTGATTCTTTACTTTTAACGCCTTTGCAGCTGACTCGCTGACTATTTCTTAGTTGCTTTCTTTATTGCGTTGACATTTTGTCCTGCTTTTTAGTGCTGCCAGTTGCTGCTCTGCTGCTTACGAACGCTTAGTATCAAGCATATACAATATGCTGAAGATTTTATAGAGCAATAGGCGTAGCAAACGCTTTAAAGCTTAAACACTGTGGACAGTAGTACATATAAGCGACGGAAGCACATAGTAGTGTGTTTAAAGCATTCAGTAAAACAATTTTAAATTTTATAAATCTGCACAGCTTCAAGTTCCGGAGAAGCAGTTGTTAGGATTTTAATGCCAATAGTGATAAAAAGCGCCATTAAAATTGCGTTTAAACCAGAAACTGCTGAACTTTATTTAAAAGTCTGTTTGTGCTGTACACTTTTACTACAGAAATTAATCGCATTCTTTCACTCGAAATCGCATTCTTAAATGTGAAGTGGGTGCTCAGCGTTAATTGCTTGTATTTCAACACTCAGCATGACTTAAAAGTCAA
The DNA here is from genome assembly GCA_035044805.1 of Leucophenga maculata. NCBI lineage: Eukaryota > Metazoa > Arthropoda > Insecta > Diptera > Drosophilidae > Leucophenga > Leucophenga maculata. The sequence goes on along the minus strand of JAWNNP010001005.1, from coordinate 528,881 downwards.
GAGACCTGCAACTAATCAGTTAATGCATCAGCAAACTAATATAAAAAAAGAGCAGCAATATAAGTAAAAGTTAAATTGAGTAAACCCGAAGTATTTATGCGCTTCTCAAGCGACTAGAAAGATATTTTGCATGCCAAGAGGGGTTATATTTGGTGAATGGTATTCGTTAAGTGTTTGGCCAATGATGGCTCTGTTAGATACCTCATTCTCATGATAAAGAACCCGTGAATTATTGACCCACAAATCCGAACCTTTATGACGTATAGCTTCTCGCAAACGACTCATAATACCGATTTAATACACTTTTTGGACCGTTTGACCAAGCGAAATAAAGTCAAAGTTCGCATGCCCTGAATGAAGTTAGTATCCAACTTGGCTCTATCCAGCATATTTGCAGCTACCTGCTCTGGATATCTTTTTTAAAAGAAATTCACCAATTTTTCTTGCATAAGATTACGTAAGCTCTCGTGTGACATCTCCAATACATGATTAATATCTTTCAAGCACACATGGCTACTTTCCGGTACGATTTCCATACGATCACCATTCGTTAGTCAAATTACAATAGTTGAATGCCATCCAGAACGAAGCATGTCTTCGACGATCTCCCGATCATCTTTGAATGCTTTATAGCACTCGTAAGTATGCTTTTTTGACAGAGTGTTCGTTTTCTCGTGAATGAAATACAATATTAGTTGGATCGTAAGGCGAAAACAAATGCCCTCGAACGTCTTCTATTAACTGCAAGGGCTCTTAATTCATTACATATTGCTCCAAACCCGATTTCAGAGTGGTCAGTGCGAACCCATATTTGACTTGGACAGCCTCTCTGACGGCTGCGGTGTGTGTTTCACTATTTTAACTAAATAACCATGGTCACAAGCACATGTTTCTAACACTTAAGAAAGCAAAATAGCCAATGACTCCAGATTTTTTTTCATTGAGAACAATTTGTGGAGGAACATTTATATTATGGTAGATTGCAACTCTGCCTGCTCTCGGATGTGGTCTTTTATATTAAATTACAATATCAAAATTCTTTCGCAGACTAAATTTTATAGATGTAGATGGATGTCTCTTTTTAGTGTCGCTTTTTCGTTTCATTGAGTTTCAAATCAAAACTATGCACTCAAAGTAAAATACACAATCTATCTATCTCTTTCGCGTTCATCCACAAACTAGAACAAGTGGCAACCAAATGTCATTACCAATCTCTTTCGCACAAATTGCTTCTTATCAATTGGTAGACCTGTCGGTCTGTATGAACGAAAGGATCTCGGAAACGGTAATAGATAGATAGTTTTTTGCATTCGACCAGAATTTCTCCGGAATGACCATTTAGTATATACCTCAGGGTCAATTGCTGTTCGTTGTTCGATCAACTTTTTAAAAAAGCATACCTAAGTATTATAAAGACATATTCCTTTAAATCAAACAAAAAACATAATTAACCCTTGAAAAAAATTAACTTATATAAACCCAAAAACCATTAAATTGTATAATAAACTACACTATTTTTGGAAAACTCGTGCCACCTCAACTTTGTTTACATTTGTGCCTGTCATCGTAGCGTATCAGTCTACACAAGATTTATATATTTTCATAGATATGGGCTTCTATAATTTTTTTATTTGAACAATAAAGTTTCCCAAAAAAAAAAAAAAAAAAATTCCTGTGATGACATCACTTATTAACTGTGACAAGCCATTTAACAAAACGTTTACTACGAACACCCACCCACCCTACTCTACACTTTTTATGCAGTGTACAAAAAATGTGAAAATTATCGTCGAAACAAGCCGTGCGCACGTTGTCGTTGTCGTCTGATAAGAACCAATCAAAGCTATTATGTTAGGCACTTGAACGACTAATTGGTTGCGAAAACAACTAAAGATAAAAAATAATTACAGAGATACTATACGGCGGCATGTTTTCGATAAATAAATGAAATAATAATAAATCCAACAAATGCCAGGCACTATAAGCTTATAAGAAGATATTAGATTTTAATTGGAAATAAAATGCTAAACGATAAAAGACTCAACGAGATTAAAAGAGCGAAAGAAGAAAAAAAAAAAAAAAGATAGTAAAAACTAAAAACATTTTTCATGCAGTTGAGTGTACGCCAAGTTGAAAGTGGATTTTAAGCGCTTATCAGCTTAAATTGAAGGCATAAGTTGAAAGCAATTGAATGCGAACTAATTGAACAGCAACAAATGATCAAGCAGTGTGTAAGAAAAAAAAAAGAGAATGTCTGTGGAGAGTTTATAAAATTTTCATTTAGAGCAGCAGCAGCGCAAATGTAACAGGTTGTTTTGTTGTTGTTTTTGTTTTTTTTCTTAAATAATGAGCATGCATTGCAATGCTTTGTTGTTGCATTGCGCACAGGTTTGACAGGTTTTTTTTTCACTTTCGTCATTGTGTTCGGTTATATTATTTACTCTCACGCTTAGCCGCTGCTACTGCTGCTGCGGCCACCGCTGCTTTCTGTTGCTTTGCGTTTGCCGTTAACAAATCAGTCTCTCGCTGGCCGTCGTCTTCTTCCTTTCGAATCGTACGGAAAAAAGATTTATTAATCTTTTCAGTTGTTTTAATCGACGTGTCGCGCGTTTAATTTAATTGTTCTTAAATTTTATTATCGTCGGCGTTTGTCTGTCCGTCGCGCTCGCTGGATCAATCAAATTATTACCAAAGTGCGTGCCTAGCTTATCTTTAGTGTTGTGTTTTAATTTTAAGTTTTATATTTGCCAGTCACGCCATAATTCTTTTTGTTAATAACATATTTCTTTTGTGTGTTTATCTTTTAATGTGTTGTTCTCGAAACGCTTTCAATAATTTTTTATCTATCACATTTTTTTGGTTTTCCAACTGTCTGCCGCGTCGCATCGTTTTGATTAGTTGCACGATAAACTTGTACGTGCATATTTGTATTTAATTTGTTGAACAATTGTTAAACATTTCTTGTCATTGTTTTTTTAAACGCGCGTCGTCTATTGTTGAAAAAGTGAGAGAGTGAAGTTTAATTACAGCTAAGTTCAGCTCTGAGAGATTATTGTAATTCGCTCTCTGTCTTATTTAATCAAATTAAAGCTACACTGTGCAACAATTTATAACATTTCTTTGCAAATTTTGGTAAATTAATTAAAATTTGCTAAGTTATTTTTAACATTTTAAAAGTTTACTTAAACATTTGCTGATCATGAATATTTAATTAGATTATTTGAGTTACCTTCAGTTTTTTATTCATAAACAAAAAAACATTTTTATTTCACATTTATCTTGTTTATATGACATATATCTTGAAATTAAGCATATCGCTAAGTCCCTGTGTATGGACTTTGTACAAATAAGTTTTTTTTGATAAAAAATTTTACATTTATTTCGAAAGTAAGAAACCTTAGTATAAACTTTACTCATAGCGTAAAGTTAAAGGCTATATTAAGTTTATGCAAATTTATGTAACAGGCGGCAAGAGGAGAGGCAGACCCCATAAATTATTCTTGAGCAGCATCAATAGTCCAGTCGATATAGACATAACTGTTGTGAGGGCTACTTAATATGGCAAAGTGAAAAAATCTACTAAGCCGCTGTCTTTCTCCTTTGCATGCTGTGGGAGAGAAGCCCTATTAATTACTTCATTAAAATATATTAATTTGGTTTTGCTTTTGAGGCACAGTCTTTTGATTACTTTCCAAGAGCATATGTTATTTTTGATGCTTTTAATAGCCAGCATGATATGGAGAACTTCTATATCTGCCTGTTCTTTACAATTATGTCCGTTCGATGCAGATAATCAAAATGCAACACAGCTTGATCGTTGATATATACATATATGTACTACCACGCTGTGATCGGTGCGCATAAACGTCGTCACCAATGATGCTGCATTCACCAGTCCACATAGAGCCACATTGTGAAGATACGTAACCAAATTTGTTTTTGATATTTAAATATTTATCTTTTAGCTTGCATTTGATTTAAATATTTATTATTCCATTAAATTAATTTTTTTTTAACATTCTTAGTCATCCATTTAAGTAAAATTTGTACGCAGCAGTGAGCAGCAGCATCTGCTTCTTTGAGCCTTATCTTAAAGATAATTAAAAATGCACATATTTAATGGATCACTAACTATTCAAAAAAGTTTCCATAGAATAATTTGCAAATCTTACTCGTTCATGTTCCTGAATATTTCTCAACCGACTGAACTTTTTACTGATCTGCCACGCTTTTTTGTTACTTTTATTTACATTTGCACAAAATTATTATAGCCTTTTACCTAATGGGTACTGAATATGAATACTAAAACGTAGTTTCGTATGGGCTCTGATAACCAACCAATAAGGTAGACATTGTAGTTCCAATTGATCTGTCTGTCTGGCTGTCCATATGAACAACGAGAACTTGGAGATTATAAAATATAGAGCCGTCAAGTTTGAATATTTAGAAACGCCCATTGCTTCTACAGAAAAATTGTATGGTATGTACATACCAATCCCACCTCCTAACCTAGCCCTGTTTTTAAGTTTAATGTTTATTGTTGTTAGTAATTTAGCCAAATTTGGTCTTTTTGAAATTAATCCTTATCAAATGTTTTATATAGGTGATGATTGGACTACTAAAAGTGGTAGCTCCCTTACAAATCATGCAATTATTTCTGTATTTTTGTATGAAAAACATTTTGCTGTTGTTGTTAATTCAGCTAGAAATGTCTCAATTGTTGTATTTCACGTCAATCCTAATATAATATTCTATAAACGTCCAAATCTGACTACTAAAAGAAGTAGTTCCCATACAAAAAATCGAATCGATATAGACATGTCCATCTGTCTGGCTATGAGATAACTAGTATACAACGAATGTGCTAACTCTTGTCTATGTGGTAGATCCCATAGAAACCTTTCCCTTCCTTATTACTTACATTTTTACTTCAATTCTAATAAAACATTCTATATTGGTCCAGATCAGACCACTAGAAGTTGTAGCTCCCACACAAATCGGTCTCTGCTTTCTCGATTTTTGTATGAAAAAATGTCTAAGCTGGCAACGATGAGAGATTATCATAAAATAAAGGCAAATTCATAAAAACTTTTAATTTTTCTATTTATTATTTCCACCTATCGTGAAATATGTTCATGGTAAACAACAACATTGTATAAACGTGGTAATTGTTCGAATCAAATCTACGAATTGATTCGTTCCGAATGCGAATTTGCGGCATTTCTGTAAAAAGTTTTAAATGTATGGAAACAATTTCTATTAAATAAGAAAAAAATAGTCAAAACCCAAAGTTTAACTCTGGACCATTATCTGGTATTATTCTATTAACCAAACTACTTACTAAATTTCAAGAGGTTTTCAGTTTTGTTTTTAGAAAATTCTTCCACTGTTGCCACTTAAGTGTTTGTAACTTGACTTTTATTGACCACTGCGTGTGAATGAAATAAAGAAAAAGCAAATTTGTTAATACTGCATTCTATAACATTAGAAGTTGATCCAAAAAACGTAATAAAATATTCGTAATCAGTGAATTTAATTGTGCACTAAAAACATATATAATATTTTTTTTTATTAAATGTTCCAAATAAACACATTTTTTTTAATTACCAATAAGTGTGCAAAATGTTAATTGAATTTAAATTTAGTTATGAACCGAAAAAAAAAAATTAAAAATAAAAATAATTAAATTCAATTCGTGCAATTCTTTTTTTTTTCGCTGAAATTTATTGTTGCCTGTGGTGTTAATTTTTTTACTAATTTATTATTATTTTGTGAGAAATAATTCATATTTTTTGTTAATTTATATCGATTTGCTTGGAACATACACGCGACTGCACAAAAGTTCAACGAGATAAAAGGTACGAAATACAATTGAATGATTGATGTTTTTTTATTATATTATTTATTGCTTATAAATAAATAAATATATTTTAAGCTTAATTACCTATTTTAAGCTAATTTAAAAAAGTCTTTAAGTTCAATGATTTAAGTTATACAGAAATAATCACTTATTTATATATTAAATAATTAAATAAATTCCATACATTGAGTACCACTCTCAAGTGTATTCAGGTATTCAGTAATAAGTACTTGAAACAAAAAGTGTTTGCACTTGACAGTGAAAAGTTGCTCGGAAATTTGCATTTAGTTGTTGTTTATATGAATATATTAATTATGCAATTGTAACAAGCTAAAGCGAAAGTATTTGCATTGGCTCAAGTTCATTAAATTGACTTTGAGTCTGTCTAATTCTGGATAGAGAGATAAGTAAATATATTGCCTTACTATTCGAAGAACCAGTTTATCAATGTTCTATATTAAATTGTTCATTTCGAAATATAAATAAATATTTTTTCTGTTAATCAACGTGTATTGGGTTACAATAATACAGTTTTATCACCATTTATCTTTAAAAATATATGAACTGACTGAATCATCAACACAGATACAAACTGATGTCTGATCAATTCAAATTAGACATATCAGAAGCTGCAGAAATTAATTATAAGCTATCAGTAAAACGTTCTGCCGAATGCATTTACTATTTTCTTTCTATTTCTATGCTATCAGCATTTATATTTTCCACATTTATATACGAATTCGATTCAAATAACTAATTACACATATCACAATTCTGCAATTACCCGGGTACACATCATTATTTCGATTATTTTGCCATTAATTTGCAGCCACACTTATGTGTATATTAGTCAATTAGCAATTCTTTGCTTTGCATATTTGAATTTCAACAGCAAATATAGAATTAGCGAAAAATTGCCAAAGCCAATAATCGAAAGCCAGAATCGAGTTACATGTAATTTCAGTAAATATCCGCATTTGCTATGTGTGCAGAGCAGAGCGCGTAGTCAATGTCGAAAATTGCACGCCTCAAAAACAAATAATTAATTTCGCAAAGCAATTTCGGTTTTCATTCAGGATTGATGATGATAACCGTGCAGAGTTTTTGTACACCCACTTCAAATGTTATATTATACGAGTACGAGCAACAAATCCGCAGTTTTGTTGAGGTCTCGTACTAGCTGCTGGCAGCGTGTTGTTGCATTGAATGATGGCATTTCATTTCAGTTCAGTTCAAGTCTCGTAATCACATCTCTATAATTTGTTTAATTTCGAGCTTGATAGTATAAGCCGTAGTAGTAGCAGTGCAATAAATTAGCGGAGTAGAGTAGATACATTGTTGGTTCGAGATACACACATGCATTGCGCGCATATTAAGCGGAAAATTAGCATATACTCGTACTCGTACGAGGGAGCTAGGTAGTTAGAGAGATATTGTGCTGCTGTGCGATGATAAAAGCCAGCTAACAAATTCATAATGTAATTAACAGCACTAATTCTGACAGCGTGCTGGAAGCATTCGAATAACTGGTTTCTAATTAAAGTTTTCATTGCAAACTACTGATTGTGAATCGTGATGTGAAAGCTAAGTAAATATTTTATATATAGTCGTACAGCAAGTGGCATGCATGCATGAGGATGTAAGCTTAACTCGGCAACGCTGAGCGTAGTTAATCGGATACACTTTTTTTTTTTAGCTCTATGACAAACAATAATGTAAAATATAATCGGGGAAAAACATAAAAACCCAAGTAATTAACTATAATATTTTCTAAGTGTAATTTAAATAATATCTTATGGCTTGGCATGCATTTCGGAAATGAGTGCTTGAAGCCTTGAACTTTAATTTGAGTTTAGTAAACTCGATGTGTTTATTTGTGTAAAAAATTTAAAAAGCTGAAATAAGAACATGTACCTATTTAAAATATAAAACAATTTAAGCATATCAGCAGCTGTTCAAACAATATGAATGTCATATCAAGCAGCTTTGCAGAGAATGATGAATCTTTTATCTTTAAAATGTCGGTTATACCAAAAAAATTCTAAAATAAATATGAAATGACTAAAAATAAAAATTTGTTATTAGTACAGTTTACAAATGAGATTTTAAAACAATGTCTACTAAAGCCCTATTTTAACTATCTTGCTAAGCATAATTGTGCGACGGAATGAGAAGATAAATTTAAAAAATAAAATAATATATGCATTTAAAACTTATTTCACATGGTATTATCTGAAAAAAAAAACAAGAAAATGTGCTGCATTCGAGAGTGCTTGACTTCGTTCTACCGAGTACCCACAATAATGCTTAAATTGCCATGAGAGATAAATTTGTAACCAGATCCGTGTGTGATATTTTATAGCTATTAGTGACTGATGATACAAACGTGTCATTTCAAGCTAAAATGAAGCACAATAAAATGTATTTTACAATAACCGGGAAGTATGAAAGATCAATATGGGGAGTACATCTTACAGGAATACATCTTACAGGAATACATCTTACAGATATATACATATATAGAATATTTTATTAGAAATAAGAAACACTCAAAATAGGCTTTTTAGCTTAAATAAACCAATTCTAAATTTAAATGTTTTATCTTTTATAGTCTCTAAGTTCTCAATGTACGAACATTCAAAATGTCGACTTAACATATATCACTATCAATCGGCTTGGAATATATTATTCGAATAAACACCAATTTGGGCGTTTAAAGCTGAATTAACAACAAAAACAAAAATTTTGAATTAATACAAAACTCAGGAAGATTTATATAAGGGCTACCACTTATAGTGATATATACTAGCTATAACTCTCTCTTTTCTGTGCCTAGAAAAAACTTTTATCATAATGCCTATGTATCTAAATATGAAATATCCCGAAGGAGCCGATTCCTTTAACATGCATACAAAATTTTATCCCTATACCACAATTGGATCCGAAACTATGAAAAAATCGTGTTTATCATCATCGATTTTGATAAAACTTATGATGCGATCTAATTTCTCCCTATCCCATAAATTTTATCTCTGTACCCAAAGTGTATGCTATGATATGAGGAGTTTATATCGGGAAGGGTCATGGTAGCAGACCCCGCATGCTTTGCTTTTCTTTGTGTTTCTCTCGCTAGATTCAATGATATCTGCTGTTACCTTCTACTCAAGGTTTCTAGCCCAGCATACTTTCTTCAACAACCTCTCCCTGCTGTTCCCTCAACAGTTCTGTTTATAACCTCGAATTATAAGTGCTTTATTTAAAAACGAATATCCCTATCGTTCTCACCTACTCATTACACTCTCTCTTCCGGGTGCTCAACCTCCCATGACACACCTCTTAGAGGACCGACTATCACAATTAATCATTATAAGGTATTAAGTAGATGAGTAAAATTGTAATCAGCAACAAATACATAGAAAGAAACAAAAATGAGTACAACTAACAGCTACCCTATCTGTCTATGCATTTCTTTGGTGTATGTTAGAGGCAGAAGGAAGCGAGGCAAACCCCATTAATTAAATGTTCTCGAGTAGATATAGACGATAAAAATTATATAGATTCGAGTCGATATAGACTTGTCCGTCTCTTCTTCTTTTTCGTTGAATCTTTTTTCTGATAACTAGAATTTAATGAGCCAAGCTTTCTAAGATGTAGCTTCTTACAAGCCTAGACGACTTTTCTGGGTTTTTGTATGACCTTTTGTTTATTGTTGTTAATTAAGAAACGCCAAATCTGGTGTATAAATACGAATACAATGTCCGACATGGATATAAATATTCTTTGCTAACATGTACAATTAAAGTATCGATACTTTTAAATATTTTGTTTTGAGTAAAAATACCGATACCCTCAAGTAACGAACCTCTTCCTAACATTCTTCCTCAAATATCGCTTTAAAAAAAACTTCAAGATTCCTAAAGTAGAATGATTTGTTTTTTTTATAGAGTTACTCTCTGCTTCGCAAATTTTCTCAAGAAAAGAAACAAGTTTACTCTTTGTTCTACAACTTGCATCAGTCTTCTACACTGACTAAAATTCATTTAATCCGCTTGCAACAGTAAGTCCTTTGCTAATTGCCATTATTAGAGCCTTCAATCACTGATAAATGTGCTCGTATTTGTATAAAACGAAGTTCCATATAACTATATATAAACCTTTCCAACTATATAAACTCAAAAGTGCACTCTAATTTTTTTTTTTTTTTTTGCGAATTCAATACATCTATGAAGTCTCGCACACTATGAAGGCAGCTCAATTTATGCAAAAATTGCAAATGTTGCGCTGCAAAAATTGAGCTAATGATGCATGCGCGCATGAATATGAAGCTGATGCCTGTGTGACGCTTAAAGCTGAAGCGTGATGCTGCAATACGCTGTGCCTGCCTGTCAGTCTTTGACGTTGATGCGGTGCTTACTTGCAACGACAACACAGGGTGACAACAGCGTATTATGAAGTTCTTCACTTCATACTGCATGCGTCATGCTTGCAACAGCTCTGCTTGACTGCTGACGTTGGTTGCGCTGTATTAAAAGTTGCCGCCGCCGCTACAAACACTTCAGCTTCATTTGCTTGCAAAGCTTAGAGTTTATATAAGGATTTCTGGAAGGAGGAGTGTATTTTTTTTCCCATTTATTTTTTTCATGCTGTCATATGCAATGCAAGCTCATCTCCGCCGTCGTCATTATTGTTTGTAAAATGCAATCAAAATGCATTTAAACATTATTGAAAGAATACAACAAAAAAAAAAAGAATTTTATTATGACAAAGTAGAAAAAAATGTCATAATCTCCTGCGGTGCGTACCTCTGCCATAGCAATTTCCGCTGCATATTCTTTTTGTCTTTGGCTTTGATGCGTGCAAGGACATCGTACTCGTATAATAAATAGGAAATAAAAGAAATGGCAGCAGTGAGGCACTATGGCAACGCTGCGTGAAATTAATATTAATCGCAGAATTGCATTTAATCCACATTTAGCAGATTTGTTTCATTATTTTTCCGCTTGCGGTTATTGTTGTTGCATTTTTTTTCTACTTCATCTTGCAAAATAGAAAAAATAGAAAAAAAAATACAATTTTTATTTATCTTGCGTTGTGGTTTATTGTTGTTGCAACAGCTACAATGCTGCAATGTTGCGGTTGTAGTTTGTACCTTGTAGCTAGATACATCTAATGAGTTAGTCGGGCTACGTAGAACGTAGATGTCAGACAGTCAAGCAGATCTTTGTGCTGTTGACGTTTAGCTAGCTGCTTGCTGTCGTAATTTGTAATCATTAAACTTTATGCTTTGTCAGTGAAAATGTTTATTAAAATGTGCGACAGATTATAAGTAATTAAATTTTATAGTGTATGCTCTTGGACAATAGTCAGAGGCGATTTAAAGTGTTGATTCAGTGGCAAATAAAGCGACTAACGAAAGTAGTGAATGCTTAAAAAATCTTGATCACGTTCGAATTCTCCGACTTTCTTTTGTTATTGTGTCCATGCAAACTTTTTCAGGTTCATAACGAAAGAAAAAAAATATACACACATCATCGTTTGAATCGTGAGGTATGGTCTTCAGTTCAAACAAAAATCCCATATCTCCATAAATTCTGTGTAGGATTAAGGTTTGGTTAGCAGGCTGGCCACTCTAGAATATCCACTGAGCATGTTTCTAAAAATGAATTCGGGAGTTGTAACACATACAAATGTATGGTTACTCCTTATGCAGGAGCAGGCAGTTTTCCAACACCTCCCCATATTCAGAATTATTCATTCTGGAGGATACGAAGCGCATTGCCAGAGTATTAGTTTTTCTACTCCTACCATGATGGATCCTCCACCGAAATTTCGATAAGACAATATGAGTGGCTCTTTTATTAAATTCTTTTCGTCAGCAAAAATTACCTGACTGAAAAAGGATATTTTTAGACACATTAAATACTTACAGTAGAGTTGGCAAAGTTGGAGCTCTTTGCATAACACCTCTGACTATGTGTTGGAACAGTTCAAATGATCATATAAGATATTAGGGTGCTGATAAGTGTGTTTTAAAAATTATTCGTTTGATTCCATAGATTATGGTTTCTTTCAAGATATGTCCTTTTTCCTCTTCTCTCAACCCTTGTGCTCGAGGTATTTTAATAACATTTAAAAAAAAAAATGTTCCACATTTAAAAAAAATTGTGTGTTGCACCATTAGGTGTGAATCGAATACACGTAAGTTGCTATGTAACGAAAAACTGACACTATTTTGTTTGGGGTTAAATCTAAATCTATATCATACAATGATGTGCTATATACTACTCTTCTAACATATAGGAAGTACCGGCAAAACTAATTAGTATTCTTCACTTTCTTGACAGAGTGTATATAAAGATTATCAAAATCAGTTGAATATTTTGAACATAAATTAAGCATCAACAATTGACTCACTCTTTTGAGATATTTTCTGTATTAAGTATGCGTCATATATCAAGAACTGAAGCGCGATAATAAATGCTAATATCAACTTGTTCTCGAATTGAGCGAAGACGTATAAGAAACTGTGATACAGAAAGAAATGAGCAACATATATACTTACAAAGCTTGGCATTCTGTTTATATTGGCGCGTGCCGGCTTATCATACTCAACTAGTATATACTATGGTGCAGTAGATTGCTCTTGACCTATTTATATAGCTCTATAACCGCTTTGTGGTCATGAACAGACTTCTAGTTGAGCACCAATCACGATGATCGCGTGCGCATTGATGATAATTTGTGCGAATTCCAAGTACGCTGAAAGCCTTGAAAGCGTTTTCGGGAGAAAGATTCTTCTCTCGGAAACCTTTTCATTCGAGCTTTTCAATGTATTTCGTTCTGCGTCATATAGCAAAATGAATGAATAGATATGAATTTTCATCATTCGAGAGGGGCCTCTACTTCTAAGTGAGTAACTGAACCCTGAAAACCATCTATTAGCAAGCATGATTCGTTGTCTTAGCTTCAGGCTGACGTTGTTGTTGCTTTTTATAACTGATCCCAGTTAGTCAAAGTTTTCTCCTATAATGAAATTGAAGTTGTTCATCGTTTGAGACCGAAGAAAAAGAAATGACAGCAAGCGAGAAGATGCCAAGTACTTCGAGTACATCGTCTGGATCTCTTTTACAACGAATCCCATGAGTCGTGACTGTTTTTCAGTGTATGACAATGCCTTGCTAACACGTCTTAGTTGTGTGTCGGTAATGACTCTCTCTGTCATGTGCGTACAAGAGCAGCATCACTTCCTTGTAGAAGATCGTATTTAACAATGGCGTAAGATGTACTCCATCAAAAAAATTTTATAAAAGTAGGATAGCGCGCCACGCTTTCCCCTTGCCATAGAATTAGATAAAAGCTGTAAACAGTTTGAAAATTTCTATGTCTATGTCCCTGATTACCACTGTAAGCTGTGATGTGATTGTATTATTAAGTCACGTTTCGTTATGAAGTCAAATGTCAGTGATACTTCGCGAGAGAATTTTTAATGGTACAGCCTTATTATTTCTTATACCTCTGGCATACCACGTAATGATTAAAAGTTGGTCTATAAAACCAATTTAGTTAAATGCCAACAACTTTTTCTTCTTATTCTTCTTATTTTGTATTACAGCTAATTAATGTTTTAAACTAGACAGACAGACAGACAGACAGCAGCGTCTTAACTCCATAAGCTACTTAACTCTTTAGCAGCATTAATACAAACCAAATATATTGTACCAAAGACCAAAATACGCAGAGTTACTTGTACTTGGCGTAGACATTTAGAATTATATCTAGCTGCAGAGCACCTAGCTAAGGCTGTGCACGATGTTATACTTCCGCATAGACATAAACGCAAATACATTTACATGTTACGCATACATTTGCACATTGGAACAGAACAGAACAGAACACAAAAACAACAAGATAAACACAAACAGACTGACATACTACTACATGCTACATGCTAGTATAGAATGTGTTTGCCTGTCTGTTTGTTTTTGTACATTGAAAGTAGCGTGAAGCAAAGTAAAGTAAAGTAAAGTGGTATGAATGCTAGAGTATCTCTAAAAAGGAGCAGATACATATGCATAAGTTTCGCAGAATTACGCAGCGTTGTACTGCGTTAAGTTGAGCTGAGATGAACAGAATGAATCGAGTTGAGTGCTGCTTCGTCCATGTAACATGTTAATGAACTGCGCCAACTGTGTTTGCACAGAACTTAGCAGCAATGGTACTGGAGCGGTCGTCGTAGTGCGAGTGCGAGTATAATGTAATCCCAGCACAAGCTAAACAAGCCAAACCAACGAACCAACCATCAATGCCGCATACATCCGCTACCCTTTTGCACTACTACTTAAATCTATATGTACGATGTAGGATGCTTATTCATAGAGCCTTGCCTTGCAGTACACCTCAACGATAGCAATGTGTCGAAGCTAACGCCAAGGAGTAACTTTGACATTTAGCATTCAAGGCTTATGAGTGGCAAACTGGCAGCCTTATAGGCACTAACTGCACACACACACACATACTCCTACATAGATTCACATGCAATTGCCTTATGGTTACTTCCATAACTGGGCACAAAACTCTCTGATGGAGTGTGTAGGTAAATGTGAAAAAAAAAGAAAAATTATGAAAATGGAGCAACAAAATTGTGAAAAGTGTGACATGTTGGCAAAAAGTTTCAACAGCATTCAGTTGGGAATCTGTTTGACATGAGTTGGCAGTAAGGTATCTCTCTCTACCCGCTTTGTACTTGTATCTGTGCAGCATAAGAATTGTGTACATGTACATAGCTGTGTGTACTTAGTGAAAAGTGGCCTTAAAGTATGCAACACAAAATTTTTTTCTCACCAACTTCTCTTTATCGTTTTGCATAGTTTTGGAAGGAAAGGAAAGGGTATAGTCAGTTCGTTAGTTATTTTGTAACTTACTGAAGTAAGCAACGTAGTTAGCAAGAGAAGTAGCTTAAAGGATCATTGATCAGTTCGATCAGTTGGTGCAACAACAACAAAAAATAGATTATTTAAGAATGTCAAGCAAATTTGACGTCAAGCATATTTGACGTCAATTTAATTTTTGTTTCATTATATTTTTCATCCTTTTTTAATATACATTCAATGCCAACACATAAGAAGGATATTAAAACTTCGTTGCCTTTGCATTTCCTTCATTCTTCTTTTTTTTCTTTCTATAATTTATAGCAAGTGTGCTCAGCAATTTAAAAAAAAAAAAATGAAAAAAACATTTAGAGCGAATTGTCTTTGTCGTCTGTCGTCGTCATCATCACAATGATGTCGCCAGGGAGACTTTAAATTGTAACTTCCGAGTAGAAGGACTTCAAGGACTTTTACAGCACACTGTCTGTCTGTCCGTCCATCCGTCCGTACGCCTGCATAGTAAAACGATTTAGTTGTCTGCATAATTATTCATATTGTTGAATTTGCACTTTCTACTGCGTTGACTGCGGCTCCAGCTGATCCTGTGCGGTATTAATTTAGTCAAGTGCACTTAAATTGCCTGCAACGAATATGGCAGCAGCAGTTACTACTGCAGTAGTACGTACGACTAGTATATGTTAACAGCGACTGTCTCCTCTGTGTGTGCATTTCAGTTAAAGTTATGGCCAGTAAAAGGTTGCTCGAGAGATGAGTTTACTGCACTGCACTGCACTGCACTACGGCACTGGAAGTATGCGTCCGTCGCCTGCTAAATGTGCAAATCTTATCGTTGTCATTGTATAGTTGGTACTACTTGCATTTATGCATGAGTATTAGCAAAATTTGAATTTATTTACTTGACATAAAATGCATAGTAAACGCAAAAAGGATTTGCACAGCCAGCACAGTAGACAGTAGACAGTAGACTCATACACGTGGAGGGCATATACGAGTAGTATATATTTATTTATATGTTGGCTTTTGTTGGCTGCTTAGTGTGCAGAATTTCGATATAAAAGTCATTTGAAATTTTATATTGCGAATGTTATGCTAAATTTTTGATATTTGTTTGACGTTATTATGGATATTTCCGACATTTCTTTTATATATTAGATGAGAAGCTAAGCAGTAATAAAAATAAAGTGAGTATCTAAAAGTATGCAATAAATTTTTGTGTAGTTAAACGTTTTGCATTGAGTCTGTATAATTGAAACGTTAAATGTGAAACGTTGGGAGAGTAGTAGTTTTTTGAATTTAGAGTCTAAACTGATAATAAGTTCTGCTTTGAGAAAGTTTAGTAACAGCTAATCCGGCGTATATGAGTATGATTACTTACTTAAATGACCGTCAATCGTTTTCCGGTCATGGTCGCATTAAGGAAGGCGCACCAGCCTCCATTATGTTATGAGCGCTGACGCCAGTTGTTTTGAATACCAAGTACGGAGAGTTTTGTGCATACCAGGTTATTTCAACGTGTACCCGGTCATCCTCCATTTCGGCGTCCTCCAATCAAGTATGGGCCCCCCATGTTAACCATGCATGCTGGAGCTGTTTTATCCATTCGAATGAGGTGACCAGCCCAGTGCAGCCGCTGGAATTTTATGCGCTGGATTATGTCAAACTCATCGAATAGCTCGTACAGCTCGTACAGCTCATACGGGAACAAAACTCGCCTGATCTCCAGGCGAGGTTGTTGTTGCTGTTTATCTCGAATCATTGGCGTAAGCGAGCAGCATCATTTCACATGAGTATGATTATTATTGTTCTGCGATCTCTGTAGATCTTCTGTGTTCTGACCGTAGTACTTACAGACAGCACTTCATATTGCTCGGCCACCTTGAATGCCTCCTAGTATTTTGGATTGAGTGCATACACCGAGTCTTCTATCACTTAGAAATTGCCAAAAAAAATTTGTCTGGTTAGTGCTAAAGCTAGACACTCTTCTAGCATATGTTCCGGCGTTATGTCATCTTCCGAACAGCCGTCTTCAGGGTCTGCATACTCAGAGCGTTCTTTTTGAGTCCATTGCATGTTTTAGATCTTTTGTTATTGTAAGGGCTTAGTTAGCCATTTTCATTGATATTGTACCTTCATTGTTCTCCCATAAAATGGCAAAATGGCTCTGCATCTTTGAACGGGAGATGCGTCTGCAAAATATCAGATTGTTCACTTCTCGGTATTATGGTTTCGGTTCTATGTAATCTTTCATGTTGATAGTCAGGATTTGGGCAGGATTTTGTAGTTTTGACCGCAAGACTTTTAATTTTTTATTTATTTATACCGCGAAGACGGTGTTTTGTTGTTATATCGTATCTTGAGGTGACATCTGAAAGCTACAGAAACATTTTTTTATTTACTTTCTCTTTATACATAGCCACAGACTTCAAAATAACCTGAGCAGTAATGAAAATAAAAGACGAACCTAAAAGTATGCTATATTTTTTATTTAAACTTTTTGCTATGAGTCTATATAACTGAAAACTAAAATATGAAAGGATTCCCGATGAGCATGGACAGTAAGTCGTGTTAAGTGAGAAAAAGTGCTGGGAAATGCATTAAGTTTAGAGTCTAGACTCTAGACTGATAGCTGAGTACTAATTCCTGCACCGCATGGTTTTGTTGCTTTCCGAAGCGCTGCTATTTCTGCAAACCTGATTCTGCTGAACACTGAAAACTATATCCAGTAATTTAATAAATTCCTAATTTTAAATTTAAAATTAGACTAAAATTATTTATACCAACCTCGAAGAAACTCGAATCAAATTACCATTATATGCAGTCCCACACTTTGGCAGTATTTTTTCTTGAATTTTCTATTTTTTTTCTTACCGACTCTTTTAATACATATAACACACAGTCAATTGCTTTGAATATCGTCAAGAGCTTTTTCAAACTACCATGCTCTATCATTCAACTCATGCAAAATAATTCCCAAAAACAATTCAGTTAACATTCCAAACTGACTTACCCTAATGCTCTAATAGAATATTCAGCAAATAGTTGCAGTTTAAATAATTTAGCACATGAATAGCTTGAAAAAACAAGGAAAATAGAAAGAAAGGAAACTGAAAACTGAAAGAACAAATAACACTTCAACAACAAGGAGTAGGACAACAATGGCATTTGACTCGTTCGTTTGTTTGGCAAATGCTTTTCAATATTTAAGCAGCGTCGAAGCGCCGAAAATCAAATCATAAAAAATGCATAACAAAGTAGCCCGAACTAAAAAGGAAAAAAAAGAAAAGCATATATAATAGTTGAGCATATCCAAAGCGAAATGCCAATGTTCACTTGTGAATTAAATGCGCATGCATTGCTAGAAAAAATTGCTGTTTTAGAAGCAGCTGCACTGCAGTAAAAATTGTATAGGAAAATGTTTTGTAGAAATTGCAGTGAATGCGCTTAAGAATTCATGAGCAACAAAACAGCCGAGCAAAAGATGAACACTGCAAAGTTGAAAATGACAAAGTATAATGCTGAGAAAGTGCAGGGTGTATAGTGACAGAGCAAAGAGCATGGTTAGTAGCCAGCCAAACCAACTTCATATTTAATAAAAGCAAAAAGCAAGATTTTCATTTAATTTTTTTAATATTTTTCGTTTTTTTTTCGTTTTTTTTTTGGCTTGCCAACAATGCAGAAATCATAACACTGCAAAGAATGTGGCTGACAGCAGTGGGTGTGCCAATGACAGCCGAACTGACAGTTGCATAGACTGATGAAAAGATCGAGTAGCAAAGGCCAGAGTTCAACGCTGTATAAGCAATGGGAGAGACAGAGTCTGACAATGCATCTGTACGAATGTTCATTGAAAGCCAACGTCAAACCACAGCAGCTGAGATAAGAACAAGAGACAAAGCTGAATATATTGACAGCATACAAAACGAAAAAAGGAAGCAATATACATATATATATATATATATATATATATATATATAAAGTAGAAAGTAGCTGGTTTAAAGAGTGTAGCTGCCTTAGGCCTTAAAACAGTCTGGGGCGCTGCATTGTATGACAAATATTATTGTTCAATATAGATACATTTTGCTTACTTCGTATGAATAACAAGTTATCGGAGTTTATTAAAGATAGATTCCACGAAATTGTGACTTTGTTGTTTTAAGGCTTTGAATCTGCTTCTATATCTCCTGGGAGTGTATTTCCAAGAAGGGAAGATGCATTGGGCAAGAGAAGGAATTTAAAAGAGTAAAGAATTTTTCAAGTTATGCGACAAAAGCCTCACTTTTCACCTTGCCTAAGCGACAATAGTCACCACTTGCGTTCTTAACTAAAATAATTCTTCTTGTAGGTAGTTTTTGGTATTTGGTAGCTGAGCAGAAGTTTCAAAATGGATCAGTGGATTGAACCGTTTCGAAAAACTCGTCAATGCTTTGGGAATGTGATATCATTGACGAATCATCATAGAAAATCCGTTTAGAGATCAGTACCTGCAGCCAGTTGACCGAAGCCTGATCTTAAGAATCGATCATGGTCACAATTCCTTAAAACTCTAGCATTGAGGACTTGCCTCGTTCTATCGCAACAACCAGTATGTCCTTCACCATAATCTCGCAGCCTTTATTTTCATCGGCTCCTTTTTGGCACGTATACGGATACGCACTGATGTTTCGTGTTCGAGCACAACTACAACACAACTGTGCTGAAATGCCTTCTTCCTCTCTAACTCCATTTTGTAGCGCCTCTGAAGATATCTTAGATAACATTTAAACTCAACTTCACTCGGCCCTTTTTGAGGGCGCTATTTCATCACACGCCTCATTTAATTTATACACGGCACTGTATATACGGGCACATTAGCATACCAACAGGCGCACGCTCTACTGTGGTTTGCTGTGGTTATTCTTGTTGTTGTGCAACTGCGCAGCGTCAACCAAATCGAGTTGAGTCGAGTTGTCGTGCTGTAAACTCCATTGAGAGATGCTGAAAGTGCAACGTGCTGCACTAGCTCCAGCTCCTGTGTATTTTGTATATGTGTGTGTGTGTGTGTGTGTGTGTGCAAGGTTTTGCTTTTCATTCATATGAAATTACCTGCGGCCAAGTGCTTAATGCCAGTTGGACTGCAAAATCCACTTAGGAAGTTGATACAATCAGTGCTGTGGATGGGATTCATTAAAACGAATTGCTATGACTTCGTTCGTTGTACTTGTTATTCTTGTTGACTGTTGTGTCTTTCATTTGCATGTGCTATACAGCGTATAACTTAGTTGCATGTTTTTCATGTTGTGTTTAATTTTTAGTCAAAAAAGTAGGCAATAAAAAGCTGACAGACTATAAAATTTTGAGCCACTTTTTCAAATACAAGCTAAGCACTTGTCTGTATGAAGTCGAATACATTCCAATTGGCAAATGGCACAAACAAGTCCCGTCTGACCAATCGACTTACTGACTGTCTGACTGTTTCTACAATTGTGATGCATACGAAAATCTCTGTTGGTCAGCAGCAGTCGTCTGCTCTTGATTGGTTCAGCGTGGCATTCCATTTTGTCTCATTTCGTTGCATCAAATGTAATGCGATACGTTGCCGCATAACAAATCTGTGCTGATTAGAATGAGCAGTGGTACTATATATAGACAGAGTTGTTGTTTGTTTAGACGTACGCTAATTTGGTACTATCTGTCCGTCCATATCTCATCTATTTGGTTGCATTGGTTGCACACTTCTTTATGGCCGCAGAAATTCGCTATGCGGCTGCCACTATTATTAGCCAATTGCGTTGTAGTGTATGGAAATTTTGATTAGAGTTAGCTCATTGGTAAATCCAATTTTCTCCAAAAAAAAAATACAAAAATAAAATATTTTGGTTGTGGTTCTACTGAAATATTCTGATTACATTTGAAACATCAAGATATAAATTGCATCTCATAGTATTATTTTTTTTTATAGAATTTAAAACGAAAAATTTTAAATTTAATAAATCCAAATCGAATTGAAATTCAAAACCATTGAAAACCACAAAAACCACAAAGTGTTGTTCAATCTTTTTGCATATTTAAAACATTTGCAACACTAAGAAAAACCAGTTCTAGTTCTAAAGCACATTTCAATATCAATTAATATTGTCAATAAATATATAAAAATATCCTTTGCAGCTTTAACTGATTTTAATATAATTTTTCGTCTTATTTCATTTCAGCACTACGCATGCCAGTGAAAACTTTTGAGTGGAAAACTAATTTAAATTAAAAGAAATGCATAATTTCTAACAGCGTGTGAAACTGGAAAATAAAAATAGATCAAACGCCAGAAAGCGTGAGCTGAGCTGCGTGTTGAAAAGGCTCAGCGCCTGAAAGTGTGCTGCAGTAAAGTTAGAAGAGATAGCGCAGACAGTTGTAATTTCAAAAAAAAAAAGCAAGAAAAAGAGAATTATGTGTAGCAGCAGTAGCAGCAGGAGTTAGAGTACAACTTTCGCAGCGAAATATGTTTAAAAAGTAATTTATGTTGGCGTGTGTCAGTGGAGAAAAAGGAAAATATAAACGATTGGATTGCAAAGCGTTCATGCAGTTAAAGTGACAAGTTAGCAGACTCTCAGTGACTACGGGTGATAAACGCACAAACGGAGTTGAAGTTGGATAAAGCGGAAAATTGCATTTGGCTACGAGCGTTAACAACAAGCGTTTCAAATTTTACATTTGCAGTTGTAACTGAAGTTGGTGACGACGAGAAAAAGACAGAGAAGTTGAAGAAGCAGGACAACAAGGACGACGACTACGTCTAAAGTAAAGCGTGTCGTATGATAATTTACTGCCAGCGTTTTGCAACGAAATGGCTTTTCTATGTGCAACGGTGAGTAGAATATGAATTGGCTGCTTTATTGCCATCAAAAAAGTCGAAAAAAACAATTTTCTATGCAAATGATGCATTAAAAATGCATTGATGCTTGCGCTGCGCTGTGCTGCTGTTGCAGCATATGTGTGACACTTAAACTACTTAAAAAGCTGTGCTTTTTGTATTTGTCAGTTATTCAGTCAGTCACTCAGTCAGTCAATCAGTTTGTCATTCAGCTGTTTAGTAAGTCATTCAGTCATTCACTGATTGACAGCATTTTCATTTTTAATAAAGTGTTAAATGTTCTCTCGTCCATTTATCGTGTGAAAACTTTATTATGTACTACACACGTGCGAGGAGTATTTTGATGTATTACATTTGCTGTTCAATTTGGCGTTAAAAATATAATATTTCTTTGTACATAATTTTGCTCGTTCGTTCGTTCGGTTGTTCGTTCGTTCGTTCGTTGACGTTGCCACACAATACGCATTAATCATACGCAATGTGTGTCAGCTGCTGCTGCGCTGTTGTATTGGAAAAAAAAATAGTTTATATAAAAAATGGTTATATTTCTTTTTCATACACTTCATATATTATGGAAATGGTATAATGATTTTGTCAAAAAGTTTGTTATATGAAAAAGAAGGCAGTAAGGAGCAGATAATATATATAAATCAGAACCATGTCCGTCTGTTTGTGTAGGAGCAAGCTACTCAGATATTACAGAATGCTTCTCAGAATTGGTATGAAGACTCTGGCATCTAATTCCCAATAGCAGAAAAATTCCAAAAATTATAAGATTTTAAGAATATAGTAAAATGTATACAAGATCTTGGTCTAACTTATGATGGTCATATAATACAAAAACTTTGAAAGGTGGCACAGATTTGTATGGGACCACTCCTTCCAGTGGACCGAAATGCACCTAAACAGAAAAATTTATAAAGATTAATGTAAGGTAGACCAAATTTTGTATTTCTACCACATTAAATAATATCAATAAAGCTTGTTTCATAAAGGAGCTCCGAGTTAGGAGTAGCTTTGTCTGTTAACTCCCAATGACCCCTTAGTGAGAGACGGGTAACCACATTCATTGAATAAAAGTGATCTGAAGAATGAATAGGAGAATCTAAATATAAAAATTTAAAGCCTCTATCTATTACAGTATAGTATCCAAGTTCTTGATTATCATAAGGACAGTCCGACAGACAGACGGACATATCTATCGACACGATTTTGAATGCTGAACAATACTATATATATTCAATGGGTTCTTCCTCACAAAATACCTAATTGACCTTTGGAAACATTGTATCAAAATATATCTGTGGTGTTAAGATACAACGACCATTTATTTATTTATTTATTTTTTTTTTGTTTTTGTGGATTTTGGGTTCAAAAACTCAACGTCTAGTTAGAAACGCCATTATTGGTGGCTTTGGAAAAATGGATTAACTGTAGACAGAGGTTTATATTTTGCTGATGTAAGATTTTCATTCCAAAATGGCAGAAATTTTTTCTTTTATTTTATTTTAATTTATAATTCACAAATAGTTCATACTTGAGATCGTCAATCTTTATTTTTAATTATAGGCTATATAAGAAAGCGAGGAAACATGCAGGAAATAAGCAAAAAAAAAATATTAGGAAAATGCTTTTCAAAATAATCTCCATGAAGATCAATACAACCAACTATGAACCAACTATGAAAGCACTTGTGCCACTCCGAAGGTGGTACCTTTAAAATAAGCCTCTTCTGGTACCGCAACATGTTACCCTTGCAGTACAGTTTTGATTTTCAGAATAAACAGGTCATTAGGTGCTAAGACTGTCGATTTCTGCTTTGTTTGGAGATCAACTGTATATATATATCCAGCATTCGTACCCTGTTACTATATCATAATCGTGTTTGGAGTCACCGTGACAGTATTTCTACCACATTTTTTGATGACAGTTTACATGCTGCGTTTTTTAGACGATGGTCCAATTTGCTGTATCCAAAAGGAACAAGTCTTCTTGACTCCTAAATGTGCATGTTGTATTGAATGTTTGCTGGTTCCACTAATGCCCAAGTATGCCACAATTTCATGGTATATCACATGTCGATCTCACACAAGGATCGTTTTTGAACGACCTTCAGGGATTTCATCCTACAGCAAACGACGGTCACGACTAAAATCGTTCTAGCAGTTTTTCACAGTGTTTGGTGCTAAAAGTCGAACCATTCCTGCCTTGATAATCTACGTCAAAAATCGTAATAAAACTCGTAAACTCATTTTACTTCCGAAAGAATTTTTAGAAGTCACTTAAGACAATAAACAGTGCAACCGTACAAGAAAAAGTTGTATGTAAGTTTGTTTCAGAAAAAAGAAGAAGGAATGGCAATTGGAACCTAACAAGAACTCGGAGGAGTTCTATTTTACTCTGATAACACTTTTTGTATCACACAAATTATCATGCTAAGAAGAGTATTCTTTGCTGGTACTCTTAGCGCAGATACGACGTCGAATAATTTTGTTCGAATGGGTGTATCGAAGGAAAGACATTGTCAATGGCGTTGTAGATCCACTGAATAGGACACTTTCTTGGAAAGAAGTTCAAGACTTAAAGAACGAAAAGAGTTCAGAGTTTTCCGAAGAACTGAAGACATTGAAAACATTCGCAAAAACTATTACTAACTTTTGGCTCATCCTTTTCCGGAACTTGGAAATCTTATCCGAAATG
Source organism: Leucophenga maculata (assembly GCA_035044805.1). Classification (NCBI taxonomy): domain Eukaryota; kingdom Metazoa; phylum Arthropoda; class Insecta; order Diptera; family Drosophilidae; genus Leucophenga; species Leucophenga maculata. Next base: position 504,589 of record JAWNNP010001005.1, on the reverse strand, counting down.
GTACAGGATCATGATGAGCCAAGAACGCTTATGAAGGGTTCGATAAAGAGCACTCATACACAGTTGAGTTTCATTTTGATAAAAGTTAATATTTCTGCAAACCAATTTTAACTAAGTATTACTTCCTCAAATCGACTTTAGATGAGGAGTATCCATTTGCATTTGAAGGTCATGAAATATATGAATACAAGAGCTGTGTTATCAGGGAGAAGAAGATGAATTTAACTATGAAAACTATTAGGAAGAAGGGGAAGCATAAAAAGGGGGGCCCTCTGCGCATAATAGATTCATTCTTCAACTTATTCGACACGCCAGAAGTTCCATCCGATAAAGATGAGATTGAAACTTATTTAGAAATCGGACACTTTCTAAGGACAAGGATTATTCCGAGAGACATTCTTTACTACACAGATGACATAGTCGATGATGAAGACGACGATGTCGTTTTTGAGCTTGGTGAGACGGAAATAGATTGTAGATTATGACGCCACACCAGACTTCAAAAACGCACCAGTTAGTACCAAGAAAAAGTAATCTCCGATTGATTGTCCTAAACAATAAATTATTTCACTATTAAACTAAAATGTAAGTAACTTTAGTTTGAATAGATTATTTAAGCAAATAGATCAAACTTAATTGGTATCAAATAAATTTACAAAAAAATGACAGACCACCATCATACATTTTTGTACTTTTAGACGTGTGATGAAGAATTTAAGCATTTTCTGCAAATTTGATTACGTATTAAGCGCATAAAAAGGATCAAAAACAATTGTTATATAACTTAAACAAAATTCATTTCATTTTTATATAACTGCAGCGTATTGAAGCTTCGTTTCTACCAAACTTTATATTTATTTTTATATATTTTATTTTTAATAAAAAATACATTTATAATTTTTACACTTTGTAGTCAGTTTGTTGTCTCCCAAAACCTGCTCTGGCCACCCTCTGTCACTGTCTGCTCTCGTTTAATAATGCGCTTAACAATTTCTGTAAAACATGTTTAAAAAAAAATGCAGAAAAAAAAAACATGATAATATTTTTGTTGCTCTTGTATAAACAGTTGGCCTGCATTGTCAATACAAACGAGCAACAAACTCATTCACAGATACATAAATTTTTATACAAATATATTCGTATATAGCAAGCATATATATACGATATATATATATATAGTATAACCAGAGCAACAAGAATGCCAGGAATGACAGCTACAAAAATATCAATGACAACCTCTGTGTAAACAACAAGCGCAACAACAACAAGCAGTAGCTGTAGGAGCAGCAAAAACATGAATAAAACAGACATATTGTATTTTGGCAACAGAAATAATAACAAACAAGGACGACACATATATATAAAGGACAACCGCCATACACACACACAGCAATTCAAAACGCATTGCAATCAAATATGAATCGTAATATCAACGTCTTTAAGAGGGCATAATACTGTGCAGACAAGTTGTTTCCATTGTGCGAGCATAATTCAAAACGCATGTTTGTACATATTAAAAAAAAAAAAAAAACTAGTACAAGCTGGTAAGAGCTGCTCGACTATATTATATCCTGCTTACTTTAAATTATGTGTATAGCATTGCCAATTAGTTTGCAATTAGAGTGCAACGTACTTGTGGCTTGTTAGACTGATTCGTCTTATTGTTGGAATAAAACTTCAAACATATTTTATGAGGACTCTTACGTGTAGTCTTACGACTTACACGTTCTTTCTTAGAGACTCCAAAGTTCATCAAGATTAATATAAAATTTTGCATATAATATAGTAAAAAAATTTGAATTGCTACACGAATTTTTACGTCCAATATCTCTTTAATTTCTGAGAGCCTTTCTGCAATCAAATCACTCATCTTCTGACAACTCTGCTCCAAATCAAGGTTGTTACAACAATGCTTTAATAATCTTCAACAAATATTGGTAGGCAGGGTTTCTGTCCATGGGAGCATTGTTAGTAACCAAATAGCAGACGAACTGGCTTCATCCCTCAACTGCGTTATTAGTCATTAAAAACTCTTTCAAAACGTTTGCCTTTCTGCGCTGCTTACAGTATTTTGAACTCGGGTAAACTAAGGAACGACTTCTACTAAATCATTCAAATAACGAGATATAATGTTAACACCGATGGAACAGGAGTTTAAATAGGAGAAAGGTGGACGGGAAAACATACAAACATGGCTACTTCGAATCATCTCGTTGAAGAATGTATATACTTTATGGAGTCTCCGATGCCAACATGTCTTATTGCATTATCCTGCTGAAAGTTCTAATCTTGTTCAGTTAACTAATTAGCACTTCTCATCCGAAAAGAACTAAATTTATTTTCTAAGAATTCTTTTGGTGAAAATACTATCCAAGTCAATACATTTCCACCTCCAAAGATACGTCTTCATATTGAGAATGAAACCTGCATTTTTCTTATGCCAGTATCTTACGCAACCAACACGAACATCTTTTTATTTCGTCTGAGCAGATAGCCTATGCACAATTAAATGAAATAGTCAGAGCTATCTTCGATCTAAATTTTACTCTGACAGAATTCCAATTGGTGTTAAAGTTTTTCAAAGCCAAAGCAATTCTAGCTTTTTTTTGTGATGGGATTGGAGCTTTAAAATAATTTTTCAGTTTTCATCTTCTATGAATTGCGCCCATTTAATAGTCCTCCAATATTCGAATACAATAAAAATCTAACCCATTTATTTAAAATGCATCAATTATGGCCTCTTTTTTTTTTACTCATTTACTAAGCTCAAATCATTATTCAAATCCTAGTGTCATCCTGCCAATCGTTCATTTTTGTTAAATCTAAATGCCAATCTGCAAAATTAAAAACAAAGGAAACCAATTTATGACACCAGCAAAAAGTTAAAACTTTTTATTTTGGTGGCACGTTTCATCAACATATATTTCCAAATATTTCCATAAGCTTTTGTATATTGTTTATAACACAGAAACGTATTTTTTTTTTTTTTTTTGTTGCTTCCATATTTAATTGTTTAAGCGTGCCGCAAATTTTCAGTTTATAAAACGTGCTCGTGCAATAAGTTTGAACAAAGCCTTGTGCAACTTTAATCATATACGAGTCTGTTTTAAAAATAAAAAAACAAAAAGACCCGAAATCGCATAAAATGGCAGAAATAAAAAATCACGAGTTTTATATTGTTATATCTCGTTTTTTTTTGTTTTTTTGTTTTTTGTGTTGAAAGGATAACAGCAACGCAACCCGTTCAACCGTTTACACTTCCATACGGCGTATCTTTCATCTGACAGGCTTTGTACGTGCTTTCATTTAACGAAAAACCTTAAGTTACTTTTCGATTAAGCCACAAGCCATTTCCTTTTTTTTTGTTTTTGGTTTTTTGACTTTATGCACGCACGTCTGAGGCGTCACATGCCGTATGCGTGATTTTTAATTATGCATACGCAGCGTAGCAGCCGTATATCCATGACACTTAATAACTTGTGTCAACTTTTTATATCTTCTAAATGAATTTTAATTAAGTTTAAAGCATTTTAAGCAACTCGAATTAAATTCAATTTCAAGCATTCTAACTGCAATACTCACTTGAAGTGTGCAATAGTTCGAACAACACATTTCGTATTCATATTGGCGCAAATCAAATTAAAAAGTAAAATTGAAAATTTATTTATTCATGAACATGAATAGAATGAGTTGTTTTGTTGTCCTTGCTGCTGTCGTTGCTGCTGCCGTTGCTGCATTTATTTTTGTCTTGCGGTCTGGTTTCGGTGATAAGTTCAATTTAAAATTCAATTAACTGCGCCTAGGGTAAGAGTTTAGTAGTAGACGTAGAGCAAGGATAATGGAAACTATATAAAGCAAATAATATCAAATGGCTGTGGCAGGCAGCAGCTCATACAATAACTACAAATTGAATGCTTTTGTTATGGCAAATTTTTTTTCTTCTTTGCAGTCACAGATTTGTATCTGCTTAGATATTCATTTGACACTTTTATGCAGCTATGAATGCAGCTTCTGTGCTGTTGAATAGCTTTCATGCTCTTTCTTTCTTTCTTTCGATATATTTAATTAAATAAAGTTAGGCAAAAGCTGATTTTGTTGCTTTTGTATTTGTGCATTTCATTTAGGCAACGTAGACAAGATTTTAAATTTAGTTTAGCTATGTATATGTTTATATATAAATTCTTGGCATTGTTCTTAAGTTTAAATTGCTTTTATATATATATATATATATATACAAATTGTATCTAAGATTGATTAAATGTCTCAAACAATGCCACAACACCTCGTGCACAAAAACAAATGCTTTGCACATAATAGCACGGCATAATGTATTTACTCGCAAAGTCATGTCTATTGTTCGCATTATTTGGTTTTGTATAATCAGTCCATTGTCTCATTGTTAACCGCAAAATTAATGCCATTTGAATGCACTTGTAGCAGTTTGTTGTTCATACTATTAAATGCATTTAAGATTTCAAATCGGCATAGTGTAGGAGTTTCTATAGTTTCTTCAACACTTGCTCTTTGAATGTCTCAGTAAAATTAGGAGGAGTAAAATTTGTATAAGTATCTCAGCACTTTAATAACTTTTTTTGGTATAAATACTTTATACTCAGTATTAATGATGTTACTGCACCAGAAATAGACTCAGTTCCGGAAGAATCATCTTTTGCATTCACCGCAAAAAAAATATTAACGTGACCGTTACTAATTGCAAACCTCATTTATGAAATTTGTAGAAAACCTTTTGGCTTTAAAAGAAAATCCTAAAATTTCGAAAATAGTCACAAAAAAAAAAAAGAAAGAAAGAAATTATGGGAATAAAACTAACAAAAACATTCAATCAAAACCAACAAAACCAATGAGAAGAGCAATGCCGTCATCACCGAAAAAGCCCTCAGCTAAGAAGGCAAAGAATGGAAACAAAACTTTATCAAAGTCTTCGCCCAAACCATTGAAATAGTCTTCAGCAAAACCAATCAGCGCAGAAGTAGGTGTGGATTTTTGCATCAGTTGATGGCTATTTCGCTTTTCTTGAATTAACAAAACTTAGAGGCTTATTATTTAATATTTTTATAAGGTAGTATACCATGTGCCCTGACCGTATCATCTATCTGCAACACTTGATCCAGCTCTACTAACATGAAAATTACATAATGTCCGGCACACGCCATGCACCGCGCATAGGGATTTTCTATGCCTGCTCACGTACAGTATAAATTTTATTGTGGTTTCGCTACGATATATGTCTGTTAAGTCGCTGTCGTGGCGCTGTTATGACGCTGACACGCTGTAATGCCGCTGTTGAGGCGAAGCAAAATTAATCAATAGCCGTTCAGCCGTTGTTGATACTGTTATTATTCTGTTTATTCGCAAACTTCAAGCGCCAGATCTGCTGTAAAGATCTGTTAATATTAGTCTCCACAAGCGTTATAGGTAGCGTTGATCCATTACTGACGCACTCGTCGACCATCTCTTTATTTGGTATACCAAAATGGCCAGGAATTTAGATAAGGTTGAATAGTCTTGTTATAATTGATTCAGTGATGCTACCGTGCCTCTCAACCTTAATCGCGTCTTGCTAAACAATACAGCCGACAGTCAGACTGCATACATCCGTCTCCGAAACAAACTTCTCAAGTCCATTTGAGCTCTAGAATATAACAGTCACTCAACTTGACCGTAGTTGAGTTTCTTACTAAGTGTGGAATGATGCTATGGTCCATATGGTTCATGGTCTAACATAACTTAGCTCCAGGAACAGAGCTACACTTCTCGCTACCGTTTGCTTAACGAAGTTGCCAATAAGTTCTAAGTTCAATATGACGTTCATCTAACTCTAACTAGTGAATCGCAATTATCCTATTTATACCTTATAGAGATTGTGTTGCCAAATTTTGATGTCAATATGCCAGATGACCGTAGTTGTAAACCGATATATTGGAAATGAGGACTGCCGCCTTATATTTTTATTCAGTTATGCAATTTATGAAATCGATCAACTGACATTTTGCGTTAGCCCCCATGCAGTCCATACAAGCCTGTCCTGCTTCAGCTGACTGCGTAGTTTTATTTAATGAAACAAACACATTTCTATATTTAGTTTTATATTTATTTTATTTCCACAAAGATACGCCTGGTCACTTTGCTTGCGATACATTAAAAAAAAATAAAGCTCGGAAAAGTAATATGCATACTGCATAATATTCAATTATTAAAACCAAATATAAACAAACAGACACTCTGAATAAGAGCAAAAATAGAAGAGGAAGACAAAAAAGTGCACCGGAAAGGAGGTAATACGTAGATACTCGTATGCATGCATATATTAGATACTAGAAGAGCCTTTCAAGCGAGCTAAACAACCATGAAAAGTCACACAGTACGACAACTTTGTCAATGGACAACTTCAAAGTCAGCGCCTTGTCCGTTGCACATTGCTTGCGTCATCATCAGCAAAGTCAACGTCAACAGTAATTTTGAGAAGCGCAGGACCAACCAACCAAAGGACGAAAGCAGGACAACATTAGAAATCTGCTGTGCTGTGTGCGTTTTGACTACATGCCAAGGCTTTGAATTGAATGCACTTTTTTCAGGGTTTTTCTATTTTCATAGCTCAACTCTATTTGAATACTATAGTATGTCAGTCAGTCAGTCAGTGAGCCAGTGCCACTGCCAGTCTGTGGGCAGTCAGTTGGGCAGTCAGAAGGGCATGGCAGACGACCAATGAATGTCATCTGATGCTAGCTGTCTCTTTCACATCGTTGTCCTGCTGAGCAGCAAAACAAACAAGAAGCTTAACCTCAGCACAAATTTGTGCAAATATTTGCGTGCGTTCTTTGCTGTTGCAGCGTCTGCATCTACTGCTGGGCTTGCAAGGAATCAGCTTTTAATGCGAGGACATACACACATTGGAGACACACGTTTATGCGCTCTCGCCTGCAATGCATTGCAATGCGGAAGCGCGTTTTGCGGTGTTTGCTAAACAACGAAAAAAAAAATGGAGGGATTTCATTAATATCGGTTGAAACGGAACTTTAATATGCTTCACACGAAATAAATATGGCTAAGAAAATTATTTTGTACATGAAAAAAAAAAAAATAATAATAATAATTAAATGGCGCCCAACGTGGGGCTTGCATGTTCCATGTTGGGCGCCATTCAGTTTGATTTTTTAATAGATTTTTTTTTGTCATTTACAGCGGCAGCCGTAATTTAAAAAAAAAGTCACATTGACTAATTGGCGCGCAACATAGAACATGCAAGTCCAACGTCGGGCGCCACTTATTAAATTCTACATTGTTTAAAGTAGTTAATTTATTTCATATCAACCTTTGATCTACAAAAAACAGACAAATTTAATTGACTAATTGGCGCACAACGTGGGTCATGCATATTCCACTTTAGTCGCCAATGTTCAAGTCCCACGTTGGGCGCCAGTTCTTCAATTAAACTTGTGATTAGTAATTTCTTTAATTTCTATCGAAAATCGTTGGTCTTTGGAGTATTTTGGGATATCTAATATGCTTCAACATCTCATCTCCGATGAATTGAATGCTTCACAAACTCACCGACAAACTTAAAATACCCTTTCTATAACGTATTTGTGTAGTCACCATACAAAACCGAGAAAATCACTGCACACGGGTTAAAGACCGCAGCAAGAAGATTTCTTTTATAAATGTGTGTCGTGCAACGCCTGTCAAAATGGACGCGCATCGAATGCGGTTTGCAGGACATTTTGCATAACGCCGCGGCATATGATGATGAATGCGTTTGCCTGTCAACGACGAATAAATGAGTGATAGAACGAGCTGAGCTAGTGCATGCATAAATGAGTGAAATGAATGCAAATATACGGCGTACTATAGAGAGAAAAATGATGACTACATGCATGACTCATTGACATGCTCAGCTGCATTCAAAATGGCCACTGGCCTAGCTGACACTCCGCGGTTGATTGGTTTGGCTGATTGCGTTGCGTTGCGTTCTCTACTGACTTACGTACGTTCGCTCGTTTATACATTCATTCATTCATTCATTCATCAGGCATGCAAATGATTTTAATCTGCCAAATGCATTGCAAAGTTTTAAGCGTTTTTTAATCGAACATTTCATTTGAGCAGCACGTTTCATTTTTTTTTTTTATATCCAATATTTTTTCTTGTTTTTGCGCTGCTCTAACTGAACTTAATGACTCGAAAAATATTTACAAATCATTTTGTCAATATCGCTTGTGAAATCTCTATACATGTATACAAGCAAAAGGGATATTCATGCAGATTTATATATATATATATAAATATATGTGGAGAGGCTAATGAAACATCTTACAGTTGTATGGAGAATGAAACAGAGGCGAAATGAGCTTTGCGTATTAGAACTAAAATATCTTATAATAAATAAAATGTCCCACAAGTGAAACGCCCTTCAGAACCCTTCAACAACGCCTTACAAAGCCATCTAACGCCAAAAAGGTCCTTCAAAGAATTATTTTTGTATGTGTTTTTAATTGCTTAAGCTAAGTCAACTATGTCTCCATTGATTGAATGGACATATTATCATCTTTAGAAAATGCTAATCTTCCCGCCAAAAATTCTGACGAAAAAATATTAAAATGAAGATGTTCAGATTTTTCGGAGTTCCTCAAACCTCATGAATCTCAAGTATTCCAAATTATTATATTGTAATCTTCATGGAACGTTCCAGCCAAGTTCAAAAACAATCACTTGCTGTGTTAGTCTTTGACAAAATTAGGCTTCAGTATGCTTGTTCGATGGTCTACCGTTCAACTTTATCTCGCAACTTTATCAGGCCATGTTTGCCTTCTATCCAACGTACTTTTCTTAGCTCCCTCGTTCCGACACACATAGCCTAATGGCAATTGCGGCTTTTATAATTTGCCAGCACACATTTTTTGTTCGCACGCAGGATCAATTTTTTTCCTCTTTCAATTTTATTTTTTTTTGCTTTCGCTTTTACATATTTTCCTCGCAATTTTTTACATTTATAGTTCATGAGGCCATGAAAATGCCATTAGTGTGTGCGTTAGCATTACATGCATGTGTGGATAGCTATTCGAATGTGTGTGTGTGAGTGTGTATCTGTGTTTGCTATATAAATGGGCATTCAATATGCCAAGAACAGCAGCAAATGCGAAGCTATAACACAGTGCGAGCCAGTCACACATGCCTTTTTTCCACAACATTAACGCAAATTGCAAATAATAAAAATTCAAAATACCAAAACCAAGTAAACCAAACCACAGCACAGCAGCAGCAGTCGCCGCCGCCCATAAGAAAGTAGTAGAGCGAACCTTAGCCTAAGCATACTTGGCATTCGAGGATGTAATGTAGCACCACAGCACTTCACACAGAATTGTGTGCATATTTATTTTCACCTTCAAATACTTTTAAATTGGAAGCTGAATTTAATAGTGAAGTGCTGCAGAAGTTATTAGAAATGTACGAAGTACTTCATATTTAAATTGGTTTCTAGCCAAGTTCAACTATGCTCAATATTTATTACTCTGCATTTTTAATATTAGTTTAACACTCGGCGAAATGAAGTTTTCAATTGTATTACAATTTAGCTAAAGTATCTGCGAATAAAAGTGTCTTCTGCGAAATAGAGATTGCAAGGTAAACTCATTTTAAGACGAGTGCATATAGCACTACCATTTTTCTACTTATTTTGCATAGATCTTGAAATATAAATCCATGTTAAAATGTTTGTCATTCATTAAGTGCCGTAGTTGAATGTTAGCAGACACTTAGCAACATGAAATCTTTCGTTTAAAACGCAAACAATGCACTTTGATTCACTTAGCAGAAGTATAAATCGAAGTAAATATGAAGAGTAAAACTGTATCAGTTTGAGTGCTGTTCTTCAGCTGACTATTTGCACAGTTTTATGCTGTTATATCTCAGGTGATGATTTGTAAACAAATCAAAAGATTAAAATTTTTTTTGTCTTGTAAGTTCGATCTTAATTGGTGACTGTTTACTAGTCAAAGGTATGTTTAGATTTTAATTTATGTGATGACACAGTTGAACATATTGTTTTAAGTTTTGATTGATGTGCTAGGTTCCAAACTTCTCAGAAATGTTTTAAAAATTTGGAATAAAAACTAAATATACTCGCTGGTGGAGCCGCTGGCAAGCATGCTTACAACTTAGGAATGGAGCAGCGCAACTAAAAGTAGGCAATAAAATATAAATGCTGATACGACGTGCACGACTTACAACTACGACGAGTCGCACAGGTTCATTTGAAGAGGAGTCTCGAGGGCCTGGAGCACGTTATCGACGTCGCTGTCATTTGCTTAAAAAAATGGGTGTGAACCTGTCTTCCAAATACGTTGCGAAGATGTTGGTCTTTGAAATCATGGGATTGGAGTCCTTGACTAGAACTGGTCGGAAAGCCTGCCCGTTGGTTGAGCTTGTTGCTTTCCACAGCGTGTAGTTGGCGTCAGCTGTGTAGTTCATCTGTGCACTGATACCAAATATTCTTGAGTCATGGACTACTGTAAATAAATGAAAAAAGTTTATATTTTGTAAAATCACAAAAAAGCTACCTGAGTAAAAGCCGGAGGTTTAAATAGCAAGTGGTGCTCGATATATTTTTTTCAATTGAAACTTTTCTAGACTGGAAACGTAAGTAATTTGAATGAAAGTGAGAACCGTGACAAAAACGGGGACGGATTTGTATTGTGAAGAAACGAACAATGAAAGGTCTACGAACACATCATTCCACTCTTATTCCGCTCACTTAGCACCAACAAAAATCTGTTTAAAGTACGAAGAACAATTGGCAGTGCCTAATATAATGTAATTATATCAAACGGCAAACAATATATATTATATAATAATTATTGGTGATATTTGTGCTGATTGATGTATCATGGAGAACGGTCAGACAGTAGTCAATGTCGTCATGTATATATCATCAAATAAGCCAATGAAGAATACAATTGAACCGTGAAATTTTGATTGTTTTCACGCTTAACGTTTCAGCTATACTGAAAAAAAAATGATGGAAAACTAGAATTAATTTTGAGAAGCGATTTTAACGTGAACTTTGCTTCTTTAGAAGATCAGCGTTTGAAGGAATTTCTAGAAGAAAAATTCAAAAATTCAACGAAATTGAATACGAATACAGCAATAGCAACAACGAAAGCTGGATTCGATTCCGTATAATAGAAATATTTGGAAGTATTTAATTCTCAGGTGAAATCGGGGCTAATAGTTATTTGGGCAAAATTGTGGTTGGCCAGGAATTCTTGTAAAACATTTCACTAAAAGTCAAACTTTTTCAACTGTTAAACTGTTCACTAAAAAAGGTCAAATTAAAAGATTTTGGAACATATATGGAGCGCATTAAAGCTCAATTTTTATTTTATTTTTTTTTTATTTTTAATTGTACAAAGGTGTAGCAAGCAGCTACAAGGATTTTAATACACGCAGGCAGACCATATCCACTTAGTTATGGCGTGGAGCTGCGTACAAACAAAAAATCATTTTATGCAAAGGCACGCAGTCGAGTTACACATGAACTCACACACAGCGGCAGCAGCCAGGTTTGGTTGTGACCAAATCCCGCCATTAGCAGCACTTTGCCAGTATTGTATGAATTTTTTCCTTCCCATTTTTTTTTCCTTTTGGTATTTTTGTATTTTTGTATTCTGTACATTTATGTTCTTTGCAGATATTCTGCTGTTTTTTTTTCTCCAATTCTGCATTCATGCATACAAAAAGCAACGATTTACTTGGCATAAGCGTTCAAGTGTGAAGCTTTGTTAAGTTACTTTCGCACAATTCGAACTAAGTGACGCACTTCGTGACTGTTTGACTGTGACGGAAAATTTATGCTTTTATGCAATGGAAAATTTATTTCGCATAATAATTTGTGTGTTTGGATTACTTTTAAGCTATTGAAAAGAAACTACGGTCTACGGTTTTTACTTATTGGTTTGTGGATTTTGGGAATGTTTTACAATTGGGTTTGGAAATTGTAAACAAAATATTAACAAAAAAAAAAACAAATATGAAGCCTATATTATATATATTCAAATTTTTAAAATTTCTTAACCTAAAAACTTTCTATATTTCTCTTTCTCTCTTCTCTGTTTTCTCTATATATCTCTCTTCTTTTATAAATCGCACACATTTCTAGCTGGCCGCAATTATGAAATGGCGACTATTGGTAATATATCGATGATCTCACCGCCATCGTCTTCCATTTCAAACGAACAAGATCCGTTTGGACAATTGCCACCGCTACCACCGCCATTGCGTTCCACACAAGTGCTCCAGCCATTGAGCGTTTTTCCAGGTGTGTGTGTGTGTGTTTGAAGTGTATGCGTGTGTGTGTGTATCTCTCTATTTGTATACTGTGACTATGAATATTTTGCACGTTTTTCCTTTTATTTTATTGAGCGTGAGAGCATTTTATTTTTATTTCCTTTGAAATTGCATGCAAAAAAAAAAAAATTGTTGTTATTATTTCCGATTTTTCTTTTTAACGGAAAAAAATTTATTATTTGCACTTTTTCAAATGTTTTTCGATACTTCAACTTGAATTGGATTTGATGTTCTACTTGTTCCTGTTGGATTTATTGTTTACTTTGATTGCTGTTACTATTGCATTTTTCGCATTTGTTTGTTTGTTTGTTCGTTCAATTGTTCTGCTACACGTTTGTTCGGCAGTTGTTATTCATTTAGTTTGACAAAATACTTTTTTTCACTTTTAAAATGATTTTTTGATATATTTTTAAAATCATTCACACATGTTGTGAAATAGTTGTTTACAATGAATCTGAAATATTTACAGTGTATTGCAGAAGTTTTGCTTCCTTTAGACAATATATAAATGAAGCAATGGCGTTGCCAGACCATAGAGTACTCAGAGTAGTAGCAAGTCAGCTGCAAATAGTTTTTCTGTGAATGGCAAAGTCTCACTGAACAAAGTAAAATGACGCTCAATTTGTAGATCGGACCGAGACGAGAACGGGGACGGCTTAACCTTAGGTTGTCATGTTAATAGCGTAGGAATTAGAAAGTCCACTTATTCAGCGCATATCCGCTGTCGCAGCTCGATTTATATGCACCCTTCTGCTTGATTCAATGCGTAATACCTATGCAGTTTGGAAGATACTGAGCTAAAAATCAAAAGTAATAATCCATACTACGCAAAGATCTTTGTATATAAAAATTAACTTGGTGCGTAAGTCAGCTGAATCAAAGCGCGGTCCGAGACGAAAACGGGGACGGCTCTACTACTTCAGGAACCTTTGTCCGTATCATAGAAGTTAAGAAATTCACTTATTCAGCTTGATGTATATGATTGGTTCTGCTTGATTCAATTAGTAATACTGAAGTTTGGGAGATATTTAGCAATAATTTAAAAATATTATTCCTTAGGATCTTTGTATATAAAATTTAGTGTGTCACACCGACTATGAAACAGTTAACAGTTGAGGTAATAGCAACTTCTCCAAAATCATTTCTGAGCAACATTTTGGAGTAAGCTCCATACAATTCCACCGCCCATTTGTCGGCTTTTGTATGAAAAATTTCTTTATTTAAGCCAATATCAATTCAAAAGTTAATATGGTGACTTCTTATGAACACATGCTTAATATATACATATATACATAAAGGAATATCTCTTACCATTTTAGGGTAACCACAATACAAAACCACCTTCCACTTTTAGGTTTTTGTATGAAAAATTTCTTTAGTTAAGGCAAATACAGCTTTAAATTTGATATGGTGGATTTTTATAGAGACTAGCTTTACAAACATAAACTTGTGGCGTGTACCGTCACATTTTAAGGTAGCCTCCATACAAAACCACCGCCCATTTATTGGTTTTTGTATGAAAAACTTATTTATTTCACCCAATATCAGCTTTGAAGTCGATATGGAGAGTTTTTAAGTCGTTATGGAGACTTCTTATGAACAGCCGTGATACATTCATAAAGTTGTAGGAATGCATCCTCATACTTTGGGGTACCCCCGTACAAACTAGCGTCACTTATGGTTATTTTTGTATGAAAAACTTCCTTATTTACGTTAATTTCAGCTTTAAAGTTGATATGGAGGCTTCTTATGAACACTTGATTCAAATTTTTGAAGATTTTTGATGAAATCTTTATTAATTTTTTTTACCTGCAAAATTTTGTGTGTATGGTATTAGAATGTCGGTACAATCGAAGTCAACTTTTCTTACTATTTTTTCTATTTCCTTTTTTTTAAGTTTATTATGAAACGTATAAAGTTTCGATTGAAATTTTCTATTCATATTTTTCTTTATATACAAACGCTCTCCTTTAAACGCTCTTAATAACGTTTGCTCTTCTTTTCTTTTTTGTAGCCATTCGTTTTTTGATTGTATTGAATTTTTTTCTGCTATAGCAATTTGTTGATGAACAATTTTGTTGCATATTTTTCGGCGTTTTACCTTTGATTTATTATTTCTTTCGTATTTTGATTCTTTCATACATTTAACGAACTCTAATTGGTGTAGTTTTGCACAATTGCTGTTGTTCTATGCGGGTTTTTCTTTCATTTCTTTCACCTATAAAAAAAATAACATCAAATCACAATTTTTTGCAATAAAAAACAAAAAAAAACTCACTTAAAATCAAACCAAAGGAAAACTTTTTCTACAAAGAACACAAAAAAACAATTTTTTTTTAGCTTGCAAAGAAAATAAATAAAAAAAAAAATACACACATGAAACACATTTTTTGTTTAGTTTTTTTCATTAAAGTGTATAAAGCATCCGCAGCACTCATACAATCTCAGTCGCCAGTTCATCAATTTATGAATCAAAAAACAAACCAGTCAGTAAAAAGCATTAATTGTCTTCATACTGCTTGCCAATTAAAAAAAAAAAAAAACAAAATTATTTTCAAGTAGCTTGACAAGAATCCTGCGTCCTTATTTTTGTTCTACTTCCTATCAAACTTTTTTCGCAAGCTGTGTCAAACAAATTTATCACAAAAAATAAACCAATGTTCCACAGCTGCTTAGTGCATCATTTATTTTTGAGGTACAAAACTGCCTAAAAAACAGCTCAACTCTGCTGCTCTATAATTTTGACTTGTTCGTGCATTGTTGTACTTGTTTCTACGCTTTTGAAGTTGTCGAAGTTGTCCTTAAACAAAAAAAAAAGAGAAATATAAATGCTAACGAACATAAAATCAATTCTCTGCTCTCTTCCTTTTTTCACGGTGTATATGAAATCGAAATTAAATATATATATTATAAATATTTGATACTATAACTTAAAAAAATAAAAAAAAACTCTGGCTTAAACAAACGTTGATTTGATTGTAGAGTGAGTATATACCTTATATATATTAAATACAAAAAAAAAAAAAAAATACATTTATGTAAAAAGCAAATAATTTCTATAGAAAACAAAACGCAAAAGATAAACATTTTGATTTATTTTTTTTAATTAAAATATTTTCTACTTTTATGTTACACAAAAAAAAAAAAAAAATAAATTAAAAGAAAAAACTTTTTACTTTCACTTTGTGCGAGTTTTGCTTTTTTTGAGATACTTTTTTTTATTTTTTGCTTTCAATAAACTTAGTCAAATATATTTTTATTTTTTGATGCAATTGCTTTTTATTACTTTATATTAGGTTTTTTAATTATATTTTTTGTTACTGCGTTTTTTTCCACTTTGACTTTTATTTCTATGCCTTTTTTTTCTTTGTATAAAGTGTTTGTTTTTTTGCATCAATACTAAAAATAATGATATGAAATTTCTTTAAAAAACAAAAACAAAAAAAAATATTCTATGTGTGTGTATATATTATACGAAATCGAATCTAGTGTCCAATTTGAGCGAAGATTCTTACGATTATGTTTTTGGTGGTCGACGTAAGACTCCGCCCACAGCCGCATCAACGACAACTACACTCAAGCTGACCTCGCCGCCGATACGTTTGAGACCTGAAGGTAAGTAAAAAAAAGAACAAAAAAAATAAATTATTATATATTTCGGAAAAGAATTGAAGATTTTATACTCTTCACATGCGAACAGGAATATTAATTATTAGAATTGTGTCTACATTTTTATAAAAGCTTAGATAGCACTGCTAGGTAGCTAACAAGGCAGTAGCTAGCGCTGCTAGGCTGTCGCTACTACACTGCTAGGCGGTAGCTAGCACTGCTAGCTAGGCAGTAGCTACAGCACTACTAGGGATTAGCTACCGCTGCTAGGGAGAAGCTAGCTACACTGCTAGGCAGTAGCTACTGCACTGCCAGGCAGTAGCTACTGCACTGCTAGGCAGTATCTACTGCACTGCTAGGCAGTAGCTAGCTAGGCAGTAGCTAGCACTGCTAGGCTGTAGATAGCACTGCTAGCTAGGCAGTAGCTAGCACTGCTAGCTAGGCAGTAGCTAGCACGGCTAGCTAGGCAGAAGCTAGCACTGCTAGCTAGGCAGTAGCTAGCACTGCTAGCTAGGCAGTAGCTAGCACTGCTAGCTAGGCAGTAGCTAGCACTGCTAGCTACTAGGCAGTAGCTAGCACTGCTAGCTAGGCAGTAGCTAGCATTGCTAGCTACTAGGCAGTAGCTAGCACTGCTAGCTAGGCATTAGCTAGCACTGCTAGCTACTAGGCAGTAGCTAGCACTGCTAGCTAGGCAGTAGCTAGCACTGCTAGCTAGGCAGAAGCTAGCACTGCTAGCTACTAGGCAGTATCTAGCACTGCTAGCTACTAGGCAGTAGCTAGCATTGCTAGCTACTAGGCAGTAGCTAGCACTGCTAGCTAGGCAGTAGCTAGCACGGCTAGCTAGGCAGAAGCTAGCACTGCTAGCTAGGCAGTAGCTAGCTACTGCACTGCTATGTAATAGCTTACCAGGGCTAAAAAAAATGTTTTTGCAAGGATGCAAAAAATACTTTTACCAGAGCTGCTTAAATTATTTGACCAGGGCTGCATATATTGTTTTACTAGGGTTGCATAAGTACTTTTACCAGGGCTACATATTGCAGGCTGTATATGAAGAATTAGGAATTGTACCACTCAACCATTTATTCTAAACATTTAATTTCTCTAAAATCTACTTCTGTAGACTGCTTAGTGTTGTGTGCACATTTTTCTGCAGCTATTACTTTCGCAATGTGAAGGGTATAAAATAAGAGAAAAAACTAATTTACAAATATTTTATTTTATATAAAAATATAAAAAAACGCTCTTTCCCTCCGTTTTACGCACGCATGCCTTCCCCTTTCTCGTTACACCAACGCCTGCAGACGCCTATAATCGCGGGGGTGTTAATATAAATAACGGCCGTTTCTACCGACATTCATTCAGTTATGCACCAAAGCGACAACGCCATTCAAATCGTGATGAACGTGACCGAGAATCAAGATTGAGATGTCATGGCGAAGATGAAGCCACACTGCGACAATTGCTGCTCGAGTATGTAAAACTTTAAATCAGTATTAAACAGCAGTTTAAACTAAATATTATTCTAAGTAAATTATTTGAATACCTTCTTTGAACTTACACACTGCTACTCTCTACTTGTACTAAATGTTGTTGTCTACACTCATAGCTATTTGACTTTAGTTTCACACATAAAAAAAAACCTACTCATTTATTTTTATAGTAAAATACTATTAGAAGAAAATAATGCTGCAACAATTAATTACGCTTAATGCTCAAATGTGGCATATTGCATAACCCTTCACCAAGCAACTAGATTGGCTGTTATCCCTCCTTGCCACGCCATGCATTAAGCGTAATTAATTGTCACACTAAACGCTGCACTCGAATTTAAGTTTGAAATTCAAATGCAAAACTTGTTATTTATTTAATTACAAAATAAAGTAAATAATTTTATTAAAATAAGTTTTTAATTTGAGTATTTGTATAATTTGGATTAGTTTGTTGGTTTGTTTTCATTTGAAATAATCAACAAACTTATAAATAAAAATAAACAACAATGCTGCAAGGCATAAATTAATTGCACATTAATTTGCAAAAAAAAAGAAAAATAAGTGTTTGTTTTTGTATTAAATTATTTTTCTATTAACGTTAATATAAAAAATTATTTATATATATACTCTTTACACAATGTAGTAAGTATATTAATTTTGTCACAAAGTTTGTAATAACTTGAAGCAGACATCAATTATGCCAAACCAAACCTCATAGAAATCCCACGAATTTTTTTTTTTCTTTTGAATGAAATGGTTTAGGGTCTTCTTTTTCCTAAAATTTTTAGAAACCAAACTCATGAATAGCCTGGTAGGAAGAAAACCCTTCGCAAGAATGCTTAGATGACTATTCAATTTGTCACGATAACAGCTGGCATGCCTCCCACTATGTTATTTAAGCTTATTCGAATTTGGGGGGGTTAGGTTAGGGGTACTGTAACTTGTTGCCAGTATCTCCCATTCTACTCTCACTTTTTTAATTGTAACAAAATATGCCATAAACATATGTGCAGGTTGGACCACTGGTGGGGATAGCCCACATACAAATCTGTGCCTCTTTCTGGGTTTTTGTATGTAAAAAAGAGGTCAATATAAACATGTCCGTCTGTCTTGCTATGAATACCAGGAACAGGGCTAGAGTGTTCAAGTTTTCATATTTGATGTCTCATAATTCTGCTTCAAACAGAAAATATTTGATGAACGTAGCAACCCCTCTTTAAGAGGTGTCTCCTGCACCTCCTTTCTGAATTCTTGAATAGAAAAATTATTGCTTTTCTTGTTATTTTAGCTAAGAATGTCATATTCAGCGTATATTACTTAAATTGTAAAGAAATTTTCCAATATGTCCATATTGGAGCATTTAAAAGGATAGTCTGCATAGAAATCAGTCCACCTTGCTGGGTTTTTGTAAGAAAAATATTTGTTTATGGTTTAGTTTAGCTTGAAATGACAAATTTTGTAAATCTTACACTAAATGAAATATCCTTTACGAATTTAGTTAGGAATACTTTCCCTATAGAAATTTAAGGTGCAATGGGTGTTTAAAATATCGATGTGTCCTGTAGATTAACCTTATTGTATGCCATCAAAAGTTATACATGAGAGTTATTTTCTTGAAATAATTTGAAATTTGAAAGATATGAGAATCCGTGTGGGAATTATTTTAAGTCTTCGCAACATTTTTGTCTTTTTTTCCCCTCTTTCGTAACGCTATGAGATAGCTCTATCGGGTACTTAAGTGGGTAAGTCCCCATGTTTTCAATAGTATGGCTTTGAAAGGCTTAAGGCCAATTTCTCAAAGGGTGGTTATTTTGATGGTTAATACAAATTTTTATACGCAATAATGAGCTCTTCTTCTTTCACTATTTTTAAAGTTTTAAATCAATGAGAATAAATGTGCAACAGACAATTAGCAGCGTGTAAAGTGTATTAAAACTTCGGTGTTATCGAATTTAATATTTTATCTTTTGTATTATTATTTTTTAATTATTATTTATTAGTAAACACTTAAGCCATTAATTTAAATAAAGCCACACTTAAAGGATTAAGCTAATAAAATATTTTATTAAAACTGCATGACACAATTTTTTATTTATTTTTGTTTTTTCTTTTTCAATACAATAATTTATTATTATTATATAAAAATAAATTATTAAAACAGTTTAGAGTGTAACATAAACAGCAAAATGCAGACAAATTTATATAAAAAAAAAAAACAATTTATATTCATTTAAAACAAAACAAAAAAACAATTCAAACCTTTCTCTTCTCTTCCAAACCTTTTAACCCCAACAGATTTGCCATAAATGCGCATTAATTATATTAATTTAAGTGTGTATGTGTGTGTCTCGCGTTTATACTTATAAAACAATAACAGAACAAAATGTCAATTAAAATATTTATTGAGGGCATAAAATGAATTGCGCCTCGTCAAAGGCACAAATGACATTCACCAAACGCAGCAAATAAAAAAAAAAATATTGAAAAGTAAAATTAAAAAAATATTTAAACGAATTTTTCGTACTTTTATAAAGCCACTTAAAAAAAAAAAAACAAAAAATAAATAAATAAAATTTAAATCAATATTAATTAAGCTATAAGTTAAGCTGTTACCTCGACGCGTTCAAATCGTAACCAAAGCAAAACAAAAAAAAGGCCACAAAATGATGGGCACAATGCCACCCAGGTACATATGAATCCAACCACAATTTAAAGCTATAAACTATGCTCTTTTTTGATTTGATAAATTTCTTTACTATTTTTCATTTACTTATATTTTAAATGTATAAAATATGTTTTCACTGACAGCTAAATTAACATTAATATATCACTCATACGTCACGTTGAAGCGAACATTTTTTTTAACTTAAACTATTTTAAGCGTGTAAACATTTATAAATAAAAAAAGAAAAAAAATTATAAATATTTTAATTTATTTTTAATTAATTTTTAAATTTTTTATACATGCAAAAAATTCTACTGTGTTGCTTTGTTGCTTTGTCATTTCTGTCGTTGCGTATTAAAAAAAATTATTTTTCATAAAGTGAAATATTTGTAAAATTAATTAAAACTGACTTTGTATAAAAATACTTTTTCACATTGTTTTACTTAAATCTTTTGTATTGCTTTTACTCATTTGTTTATAATTTTTTTTCATATAAACTTTTAAAGCATAACTTAATCAATCATTCATTCAATCACAGCTTAACTCACAATCACTGATAAAATAAAAATAAAAGAATTGTCAAAAGTTTAATTTAATATTTTGTAATTTGCTTACGTTTTTTTACTCTATATGTGTATCTACAACATTTCATACAAATCTCGTACGTTCGTTCGACTCGTTTGTACTTCAATGACCAACTAACATACACACACATATGTACAAATCAACCAACCAACCAACCAATCAATCAACCAAAACTCCAAATATATATCTCCAACAAACAAACTAAAAACTACAAAGCGGCGGAATGGTTCTATCGCCACTCAACGAGTATGCAAAATTTTATTTCATTTAATTTCTTTTTACCTATTTCTAACTATTTTAATTTCTCTCTGCTCTGCTCTGCTAAATAATTACTCATAATGTCCTTTACAACAATAAAATATTCAATTTCAAAATACTTTTATTACACTAACACATAATTATATGCATAGCTAGCTACTAGTTTACTAAATAATATCTTACACCAACTGCACATTTGTAATTAATCAAAAATATTTCATATTTCAACACGATACACTTTTTGTATAGAGTAATTTACTGAACTGAATTTTACTTTTGATATTGGAAACTAACGAAGAGAAATTTTCCGGAGGCATTTTTACAAAATAGCAAATATATAAGTGACTCCCATTAAATATTTACAGCTGTATGTAAAATTTATATTTTGTGGAACAATTAAATTGGAAAGGAAAAAGCATTGAAAGAAACCTAATACAATCCAATTTTTGACGTAGAACAAAGCTATCATTAAATTAGGTTTACATTGTAGCTTGAAGTTTGTGCTGGACAGCAGTCTTAGATGAGGAACGGACGGACAAAATGAAGCTGAGTGCCAAAATCAAACACAAATGCAAACATGTGACAACTTCGAAGTATGTTTGGTGTTAGTGATATGAAATCTGTGCAGTTTTTTGCAATGTTTAATGAATTAATTGCAAGAAATTTGCTTCCAAGCAGTTCGGCGAAGTAATCTTTTGATTAGTGTACATCACCTAATGCAGGAGACTGTTGACCATAGTTTAAAGATAATGATTTA
Source organism: Leucophenga maculata (assembly GCA_035044805.1). Lineage (NCBI taxonomy): Eukaryota > Metazoa > Arthropoda > Insecta > Diptera > Drosophilidae > Leucophenga > Leucophenga maculata. The sequence goes on along the minus strand of JAWNNP010001005.1, from coordinate 482,862 downwards.
TTACATTCCATTTTAAAAGAACTACTCACGCTGCTCTCCAAAATTGTGAATAATAACCAATATGAGACATTCAAAAATCGATCTACAATGTAAAGAATGGAAACTGAGTATAATGCTGCAGGTTACTAAATTATGCCCATGAACTTGGATATGCGTGAAGAATATACCAAGGAGGACAGTAGATGACGGCATAGAGAATCTCTCCATTTACACTGGTGCCTTTAACTATAGTCGCTTGCATAGATTCACAAGATACAGAGCACACAGCTTCTAAGCGGTTGTCGTCAGAGTGATTTTCTGTGTGGAGGTCCTACCCTTGCAGCCTAGAGTAAGATCCTGAGCAGAGTTGATTCTCATGCAGAAGCATGTTTTATTGCTTGGCATTCCACATACCATTGCGTAGTTATTGGACAAAAGAATTGTCAGGAGATGCATTATACTCAAACTTTGACATGAGTGCATCAAACTTGTCACCTAAAGCTGATGAAGAATGCTTCTGTGATTGTTCTTGGTCTTGCTCGGCATATAAAAAAGTCAACCAAACTGCGGTAAGAGTTGATCTGATTTTGAGTTTAAAGGAGATAATATTCTTATACGTATGTATGACTAGTGGTACCGGCATGCCCCATGCCCAGTAAAAAATATCGATAGAAATTTTGTCTATATATATGTACGTACGTTCTTCATAGACACCTAAACCCTCTCCACTTTTTCAACGAATCTTACACATCGCAGTCTCACTAAAAAATAAAACAAATTTCATACCTCTATGGGACTTGGTGCTTTTCCTGTAATGAAATGTCTAAGGCAACAACATATGGCAAAAGGAACAACAACAAAAAAGACACTTTGCTCTTTTTGCTCAGTTACTAACTCTCAGTAGCTGAGCGAATATCGAGTCTGTTTGATTTGAGCGAATGTGTTACGCTCAACGCGAAACCCTTGAGCGAGAATACGAACGAAACGATAAAGATGGCTGTTGAGGCAGTGAGAAATAGCGTTTCCTTTTTTTCGGTCTTTTGGTTGAGCATATTTTGCGAGCTCTGGTGACACGTCAGCACATTAATTAAAACCAATGGAGCAGTATTTGTAAACTTCTAAAATACCAGGCTTTGTGGAAGAAAGATAGTCATTTTACAACAGAACGGAAACCCTATATAATTTCAAATTGATGATGATAAGAAGATATCCTAAAGCGTGAGATTTTTTAAAAATAACGTGACATCGAGTTGGCAACGCCAAAAGGAAATTTTCATGAGCTTGGTTTAGGTCTATCCATACCGATTTTAAGCCTTACGAATACCTTATGATATCTTGCAGTGTTCCGTTTGTTCTTAATTCCCAAGAGTGTGTATGGTCATAAGTAAATATGCTCTTAAAGCAGTGTTTATCAATATTACTGAATATTACTGAACTTTTCAAACATATGCCATTTAAAGCATCTGTTGCAGTCTTTTTCAAGAGCTTCTCGTGTAGAGCTGTGTTTATTCCTCATTGGCTCTTTATTCCGCTATACGATAAAAGAACTTTATGAACTCAATGTTCTTTAGACAAATAATCTGAGAGGTGTAGCACGTATTAGATTACTTTCCCATAAAGTACATCTCCACAATAATGATGAAAGCAAATACTTTCTGCATTTTGTTTTGGGTGTATAATGGCATACTAACTGTCTGAGTGTTACATTTTTAGGCACACTAAACACAATGCACTCACACTCATTGCAACACAACGGGTTTGCGGTCATTTCGTGTACGTTAGTAAAAGTACGGACTTTCTTGAATTGAAATAGAATAATTTTTTAACATAAATTCAAACATTTACATTGAATATCACAAGTGCAATACACGTATAATTGTTTCCAATTCGCATGCCTAAAAAGTTAGACAAATTAAATGTGCCTAAAAAGTATTAAACTGCTATATTCTATATTAAAATATTGTAGTATTATATGCCAATTAATATTAATAATTTTTTTTCTTGCGACATTTTTTTTTTAAAGTAAACCAAAAATAAATTAAAAACCGCAAACGGACAACAAAACATTAAAACAAATACCATATCAATCCGAGGAATAAAGCAATACTCGATTTGAGTCTCGGCAATACTTTAGATGAGTATGTGATGTGCTGTCTATATATATTTTATATAGTTTAACTTGCTGTTGTGCTACTTAAACAACTTCTAATAAACACTATCAATAGATAATATTTTGTTGATATTTAGATACAAATAATAGAAACGTTAAGCACTAAACAAGAAATCAAGCACTTATTTTTGGCACACTTGGCACACGCTCTAAACTGACTACCTCCTATCTCTATCTATCTATGTCGCTCTCGCTCGCTCTCGCGCACTGTTTTGTATTTATAAACATTAGATATCATGCAGCGTTTACCGCTCAACTCGTACTTGAATAGTTTCGTGTCAATTTGTTTTCACAAGTGTTCAAGTGTCATTCAGTATGTCCTTACAGACACACACACACACACACATACGTACATACATGCAGTCTAATAAACACACACTCAAGCGTTGTTCAAACGTGCGAAAATCATCCTTATAATCAACATCATCATCATCAGAAAATAACTACAACTACAACATGTGCATGTCATATGTTCTCACTTGTTTCCTTTTTGTCTAAGTATCTCTTTCCCACTCTTCTTCTATTTTATCTAACTAAAAAGCGTCTCTCATACCACTCTATATATATAAGTTTCTCTCTTTCTAACACACATCTTTGTTCAAGCGTTCATTTATTTTTTTGTATTTGCGCGTATACGCAATATTAATTGTTTAAATTGTTAGAACATTACTCATACGCCAACTGCATTCTAAAATATATTCAAATCGATTCAATATAAAAAAAAAATTTGAAAATATTGTTATTTCTTTTTCTAGTCCATTAAATATTTATTTTATATGTCAAATTTTTATGCATAAATTTGTGTCTGTGTATTTATTTATTTTTTACTTTAATGTTTTTCACTCTAACTCTTTCATATAATTTCATATAAAAACAATAAAAATTAAAACAAAAATAAAATAACAAAATATTTCGAAGAGTTTAACAGCATAAATAATTTGTTATCTCGAAATCAAAACTAATTGGTATAAAGGCTCTTTCACCAAAATTTACAAACAACGAAATAATATCAAATAAAATGAAATTTCGATGCATTAAAGCTGAAAATTACACGAAAATCTTTTGTTTCTGAAATTGTTGTTGCCCATTTTTAATTTTTTGCTTTATTTTTCTTGTGAATTTTGTTTTTATTATTTATTTTATATGCGTTTTTAACATAAATAAAAAATAGAAAAACAAATTTGTTTGCATAAATTTTATAAATTGAACGAAAAAAAATGTGAAACGCATTAATTTAAAGCAAAAACAACAAATTGCCAAGTTTGCAATAAAAATTTTCATATAAAATAGAAATTGTTATAAAATAGAAATTTATATAAAAAAAAAAAAATGGAAAAATATTATTTAAATGGAAAATGAATTAAAAGAAAATATATCTAAAAGTATAAAAGCAAAAATTTGCAAATTGCAACGTTTGGTGAATGTCCCAACTATGCCAATTGGTTTAATATACACACACACACACGCAATGCGTGAAATGTATCTGAAAAATATATTTATTTAAAAGTGATTTTCTTTTTAAGATACTCTTTTTTTTTCGTTTTTATTATCTTTAGAAAATATTGTTTTTTTTTGCCTTGTATGAACAATGAACTTTGATGTGCAGTTGAAATAGATATAATCAGAAAGAATGTCTAAGCTCAATGCAAGCGATGCCTTTCGGACACTTTATATATAAAACTTGTTTGATTTTATATAAAAATATAAGTTGCTAAAGCTTACGAACTTTATAGCGAAGCTAGAAGAGTGAATTAAAAAAACTGTATTCAAATCGCCTACTTAGAAGATGGATGAAAAGTGGCGAAGGAAAATGCATTCGCTTTAGCAAGTATGTTTATGAAGAAAGAAGAAAAAGGGAGAGAGAAAAGTAGCAAATATGTTGGTGAAGAAGGAATAAAAGAAAGAGATAAAATGCATTCAATGTAGCAAGTATGATGCTCAATAGAAAAAAAAAAAAAGAGAGAAAGAAACAGCATTCGAAATAGCTACTATGTTGCCAAAGAAAGAAGAAAAAAGGAGAAAGAAAGTGAATTCGCAGAAACTGTCTCATTTTTTTCACTACTGTGGGTTTCAATGCATACGCTTACACAGTGAGCTGCCTTTAAAGCTCAAAATTTCCCGAACTTTTGCAATTAAATAAAAACTAAAATAGATTTTGTAGTACTTCTTTTTTTTGTTATTCAAAGTAATCTCCCTCCGACTGAATAGACTTATTTGCTCGCTCCAAGAACATATCAAATTAGCTTTAGCCTTTTGGATGGCCTCCAAATTAGCATAGCGCCGTCCCTTCATGGATAATTTCAGCTTGCCGAACAGAAAAAAGTTACATGGTGCCAAATCAGGCGAGTGGTTGATGGTCAAAATGCGAGTTTTGGTAAACAAATCGGTCACAAGTGTCGATCGATGAAATGAACTTCCTTCTTCGCGATATTCTGGCCGAATACGGCGGAGCAAACGCCACATAATACCAAGATAAAATGGCTCATTAATTGTTTGGCACGTTGGAACGAACTCTTGGTGAATAATCAACTTTGAATCGTAGAAACAAATCATCATAGTCTTCACTTTTGACTTTTCCAAACGTGATTTTTTTGTGTTTTGTCTCACCGTGCGGCTTCCATTCGGCACTTTGAACCTTGGTTTCTGAGTCGTATTTAAAACACCATGTCTCGGCACTAGTAACAATTTGTAAAATGAAGTTTTGATACTTTTTAATGATGTTATTCGAATGTTGAATCCGAAGCGCCTTTTCCTTGTCTTTCAATTGATTGCGGAACAAATCGTGCACACACTTTCCTGATGCCCAAAATGCGATGGCTTGAGTCTTTGGACAATCCCAATTCCGATTTCATGAACCGCAATGACTATTTCGGCTCTTTTTTGATGAATTCACGGACAATTTTGATGTTTTGCTCGTTTACTGAAGATTTCGGCCGTCCCGAACGTTCGTCGTCATTCAAGTCTTTCCACCACCGTCTTTGAAACGTTTATACCAGTCGTAAATAGTGCTACGAGATGAAAAATTAATCCCATAAACTTGTTTCATCAATTCGTGAGTTCGTTTAAAGTTTTTCCAAGTTTAAAGCAAAACTTAATATTGGTTTTGTGTTGAACACTTATTTTTTAACCAATGGCAAAAACACACTGTCACATTAGACCCTATAACTCCACCTCCACTTTTCTACATCTCATGAAATTTCGAAGGGAAAGTCAATGAAAGATGTCTCTTTCTAACGTGGATCGTCACCAAGAGGTGGCACCACCAATAAATGCTCTAGAAAAAAAGTTCGATAAATTTTGATACACATCTTGTAGATACAGGAAATAATGAGTCACAAGAGCTGTTGTTAGATTAAATTAGATTATATGTAATTTGTTTTATATTTTTCTCTTCTTTCTCTTTCTGCTTTCCCTCTTCTATCTCTGTCTATGTGTGTATAGATGGCTTGTACACATAATGCAGTGCAATGTTGAAGCATTCTGCCATATGATGTTGAAATCTTCATAGTTGTTTGATTTTCCTCCAAAAAAAAAAAAACATTTTGGGGCAAATTAAAGCATATTGTAAACATATAAGCGTATTAAATCAAGAGGAGTAAATACTTCTCATACTTGGTCTTGACGCGGTTATGCAGGAATTTAGGAATTTACAATTGGTCTACAAAACTCTTTCTACCTATATAAACTTACTATTTATACAAATTCAACATTTAAACCAAATATATTATTCAAAAAATATTTATTAGCTTCAATTTAATTGGTTAAACTAATTTTAAATTAAATTGGTTTAAATGACAAATCATTTCCTTAGATTCGTTGTTGCTTCTTGCGCTAGAATAAGCACCGCAGCTTCTCTCCCACAAATGGCTTCCTTTTTTTCCCCATTAAAACAAACTATTCGAGATAAAGTAAGTAAACTGCTGTGCTCTGTGCTGTACCTTGCTCGTCGGTCTCAGTCACTAATAATAATAAAGTACGCTGTTACAAGAAACTTTACTCAGCTGCAGCTGTCTGACGCTGCAGTCAAAAGCAGAATTTTAATTAAGTCAAGAGGTTTCGGCTGCTGCCATTGTCTGTCATGCAACAAAAGCGCAGTCGAGTCTCCACAAAGCCAAAGGAAAAGGCGCATTTTATTTCATTTCAAGACGTCAGCTTTTTCATAGACGCTGTCAAAGTCCTAGCAAGCCAAGGAAGGGGTGCCAAGGCAATATGCTGATGTTAAAGCTTAAACAAAACGCAATGCAAAAAAGGCAAATGACAAAAAGAAAAACTTTAAACAAAACGCGTTGAAAATTTATTAAATGCATTGCACATACATTTGCTGCATATATTACAGATAATGATGATGTTTTTCATGTGGAAGCTGCTGATGCTGCTGCTGCTCAGCGAGATGATGATGATAACAAAATCCATTTTGAAATGCCAAAAATTTTATGCAACTGACAAATGCAACAAAAAAAAAAAATTTACAGAAAGGGACGAAAATCAAAAATGAGTTAGCGTTAAAGGGTGCTTTCTTAAAATGATTAAAAAATATATTTTTTTAATATATTTTCTGAAACGTAAAATATGTAACAAATGAATGAGTAATAAGAAAAGTAATTATGAAGAATTAAACAAATGTAAATTAATCTTTTAAAACACAGAAATGTAAAATATGAAACAATGCGAGTGGAGCTTAGATAGCAAAGTTATTAGTCTTCAAAATCTTCTAAAATACGGAAATGTAAAATATGAAACTATGTGAGTGAGAACGGTAGTAACCGAATACGAATGAGTAACAAGAAAATTAATTACTAAAAATAAAAAAGTGTTCTTTTTAGTGAATTTTGTAAAAAAAAAAAATGAAACGTAAATTATGAAACGATGAGAGAGTGGCACATTCAGTGACCAAATTATAATGAGTAATATGAAAAGTAATTAGGAAAAACAAATATTAAATGTACCGTCTCAAATACTGAAATGTAAAATATGAAACGGTGTAAGAGGAGCAACTGAATTCAAATGAGTAATAAGGAAAGTAATTAAGCAAAACAAAAAAATATTTTTTTTATATGTACCTTCTAAAATACTGTAACGTAAAATATGAAACGATGTGAGAAGACCATAAACAGTAATGGAATGCGATTGAGTAAACACGTGAATATAAAGAATAGTTCATGTCTTTATATTTTTAAACCGATTTCATGCATATGGCTATTGTTCGCCACTCTTTCGAGCATTTGGTGCCCTCTCTCTCCAATAATATACTGAATTTTAGCTCTCAAAGGCTAAATATTCATTCAAATGTATACAAAGCTCCATTAAATGTAATTTCGGTGAACTCTTTTCTTGAACTCAGTTATTGGTTTTCTGAGCAGTATGGCACATAGCTGTTGCTGCCATTCGAATATATTCCATCCATGTTATCGGATTGATTATGGTCCATTTTCTTCAGTCAGTAAATGCAGTGCAAATAATAAGTAAATGCAGTGCAAATAATAAGTCTCTGGTTTCTATTGAGAAAAATTACTTTGTTTCTTGTCCCTAAGCACAATTTTCCGATATAAAAAAGGCTCACCATTATGCTACTCTGAACTTTATTGGATCTAAGATGTATAAAGGTTGTTATGTTGTACATAATGTACGAAGAAGCACTCAGTAGATGAATCAAATATGAAAATATCCAGCAAAGCTTGAAATGAAGCAATGGTGTTAATCCAAGCTGAATAGTTCTTGTGGTTCCAGCTAGAAACGCAAAACAAAAAAAACAAACTTTGTGTATTTTATGTAAATTCTATAAAAATCTTTCACAAGACTGCAAGTCGGATCACTAAAAGGGGTAACTCCAATACTAAAAGTAGAGTCAATAGAGACATGTCCGTCTGTCTAGCCTTCGTATGAACATCAAAGATTTGGAGACTATGTAATATAGAGGCTTTAGTATAGATATTTAGTCTCTCGTATTACCTCTTCAGAAAGCTAATATTCAATGAAAGCGCCTGCCCTCTCTAAGGGGTAGTACCCATTAAAACTAACGCCTCCCATTCTGAGTTCTCATTCATTAATTTCTAATAAAATATTTAGATAAGACTACTGGAAAGGGTGACCCTCATTTAAATCTGTCCCCATTTATTGATAAACAGCGAAACGAAAAAAAAAGAAAAAACAAATTGTTTAAATTGCCATAGAGCACCGACCAATTCTCTCCATGAAGAAGATTGTTGTTGTTTTACGAGAGACAAAACTTGGGAGCAAGACATTCCCAGAGCTTCTTGCGCGGCTTTCATATTTCTACACCATCTTCATCACGGACGATTTTTCTGGTTTGGACGCCCTGCGGCTTCCACTGGAGCATGAACTTTATGAAAGCATTAACTGAATGACGAAAAAACCTATCTACAATTATTTATTTTAGAGCATTTTAAACCACTTAAAAGATCCAACATACCAAAAAAAGCACCCTTTAAAAATTAAGAGCAAGAGTTGAAGCGAATGCGATTTATGCTACATAAAACAATTGTTTGCCTAGAACAATAACTTACAGGATGCTGATGTATGCATAAAATAATCCTTTATGCCTTTTCAAACAGCAACAACAATGTCCGTGAAATGCAAAACAATAACAACAGCAACAGCAACAACAACAACATGCAACAAATACAAATATACACAAGCAATATCGGTCGGTAGGTAGGTGGCATAGTTGATATATTTACGAAGCTTCATACCGCCTATATATGCGCATATATTTTGAAATAGATAGCAAAACTATACAAAATAATATCACATAATACGCTCACCGAAAGCAGCTTGCGTAGGGTATGAGTAGAGCATACAAAACCGAGCATTTTGCATACATTCATATGCAGTTGAGCGCATATATGAAGAATTTTCCAATATATCGCATATATACATATATGAACTATATAATCTGCTATACTATTGCATTCAAATGCAGCTGTCGTCTATAACTTTACCGTTTCATACTATTGTTGTTGCGTTTGTTGTTGTTTATGATATACGCGCTCCATTTCGTGCATAGAAACGTTGGGCGTGACCCGGGGCGGTAGCAGTAGCACAAATCGTCATTTCTGTTGACAACAGCTTCTCAATTTCAGGCATGGCAGGCAGGCAGGCAGGCATAATTTTCATTTCGTTTGCTTTGGCGCTGTGAAAACTGTCACATTCACGCATATATGTTTGTATACCATATATATATCTATATAGATGCATGCATCTGTAAGCAAATAGTATCTATGACTCTGTATCGAAGAGACATATAGGCGCAAATCGTTTGTATAACTGAGTTTCATGTTAATGAAAATGTAAATTTTATGCGTTTTAACTTTGAAGCGATTTAACATTGAAACGGATTTGGGTTTTATGACAAAAGATTTAAGGATTTAGGTTTATAGTATTTGATGTGATATGTGTGCTGTAGCATACTTTTGTGCGCAAATACATACATATACACTTGATACCCTATATACACTTGTATACGTTTATACTATGTAAATACGTTCAATAATGCTCGTTCAAATGATTTTCTTCTCTGAGTGCAGATATCATTTGTGATAAACGATTTAGTTCAGCGAAAGTAAATATTTTTCATGCAAATCGTTTAAAAATGTATTGAAATAAGTTTTTGTTAAAAAGTTTCTAAGCTCTTTAAATGTTTTGTCTATGTTGTACATATTGTTTATTATACACAGAATGCATTATTTTTGCATCAACACGCGTCAAGAAATATGACGCATGTACACCTATAGATTGAAGTGTATGATGTTCATGGGTACGTGATTATTTAGCGTAGACAGAGATTATTGAGAAAGAGTGAATTGTTTTGCACACAAAAACTATACAAAAGAAAAATATGCTGATTTATTATTTGTGTCTGGAGTGCACATTCTTACAAAAGTTCTACTATAAAATGATAAAAAAAATATGAAACAAAAATATTTAAAAGTGATATTAATATTTATCATTGATTAATAAACTTTAAGAATGTGGCACTTAGACAGCTTAAAGTAGGCTTAATTATTAGTAAGAATATATATCCGTTCATCTGTCTGAGATAGAGAAATGGCCATAGATGCATTTATTTTTTCTAGTTCATATGAATGTTTATAATAAATTGGTGCGACTGCCTGATTTGTTCTTTGCTATGTTGCATACATGTTAACAGATAAAAAATGTTTACTAAAAAAATGGTGTGTCATGTGACATCGAGATCTAGCGAAGCCATTTAGGCAAGCTATCCTTTTTTACGTTTCCCAAAACTTTTCACTAATGCTATGCTCTCCAGTGTTATTTTCTTATGAATAGGTTTGCGCTGACCACATATTCAGTGGATCTTGTTTTTTCCGTTTTATACTAAATTCCATAAACCTACATTAAGTTGATTTTAAATGGTGTTTTTCTCTAATATGACGATACGTGGCACTGTTCATTTTTCTATTCTTGACAGAGTTTGGAAAATATTATAATTGAATCACAATGTTTGCAATACCTTAAAGAGAACCTCGGACATTCCGTGAAGTTTACATAATCCTGCTCAACGCTTTAAGTTCTACTTGCCATGTTCGTCTGTCTGTTAGTGTGCACTCCCACAATATTTGGTTGGAAACCTGCTCTAAGTCAATGTTTTACTTGATATGTATGCTATTTTACACTTTCTGTTAGCTGTAGGAAACCTAGTGGAAACAACCACTAAAGGGTACCGCTCGCACTTAAAAATAATTTATTTTGTTTAAAGAATAGTAAATGTTTGAGCATTGTTCATTATACAAATAGAAGAATGGATGCCAGTTTGACATTAAGTTAAACTTATAAAAATTGAAATTGTATAAATTGTACGTTTATATTCATACTAAACACTAGTGGCCTCGATAGCTCAACTGTCAAGCATGCTTGACAAGCAAGCAAAATTGGTCACCAGGTTTAGCTGACTTTATATAAATTATTTTACGAAATAGTCCTAATACTCCCTCCATAAAAGAATCTAAATGTGCAAGTCTGAAGGCTCCATCTCTTATAATCTCACAGATATAGATTTCCAGACGGACAACTCAATATCGAACTGACTTTTGATGCTATATGATCAAGAATAAATTGTTTATGGATTGTGTTTCGTCTACTACTGTCTGTTACACAGAAATTGAAAAATTTGAGTGATGGTTTGTTGTGCGTGCTTCAGTTTTTAGACAGCCTTTAAAGGAGCTGTTTACCAATATATGATTCACTTATGGCTACAGAAACTTTCGATCACACATTGTAGAAAGCATCGTGAATGTATCAGAACTGAGGGAAATTAATGTGATTTTGTACTCATTACAAATTGTTGTTCAGAGGTGCATGAATGAGGACTTCATCTGTCATTGGATGCGGTCCCGGCCTTTTGACAGACGAATTTAATACGGCAGAGAAACCAACTGCAATGATGCTGTATCGTTTGCTAGCTACGCACCAGCTCTAAAAAACTGCCCACTTAACTGAAAGAATGAAAATGGCGTTTTCTGCTCTCAACTTATAGACAAATCGACAAATGTTGTTGCCTTTTTTTTGTTTTTGCTCACAAAAAAAATGACAAAAAAAAGTTTGTATTCGGCTTAATTTTTGCATAATTTGAATTGCTTTAAAAACCACCAGCCGAACAGTAGTCGAGCGAAGGTGCGCTGGTGAATGTGTCTAACCAGCAGTGGTTGGGTATTTTACAAATCCTTAGCAGCCAGAAGTCATTAGCCGAAGTTCAGTGGAGTAGTATACAATTTAGTATATATCCATCCATCTACCACTGTGATTGTTATCTGTAACCTCGTGCTCTATTCTCTAGGACATTTAACCAATAATTGGCAATTATATTGCAAAAGTTTTAAACAATTTAACTTCAAATCAAAAATGCTTCTAAATTGGTTCTCTATATACAAACTATCAATAAACTGAACAGCAATAAAATTCATCACTAAGTTCAACTGTATATATATAAATATATTTTACGATATAGTTTAATATAATTTAAGAACTCGACAGCTCATTTTTGCAGCTTCTTTGCTTTCCAGAAGTCGTCGGTTCAAATGTCGCATTATCAACATTAAACATTGATTATGAAAGGACAAGTCGATCTAAACTTGTCCGTCTGTTCAACCATAAGTCTACCTCTGTGACATTTTCTCTGAGTTGAAAAAACGTTGATAATTCAATTTCAAGATTATCTGCATGTCACACATTCCATAACTTGTAAAAGCAGCTTTTGCCAGTGCCAGTTATATATATCATATTCAACTTCAACTAAAAGTGACAGCAAGCTCAACGAAAATTTTTCAAGTCAGATTTTTGCCAGATATCTGTCTCATGGTTTATAATGTGAACCTACCGCAAAATAAAATAATTCTGCATATTTTCTGAGCCTTCTTGGTAACATTTTTTGTAGAAAGCCAAATTGGAGACAATTGAAGTCCGACTATTAAAAAATATGTGCTGTGCAAGATGTAACATAGCACGGCTATAACTCTTTAATTCTTTCAATCTTAAGGTTACAAAATTCTCACAGCAGAAGAATTAATACAAATCAACAATTCCCTAATCTGCCCACAATGACCGTGTCTAAAAATATAAAGAACCAAAAATTCTTACTGCCTCAAAACAAATTCTAATCAAAAAGTGAAATATTATTTAAATCAACTCAAATATATATTTTCTAAGTAAATAATTGCTTCAAAATATGTATGGCAAATTGCATTCCACAAATTACTCAAAACGAAAAATGAGAACCTCAAAACTTGCATAAAGTCCAAGAAACCGCAACAATTTTTCCACAAATTGTGCTGTTGCTGCTACTGTTTTATTGTATGATAACTTGTAGAAGTATAAAATATATTTTTACTTATATAGTAATAAAAAAAATAAAACATTTTGACTTACTAACTCTTTTCATGCTATATACAACCACTCTTTTTATAGTTTTTATTCGTTTAAATTTTGCGTTTCTCATGCTTTGCACTGTACTCTATACTCCGAGTTATAACCATAAAATTTATGTTACTTCATTCCTCAATAATTGCATAGTTCAGTAAATTTTAATGCAAGAAGTCGTAAATAATTTTTTGCCAACAAATAAATTACACACTCTTTTATTTTTTTGTTCTTGCTCTGTTTTACTACTTGGTCCTTCCTTGTTGTATTTTATATTTGTATTGTATATATATATATATATTATATGGTACTATATTGTTCAACTCGACGCTCTACTAAAGTGCATTTTTCTTAATAATTTTCTTAAAAAAACAAAAATGAAAAATAATATGAAACACGAATGCAACTAAACGGAAAAATGGAAAACAAAAATTATTCTACTGCGACAAATGAAACGAAAAATGGCTTGGAATGAAATGTATTCAACAACAATGGAACAATGTATTTGCATTATTTCGGCATAAATTTGCGTGACGTGCTGGACTGACTATATGCTACATGCGGACTGTAAATAGTTTGCAAAAGCAAGTTAGCGTGATGAGCATGAATTTATCAGCGAAACTCGATGAGCTCCAACGCGGCGATCGACACTTGGAGACGACAGTCGCCTTGTGCGAAATACGCACACAGCTTCAGGAGCTGACAAAGTCAGTGGAGAGCTGCCAAAGTGAAGTCTCAGAGGTGAGTGATAGAAATGTAAAATAAATAGAAATCAAATCAAATCTAAAATAAATAATTTATATAATTAAATAATATATATATAAATTATTATTAAACAGGTTAAACGCGACATGGTTGCTATCAAACACGAACTGGACACCGTGCAGCAGGTTAAGGAAGAAATCGAAGAGCTGCGCGAATATGTCGATCGATTGGAGGAGCACACACACAGACGGAAGCTAAGACTTTTAGAACAAGTTTGTAGCTTAAATTATTTGCCATGTTGTGTAATTAAATACTTGAATTTCATTTCTATTCATGTAAAACAAACAGCACAGAAACAGTTTTCTTATGTTGCAACAATTAGTGTTAGTGTATGCAAAATTTTTATGTGATTGTATAAAATTTTATTTCTTTTCAAAATTTTTGTTCAATTGGCTTCTAGCTTAGGTACGATATAAACAATTGATTATACATACTTTATATAGTATTATATATACAATATATATTCAGTTATTGCTGTTGTTGTTGTGTAGTTAAATTAGGCAACATAAGATCACTAGCATATATACTCTCATACAGACCGCTTTGTCATAATTACTTAAGTTTATATTTCATTTTTAATTTAATTTTTTGTATTTTATTTTAAATGAATAAATAAATATTTAATTATTTGCTTTATAATTGTTTTTTGATTTAAAATTTAATTTTTTTTTTGTGTTTTATTTATATTTTTATCATTTTTTTAATTATTTAAAAAATGTATAGTGAAATGTATTTATATACAAAAAATAATATACCAAGCAATAATTAGATCCTTCTGTATATATATCACACATTATATAGAAATTAGTATGGTCTCAAGACCATATTGAGGAAGAAGTTATTATAAGTGTATGGCTTGAGCATTATTTTTAACAGATCTTAGCTTAAGGGAAAAAAAGATTGATATGCTGATTAATTAATTAAATTAATTTCATCTATCAATTTCTACCCTATCTGAATAGTATGGCATTAATATTCACGATAATACTATATTGATCTGTTTAGAGATCAATATGATATTTTTAATATCAAAGAACATTAAGTTTCATATCAACTTTATGTATTAATATGAAGAAATTGTATATTAATCTGTAAGATAAGCATATAAATCTAAAAAATTAATATGAGGTAATATCACATATTGACCAGTGAAGATCAAAATGATATTTCTAATATCAAAATGCATTCATTTTTATATTAAATTTGTGAGTTGATATGAATAAATGACATATTATTCAGACAAATTGCCATAATTGATATGAGTTAATATCAAGTATTGACGCGCGAATATCACTATGATATTTTTAATATCTAAATACATTTTTTTTCATATCAATTATGTGCGCTGATAAAAATAATTGACATATTTATCCGAAAAATTGCTATACTGAACTGAATTGAATTGACTAAAGAAAGTAAGATTTGTAATAAGTTTTGAATGAATTATTGAACAGATTAGATGCTTTACTAATTTTCTATTTCATTACTATTGAAATCCAGAGTTTTTGGTAGACTTTCTGGCATTTATATAACCTTTCATTCATTTGGTGTACACCATGTTGCCAAAACCGAAAGATGTACTCCCAAATAAAATACGCTATGAGTATGGGTATTTTATGATTTGCTTATTTAAACTTTTATATGAGGTCTTTAATAAATGAAATCGAAAAATACATTTTCATAAGACGTGACGTCTTGAACAAAGAGAACAGATTTATATGGGGTCTAGTGGTATATGGTGTATTTCATTAGAATTAGAGATATAACATTTTTGGTATTATTAGCTAAAATAAAAAAGTTTTCATTCAAGAACTCAGAACAGAGTTTTATGTTAATTTGGGTGACTCCCGTAGAGAGGAGTTAGCACAAACATTAAACATTATTTCAAGGGAAAAGGAGACATTAAATATCTAATTTTGTATATTCTGCAAGTTATTGTTGTTTATAGCCAGACAGACGGACATGTCGGACATCGATTGGACTTTTTGTAGCGAGGCTACCCCTTTTAGTGTTGCAGTTTTTACCCTAATGAAATATTTTATTAGGATTACTTCAAAATACACCAAATTTTGCATTTCTAGCTGAATTAATAATAAAAACAACAGCAAACATTCTTTCGTACAAAAATCTAGAAGGGTTGGACAGTGCTGGAATTGGAACATAGATTTTTTAGTGGAGAGTAAAGAGGTTTCAATTTCAGTTTAGTTTAAATTTGAGAATTTATGTGAAAAATTCAATAAAAAGAAGTAGAAAATACGTTTCTGGTTTTTACAGAAATTAAAAGTGCTCGTATTCTCGTAATGTCATAAATTTTGTTCTCAAGTTAGGCAATACTGAGAGCTAGTGGGAGTTCTGATGAATAGGCTTTTAAATAGTTTGCTTAAAAAGAAATACACCAACCATAGTTTTTTAAGGTGTACACAGTTATTCAATGATTTTTAATTAATTAAATTTAATTTAATTACATTTATTTTAAACAAATTACAAAAAAAACAACATTGGCATACATGAATTTGGCGAATTTTATATAAAATTTCTTCTGTTCTAATTTTGCACAAAACCCAAAAAAAAGTTGCTTTAGTTCACTGCAAAGCGTTAATGCATCAAAAAAAAAAATAACAAGTTGGCAAAATGTGAATTGATTTTACTAAAACAAAAACAACAAATTTCATATCTTCTTGCACACATTACAGGGTCTTACCTTCTTTCTGACCTACTCGATATTCTCGGCCGTGCTGGGCATGCTGCAGTTCGGCTATAATACGGGCGTAATCAATGCACCAGAAAAGAATATCGAGAATTTCATGAAAGATGTCTACAAGGATCGCTATGGCGAGGATATTAGCGAGGAGTTCATACAGCAGCTCTACTCGGTGGCAGTATCGATATTTGCCATCGGTGGTATGCTTGGTGGTTTCAGTGGTGGCTGGATGGCCAATCGCTTTGGCAGGTAAGTATCGACTGAAAACTAACAAACGAAGCATAAAGGACTAAAATATCTTCTTTTTTTTTCCCCATTACAGAAAAGGCGGCTTATTGTTAAACAATGTGCTCGGCATATCGGGTGCATGCTTAATGGGTTTTACCAAAGTTAGTCATTCCTATGAAATGTTATTCCTTGGCCGATTTATAATTGGTGTTAATTGCGGTAAGTTTTGTATTATTTAAAAGTATTACATATTTGTTTTAAATTTTTCTTCATTTTAACAGGTCTCAATACATCATTGGTGCCAATGTACATCTCTGAAATAGCGCCACTGAATCTGCGCGGTGGCTTAGGTACTGTTAATCAATTGGCTGTGACTGTAGGTTTACTATTATCCCAAGTGCTGGGTATCGAACAAATCTTAGGCACTAATGACGGTTGGCCCATACTGCTTGGGCTGGCCATATGTCCAGCAATCTTGCAATTAATCTTACTGCCCGTTTGTCCCGAATCGCCGCGTTATTTGTTAATAACAAAGCAATGGGAAGAGGAGGCACGGAAGGGTAACTAAACTGTTTTTATAATTTTTAAAAAGTATTTTTTAAATTCTTAAAACATTTCAGCACTGCGTCGTTTGCGTGCCTCTGGCTCCGTTGAGGAGGACATCGAAGAGATGCGCGCTGAGGAGCGTGCACAGCAATCTGAGAGCCATATATCGACCATGGAGCTCATTTGCTCACCCACGCTGCGACCGCCGCTGATTATTGGCATTGTTATGCAGCTGAGTCAACAGTTCAGCGGTATCAATGCCGTTTTCTACTACTCAACATCGCTCTTTATGAGCTCCGGACTGACTGAGGAAAGCGCCAAATTTGCAACGATAGGCATTGGCGCAATAATGGTGCGTTAGCTTAGAAATTATCTGATATATATTTAATACTTTCAACTTCGTTATAACTAGGTTGTAATGACGCTCGTTTCCATACCGCTCATGGATCGCACTGGCCGTCGCACATTGCATCTTTATGGTCTCGGCGGCATGTTTATCTTCTCGATATTCATAACAATTTCATTCTTAATTAAGGCAAGTAAAACCAAATCCATTTCATTGGTTTATAAAATCATAAAAAGCGGCAAGTATACAAAATGTTTGATTTAATAATAATAAATCCTTAATTTTGCTCGTGCTAGAGATACTATTTCAATAACTTTCTTCGTCTATATTTAGTCATGATTTTAGGCATACTATTTTGTTTCGAAAAAATTTTAATTATGTGCCATAAATATTGCGCATACATATACTATTTTATGCATGATATTCTATATGCGCCTAGGCGCTCGATGTACATAGAACGGCATGACATTCGTCCCCAGAGTATCTACGTATTTATGTAAATTATTTTGTACGAAAATGTACGCATATAGTATATCAATTTTTTTCTTTTCGGTTATTTTTTTTTAATGAATTTTTAATAAGTTTCATATTTTGATAGAATATTTTATGCATGAGTTTGGTTTCATATTTGTTAATAGAAAATAATTATGTGTATATGTGTTTAAGCTAAATAAGCGCATTCCAAAAACTAGCTTAACGAAGCAAAATGCAATAATTCAAATTGGAATTTAATGTTTTAAAGCTGAACTAAAATTAATGTGAAATATTTTAGTTTTTGGAAAAATGTGCAGTATATATAATATAATTTGTAAGAGCATGCACAAATATTAAAGCTTTTTGTTCAAGATTTTATTATTATTATAAGCAAATATTTATGAAAATTAATTTGCTTCTCTTATTAGTGAGCCATATATTATTTATTTTATTATTATTTAAACTATATTATTATTGAAAATATATTAAATATTATTAATTTAATTACTACAATCAATAATAATAGTAATTATTATTAATATATTATTAATTCGAATATATTAATACATATTATTATTTTTAATATTATTACTAATAATATTTTTCATATAAATGTTGCTTGAACGCCACAAAAAATAGTCATTTTTGTATCGGATTGTCACTGGTGATGAAAAATGTATTAATTTTGATAACCCCAAGCGCAAGAAATGGTATGTGAAGCTCTGCCAATTACCAACATCCACGGCAAAGTCGAATATCCAATGCGACAAGGTTTTTGGTGGGATCACAAAGGTGTGTTGTATTATGAGCTCTTGAAATCGGGTCAGACGATCAAAGGGGACCACTTCTGAACACAAATGCTTTGTTTGCAGAGTGCGATCGCGGAAAAACGCCCAAAATATGTGACCAGACACGTATCCATAATTTCAGGATCGGTTAAACCGATTATTTGGAAAACAGTGTGTGGGAAGTTCTACCTCAGCCGCCTTATAGCACATACATGGCCCTTTCTGACTACTATTTGCTCATATCAATGCCAAATGCCCTCACCTGAATACGCTTCAAAAATTGACTCGATTCGTGCTTGGCCTCCAAGGTGGAGAAGCTCTTTTGGGTTAGAATTCACAAACTGCCAGAAAGATGGGCAAACGTCGTAGCTTCCAATGAACAATATTTTGAACATTGAACCATTTTTTCACAATAGTCTTAACCCACGAAGTAATGCATACTCGCAATAGTAATAATATAAGAATATATTATAAATAATATATTTATAAATATTAATACTAAAAAAATTATTTTTATTAATCTTGATAACAATGATATTATCAGCTTTTTTTTTAATTTTATGAATATTATTAATATTATTTGTTTTATTAATTTTCTGAATATGTATTATCAAAACTATAAATACTAATTTTTTAAATAATATTAATATTATTAATAATAGTATATAATATATTATTTTATTATTTCTTATAAATATACATTTATTAATGTTTTGAATATTAATAAGACTATTAATATTAATAATATTAATAATGTTGCAAATATTTTAAATAATATGAGTACTATGAGTAATATTATTAATAATTTTAATATGGAACATGTTATTCAAATCAAAAGTTTTTCTATCATAAAACAAAAAAAAATGGTATAAATAATATTATTTGGATTATAATTCGAAATAATATTAATAACAATAATATTATTATTAAAATTATGAATATTATCAATTTTATGAATATCAATAATATTATAAACAGTATTAATAATATAAGTATTATTAATCTTGTTAAAATTTTTAATAATAAGGATATTATAATATTATTTGCTATATTATTATTAAAATTATAATTATTAATTTTATAAAGAATATTAATATTATTTATATAAGTAATGTTATTACTAATAATGTTATTATTATTATAACTGTTATTCATATAATTTCTTTTATTTATATTAATAAAATAACATAGTTTTAATTTGATTAATACTGATTATCAATATTATTATTAATACTATCCAATTTATGCAAGGAAACACAAGCGAAGCACATTTTTGAACACAAAACAAAATTTTGTATTAGAACCCAAAAAAAATTATATAATTGTCATATGTAAAAACCTCACTAATAACTACTAATTCATGTGCATGTAACTTTCGTATAGCAAATTTTTTTCTACAAATGAGTTACCTTATTTATAATACAATAAAGCTTTGCTTCATACACTTGACAGGCGTTAGTTAGTTTTCTTACTTCAATTTTTTAAATGCTTTTACACAAAATAATTAATTTTTTTAATGCTTGCACATTTCAAAACTTTTTCAAATACATACAACTAGCAATTTCGGCTTGCGCATGTTTAAAGTCTTTAATTTAATTAGTTTAAAAATTTTAATTTTTATTAATTTAATTTTTAAGCGCTGTTTACACTATATCATACGATTTATGCATTTTAGAAGTGTGTAAACTTGAAACAAAATCTATAAAAATTTCAAGTAACATACTTCATTGCATCAAAATGTATATCAAATGCTAATTAATTAGTGTAAACAGTGCCATTAGCTTAAGTTATTGTATAAACGAGCTTCTTTTACTATATTAGAAAGCAAAATTATTAAATAAGAATAATTAAATTAAAAAAAGAATATATAGAAGCTCATTTATACAATTGTCTCGCCCCTAAATTAAAACAAAATATTCTCGACTTGGCAGGCTTTTGCCCCCAAAAAAAAAAAAAACTCAGCGGCATTTAACGAATATGGATTATGTCGAAATTAATTTTATTTTAAATATTTATTTTAAGTTTTTAATTTAATTTTAATTTAAGCTTTAAACAACCAATGAAAAATCTTTCAATGCAATTGCAAATAGCAAAATGACACACTGCACCGAGGCAAAAAAAAAATAAAAATATCACAGAATAACAAACTCTTTAAACGAAACTACTTCAATAAATGAGTCACACACAGTTTTAGCAGCAGTTTACGCAGCAAATGCAGCAAATAAAAAAAAACCAAAGATTATTAAATGTAACACTTTATGTACAAAATGCAAAATTGTGCAAAGTTTTCTAAAATGACAAAAAAAAACACCAAATTTGAAGAATTTTTTTTTTCTGAGCAGTTAAGAAACAAAGTCACACAAGTACACTCTACTAAACACAAGAAAGCCGCTTCAATTCAATGTATTCTTTTTTTCCGTTATTAATCAACTAGTTTAAACTTACTTTAAACTTAATATAAACATATAAAATTAAAAACAACAACTTTAGATTCCAGTAAAAAACTTGTGCAACAGTTTTTAAACAAAGCAAACTGCGACTGCGTTTGGAATCTTGACACTATTAAGTAAAATATTTTTCTGACTAATGATGCTACTAGCTCTAAAACGTAAACAAGCAAAAAAAAACCCACATACTGAAATACCCAAACTCTTCAAGAACCAAGATGAGACTTATCGAAAATTGCATAAATCAAATAATTATTTAAATACTTTTAAGTATCATTTAAGCCTGCAGTTAAAAAATAAATAAAAAAGCAAATGAAATAAAACTCATGCATAAAAACGAGCCAACGAAAAGCATATAAAATTAGGCAGCCTAAAAAAAAAAAAAATTAATAATAGATATGAATTTTTTTACTGTCTTAAGATCGTTTAACATTGAGTGAAATTTTTTAAATATTTTAATTAAAAATTTTATAATGTAAAAATTATTTTATTAATTAATAAATATTATTTATAATATAAATATTTTTAATTTTATTATTCTTACTTATATTTAAGTATTATTGAAATGTTTGATTTTATTAATCTTATAAATATAATTTATATTATTTTTAATATTAATATTATTAATCTTATTACTAATATTAATTTTATTAACATTTTCAATATTAATATTAATTATACTTTTAATATTGTTAATAATATTAATATTAAAAATATTTTTAATATTACAAAAATAATATTTTTAATATTAAAATTTTGTTCATACTATTTATTTAAATCATTTTATTCGTTTTTTATTTTATTCATTTTATCCATTTTATTCATTTTATTCAATTTATTCAATTTTATTCTCTTCATTTTATTCATTTCATTAATTTTCTTCATTTTATTAATTTTTTTTATTTTCTTCATTTCAATAATTTTTTTCATTTTATTAATTTAATTGATTTTCTTCATTTTATTCATTTTAATAATTTTATTCATTTTCTTCATTTTATTAATTTTATTCATTTCATTTATTTTAATAATTTTATTAATTTTATTAATTTGATTATTTTATTCAATTAATTCATTTTATTCGTCTTATTCATATTATTCATTTTAATTCACTTTATTCATTTCATTCATTTTATTTACTTTATTAATTTTATTAATTTTCTTCATTATCTTCATTTTCTTCAATTTCTTCATTTTCTTCATTTTCTTCATTGTATTCATTTTATTCATTTTTTTTTTTTCATTTTATTCATTTCATTCACTTTATTCATTTTATCCATTTTTTAAGTTTATTCAGTTTATTAATTTTCTTCATTTTATCAATTTCCTTCATTATCTTCATTTTGTTCATTTTCTTCAATTTCTTCATTTTCTTCAATTTCTTCATTTTCTTCATTTTCTTCATTTTATTCATTTTTTTTCATTTTATTCATTTCATTCACTTTATTTCTTTTATTCATTTTTTAAGTTTATTCAGTTTATTAATTTTCTTCATTTTGTTCATTTTATTCATTTTATTAACCTTTATATAATATTTGAACCGAAAACTTGAAAAGCTACGTTTACACTAATTTCGGGCTCAGCTGCAAACTGACTGTGGCATTGCAAATTTTTTACTTCTACTATGCAACACAGTTAAAGCACCCGAAACATTTCTCGCCGTAGCCTCCTAAACTTTTCGAATCAATGGCAAATGATTTTATAACAGTTAAAAATTCATATCTAATATAAAATAGGCCGCTAAATAAAATTAAAAAATAATGCAAATAAAAATAGCAAGAATTATTAATTTTAATTTTTTTTTGTTAAAAGTTAGGAAAGATTTTTTTTAATAATTTATTTAAAAATTTTTCTGTTTTGATTTGTATTTCGTTGCAAAATATTGGCACAATTCGTTAAATCGAATCTGAAGAACAAAAGTAAAAACGAAATAAAAGCCTACAAATCTACGAGAATATGAGTACTATGCATTTTGTATAGGAGTTTTTTGGTTATGTACAGGAAATGATCGACTGGATGTCATATCTATCGGTGGTTGCAACACTTGGCTTTGTGGTATTCTTTGCGGTCGGACCGGGCTCTATACCGTGGATGATAACAGCGGAGCTATTCTCACAAGGACCACGTCCGAGTGCAATGGCCATTGCAGTGCTGGTCAACTGGATGGCAAATTTTGTGGTTGGCATAGGTTTTCCAAGCATGAAGGTGAGTTTTTTATATATATTTGCTTATAAAACTTATACAATATATTATTATTCTCTTACAGACCGCACTCGAGAACTATACATTCTTGCCGTTTAGCGTATTCTTAGCCATATTTTGGATATTCACATATAAAAAGGTTCCTGAGACCAAGAATAAGACATTCGAAGAGATACTGGCACTCTTTCGGCATGGCAATGGCAGGTACGTTATCTCTTGAAAAAATATATAGCACGCATTATAAAGATTCGATATTGAGTTGTCTTATGTGTTGTCTATATGTCAAAAAAAAAATACTAAAAAATACCAAAAAATGTGAAGAAAAATTAGCCAATGAAGACACACCTACTACATTATACTACATTTAACTGCTTTTGACTTAATAACAGCTGAGCGAAAAAAAAAAAATGTAAATAAGAAGGATAAAATCTTCAAGCTCTACTAAAAGTATTAATTAAAAAAAAATAACTTTTAATTTATTACTTGGAAGTTTATTATGCGGAAATTGTAAACCCTTACTTCTGCTTTGTATTCCGTCAAAATCTTATTTCAAAATATAAACTTTGGTACACTGGAATACAAAACGAAAGTAAAATACTCCAATTATACATTTTTGTTTTTCTTTTAATTTTAAATTTCTTTTATATGTTTTTTGCACATTACTTAAAATTCTGCTTTTGTATCTATTCAAAAAAAAAAAAAAAATACTTTTAAAAATAAAAAAAAAAAATCGCGTATTATTAAAAACCAAAAACAAATCCACGTTCAACACAGAAGGACTTTTCGAGATAGTAGACTGTACGGGTAAGTCGCATGATGAACAAACTGAAATGAAACATGAAACAAAACCGAAACCGAAACAAAAACCAAACAAAATGAAACAACACAAAATTAAAAAAAAAAAAAATACAAAAAAAAGAGTTTATCTAATTTTTTTATAATTTACTTTTTTAATTCTTTAACAATTTCAATGCAAATCAAATTGAACTTTTGTGCTCTTTTATAAACAAGCATTAATTGTTAGTAGTTCATTTTGTATTATACTAAGACAAAAAAAAAATTATTTATATAAATAATACCAAAAGTTTTCAATATGCAGTTAAAAAAAAAAAAAAAAAAGCTATTAATATTTATTACAATGAATGCTTTAATTGCTTGTTCTTGTTGGAAAACAAAAAAAAAACATTGAAAAACCAATACTTCAAAATATAAATAAATACTTTTTAATCAATTATTTTATATACATAATTCTAATTCTGCAGTTAATTTTTATTAACGTTTTCTTAGCTGATTCTTAAAAAAAAATCTTTTAAAAAAAAAATCTTCATCATGTGTTTGTTGTTTATCATGCTCTTTATCCAACTCTCAGAAATTTAAAAAAAAAAAAAAAAAACTATCTCACCTATTCTATTCAGTAACTGCTCTCTCAACACACCTACTACTACTACTATCTACCCTCAAACAAAAAACTTACTTCACAACTCTCTCCAGTCGCACTCAATCAGCTCATAAACAGCAGCTCACAGTCATCTCAAAAAAGTCCGTTGCTCAATCACTTGTTCATAATTTAATAAACAAAACAAAAAAAAAAAATTTACAAATTTATATTCTTCTTATTTTATTCGAAAATTGGCCATTTTTAATGTTTAAAAGCACAAATAATTTTCTATTTAGCGATGACAGCACCACCGGAAATAGCGCTTCGACCATGGATATTGAAATATCTAACCGTGATTCAATTGCGACACGACCGAAAGAACTTTAAATGTGTTCGAGTTAAAGTATTTCATAATTATTTTTTATAATCATTTATGTTTTATGTTTTTAATGTAAGTTGAAACTTTTTACACTATTCAAAACTTTTTCATTTTTATTGTATTTATTATTTAATAACAGCCAAAATGTACTTAAAACTTTGGAGATCTTTTGAGAAAATTAACAAAAGCAAGAAAGACAGATGTGTACATGACTTCGAGATACATTTGTACCACCATTGAATTGTTTGGAGAGACATTCTTAACTGGCTCAGTGAGGGATAATCTTTTTTTGGAGGTAGTGTAAGTCCTAGAATGTGGCCTAAAAAAAAGTAGTTTTTAACTAAACCACAACAAAATGTTTTTCATACAAAAACACAGAAAGGAGAACACATTTATGTGGGGAACAGCACTACTAGCCATCCGGTATGGACTTATATGGAATATTTTATTACATTTGAAGCAAGATACATCAAATTTTTCGTGTTTGGTGTCTCTTTCAGTCATTCAAAATTTATTAGATCCAAATCGGACCACTATAGTATATAGTCACATACAAATTTATGGGTCAAATAAAAAGCATTAGACAAGGAATCTGCAATTTAATGTGAGGCGGGCAATGGAAATCTTCAGAAATCTACTGCGAGAAATTCATAGAATTAATTGAGATCTTGGATGTTCTAAGAGATATTTGCATATTTAGATTCTCTTATTTTTAATTCAGATAACTTTTATTCAATTAACATGCTAAGCCCCCTTCATAGAGCGGGTGTGTGGCGCTTACCATGCAAACTGCTCTTTTTTGAGTTATAGTATGAAGGGTAGCCTCCATACTCCATAATCTGTTGAAACTTTCGAGGTTTTTGTATGAATTATTGTTGTTGTTTATTAAGCTAGAAAATACTCCATTTAGGCTAAGATCGGACCACTAGAAGGGGTAGCACTGATACAAATTGTTAAGAACATAATTTTTAGTTCGTGGCAAGTGAACTTGAAGGACTAATATTATCTTTCTTTATTCATGTACTATGTAGGAGATTTTCGGAAAGAAATTGGTCTTTAACCTTTAAGCCGTCCAGGGACTCAAGAGAAGCGAATTTTCAGCCATCTCGTTAAGAAATTATTGGGATTCAGTAGTAGATTTAGTGTTGCTGCTGAACAAATATAGGCCTTCAAAGTATGCAGCCTACCGTACACAATCGTCAAGCGGCTTGAAAGATTATCTAATTAATAGTTCCAGGAAGAACATGCCTTCACCGACTGAGTCATCAGTGAAGATATTAATAACATTTTCTTTTTGCTGTAAGCTCATACATATCTCTCAGTCTCAAGACAATTTAAGACAGTATTTTTTATTCACTTACCCAGTAAACTTCAACACATCGTTTTCATGGAGAATTTTTTCTTATAAATTGTCTCTCGAATGCAATTTTGCTTTTGTAGCTTTTTTAAGTCTGTCCTTCTAAGCAGACAGTTCTGTGTAGCCAGACTTGAATTCTATAATTTATTTGTGTATATTTATGTCCAAATATCTCAGTCAACTTTGTTGTTCGTCAAGAGGATTTGATTATTTTCTCACCTTAAAATCGCAAAAACAATAATGAGGATCGTTTAGTGCAACGTGAAGTCATTTTTGTCATGATTCTTGTTAACGAATAACAAAGTTAACCGATATATATTGCCAAAAATATTAAAAAAAAAAAAAAAAATTACTTCTGAATTGATAGTGAAACTTCTTCAATCAACAAATAAATTTCCAAAAGTCGCTAAATATAATTTTTTTTTACTACTTAAAAAAGCTTGCCCACACACAGTACATTTTGGCTATTAAATAATATAACAAACATTTTTAATTCTTTTAAATTATTTTAGTGTATATAAAAAAAATAAGTTTGATTAGTGTAAACAGGGTTCGACTAAGAAAGCTTTTAATTTTATTTGAAACACAAAAAGTGCACAAAATTTGTTTTTATATAATTTATTGTTAAGTTTAAATAATTTTTGTATTTTATAAACTAAATAAATAATAAAAAATGAATTAGTTATTATTTTATATTTATGTTTGATTTTATTAAAAATTTATTTTATTTTATTTTTCTTCATATTATTTTCAAACTACGACTAAACGACAAAAAAAAAAAAAGAAATAATAATAATAAGAAAAGTCGCTTTAAAAATCTGTTCTAATAACTTCCAAGCAAATAAAAAAAAAATATATTAAATAACTGCAAAGCAGACACAACAAAAAAAAACAACACAGAACTCTGAGAGTACTCAATAGATACAAAAACTATATACAAGCACAACTTAAAAGATTATGGCTATATAGTAACTATAACTGTACTATATAGTTGCTATACTAAAAGATACACAGTAAAAAAAATAACTAAAGCAGACTAACAAAGTTTTAAGTCTATGAAAATAACTGCGCGTGCGTGTATGCGTGCAACTATTTTGCGCTGTATGTATGTGTGTGTGTGCGTGAGTATCTGTGTTGTCTTCAAAATTGTCTCACATTAGTTGCAAATTAAATTTAAAATACGTTTACACTTAAAACATAATCGTAGAGTGTGCGAATTTCAGGAGTATGCTAAACTGCACAAATAGCTTGGAGCCACAAAGTATGAATTCTGGCATCGAACATGCCGCATTGATGGTATCTGAGGAGAAGACTCAACATGACTCACGTAAGAATCAAACAATTCAAAGCAAAAAATTTAAATCTATATAAAAAAAAAAAAAACAATTTGTAACTTTATGTTTATTATATAATAATAATGAAAATAATATGCTTAAAATATGTACTAACAAATACAACTATATACAAACTACTTACAAAACCAACAAATAAAACAAATCAACTAACTAACTACTAAACCTTAGTCTTAAAAATCCCAGCAGTAATAATAAACAACTATATATATACAATATATATCTATACAAACCAACACAAATACTACTAACCAAACAAAATGTCTGTCCTAATGTATTAAATTCGTATTATTATGGCATACACATATATACTAAAATACATATACATATATATATATATATATATGCATACGTAATGCATCTCGTCTTAAACAAAAATCTAACATTTGTCCTATGCTGTTGTCTCGTATATACATGTGTAAGACATGTCATACAATATGATTAGTACAGCACATACATCTAAATACTAAGTTGCATACATAAATATATACAAACATTTAGGTACACACTTATACACATTTAGTACACAATAACTACATAAACACATACATAGATACGCATTAAATTTACACAGTTTCATTAAGCATTTAATAAACATACACAGACAAAGTCATACACCACACTACACAACACAACACAGGCAATTAACATACTAATACAAAGCATTTAGACCTATCTCTCATACATTTATTTACTCTATTTCATAAAATTCTACTATTTGAACTTTTCACTGTGTTGTATTCTTCAAAACAATTGTCGAATTATTTGTATAATTGTATAACATCTAAAGCATCTTAATTATTAATAACTTGTTTAGTTTTTATTTATTTATTTTATTTAATTATTATCGAATATCATTAATTTTGCTTTTTTTTTGTTAACAAAAGACTTCAAAATATAGGTTTCATATAATCAGGTTTGCTTAAAATGGTTCTTAAATATTAGAATAATTCAAAAAAGTTAATTGGAAATGCTGCTCGTGTATCACCAATGAAAATATCGACGGGCAGAAAGTTTAAAGCTTGGGTACGAACTGGACAACAGCCTGCCTTGCAGTTGGCTATGAATAAAATCGGGCGGAGCTAGGTGGAACTTTTTATTGATAGAACTTCTTATAGGTAGATAGAAAATGTTCCAATGAGCTCAGATACCTGGAAATAATTTTTCACCATCAAACCACATTGAAAATATGCATCTTCAACAGAACTTTTATAGTAGCGGTGGTGAAGAAGTGTTGAAGAAATGGACTCGAGCTACAATATTAAACCTGCTGATTGGCTAACAGATGACGTTTCAATTCCAACCCAACTATGGGGTACAAGAACAAAAATTCTCCGACAGTCAGGCGGCTATTAGAGCAAATATAGTCAAGTCTACGACACCATATGCATATTAAGCAACTTAGGAAGATTTAACAAGATAACCGTATGCTGGATACCTGCCACATCGGTATACAGAAAATGAACAAGCTGATAATATGACTAGAAGGAAATCAACCTTTTTCATTCAATGGTCCGGAGCCATTGTGCGGACTTGGAACAGGTACACTCAGAAGCCGAAGTATTATCTGGAAGAACTGCGAGGGCATTTGAATGGGAAATCCACTGCTGGGCTCTGAAGATTTGAAATATGCATTGGAGTCATGAAGATCACTCTAAGAATGATATCAGGTTTTCTGACTGGACACTACGTACTTAGAAGACATTTATTAAATTATATTTGGAAGATGAACCTTCATAGTATATCCTAGAGAAGTGCACAGCTATGCTGTCCTAACTATGCAGAAATGTATTGTGAATTATGAAATGACAGGAAGGGCGTGCGAAATATGCTCCCAATTTGTGTATTACTTCATTAGACTCAAATGTCTTACCACTGTGGCATTTCTTCTGTTTGGAAACAGAAACAACGTTGAAGGTTAAATCTGATGAATATGACAAAATTTTGGTATTGCAAATTTAATGTGCAAAAAAGATCTGCACAAAACGAGGGCCTACTGTTAAGTTGTTTCATATTAATTTTTAAGCAAAGTCTTCTGTTAGCCCTTTAAGCTAAACCTCTCTACTTTATTTTATCCCTTCGAGATAATGGCATTTCTTCAGATTTGAAAGCAGAAAATTGTATTTGGCGGTTAATTTTGAAGAATATGATAGATGATTCGAGAAACAGATTATTAAATGACATTGAATTTCACTACACAAAACTAGTTCCTTATTTTGGGTGACTATAATAAAAGTTTTTAAATTACATAATCGTAGAAAAGAAAACTCACACTTAATATCTATCAAAATGTTATATCAGTCTTTAGATAGAGAGCTATTGATTATTTTGAAAACACTTCTTAGTCTATCCATATAGTTGAGATATCCAAGTTGACGGACAAAAATCAAAATATGACAGAGTAACAGAAAGTTGTAGGAAAAGTTGGGTAATTTTTATTTTACAAATATTTAAAGTTTGTATTTCTAATTTTGAATACCCTAAAAATATAAATTTCTATATATTTATTTTTATTTAGTTTTTGTTCATATTTTTTATGCATATTGAAAGAAATATAACTTCTCAGTTACTGTGATCGCAAATGATGGATCCATTAGAGTTTGTGTTTTATTAATTTTAAAAAGCAGGGCTTGTAACCAAAAGGTTTATAATTTTAAAAAAATAAACGAGAATGCTACGATCGTGATCTCACGTCCTGAAAATACGCTGTCAAGTTTTAGTAATTTTTATAAGAAAATATTTTCATACATTTTTTTTTTTAAACAAAAAACATTCTTTTTAATTTTTTTTTAACTCTAAATATTTTTATTTATTTAATCAACATTTTTTTTTTTAATAATTAAAAAATTTGTTTAATAAATATATATATTTTCGACTTAATATTTTTTTCCTAACATATTTTTTAGTACATACTGTTTAATTTATTATTTATTTGTTTTATAAATTTATTAAATAAGGAGTTTTATAATTAAGTTTATTTTATTTATATATTTTATTAATAAAAAAGAAACCAAATCTGAAAATCATTTTTAAATACTGAGAAAGTACTCTGTGCGAAACTTAGATTCTTCTTTTTAGAAAGGAAAACTCGACTTTATTGACCATATCCCTAGCAATCATTCTCCACGCCTTACACCCTGACGCCATTTTAATTCCAAAAATAAAGCGTTGGAACACATCATCAAATGAAAAGTAATTCAGGAATGAATTACTATTTTGGATTTTGAGAGAAGTCAGTGGTATGAGTGACTGCATTTATAGTCACGTCACGTCACTTTCACATCGAATCTCCGCATATCTAGTTCCTTACTAAAGATTAGCATTTCTCTGTGACTTTACAACAAAGATTACCTGTCGAAGCTTTTGCTAGACGATTTTTAATGGGTTCTTGATAACGAATTGTTCCCAATTCTCAAGTCCGAAGAACCAATGGAAAAGTTTATAAGTTGCATAGACATAGAAAAAATGTAGGTTCAACTTACTTTGAATGAAGAAAATAGTACTTCATGTCCACTGTCCATGAAGGTGACTCATTGCTAAAAATATTCTGTCACAATCACAGTTTTAGTACCTTTTCCCACTATAATCAATAGGGCTTCCATTATAGCGAACATGCCACGCCAATTTATCTAATGTGGAACATAGGTCCGTTCTTTCATATTAGCCGGAGTGTCATATGCGGCATTCTACTTGATTTACATTATCATGATACTATTCATGTGATTCCTTTAAAAATAAAGAGGCATAAAGTTCCTTTTATTTGATCCAGTATAGCATATACATATAACAATCAAAAATTAATTAAATAATTTTTGTTTAATAATTTATCACTTTACCCTCCCTTAATAGTAGAAAAACATCACCCAACATTAACCAATTGCCGCAGATACTAATCCCTATTAAATCTAAATACGTCTCTTGAAGAACTAACTAAATACTCCATTTACTGCTTAGAGAACTTATAGAAATTAAAATTAGCAAAGGGCATGTTTATTAAACAATTAAAAATATTTTATATTTTTTTGGAATTAATATTCTTTGAATTTAAATGATATTTAAAAGGACTCAGTTAGTTAGACTACTAATGGAACCATCAATTGCAATCACAGTCAAAATATTTCTATTGTATTTAACATTAAAATATTTTTACTAAATTATTAACAAAATAAAATGCTTGATCATAAAATCATTTTTTACTTTATGTTTATATTAATACATTAATTTTTTGCTAACCATCAAAATTATGAAACGTCTGTACATATTTGTTGCTTACATATATTATTTAGTTTCTTGTTTGTAGAATTACTAAAAAGTAGCAAACGAATTAGTTGTAATAAAAATTGTGCTTGTCTTTGTTAATTTATAAAAGCGCTAATTAATATTAGCAAATATTTTTATATATTAAACAATTCTATATATCTAAATTAGTATTAATAAATTATTTTTTAAACAATTTAAATCAATTCTCTCATATTCTTTATTTTCATTCGTACAAAAAATATTTTGGCTTTTATAATTTACGATGAAAACTTTATGCATTCTAAACTATTAAAAAAATCTAACCTATAAAAAAAATTTGCCGAAAACTTTAAAAATGTTTAAATTGGAACACAACAACCACATCAACAAATGACAACTATTACAACACAAAATCGCTTCGTATGTATCCGAAAAATGAAATTAAACTAAAACAAAAACCAAATTGGCGACTGAACGATGATGAACTAAAATAATATTAATAATAAAAATAAATAATATGAAATGCATGTGCTGCAATAACAAAAACAACAATAATAACAACAACTATGAAATATATACATATATACTGTTTATATAAATTGATAAACAAAAAAACTAAAGTTTTTGGTACAACTTCGTTTTCATTAACGGTTGAAGGCATGGGTCCATATCCGTTAAGCGATAGCACCAATCTTTTGGGTCCAAATACAGCCACATCTACAGCAAGTTACGCCAGCATGGGCATGGCCGCCACTTGTTATACGAACTATGGTACAAATATACAAACGCCAGTTCCTACGCGAAAGTGTTATTATGAATACGACTACGATCGTGACAGTTTTCGCCGGCATTCGGCTCACGGAAGAATATGTACGTAGTCCAAAGCTAACTAACTAACTAACTCACAGTATACGCTATTTGTTGTTGTCTGCCTAACTATTAAAAAAAATATACAAAATAGTAAACAACAAATAACTACTTTGAGCAATTAAAACAATTAATCAAGCAATTTAACACCGTGCAAATCACCAGCAATGATATTAATATACCTTAATATATACTATATATAATTAATCTATATGTAACTGAACAATATATATAAATATATACAATAATATATATATATTTTTTTTATATAAATTTAGTACAGTGTACAGAGTTAGCGTTAAAAAGGCCCATACAACAGCAAAAGTTTGAGTTGACTGAAAAGAAGAAGACGAAGCAAAGCATTTACACAAAAATGTCTTAAAAAATTTTATAACTGTACAACACCTTTAAACACCGCAAAAAAAAAACACACTGCACCATAAAATATCATATAGCAAGTATTAAAAAAAACGATACTCGCAAAAAATATAATATTATATATATAATATATAATAAAATATATATAATAAAATATAGTTTTAAGCATTAAACAGCGAAATGGAAATTCAGACCGTCCATTCCGAGATTTTTAGAATATTGAATCTTCTTAGTAAGTTATGAATGCTATGAATTTTGAAAAATCGTCTTTGAAATATATATTTATAGCAAAAAAAATGAGAAGAAATTTTTACCAAGCTGAAAATTTGACACAATATTCAAATTAATTAGCACAAGTATCCTTAAAACAAGGACGAACTCTGTTTAGCATTTAACGCTCGTTAGATACTAATCGAATATTGAGAAAATGAAATTGTGTTAACCGACAGAAAAACGTAGTCGTTACATTTTAGTAAGGCTTTGACAAATTGATGGATAGTAAGGGGAGTTTTCACGCACACTTTCAATGGTTAGAAGTGCTTCACAGATTTCTGATCGCTCAGATTAGATCGTCGCGCCAGAAATAGTCAATAGAATCCATGGAATGATATTGGGAGATCGAAGATGGAATAAATGTAAGATGGCTGAGGCTGTAGTCATCTGAACTAAATGGGTACAAGACATTTTTCATGAATATTTGGACATGAAAAACCTATCCGCGCAATGGCTCTTTTTCGACCATAAGCTTCAATGAAGTGTTTGATGATGTTCGAGAGCAATCTGAACGAGTTTTTCCACAAGGAATAATCAAGACAGTGGGCTTTTCCGGTTTCACCAAAGAAGGCCAAAGATAATCTGTAGGCCAACAAGCTCATGGCTCCAGCATACAGATTTAGTCTTCAGGTGACTATTTTCACTTTCCAAACCTGAAGTAATGGCTGGGCGTTATGAGATTTGGTCAAATAAAGAGGTCTCCACTGAAGCAAATGCGTATTATTTGAATAAAAAAAAACTGGACAAATCGGACTAAATGTAAATCTTATTTTTATTCAAAAAGACGTTGACCATTTAAACCACGCTCATGCAAACAACATATATGCAGGCAAAATTTCCATACAAAAAAATGAAACATAGAAACGGTCCTTTCTAATTATTATTTTATATATAAAAATATAGTTTGAGGGAATTGAATTGTGTGCATTATTTGTAGCACACATGTGGCAGGTTTGAAAAGCGCTAGCAAACAGTTTTAATAGCGTTCGAGTTTAGCAATTTGTAAGCTTAGAAATTTATTTTATATTTAAACATTAATATCTTTGGACTCCGCAGTTCGAATTTGATGAAACTAATGCTAAATGTTATTTAAAATAAAGTATATTATTAATAAGTAATTCGATTTAGTATCCAATGTGCAGCTTTTACGTGATGCGCGCACAAACAGAACAAAATTTCGTCTACGATTTTATTATCTGTATCCATAAACAAAATTCGTCATACATTTAAATCAAATAGAGAGAAGTTAGATCAATAAGAATTAAAAGTATACACGAATGTCTTTATATATAAATGTGTTGATGAGTGAGTGAGTCGGACTAACAGACTGACTCACACATCAACGCCCAGGCCAAAGTGCTAAGAATAGTTGTTTCCTTTTATATTGAACACTCACTGAGGCGTGCTTTTGGAAATTTTCGAAGTTAAGTTTGATGCTCAAAATCCTTGCAACTGACTTTTATACTCTACACAAGAAATAACTGCTAAGATGACGCTAAAAATCCTTGATAGATATATGGGATCCACTAGAAAATGGGCAACGGAAATTTTATTAATAGCAAAGCATTGTTGGGCATGCTAGTGATTCTATAATAATTTGATCAAAATGATTCAAAGTAGCTATATTGGTGCATCTTTTCAGATAAAGAAGACTACAAAAGATACAGCTATCAGTCCGAACATTTACGGTCACCTGCTACAAAAGTAGTTCAAGTGTAGGAAAATTTATGGCCACAATACGACTGTACCATGCAAGTTGATAATTTTGAATGAATTAAGGCTTTACGTCAAATATTCAGGTCTCGGCCTATCAGGCAAACAATGCCTAATGTCACGAATGTATAAAATTAGGTTTTAATATAAACATAAAGAAAAATTATCTTTGACACTTAAGATCCGAAGATATTTTTGTCACTAGACCATTCGGTCCTTTGGTTTGCTCAGCAGAAAAGATGAAAAACTCAAACGAGTATAAAATAAAAGATTGCTTTGTGAGCATATAAAAAATAATATTTCAGCTGTTCTCCAAAACCGTGCTTAGCTGATATAATTAAATTATAATAAGTTTTCGTCCTAGAAGATTCATAGTCAATATAATCAAAGAAAGCCTTTGGAAATAAATATTTTTTCCTTTTTCATTTTAATGAAAAATGTTGTTGGCGCCCAACGTGGGGCAACAATTACTGTTTGTTATTTGCGTTAAATAAGTTCGAAGCTTTATATATTGTACATTAAAAATTTAATAAAATGAATTTATTGGCGCCCAACGTGGGACTACAATTTACTTTTTCTCTTTATTATATTAAAGAAAAACTTAATTTAAATAGTTTGCCTAAAGATGGCTTGGGGAGTTACATAAATAGCAACATCTATTTGTTCTATGATGCTACTCTGTAGATAAAGTCTGCAACTTTTAGTATATTTTAAAAACCTAAAAAGATTATAGTAAGCAGAGTCTTTATATTTCGAGTCGTTAACTCGTGATTGCAACAAGTACTTGGGCAACTGCTTCCCCTGATTATAAATTTTTTAAATTATTTTATATTTTGACAAGCTAATGCTTACCTGAGTAATCATTGTTATCAGGGGTTTTTTCTGTGATCGACCTTAAGTCAAACAAAATATCTACAATATTAGCTACTATAGTACATTGTAAAATATTCATAGCAAATAAATTACTGCGTACTAAGTTCTATTAAAATGCAGCCAAATTATATTCCAATAAAATTAATAATATTAAAATGGTTCCACAACACCATATTAAATCCTTACTGAATCAAGGTTATACATATATACTAGAGTATTTTTATGAATATATTCAAACTTTAGATATATTGTAATATCCATTCTCCAATATGAGTCTTCGCTGATGTAAAAAATAATACATAAATACTCTTAATAAATAGGCAATATCATATAAATATATATAACGAAAATATACACCAAAGCACTCGATAATATATAAGTACTAAAGATGCCAATAATGTACTCAATATACAACAACAGAAAATTTCTTTTAATTTATTTGAAAAATTTTCTAATTAAAATATTATAATTTTTGAAATTCCGCATTCAACATTCATCATCATCATTAGATAATTTATATTAAAAAAAAATATTGCATGAAATTAAATAATTTGATTAAATATAAAAAAAAAAAATTTAAATTGTTATGACTCTTTAAGTCTTTAAAATATGATTTTTAGCTTTGTATTTAAAAGAATATAAATTTTAGTTCTTACTAAAAGCCTGTTTGCATGTAACATTATTGGCATGTCTGATCTTGAAAATAGTTTTTAAGCATGCAAATTTTTTTAATTTTTAGCACTTTAAACAATATACGCCGCCAACAAAAACAAGTACAAAACGCTTAAACACAATTAAAAAAAAAAAAATAAAATAAACAAACAGCTGCAAACGCTTTAAAGCACCAAGATTTAAATAAAAATATATATAAACACTAATTAAAAATAATACTAAGGGTCGGGTATCACTTGCTTACAGTTGTAAGCAATTTAGAGAGACAAACAGTAATTTATGGAAAACTTTTACTGTTGGGAATACATTTTAAAAGTATCGATTTTTAATGGAAATTTGCTGTTTCGGTGGCAACATTGGATCGGTATCGGTTGTAAGCAAGTAAAATTATAAAGAAAAATATAGTTTACTTGCTTATAACCGATACTTCGTACATATATAAATTACTGTTTCGATGTGATCCTCATCCTCGCATTCGGTTCGGTATCGGTTGTAAGCAATTACAAATTACATCCGATACTTTTTGCTGCAATTATAATAAGTCATCGATATCTCTAAATTATTGTAAGCAAGTGACAAACGAACCTTCTTACACAACTGTACATCACACTTGAATAAATTTACCATAAAAATCTATTAGAAAATTTTACTAAATGCTTCTTTTATGTTTTTTTTTGTTTTTTTCTCCAAATCTTCAAAACTTTTTTTTTTTATTCGATTCGATTTTTACAAATGCGTTTAACGCTTGTAGCTGCTTCCGAGCGATTTTTAGAAGGCGGCCGAAGTACACACCAGGGCCGGAGCGTTGCCTCTGTGCCCCATCACCTTCGTCAGCAAGCACCTGTCTGCCAGAACAGCGGGCCTTGACTGAGGAACGCCTCACCTCCTGAAACTGCCAGTGTACATTCGATGGCGGTGAACAACGCTGAACAACAACAACAGCAGCAGCAACAACAACAACAACAGCAACAGCAGCCACATCATAGATACACACACGAACATGTACATTTTAGTAGCTATGACAAGGATATCGTATGTGAACAAACTCAAATGCACTCGCAACAACAGCAACAACAGCCGCATCAATTGCATAAGCAACACTCGCATGAGGATGCCACCTCAGCGGCAACAATGCACTGCCACACAAATGCCGCATACAGCGATACAACAGCAGCAGCAACAACAATTCATTGCCACCAACAACAGCAACAACAACAACGCAAGCACAGCCACAGCCATAGTCCATATCACAGCCGGCATACCTCACCGCATAGTCGTCATACATCACCGCACAGTCATCACTCATCGCCGCATCAATCACAGCATCATGTACACGATTACGAGTCCGCTTCGCCCTTGCGTGCACACTCACGTGCTGCCGCCGCTGCTGCTGCTGCCGGAGCTGCACAATCCTCCGCACATGCGCATCATCATGCACATCAGCATCGACGCCGGCGACGTCAAAATAATCATAGCCATCATCATGGCGCAGTAGTTGGCGGAGGTGTAGGCAGTCGCAGTGGCAGCGCCGGCGGTGGTGGCAACAGTGGTAGTCTACCAGGCGCACACACGCACAGAAGCGTACAGGATGCACATGTACGTTTTGGCGCCGGTGGTGCTGGTGGTGGCGGCGTTTGTGGTGCACGGCGTCATCGTTCCGTCACTGATATCTCCAGCCATGCCATTAATGCCGCCAACGCCTGTCACGATGCCACATGTCATGCCGATCGTGAAGTGCAGGAGATACTCGTACGCAAATCCTGCTGCAGTTCCTCACGCACCGAACTGGCGCAATACTTTGCCGAGGATCTCTATGGTACCTCATCGCGTCGTCCATCATCGTGTTGTACTTCATCGGACTACTGCTATCAGACAGACTCCACAAGCCTATACGGTTCACGCTCCTCGCTTAGTCGCAATAACTCCATTAAGTCTGCCTCTGCAGCGCTGCGCAAACAGCAACGCCTGCAGCAGCGACAGCCCAGCTATACTTCCATATCGCTGCGCGGTTTAAACTCCAGTCGTCCGAATAGTCAGCTTGGTTCGCTCACTTCGATCTTTGATCGCGCACACAAACTGGCTGCCGGTGATGACGTTAAACATGCCGACGACAAGGGCTCCAGCATGGAAAGACAAAGCTCAAAGGATGCGCTTAGCAATACCGAGCTACCTGAATATGCCTGTTCGCCATCGCCTATACGCTGGAGTTTTCTAGCTGATGGCAAATCGCCAACGGAATTTGAAGCAACAGCAACAAGTGAAGTCGATGTACTGGACAGCGCAAAGCAAGATGCCTGGAAGGTGAGCGAACCTAGTCAAACGACAAAGCGTGAAGGCGTCCTCAAACAGCGTCGCGATAGCTGGAAGTCACCATATGATGATGGTCCAAGCACTTCCTCACAAGCAGCTGCTGCTGCAGCACGCAAGCGACGAGATAGCGCATTCCATTGCGATTTCGAGGAGTCCACCACGGTGTTGTTCCATCAGGAGGGTGAAGCATTTAATAATTGCTGCAACAATTATATTCAATGCAATACGTATTTGGATCAGGATTTGCAAATTACCAGTGAAGATATACATCAGTATCTGTCCAAGGGTAATCCGTTGACTGGAGATGTCTTGAACAATTCCAAGAACTATCCATTTCAGCCGAGCAATGCACTTGAATTTCAGTATAAGAACAACTTTGCTGCCAGCAACAACAACAACAACACGAATACCACAAATACCGCCTCCAGCGATGCCGGTGAATGTTTCCAACGCTACGAAAGCCGCTTTCGACGCAATTCGAGCAAAGAAACCAATCTCAATCAGAATAGCAGCAGCATTGCTAACACCGTAGAACCATGCGTTGCAACGGGCAACTCCTCCTGCAGCAGTACACCACTCTCGCCGACCAACATAAATCTCTCCTCAAGCACGAATAATATTAATATTGTCTTCAATGCCTGCATGGAACGCAATGCCAACGAGGTGAAGTTCATCAATACAGCAGCACGTGAGGGCAGCAGCAATCGTGAGAATGTGGTCTCCTCGGAGGCACACCATACCGGCTATTTACCCTACACCTATCCAACGTATGACTACACCAATATGTCTGCGAATTCCGCATTCGAGAAGCAAATTGGCATCGATGAATTGCCAAAAGAATTCACTGGCCTAGTTGTGGCTAGTAATTATGCCGGCGTTGGTGGTGCTTCAACCACCAGCGAACATTCATCCTCACTGCAGTCACCTGTGCGTACGCCAGGCGTTTCTTTTGAATCATTCGATGCTGCCTCGGAGCATAATTTGCTTTCGCAGCGTAGCAGCTATCAATACTCGCCGACACATTCACGTACACCCATGTCACCCGGTTCACCGGCATCGGCAAGCATCAATCCTGCGGGTGATGTTTCCTATATGCATCTGCAGCATTATGACTACGAACAGCAACAGGCACAGCATTTGCAGCAGCACTCACCACCACCCAGCACTAGTTCTACACATTATCACCTCCAACATCACCACCAACATCAGCACCAACATCAGCACAGCACGCAACGCTATCATATGGAGCACACAGCACATGGCGGCAGCGATGCCGAGAATTTCCGCCTGGGCAATGCTTTCAAGAGAGTGCGCAAGCGTGCACGCAAGTACACAGATTTTCTGCGCAAGAAGTGATTCATGGGTTAAACAGTTAACGTTGCACTCTCTCTAATACGTCTGACTCGTTTCTAGATTCGCCGTATTTTGGGCGCAAATTTGTTGTGGTTCCAAAACCCAATGCCAAGTTCCAGCGACGTGCGCAGAGTCTGGATGCTTATGAGGAGAACAAGTAGCAAGGAACTAGCGAAGCTGTGCAACAACAACATTTGCGTTATACACACAAAAATACTTTAGACAAGCAATCAAGCGGAAGGCCCTTTTACACTGCACAATTAAAAACAGCTTTCGTGAAGTTGTTAATTATTTTACAAAAATTAAAATAAATTAAAATACGTTTGTACAGTGCAAAAGCAGGCCTTCTTATTTAGTAAATTAGTTATCACAATCAAGTCAAAAAAATTAAATAATATATATATTAAATTTAAAATAAAAAAAAAAAAAAATATATAGCAAAAGTTTTGAAAAGCAATAAAAGCAAAGAAGAAAACATTAATCATCACATGTCAACCTTACACACATTTGATTTAATTATTAACTGTTTAAAACGAAAAAAAATAAATATTTATAAATTTAAATTTATACACTGCCAAAAAAAAAAAAAAAAAAACTAAAGAGTTTTAATTCAAAGTTTATAAAGTGTGGCAACACTGTTTGACGTATAAAACAAAAAGCGTAAAATTTAAAATAAAAAAAATACATACATATGTAAATGATTATATGAAGCTATTAAAAGCCAAAAATAAAAAGCTGCCATTTGTGCAAGAACAACAAAAAAAAGTTTGTAAAACAAAAACTACAATCACATATGAATACCCTACTCACCATAAAAACTAAAAACAAAACAAAAAAACACACACAAAACACAACAACAACATAGCAGTACACTTGAAAAATAAAAAAAATTTAGCTATAATATTTAATAAATAAATTTAAAAAAAAAAAATTATTAACAACAACGACTATTAAAAGAACAAAAACAAAAAATAATTAAAATATATATCGACAAAATAAAAATCTCTTATATAAAAAAATCAATAATTTGTATATTACACAAACAAAATAAATAAATAATAATATTAATAAGTAAAAATAAATGCGTACAATGCACAAATTCCTCAGATAAGACAACAGCGTAAAAGTTTCATAATTGTATTTAATTATGTTTTGAATTAATTAAAAATTAATAGTTAAAATAAAAATAATATTTAAAGTTTTAGTTTATGGACATACAGCAGTGTTCCGGTTTTTCGATTAATTGGTTTTTCCTAATGCGAGTTAAATACAAACTCAAGTGATTTGAAAACTCGAAGTCAACATTGAAAAATTCTCCATTTTAAAGAATTCAAAACGCGGAGGGAACTCTGAAAAATTCACCATTTTAACGATTTCAAATAGTGAAATATTTTATTTTTAACGAATTCAAAACGGGAAATAATTATTGAAAAATTTTGCATTTAACGAATTTAAAACGCGGAATCAACCCTGAAAAGTTCGCCATTTTAACGAGTTCAAATCGCGAAAAATGTTCCTTTTCCAACGAATTCAATGCAGGGAAATCGACATTGAAAAACTCTTCATTAGAACGAATTCAAAACGCGGAGTAAACCCTGAAAAATTCACCATTTTATCGAAATCAAATCGTGAAAAATTTTCCTTTTTAACGAATTCAAAACGCGAAATCAACCCTGAAAAATGCACCATTTAACGAATTCAAATCGTGGAATCAATCCTGAAAAAATTCAAATCGCGGAATCAACATTGAAATATTTAACATTTTAACGAATTTAAAACGCTCAATCCTGAAAAACGAACAATTCGAACAAATTTTAATCGGGAATGAATGAAAATTTTACATTTTTACAAAATTTGCCATTTTAACGAGTTCAAATCACAAAATAATTATGAAAAAATAACAATTTTAATAAATTTAAATTGCGGAATCAACTTAGAAAAATTAAATTAAACGAACACAAATATTAATTTAATGAATTAAAATCACGAAATCAAATCTGAAAATTTTTCAATTTTACTGAATTCAAATCATATAATCAAACGTGGAAAATCTCAGAGTCAACCATGGAAAATTTACAATTTTAACGAATTCAAATCGCGGAACCAACCGTCAAATGATTAGCATTTTAACGAATTTAAATCCCGAAATCTACTCTGAAAAATTAAACATTTTAACTAATTCAAAAAATATACCTATGTACACTGGACGGATTTGACATTGTTTTGGAGATAAAGTATTAAAAGTTATTACTTAAAAAAAATAGCTGAAGTCCTGAATATATTTGGTAGTCACGACCATTCTCAAACCAACTTTGATAAAATTGAGTAGTTCCAAATTTAGAGATATTGTGTACAGTCTCTCCGAAGCCAAAAGTTTAATGTAAGTGATCTCTATAAGGTTCCAAAATTATATGGTCAGAAAATTGAGGGTTTGAATATTTAATTTTTTTAAGACAGATAGTCTCAGTAGTGTCTTTTTGCCTCATGAGTGTTATGAGTCTTTCAGGTTTCAATACCATTCACAATCGAGCTAAGAGTTTCCACACCTTCCTATTTAAATCGTTCAAGGATTGAATGAATTGATTTCTTAAACATTTTTTATGATCAGAAGTTCGATCAAAGTAATACCAATTCAGTTCCGAGACTAATAGATGTCTTTTTTGTCTCTAGGGTGTATTTAGTCACCCAGGTTTCATTACCAATCAGAATTGAGCTCTGAATTTCCACACCTTCCAATTCAGTTCGATCAAGGAATCAATAAATTGATCTATTAAACATTTTTAGGGTATCATTATTATCCATTAAAAACAGAATTTCTATCAAAGTGATCCTAATTAGGACATCTCTAATGTGGACTTAAGATTTTGTGGTTGAATGTTTTCGGACATGAAGAACTAGGTTTCATGAGCTCAGAGCTTACTCACCTTTCGTTCAAGGAGTTTGTGAACAGTAGAGGAATGTATCTCCATCTTCCATCGGGATTAGCTACTATTTTACAGAAAATTTATGCACATCTTTCTAATATTTCAAAAAAATTTAGAACTTTATGCTAAAATAAACGGCTAAACCGTACAATGGGCACTGATTATTTTTTTTTTTTTTAGGAATAGGAAATATTTATCAGAAATAGTTTTGATATATGTTAACACTTTTCTGAGTTCAAAATTTATGGACGTTTCTTTAGTTAAATCTGATCATTTCGAATTATTTTTTTTTTACTTAGTTATTAAACTAGACAAGTTTCATCAGGTACTGTTTATACATAATATGTATGCCCTATTTACACTATACTATGTATGCGCATTATTTATAATTGATATTTTAATAGTGTAATGTAGGGCATAAGTTAGACATAAGCAATAGCTAAAAAATTTATTGCACACAATCATAAGCAAATTGAAGAAGATATAAAGAAATATTGTATACGTTCATTTAGCATCCAGAAGTTCCTAAATATTAATATTCTTTTTTTATGTTAATTTCTAAAAAATTTTTTTATTTTATTTTATTACTTCTTTAGCCTTTTTATATGTTGTATATACCCAACTACTGTCTTCCAATTTTTAGAATAGTTTTTTTTTTTAACATGAAACATTTTTAATTTTTTATTTAGTATTTTACTAATTTCAAGATATTTATTTATTTATTAATTAGTTAATTGATTATTAATTAATTTATTAATTAGTTAATTAATTATTAATTAATTTATTAATTATTAATTAATTAATAAGCTAATGAGTTCATTAATTAATGAATAAATAAATTAATTGATTAATTCATTAATTCAACTAATTGATTAATTTATTAATAAATAATGCATTAATTAATAAATGAATCAATCAATTATTTATTTACTTTAATTTAATAAATTAAAAAATTGATAAATTATTGAATTAAATAATAAATTAATCGATCAATTATTTTTTTATTATAATTTATCTATTAATATTTTTTTTGTATCAGTGACGTACCTTACGTAAAAAATAAAAATGTTTAAAGCAAAAAAAATAGACACATGTAAATAAATGCTGTTAATTAATATCTACTGTACTAATGGAAAAATTAAAAGAAAAAATTAAGTTAATTAGTAATTAAATCAATAAAATGAAATGTAGTTACTAGCCGATGTAGC
This sequence comes from Leucophenga maculata, assembly GCA_035044805.1. Lineage (NCBI taxonomy): Eukaryota > Metazoa > Arthropoda > Insecta > Diptera > Drosophilidae > Leucophenga > Leucophenga maculata. The sequence continues at coordinate 438,050 of JAWNNP010001005.1, read as the reverse complement.
GACATACATAAAAAAAAATAATTTCAAAGAATCAAGTAAATAGAAATTAACTTATATATATAATATAAATGCACTGCCAAAAAAAGGTTTTAAGTACATAAACAGTAATACAAATGATTAAAAAATAAAACATAAAACTGCTGTAAATATAAGTACGAATTGTAGACAAAATAATTAAATTAAATTAAAAATTAATTAAAAAAAAAAAAACAACTTATGACTAAACAAAAAATAGAAATTTTTTAATTGCACAAAAAAAAAAAAAAATTAACGACGACGAATATATTTGACGAAGCGACTTGCATGATTTTTTTATTTTATAAATAAGTACACAATAAATTGTTATATACAAAAAAAAAATTATGAAAATAAAAAAGAGAAATATTATGAAAATCATTGAAAAACAAACTCGATTTTGAAACAAAATCAAAATAAAAATGTTAACATTTGCAAGAAAAACTAAGAACGAAAATGCAAAAAAAAAAACTTAATAAATAAAATAATTAAACAAGTTAAACAACTACAAAGCAAAAAAATTAAAAATAGAAGAAGAAAACGAAAATCGACTATTCTGCGGATCTGTAATATGTAGATTATTAAAATTAAGAAGTAAAAATTAATTAACTTCTTGACTACTGCGACGAACAGAATACTTTACAGATCTGCACTTTTGAACGATGTTAACTGGTTGTGACTTTGATTTGATAGACAATTGAGCAACTGTTAGCTAAACTAAGATTTCACAGTGAAACGGAAAATCGGAAACACAAAAAAAAAATCAACAGTAAGCGTCAGATAGATGCTACTCAATTGCATATCGATTAAGCCGAACTAGTCTAATATTGTGCAGCATTATTCTAAATGTAAATAAGCATTTAGTTAATAAATAATTTACAATAAATTAACTTAAAAAAATAAAAACAAATATATAAAAATAGTTATTAAAAAAAATAAACAATAAATAACACAATTTTAATGTTCATGTAGCATAATTATAAGTGCATATTTTTAAATTAACAAGCAAAAATAAAAAATAAAAAAAATTTATGATAATCATAAAAAAAAAAACACATTAACAAACACAAAAACATACAAAAATAATTACACATACACACATAAAAAACAAATACATTAATCACGTGCAACAATAACAACAACAACAAAAAATTAACTAAAAAATATAATAAAATAAAAACACAATTTCAAAACATTAACAAAAAAAAGATTTAAAAAAACTAAACAAAATAAATAAACATTTCAATTTAGTCTTATGAAATATTTTCTTTATAACTTTTTATAAATTTTTTATTAATTAAAAACGAAATGCAAAAAATAAATAAAAAAAACTAACAAAAAAAGAAAAAATATAAACAACTAATTTTCATATGTTTTTTGTAATATTATTTATAAAAAAAAAAAATAAATATAAAGTAAATGTTAAAAATAAAATATATTAAAAACAAAATATGTTCTAGAATTTTGGCATAACAATTTATAGTTGTGTACATAATTAATAAATATGTAGTTAATAACAATAAATAAAAAAAATAAAAACAATTGAAAATTTACAAAAAAAAAAAAAAAATAAACTAAAACAATGTACACATTTATTATTAGTGCGAATGAGATATTAGTTAAAGTTAAAAAAGCAAAAACAAACAAAAAATAAATAAAAAAAAAACGATAGTTGATAAAATTCATAAACAAAAAAAAAAAAAAAAAAACAATTTTAATAAAAGTGCAACAATAAATCTGAACTTAGATTATAGTATATAACTATGAATTTAATTTATTTTTAGCAAAACTAGTAACACTAAAATAAAAACAAACAAAAAATTAATAAATTATTAAAAAAAGAAAAATAATAAACCAAACCGGCAACCGCAAAGTTATGTGCAGCGAAATAAAATCGTTTTAAAAATGAAAATCAAGTGTATGAGTACATAGCATATAATATTATTAATAAAATTAAAAAAAAATTAACTGAAGAAAAATAAAAACAAATTAATAAATTATGTATAATGACAAACAAAATGTATGATGAATGAATTGCTCAATTTAGCAGATGAAAAATAAAGAATTATATGTTAAGACAACATTTAAAATAAAAAAAAAAAGAAGGTTTTTTTATTTAATGTGGATGAGGAGAATAAATAGCGTGCGAGTGCTCTAGAGTAACACTTTAAATCAACTTTGAATCAACAGATCTTCAAAAAATGCACAGTCTAACTCAGAAGTAACAAAAATTTTAAAATAAACTTGTAAAATTCCGGAAAAGTCTCTATCTATTACCGTTTCCGAGATCCTTTCGTTCATAAAGACGGACAGATGGGCATGACTATATCGACTCCTCTATCACTCATGATCATTTAAATGGAAGAAAACTACGAGCTCATGTGACTTGTTGCAAATAAATGTTGAAAAAAATCCAAGAATGCTTTGTCCAGCGAGTGAAATCACTTCGTGTTAGGTGAAAAGTCTTCGATGTTCGTGAATGAGCCAGAAAGAAATGGTCAGTCGACAGTCAAATTCAACAAAAGTGGTTCGCTCTTAGAGCATTGTAAAACAAATGTTCGTACAATAACATTGGAGAATCGAAAGATGATTAACTCTGAATTATATAAAATTATTTGTCTGCTGGAAGTCTTATGTGAATGGACGGAAAACAGCGCAAAATTATGGAACACATTGCATCATGGCAATGGCAGCTCTCATATATACAAGTCCAAGCTAGTTTTATGATCGCTTTCTTAAAAAGGCCTAAGAACTGTTTTCCCTGCCTTAAGCCTTCACAATACTCCCAGAAAATGATTCTGGCTTTCTGTCTGTCTTTTTCTTCAGAATCTTCAGAGAACCTGTTTCGAATCGCGAAGGCTGCTCTCTGCTTGCTGTTTATTTCTGCAAACTAAGACTAGCTAAGCCTTGATCATATGTGAACTTAATGGTCAAACAGCTGTCTGGCTGTTGAAGAATATTGCAATGTATTGGAATTCCTAACAACACAATGGGAAAAATTTTAAAATAAACTTGCAAAATTCCGGCGAAGTCCTAGTCGTATGCAAAAAGAACGAAGTCTCTATCTATTACCGATTAAGAGATCCTTTCGTTCATACGGACGGACCGACGGACATAGCTATATCGACTTCTCTATCACTTCTGACCATAATGGGGGTAATTTTGGGTAGTCTCCGACCATTAATTCTACCTGTTACATTGGCACAAAACCAATTGGGTCTTGTACCTTCGGTACAGGGCCTAATTAAGGGAACTTAAAAATACATCAACAACCCTAACATGTGCAATTTGTAAAACGACACAGTAAGGCTTTCAACATTTGGACGATTCAACAAAAGAAGAGCGGAACAACGAGTATAGAATTTCTCCACTGCATGCCAGAATGAAATGTATGGAATGCTTCTTGAAGCTAGATAGGAAGAAACTTTTCACAAAGAAAGTCCATCCAAGAAGAACAAAATTAGAAAAAAAATTTTCCAACATGAATTTTTAAAGAAGTTGGCACAAAGATTAGATTGCGCAAAATATGGAAACGGAATTAGTAATAATGGAAATACATCCCTGGATTTTATGAGAATGATGAGATAACAGCTCTAATTGCTGAAGTCTATATTGTAATTCTAAAAAGCTTTGATGTTACCTATAATGTTTAAAATTTTAAGGAAATATTGAATGGTGAAAACTTTGGTTTATATACCTCAAAAACTGTCGAATGTATCCTGAGAAGAAACTTACTTCCAAAGTGCATACAATTTTGGTTCATGGTAAAAATTAAATTGAATACCAATGCCCAGCAATAGGAGAGTTGTGAAAAGAAGCCCATGGATGCAGAAACAAAGATTACAAGAAGTATAGATGTAACAATAAATGCAAGATTTCACGGACTAAACAAAATGTGGACCTTTACAAGCGTCTTCAGATCCACTAATTTCATCTCTACGATACATGACATCACCATCGAAATTGATATCAAATATTTACAGTTAAGAAATGTTGGATTTATGAAATATTCCTGCAAAAACCCATATTGCTGATTGCTACGGCTGCAATAGAAAGTATTGAAACCACATTTTAAGTGGGTATATAGATTTAATATTAGGGCGATATAAATTTTGAACATCTTTGCGCCTTACGGATAAACTGCAACTCTTTCGACTCAATTTTCTAAACACATCATAATGGACATCTACATCATTAACTGTTGTTTTTTTTTTTATAGAGATACAGAGTTTATACGAGAGAGTTAATTGTGATTTTCAAACCATAAACTTTCAAAAAGATGCGCGCTTAAATAGTGTTAAACCTTATTCTAATGCCATAAAATATTAAATATAACATTTTTGTTTAGAGTTTCTTGAGTTGAAAATCGCAATTAACTCTCTCGCATAAACTAAGTATAAACCAGTTTAATAAATGCAGCAGTTTAAGCTGTGTCAGTCAGTTATTGCATAAATCATACAGCTCAAAAATGTTGTATATTAGGCATTCAATAAAAGATACATTATACCATCTGAACAGATGTTTCAAAAGGGGTATATTCGATTATTTTTGCAACCACTGTTTCGAGGCAGCAGTGCGCAGCTGCCGTAGCGCTGTCATACCTTACACTACACAGTTTTTTCGCCCTTTGCCGCAGTACCTTTTTTTTTTGGCAACAGAATAGTCAAAAGTTTTGTTGTCGCCAAAGTTAAACAAATTCGTGCAAAGAAAACACAAATAAATGCATTAATTTTAGCGCATAAACTAAAAGCAAAAATTATCAAAATAATACGCACACATAACGACGGCATGTTGGCCGCATTCCGGCGTAAGTTCCGCCTCGGATTGCAGCGTACTGTGCTGCTAACACTGCTGCTTGCGGTAGGCGTCTTCAGTTATGCCTTTCTCAATTTGGAATTTTGCTACAAAATTATGTCGCACAACAGTCTCACGCATATGGTAAGCGGGAGCGGTCAACAGTTTGATATTGAGTCAGGAAAATGCTTTATTTTTGTTTAACAGTGTCGCAAATATGGTGCACAGGAATATAGCGGCTCACTGTGTGAAGAGCTTTGTGGCACGCATGATACCTTTCATGATTTCAAGTGTCCCGTAAATGAGATGAAGACCATCTTATTTACGGCACAAAAGAATGGCGATATCTATGCCGTAAAGCTGGCCAAGAATAACGATGATAATCTCAGTTGGACGGATAGTAAAGGTGTGGCCATCTATCCGAAAATTGAAGAATTTCATTCGATTGTTAAGATGCACATAATATTGTCATACAATGTAACGCTGGATGATAATATGGTGCGTATGTGTGCGGATTATTAGAGAATTAGTTAATTCTTTAATATGATTTCCAGATACGCGCCTTGGTCAATCAAGAAATTGACAACAACAATGCCGAACAAATGCTCAGCTTTTGGCGCCTTTTTCGCGACAATAATTACATGATGGGTAAACTTTTCGATGAGGAATCAGTCTTTCCAGCAGTACTGGGCTCATGTGGACCCTATTATGCCACCGAAAGTTTAAAAGCGGTGCACAATAGTCCTGGCTTGCTGCAGTATCTGTATGTGTAGCATAAATAGCTATTAAAAATTTCAATAAATATTTTTTTTAAATTGTAACAGCGCGCCAAATCGCCAACTGCGCCTCAAACACATACTAAACATAATGGAGTACATTTTTCGTTTGGATGAAATGAAACCGGAACCTTTAAAAATGTGCAAAATGCAAGTAAAATTCTTCGGTGCAACTACAGATCGACGTCTCAAGTATCAAAGCGCTGAGTATGTACTGGTGGAGAGTCAACTGGACAAACGTCTGTCCAATGGACAGCGTTGTGAAGCCGATGTCGATTGCCATTGGCATGCCTGCATGGGCAAATGTGATGTCAAGGAGAAACGTTGCTTGTCACGTCAGCAGAATAATAATTTTCAGATATTTTGCTCGCAACTACTCGAGGGTGGTACACTAACACCGGGTTTACTCAGTGGTCTGCGTCTTACAAAAACTACGGTCAAAATTTTTCGCATTTGTGTAAATCCCACCATATCACCGGAACATCAAGTGCCAGGACGCCGTTATGCACCGAGTATGCAGCTATCGTTGCGTCTGTACAATGAGCTCAAGCATCTCTATCAACAGGATGTCGCAGAGGCAGCCAGTGCCAATGCAAAGAATGGCGGTGGTGTTTAAATATTAAGCTTAGTTGTTTGATTTAGCGCTAGAACTAAGTTAGTGCAGTATAGTCTTCTTAGGACAAAGTTAATTTTACGTGCACAAATACGATATACAATGTAACTCTATATCGACCTATTCTACTACGTCATCTACTGTCTAATTTAAGACTTCATATATTAATTTAAGTATGCATATTGCACCCTACTGCAGTCACCTTTAATGTAGCAGCTATGAATTGCTTCTTACTCCCAAATTGTAGAAACAAACAATTTATATAGTTGAGATAATAATATAATTGGCCTTCTCCACACATACATTTGCTTTAAACTATAGAAAAATGTAATAGAAAATCATTTAACACATCATATATCATCATGTTTATTCATACTATTATCGTCCATTATAGATTTTTATTGTACGTTTTAAATTTGAAGTTTGTAAGTTAAAAGTTGCAGGAGTTCTGAAGTATGGATACGAAATAATTAATTATAATTAAAGTAAAAAAAAAATATTATAAAAAATAGTAAATTACAACTTCGGTGGTGGAACCGTGGTTTGAATACGCTTCATATGAGCCCATGATAACCTGAAAAATTCTAACAGACATCAAACCTACAGAAGCCAATAAATATAAAAAGGTGTACCCAGCGTTGCCTATTTTGAAAATTTGTTTATATCTATATATACAAAATGTTGTATAAAAGAGCTATACCTTCGGGCGGCCACATCAGTGCGATTTAAATAAATTTATTGCTTTAGGTTATGAAGCTCCCTATATCAATCTTAAAGATTATGTGAATAAGGCAGATACTTACATACAGACAGACAGACGGACAGACAGATATACAGACGAACATGTCTAGAACGACACACCTTCTTAAACTGATCAGTTATATAAATAGTAGATCTTCCTTGGTGCCGATAAGGCATTTCAAAAATTATTATGTGAAGAGTATAAAAATAATTTACTAAAGTAATTAAATTAAAGTCCACACAGTATGCTCCAAATATTAAATTTATATTATTTATGTACTGAATGAACAGCTGGCTAAACTGCTATGGAGTTGATGCACAAAAATTAAAAATGTTTACCAGAAAGAATAGTAAATAGTTGGTATTTATAAAATAAATATTTGATATAAAGATGTGACTTTTATTTATTTTGGAAATATGATATTATACGAAGAAACTTAAGAACCTATGGGTAGATAAACAAGATATAGGGTTATATTTGGTGTAACTGGTCGTCACGCCATAAATCTTCGTTAAAATCCATGGAATTATATTGGAAGATGGGAGAATGAAAATGCGTGAGGTGGATAAAGCTATACGAATTTTAACTGAGTGGATAAATTACATTTTACATGAATATTTAGAACACACCATTGACCAAGAAACAATCATGACAGTCGGTTGTTCCGGACAAAGGTGTACCAATGAAGATCAAGGTAAGTCTATTTCATTTACATCGATAACCATGATAAGAGTAAAACATTCACCCGGGAATATTTTTCAAAGCTTTCCAAAAAAAATTCCATATTGATTTGAAGCAGAATCGTTGGTATTTGAAGAAGAAAAACGTAGTGTTCCATTACGATTATGCACCAATTTTTTGAATAAAAAATACTTCAAATTGTGTACTCACCGATTATAAAGAAAGTTGATCGTTCGTTCATAAAAATCTCCGATGTTGAGTTTTAACTTTATATTCCCTGTGATAAAAATAATATAAAAGTTTAAATAAAAATATAAATGTATGGTGGGTTTGTATGGGAGTTACTCTCTAATAATGGGGTGGTCATACCCATTAATATATATATATGTATAGTGTACATCCATTAGAAGTCATCATGTAAAGTTTGTAAAGTTGGTTAAGACTGCAAAAAAAATAAATTTTGTACAGAAAGACGGAACGACGGATATGACATGGATTGAGTCATCTGGACGAGCTGATCATGAATTTTATTTTAGACTAACTGATAATATTTTACCCTATGTGTGAATGGTACAAAAAGAAATAGTGGGCGTAAGAAATTTCCATATTAAATTTTCGAGCGCCATCCTAAAAATTGGTAAACCAGTTTTGATCCATAGAAATAGGGCAAAGAGGCTAGAATAATGATTTCGTCATCAGATGAAAAGTTACTCTTGCAAGATAATTTATTTATAAAGAATATATAAAAAAAAAATATTGATTTAACCCCGTGTTTTAAAAACATTGTCTGAGAATTACGCTGATACAGACTCAAGTAGACAGATTCACATATATGTACTTTGGATCTGAGAATGTTAAATAAAGGAACTCCCATTTTTGTACGAATGATTATACACGAATTAAAATATATAAGTTGTATCCCTGGAATATTTTTTTTATTGACAGATAAAGGAACGTACTAATACTACGTGATCCGTTCAGAGGGAAGTAGATTCTTCAAAATACCATGCTTGGCCATATGGGTGGTCACCGAGGAGAGGAGGGGTACACAATTAAAAAGAAAATTATGTCAATTTTAGCTTATAAGTTGATATGGTGGCCGATACCTTCTACTTTTTGGTGCAACTCGGCCTACTTGAAGTTTTTCTGTGGTGAAAATAATAACTTGAAATGATGTTTTTTATAGACAAATATTTATTAATGAGAATGGTCATGGATATGGATAGTTCCACCAGAAACTCATCATATATTCTACCAAAAATCAATTAAGAATGCAGCAGTTCTAATAATCTCAGAATAACTGAAGAACTTAGATGTGTTTGACAGCAATCCAAAGCAAAAATTTTACAATCCCCATAACCCCTTCATAACATCATAACTAATAAATATTAGGCAAATTGTATTATGTTCATTCAAACCCCAAACCCTCCTAAACATAATTTCATTTAATTTAATCTGATTCACCAAAGAAAAAAATTAACCTCAAGCTCATAATACAATAGATCTCTATGATCTATTCCTTCGGTTATGGAGACATGGGTTTATGAGGGTATAGGGTTATGGGGGTTTAGGTTCATGGGTCTATTAGCTTGGGATATTTATATCTGGATCCGTTTGGGATATTATATAAAAATAATATCAAATATTACAAATACTCGCGTTATTAGCTAAACTAACAATAAAATATATAAAAATCTAAAACGAGAGTTTTTAAATGGTAATGGGTTATGGGTAATGTGTAATGGCTAATGGTAACGGGTAATGGTAATGGGTATTGGTAAGGTTCGACAAGCGTTTTGATCTCAAGCCCTGATCAGACGCTGACATATCTGACACTGTTATAACATTGCCTTGAACCAATTTCAATTGGAAGTGACAGAAAACTCAACGAAATGTGTTTAATAGATTCTAGCCAGATATCGGGCGCTGTCTGAACATGTTTTTACTTAAGAATATATGTACATACTTTTATGAAACATTTTTTTCTCTATTAATGCAGATTAAAATAACAAATAATAAAATAATTAAAATTAAAATATTAAGCTATAATATTTTTAATTTAAAAAATTAAACACCCAACTCATTATTTCGTTTTTCTTTTAGTTTTTTTTTTTTATTTAATTTTTTTTTCTTTGTTTTTTTTTATCTTTTGTTTCATCATATTTTTTAATTGCAACAATTTTTTATTTAATTTCTCTTTCTTTTTTTTGTTTTGTTTATTGACAGTTTTTAAACCGCGTTTAGTTATTTTCCATTTACTTTATTTATTTTCTTTTTTTGCATACAATTTCAAAACACATTCCACACGAATTTTAACCTGAAGACATTTAGAATTCGAAATACGATGAGCACGTGTAGGGTACATATGTATAACAATTAGTTAAATTTGTTTGTTTTTTAATTATATTTTTTTTTTTTATAATAAATTACAAAAAATTTGCACAAACATTTTTCTCTCAAAAAAATTTAAATTTCGAGCACAATACACTTCGGTTTCAGTTTCGGTTAGCTTAACTGCGCGTTATTATTGTTGTTGCTGTGTTGTGTTGTGTTGTGTAGAGAAAAACGCATTTCGTTAAATAGTCTAAAAAGAGTTTCTATTTAAATACAAAAATGGTGCACAAATAATTAATTCGTTCGCTATTTTTTTGAGTTTTTTACAAATATATAGTTTAACAATTCTTCGCAATACATGCATTCTATTTATTTTTATTTTAAATATGTGTATAGGCAACCGGTTTATCGCTTTAATTTAATAATTACTATTTTTTTTTTTTTTGTTTAGTTAGTTTTTTTGTTTTATGTTTTGCTTAGCTTATTTCAATAAATAATTATGTATTTTTTTGCCGCATCATTTGATATTGAATAATTTCTGGTTTGTTGTTGTTTTGCAAATTGGCTTATAAACTTATTAATTAAATAGATTTTTTTTTTTTTTGATTTCCTTAAGCTTAATTATTTAAAAAAATTGTGTGTTAAGCAAATTTTTTTTTTTTTTTTTGAAGCCATTTCCAGTGGTTTTTGTTTTTATTTTTGTTATAGTTTTTCTTTCGCTCATAAGTTTAATTTTTAGTAAATTATAAAAAGAGTAGAAAAATCTAATAGTTGAATTTTGTTTTTTCGTCATCGATTTTTTATTTGTTTTATAGTTAAATTTTTTTGTTTAGTTTTTTACTTGCAAAAAGTGCAATTCGCTCAAAAATTATTTGTTTTTAAATTTTTTTGTTAATTGATTTTTTTTCATTTGGGTCTATTCTTTTTTCACTATGTGTTTTTTAAATATTATATAATAATTTAGCAATTAATTTTAGACATTTAACTTTTCGCTTAACTTAAAAAATATTTCTTTCGATTATCATTTTTAAATATTTATAAATATAAACTAGAAAAATATGTTTTATCGTGTTTTTCTTGTCGTTTTTGTTTTTTATTTTTTGCCGTGTTACCAAAAAAAAATAAGAAAAAAATAAACATAAGTCGAAAAAGGAGTAGTTCAAGACATTAATATTCCCTTTTGCAAATAAATAATAGAAAAAAGTATCACTACTCCCATGCAGCTGAAGTTGAGATGCATTGCTAAAAAGGCGCTGCTGTTGTTGTTGTCCGTCCCGTCCGTCCGTCCGTCCGTCCGTCTGTCACGCTGTTTTTATGTGTTTGTTTTTTTTAAGCTTAAAATTCCAACTGTTTTAAACCCCCGCTCCCCCTGCTAACTATCATCTGTCATATTATTCATTATTGTATTTATGTATTATTGTTACTATTATGCCGTCGTGGACGTTGCCTCAACTGTTGCTTTCGTCGGTGTTGCTGGTGCAGTTGTTGTTGTCGATGTCAATGCTGCCGCCGCCGTCGCCTCCGCTGCTGCTGTAATATCGTTAACTGATTTTTTTCTTAGCTCATTTTTCGACTCCTCCTCAATGGTTCTCTCCTCCAACTTTAACTTTTCATGCACTGCATCTCCGTCTCCATCTCCTTCGTTTGCATTGTCCGTGCATTTCGAATGCCGTAACTTCATTAAATAGTGCTGCTGTGTTGGTTTGTGCAATGCCAATTGCTTGAGTGCATCCTCAATGGTAAACCATTGTCGTTTGCGTCCCATGCTACGCGAATCTTCCCATTCGTCTAGCTCTTGCGTTACAGTCATAACAAAGACTTCAGTGCGATGCATATGATCGCTATTTTCGAAGACACCCAAACAACGTCCAAGTTCACCGGAGACACCTGCCTCTTCCAATACTTCACGTAACGCTGTCATCGAAGCTTCCTCTTCGGGTTCAACGCCACCGCCGGGCACAATCCAAAGTTCTGGACGACGTGATGATGTTACAAGTAACACCTGCGAAATAATTTTATGTTTAATAAAGTTTTAATAATTAAAATTAATTAGAAAAATTAAATACCTCCGTCTCCGCTTCGGAACGCACACAAATACATGCGGCGCGTCGTCGGAAGCCATCTTTATCGTATATGCGTGTGGATCCTGGCTTTTCTTTGACCATCTATAATACCAAAAATGCGGAGATAGTTAATATGCACTTTTAAAATTATAAATAAATGAAAATAATAAAAACAAACCATGTGTTCTCAACAATAACAATTTTTCTTTTGCATTAGGACCAAATGTTCTTCAAATTTCTTTTTACACACTTTCCGATTTATTTAATTTTGATGTAACTTTTAGTTCTCCAATTTATTTGCCTTTAAAAGTTCCATGTCCACTAATCCTTCACCTAGGATCTTTGAACCTTTTTCTTCCTTTAATTCTTTTTTTAAATTTTTTGACCAATAATATAAAAACAATCACATCCATACTAAATCTGGTTTTACACTTCCTTGAGGTTTAGAAATCCTTGAAACACATTTTTACCTACGCCTTCGTTGAATAGTCATTTCATAATGACTGAATGTATTAGGAACGCTTCGACAAGGCACATTTTCAGGCTTATTAAATCTTCTGTCATATATCTCCCTTCATATGTGGTTTGCTTAAAACTTATTGATCTATAACACTGTCTGCAAGATGATCGATGCTTTTTGTCGTTTTCCTTCAAAAGATTATTTGTGGTGAAGTTTATTCTCCATTTTTACTTAAATCTTAAATGTTCCATATTGCTTAACGCTTAACTATAAGCCTTTAAGGTAGTCGTTTTGCACCACAAATTATGATTGCCATGATTCACTTCGATATCTCTGCTATATTTTTAATACATTTTTACATCTATTTTCTTCCGATTCATTATAATATCCTTAACTTTAGACAACAATAAATTTTAATTTTCATATTTATTTTCAATTTTTTGGCCCTGAACCGAAGGTACAAGAGCTTATTGGTTTTGTGCAAATGTATGTAACAGGTAGAAATAGTGGTCGGAGACCCCCCAGAGTTGCCACCATTATGGTCAGGATCGACGAGAAGTCGATATATCCATATCCGTCCGTATAAACGAAAGGATTTCGGAGACGGTAATACAATGAAACTTCGTTTTTTTTGCAGGGATTTTACGAGTTTATTTAAAAATTAAATCATGTTAGGGCGAACTTTGCATAAAGATTTTAGTCTACAGCCTTTAAAGATCAAAATCTCTCAAACATTGCAGCCTCTTGATCACCTGAAGCCTCGAAACTTCTTCGTTAGGGCTCTGGAAAAATTTGAAAAAAAAAATGTCAAAATGAAAATTTTGCGATGGAGCTCCTTTTTTGAAATAAGGCTTTTGTCAATATGTCAGCTTCAAGCTATTGAACTGCAACGACAAAAAGTTACCATGTGGTGTGGCAGATGTGTGCCGGAGGAATGCTTGGAACATATTTCTCCGTCAATGAAAACGATCGCATATTGGAAGACTATTTTTGGACAGAATTGAATGCACTTGACTGCTGTAATATGTGTAAAAGGTGATGTCCGGTAATAGTGTCATCTCGAGATTGGTTCCGGTCCTATGACTATGGTCTACAATAACTGCATAATATATACATAAGTAGAGACGTGAGTTTAGACCAAAGAGTCAAGAACAAATCGATAAGCTGAAGAACAATATCGAACGCTAATTTGCCATCGCTCCGGCCAATATATGTAGAAGAGTGTTGGAGAAGTGATGACTGTTAGGCATGTCCGTCTATTAATATTACCGGCAAAGCTTAATATCCATTATTTCTAGTTCAAGATATATATATCAGATGGGTAAAAGTTATTTTGAGTTGCTCAAACCTAACAAAACTCTAACTACCACAACGGATAGGACTGATTTGAGCTTCAATTCGAGCATAAACATGATAAAAGGATTTTTAAGCATAACAAAGCAAAGCCGTATGTTGGAAAGGCTTAAGGATTGGTACCTCTTAAAAACCTCAAATTTAGTTAAGCTTTTCGCCAAATTATTGGTTATTCAGAAACTATTCCAACGATACATTAATGCCGAGTTAAGAACCATTAAATAAACATTAAACTAACATTTGTAAGACGATCAATTAACAAAATACTTCAAACTATTACAAAATTACAAAATGTGTTCCATGCACGTCTGACTATACGTCACGGTTTGAACTGTTGAAAGCGTGCCGCTTTATCTAAACCAGGGTATTACTAATACATAGGTATTACTATAATATATTTTCACATTTTTAGCAAATAATCCAACAAACCCTGTATTATTATTGCTATCTACTGCGTAACTCCCTTGCAGCAACTGATAATGTGCTATATACTGCTATACTATATAAATATATAATAAATATTTTATGACGGCTTGACGCGTTCAATTATCATGTGCCGGCACACGAGTTCCACTATCAGATCACCAGATGCCTGAAAGCGCAACACTTCACACCGCAAGCGCTGCGCACCCATTGAACAAGACACCCACTACCCACTACATGAATAGCAATGCCGGCCGGCACCTGTTTCCCTCACTCGCGCGAGTCGACGTTATCAATTATCTGCAAATTAATATTGCTGATAAGCAAAACGCTTCAATGGCCCTCTTAGCTTGGAAAATGCTTTCTACTTTGTTATTGTTGCCGTCGGCGTATAGTTTGCTATTTAAATTTATTTAAAAAAAAAGAAAAGAAATCACTGCAGCCGCAGCTATTTACTTTATTTTTAGGTTATGTGGCAATAAAATGCAAAAGAAAACAAAGAAAAACTAACCTTAAATCCGTTGAAGACTAGTTAAAGCGTTGATTTTCCGCAGTTGAGATTGAGTTGGGAGACGTCGGAGTAGTGTAAGGAAGCACTTGGCGCGCGCTTTTAGCTAAGGCGGCGGCTGTCGGCGTTTTTGCGCAGTAAACGTTTTTGTTTTTGCTTCTGTGCCACTTGGCTGCACCGCCAGGTGTGTTTTGTTGTTATTGTTTGTTGTTGACTCTCCGCCAGGCGTCGAACAAGAAAAAACGAACAACAACAACAACAAGAAGGAAAAATTGATGACGTCGTATTGAATTTCTTTTTTTATTTTTCTTTTTTAATATTTTTGCACACGAATAGCAAACGGCGACGGCGACCGGACGGACGTCAAAGCTTCCAAGAGCAAAATTTACGCGTGGGCGGTAAAAGAGTACAAATGAACTGAACGATCGTCTGACCGATTTTAAGAAGTATATATGTGTATATATATAAATATGCGTAGAATGATGAAAAAAGAACTTTTATTTAAGTTGTTTGCTCAATTTTTCGGGCAGCGAAATAGAAGACATTCTTATTTTATTTGTTGGAAGAAAATTTTTACGAAAGAAATAGCACAAAAGCCGAATGAATATTTTGAAAAAGAATTATTTAACTTTATGTTGCATGTTTTGTTGTTGTTTTTGGTTTGGTTTCTCACTGCGTTTAGTAGTGCGACGAACCGTAAATATTTCGACTAGTATTTTCTTTTTTGCGCAAACAAAGGCAACCGGGACGTTAATGGCGTACAGCGGCGACGGCGGCGGTCTCCAGACAGACGACGACGGCGACGACAACTAAAACAACAACAAAGGCGGTGACGGCGGCAGCAGCAACCGGGCAGCAGCTGCTTCACTTTATGCTTGTTGTTGTTGGTTTTATTATTGTTGCTGTTGTTGTTGTTGGTGCTTATCTAAGCTGTTTCATACAATGCTGCACGTTTTCCATATTTTCTTCTTTTTTCTTTTTTTTTCTTAGGTGTTTGTTGTTGTTTTGCTAGCGGCCGCGTTCACGTTTTTGACGTTGCACACCGTTTTATGACGTGACGTCGTCAATTGCGACGCTAACTGAATTTTATGTAAAACACTTTTATTTCTTGCTTTTTTTATGTACGTCGTCGCAACAAATAAAACGCGAAAATCGACGATGAAGAACGCGTTTGGAAATTCGCACACTTGTCGGTAAATTTAAATACATGAGTGTAAGCGAGATAACAGTAGACTGATGGATGATAAAGGGCTGCACAGTTGATGCTGCCATATATATTATGTGCAGTGTTGCCATTGCTTGGTATGTTTGGTAGTAGAGTGTATTCGTGTGAGAGCGAGAATGAGTGCAGGACGTCATACAGGGTGGGTATATTTAAATCAGCACATTTATAAAAAGAATTAATTAGATATTTGTGCTATTAGCACAATTTAGACAAGTGTAATTGTTGTTGTTACTTAAAGTTTAAAACTGTTTTAAGATTTATTCACAATATTTCATTGTAGACCAGTATTGTGTTTTGTATAATGACCAAACAATTGAGCTTGACATGATAGGGTGACTCAGCCATGTAAAGTGTAGCGTTTTAAATATCGAAATAAATAGCTAAGTAAATAGTATTTCTTAAGCTCATACGTATTAATGTTCAAATCGTTTTGTTTAAATAATTACGAATTTTTATATGTGTTACAAACTGTGTATCAAAATTGATAGTTTTACAAGTATTCACATATTTTTCTTGCTGTACGTTACCCTGTTATTGCATTCACAAGAAAAGTGGCCAACAGATGTCGCATCGCGCCATCTGTCGGAATTAAGCGGAAATTAGCGCCATCTGTTAACGGAAATTGTAAGCTAAGTAACGGAAATTAGCATCAAAAGATTTTTAAAAATTTTCAATAAATTTTTTATAAACCAAAAACGGTTCTTAAATAATTTTTTAAACTTCAAATTTTATACCTTTCGATCTGTAGGTCCGATTTTAAAGGTTTAGCAATAAAAAGGGAATTGTTTGATCTCTCAATTGGTTAAAATATTATTTATATATTTGTTTATATTTTTTTTTTTAAATATATTCAATGTTAACCATTAAGTTGGCTCCAAAATAAAAAATATACTGGGAGAAAGTTATATAGAATCATACTGTTTAAAAAGGGAAGAAGTTGAGCTTTTCAAATGGTGTCTAAAGTCTATTTCGCTTAGGAATATCGATAATGCTCAGATATTTATATTTTTAAAGCCAAGAGCTCAATTGAAATAATAAATCGCCAATTTATTCACTTGAAATTCACGGAAAATCTCTCACTTTGCAACTAGTCTGATCTGAATATTGGATTATAAATGCGAAACTTCTCGTGAAGTAGAGAATTTTTAAATGTAAAACTTGCACTATTTGGAAGAAAAAAGGACTCTGCTAGTAGCAAGGACAAATGTATAACAATCTGGAAAATTTGTAAACCTTCTGTGACTCGGTATTTTAAGCGTATTGATCTACGTTGGTATAAAAAAACAGCAGACTAGATCAGACCCGAAGTAAAAATATGTAACAGATAAATTGCTGCAATCAGACTAACAAATATAAAAACTTTTGCAATTGTTCAAGAATTCCATTTTACAATGATAGATGGAAAGATTTTTAGCATTATTGCAAAGTCACCATCCCAAAATTGTGGATAATGGGCCATGAATGACTTAAATTTTATTAAGATTCCGCGTTCAAATGAAAATTTGTACGAATATGGCCTTCGTACTTTAGACGCTTGGATTAGATGTTTAAAGTGCTTCAAAAATGGGCAAATTCGAGGCTTGAACAAATTCAAGAGGCACTTAGTAAAGAAATGTTCCCTTTAGTTGTCATGTCCATGCAAGGTTCCGGCAAGTTTCAGGTAGAACGGAAATCTGGCTGCACGTATAACCATCGTCAATGAAGACCTATATATTATGTACTATAACAAGTGGGAATGAAATGGGCACAGAAGCTTTTTTTAAAATTATTTGCTGTCACCAATGCATAAAATTTTAATCCACGGATGTACATTGTTAGTCAATTTTCTCAATCAATCGGAATGATGTCCGAAGTGCTACTGAAATCCAGAAACTAGGATGTTCATGTTTAATGAATCAATCAATGAAGATTTCTAGGGCTCCGAGAGTAATTATTAAAAAGAAAACAAAGAAATTTGGTTAGTAAAGACGTGATGTTCTTATGTCAGTGGAAGAAAATTTTGAATGAACCCAAAGTGATGATGGAATTTTCAGGCATTTTAATCCAGCTGCAGTTCTTATTGTTGCATAAGATTTCTAGCGAGAGATATCCGGCACTCAGGCATGCCTTTAACTCAGTATATAAGCATAGGGGTGAAGCTTAGTCAAGGTTCCATCAACACCAAGAAAATTTAAAATTGTGATATTTTAATCTATTAAAAAATTTCTTAATAGTAAAATGCTCTTCAAATAAAAAATTTATATTATTCATTTTATTTATGCAATAAACGCCTGACTATAAAACTTCACTTCTGCATTACATGAAATATTCTCTCCAAATGATTTACTACAAATCCAAGCCACGCACAGCCTCCGTTATTTCATGTCTAACTACAAACGTATAAAACAAGAAAAAGTTTTATTCGAATAAGTACGTACAGCGCCAGTCATACGCCGCAGCAGGAGCATCATGGAGAGAGATAGAAAAAAAAAGAAGCAAAATAAAAGATAATCTTTGGTATTGTTCCAACAAAATGAAATGCAGCATCATTCCTAGCAAGTGAGCAAAATTTTAATGCAACTACTTAGCTGCGTGTCCTTGGCGCACTTTAACCAAGTTGCGAGAAGTTTTACAGCCACCTCCAGCAGCAAGCTACACAGAGACACATGCGAAAGTAAAACAGAGAATTATTTATATTTTTTGTATGCCTGCCTGACAAAACGATGTCGCGACACATTGGCTTCTTTCGGTATTTCTCTTCGAAGGCGTTGTATTAAAAACCGCGGTGGAGCACTGGAAATGGTACGCAATGTTTTTTCTTAGATGTTCTCCTTTTTCTTTGCTGATTTCTTAATGCATTGCAATTTGCTTCAACGCTTGCACGGCGGCATGGCTTGCTGTGTATCCTTAGAAGGATCTGCTTGCTTAAATGAATTATGTTGTAATTTTTTGGCGCGACTTTCTTGCTCTGCAGCGAAGCAGAAGTGTTAAACTGTTTAATGCTTTTTTGCTTTTTTGGCATTTATAAGTTTTTTTTTGTTCTTCTTATATGGAAAGCATGGCGCACCTTCATGTGAAGTTTTCTTTAATAAGCAAGCAGCAACGCATTGCGCAAAAATCGATCGAAAAATCTCCATGTTGGAAATTTATCAGCCAAGGACAATCTATTTGTCTCCATTGTTATTATTCTGCGACATCATAAAATTTTCAGAAAAAAATGTCCAAATTAGATGTGTGCAACCGAAAATCAATGTCATAAATCTGCAACAGGCGCCATTGTGCTATGTGCTTCATTTTTGCAACCCATTTCCCGCCCTCTACCACTAAATAAATTGACTCTTCATTTCCCAAAATTTGTTCTTTTTTTTTTTTTGTCATTTTTGAGTTTCTGCGCTTAAATAAATTTCGCTGCTGCTGTTTATTCTTTCTATTTGAAGTTTCTTTTATACGCTCTTCTTTTTTTGTGGTCAGCAGCCTTAAAAATTTTCCGGCGTTGCCAAATTACATTCGCCTTTTTTTTGCCTCCGTTGTTACTCATACGCCGCGTTGCACTTCATGAATTTAAATGAGTTGCTTGCCGGCCGGCCGGCCGGCTTCAACGCAGTCTACTAGGATTTCTACTATTTCCAAAGTATTTTCAATTCAAAGCATAAAATTTTCTATGTACTTCGTAGCAAATATTTGGCATAATTTTATTACATGTCGCCAGTTTCAATTCGATTATGTTGTATATCGATTATTATTTTATGTCGACTCGAAATTACTTTAATTTTTAGCGCAGTTTTGTTTTGCAATCAAAATTCATTTCAACGTCGTGCGGCGCTTGTAATTGTCTTGTAAAACGACTGCAAAATGGCTTAATTGTCAGCGGCGGCAGAAAACGGGTATTTTCTGTAGCCATTTCCATGAAAATTGACACTTGTAGGCGCATACGTGAGTGAAAATAATTGATTTAATAGTGCATCATTTTAATAAGGAAGCAGTTTGACATTAATTGCAGCCATTTTCAATACGATGTGGTATTTTATGTCTGCATTTAATTGAAGTTATTATATATATACACCATATATTCGTAGATATTAGTTTTTGTAGTTGTTATCAGTGCTCAAATGCTTTTTAAAAGAATTTTATTTCTTCACATTTTTGATACATTTTTTGATCTGTGTTGGATTGTTTGGAACTTTGAGAAATATTTACTCAAAATACAGTAATCGCGCGAAAACGTGAACTCTTCAATATTCTGCAATACTCTGCACCTATCCAACTTGGGGAATCTTAGAGGTTCACACAATCATCCTTAAAGTTAATCGACTTGATGACACCGACAGTTTGTCTCATATCACAGACAGCGAAACGACCAAGTGGGGGAAAATCTGAAAGGGACTCAACGCACAGAGATTTGGATGGCAACAAGGTGTCAATAGCTGTATCACCAAACTTGATAATTTTTAGATAGATCTTCGGTGATTGCGCCTAAAGAAAGTCAATCTTCTCCTTGATTTGCAAGCAATGTGAGTGGTGAAGCAATCCAACATTGGAGAGTAATCGTTGACTATCTAGCCAGGGTGGTTGAGTACGATGAGCTAAGTGGTGAAGCTACTAGTTCCCTTGGGTGGGCTGTACTTCAAATTACCAGTAATTTCTTAAAGTTGAAACAAACATTGTCACCGGGAACTGTTTCATCGAAGACTTTGTAGTGCATTTCAACGGACTTGACTTCAGTGGTTTAGCTGGGGCGAAGACATCATCGCAACCAGGTTTCAACACATTAGTTTTCAATACGACAGTTTGTCTCATATCTCATATTTGTCAGATTATCAACAATTTAGCGGATTACAGATGTGTACATGTGCGGACATTTGCTGAGCCAACGCCAGCATCTATAGTATTCTAAGCCAAATCCTACGCCGTTGAGATCTGCGCCTAACACTTATTTCACAAAAGAATCCTGAAGGCGCCCATATCATTAATATCTGGGATTACCTTCTAAATTCATCTGGAACTAGATCTACAATCGGAACTTTTGTGCGGTATAAGTTGCGCTTAGGCCAAATCTATTATTGAAAACATCTTCAGGCAGTCTAATCTGTGTCCTAGATGGGAGGGTTTTTTTTTTGACTTTCCCATCTCTAAGTTAATATTTACTTTTATGGTTTTGTAATTAATAACGCCTTCTGCACACAAAATGCAATAATAGCTGACAGCAGCAAATAATTTCAAATAATATTTGCTGAGATTGCAAACAATCTTTCGCT
This sequence comes from Leucophenga maculata, assembly GCA_035044805.1. Classification (NCBI taxonomy): domain Eukaryota; kingdom Metazoa; phylum Arthropoda; class Insecta; order Diptera; family Drosophilidae; genus Leucophenga; species Leucophenga maculata. The sequence goes on along the minus strand of JAWNNP010001005.1, from coordinate 416,829 downwards.
GTTTAAACTGCAAACAATTGGAATAGGAACATCCAGGCACGTGTCTGGATTGCGCAATGAACTCAAAGAGTAGTTAATATTGCAACTTGGTCCAGTACAGGTGTTGATTGCGACAATTCTGTTGCCTGTGAGTTATTATTTCATTTCGGAGAGTTGTTTCATTTTATTTATACAATCCGAACCTTATAGACTCCTCATCCAGCTTATTTTCTTTTTTGTTGGCAGTTTGTAGCTAACTGCTGCTGCTGTTTTCTTTTGTCGTCGACGACATGGCACCTACAAACAATTTGGAAACATTGCCAACAGAAATATTGTACAACACAGCAAACAAGCAGCAGAAAAAAAAAACAAAAAGAAAAGATACAAAAAAAGATACAAACAATATGAAAAAGCATACAAGCCAGTCGGTCAGGCAGTAGGGGAAGGGCAGTTTGTAGTCTCAGTATTATACAATTTATGCGATTTACGAGTCAAGCAGAGTAACTCGTGCAAAGGACTCTATGTCTCTGTGCTCATCCTTTTGCAGCAACATCTTTTGCTGTCGCCACCGTTGCTACATCTACTGCACGAATCCGTGGCCAAAACTATTTCTATTGCATTTGGCTGCTTGGCAAACGGCATCAGGCGGCGGCGGCGACGACGATACCACGCCGCCACCGCCACCGCCACTAAAGGATATACCGTATTTCCGTTTACATAATAAATTTGCTAACCACGTTCTGACGTGCTGCAGTGCGCAGCGCACAGCAACCAGTGCAGTGTGAGAGATCCTCGTGGGTTGCCTGCGGCAGCCAGTTGGACGTCATTGCCAGTCTCAGTCCCTGCGGTGTTCTGTGCTGCGGTCCACCAGCGCCGCCTTTGCCGCTGGCACGAAGTGATGCGGTTACGCAGACCACCTTGCAGCAGCAACTCAAGTTGACAAAACTTTGCAAGTGCAAAAACCAAAAAAGTCGAAACAATAAAAGGACTCGAGCCGGCAGTGTGTCGTTCTATAAATGCCCAAGTAAGAAAGAGTAAAATGGCTTTTGAGTGTCTGTCTGAGCTGGCGTATTTGTGCTCTGCCAGACTGAGTCAACGCAAAAAACCAAGTCAAATTGGAATTTTAGGCCACAGCATATAAAAAAAGAAAAGAGGTTAGCATGAACGACGGTTATAACCTTTAAACTTGCCACCAAGTGACAGCATGTTGCAGTTCATGCCAGGCTGTTGTTATCATGCGGGTTGCCCGCTTTTTATATTGTCCTTCGTTATGCTCTATGAAATAAAAGTTTTGGCAAGTAACTAAGTGCATACTGAAGACTTGTCAAAGAAACTTTTCGGAGAGTAGCTTTTGTGGGTGCAACACCTCTTAAGAAGTTGCTTAGTTATTTAGCTTAGTTAAGTAGCTAAGTAAAAGCTATCAGGTACTATGACTATTAATTATTAATTTAAAATAAATAAGCATGCTGCAACTAAGTGTATGCGACTTGAAAATACCCTGCCCACTTATCAATATAGACATCCATGTCTGCTGACTCTCCACAATTCAATTACAGTGAAAGCGACTCTTCAGTTGGGTTTTGTCCACTCAAGAGGAGTGTCCGCCTAAAGAAGAGATGAATATAAAATGACGAATATTCTATCTCATTCTTTGGCAGGCTAAATCATATGTTTCTCTGTTTGTAGTGTCGCTATTTCGTTTCATAGAGTTTGAAAGCAATGATAAAGAAGTTTTAACTGCAAAAAATGATTGCTTGGCTTAGCTAATTACATAAAAATGAGGACATAAGCTCTAATACTAATATTTCCTTCGAATGGTAACTCCAAACGTTGCACAGGAAATGTGTCTTCTAAACAAAATTCTACAAATCTCTTCATCTATCACACGCTCTAAATAAAAACTACTTAAAACTTCTGCAAAAATATTTGATTTTCTAACACTAGCTGCCACACACACCTTTCCTTTGCTCCTCGCTTTACATTTCACACATCGTCATACACCTCATAGCACCTGACTGTGCCGCTGACTGTCAAGAAATGATTGACGGAAGTCAGTCGAGCCAACAAAACTCGCCTATAAAGCAATATAAAACTGCACAATCATCATTTAGCGGCAATGCGACGCCTTTAATTAATTTATTAAAAAGCGTTCGCATTTGATTGGCGCAAAAGCGAGATAGCGACTAAAAACTAAAAGAGATAGAGCGAGCCATGTAATGGAAGCGCGTAATCACGAACTCAAATAGGCGCATAATCGCCTACAAGAAGAATTTTGCAAGGAAGTTGCTTGTACAGATAGCAGAGCATGTCCGTCCGTCCGTCTGTCCGTCCGTCCGGCTGTTTGTATATCTATGTCTCTACTAACTGGCTGCTTCCGTTTTCCGTTGGCAAGCAAGCGTTGCTGCTGCTGCAAGTGAACGGAAGTGAATGGCAGCAAGTGAAATCTGCCAAACGGACGCAATAAAAAAATTACAAAAAAAAAGGAAAAAGGGTTATTTCAATTTACGCATAATTTTAGAGTAGGGTGTATGATGAGCGTACGTTTGTAATTGCGATTGTAGCGCGTTGATAATTTAAATAGAGCTGAAAATTGTGGGTTTCACTTGCATTTCCTTCATTAAAGTGTTCAATTTAATGAAGTTATAAATGCGCAATAAAGCAATTAAATGTAGACGAAGGAAATGGCTAAAGACTTCTTTCTTAAGAAATTTTTTAACAGGCATTAATCAATGCCAGAACTTGCTGGAATAGATTTTTGTCTGTCATTAATGTTACGCATAACGCCTACTCGTGCCAGCCTAAAGATGCTAAAGAAATCAATGCTATAGAAAGCTGCAGCAGCAACCCAACTTAGGCGTTGTTAACCCACTTTGTTTTAGCTTTGGGCTGCGGCAAATACGCATTTTTCTTTGAAATTCTTCCTCAAGACGTTGCATTGCATTGCAATGCACTGACAGACGCATGTTGTTTCGCTTAAAAACAGGTTGGCAACTCTTTCAATTTGAAGCCGCATTGCTTCCTCTTCTTCTAATAACAGGTGTTTGGTCACATTTCACTAGAAACAACACTCAAGTCGTGTAGGTGAGACTGACTGACTGACTGACGACTGACTGCCTTAGCTTAGCTGCTATTCGCACTATTTTGTATCTATTTGCATTGATTTACACCAAATTCATAATTCAATAAATTCTAAGCTGTTTACAACAGAAAGACACCGCCGACGCACAGTGGTTGAAATAGCTTTTTGGGTAGTGAAAAAATGGAAAAAAAATTTTCCTAATTTATAAATTTATTAATATTTCCACAAATTGCTTATCAATTTAGTACAAAAATAGAACCAATGTGACAGAATCTTGAACCATGCGAAAAAAAAACTCACTAAGGAGTGTTTAAATGAAGACATCATGATGGTTGAATACCCCATCCTACTCCTGATTGTCCAAAAAATCTATGCCTCGCTTGCAAGGCTCAGCATCAGCTTCATAGGGTTAAAAATGGCAAAAGGAATGCCTAGCAGGTGCTATCAATGCTGGCTCTGAGCCTGCTACGAAAAATATTAGAGCCACAAGTACAGTCTCTGATAATTTTCGTTCGTTCACACCTGAGAATGCTTTGGCTTCTTTGTAAACGGAGACCCCGAAATATTCTTAACAGTTAATGCAGTAAAAGATAGGGATAACATTGCGGTGCAGTGTGCTCTTCTACGATATAACCTGTAACCCCTATTTGAAATTAAATTTTTTATGTAGCTTGACAGGTGGCCAGAGTGGGAGAGTAGGTTCGCAGACGTCTTTATCAGTTGACGGCATGGTAGTTAAGGAATATGAAACTACAAAAAGCATTAAGAAACCAAACAATCATGATTATATCTGGGACAAGAAAAAGTTTGTGCAGAAAAATTAGGGATACATGCAGAAATATGTACGTATTAGCAAAATGTCATTCAGAGACCATGACTAAAAATATGAATACCAGTTCTAAATGTCTAAATCTAAATCTCAAACTGCACCTCTTAGATTCTCATATGAACCATTTTTTAGGGCGATGATAGCGAAGAGCAAAGTAAAGGATCTCAAATCATCGGAAAATTCGGAATTTTAAGAAAATGGGATGTAAACATGATGGAGGACTATTATTGTTTATTAAAAAGAGACATTAAAGCAAATAGCGATTCTAAAAGAATTCCTTTTTTTATTTTATTTTATTTATTTATTATATTATTTTTTATACGCTGCCATTTACGCCTTTTCGACCACTGTGCATCGATTGCCTTTGCTGCCACTAGACGGCGTATATTCCACCAACAACTGACAGCTGCGGGGCGCAACGCACAGTAGTTCAAAGTAACACCCACCACAAAAAGGAGCACACGACTAGGCTAGATATTTACTAGATGACTCTGCTGATATTGCCACAAAGGAGTTTTGCCACAGTTGCAAGTTCAGCTATTGTATGGCTGCCTGCCTGCCTAAGCTCACTTGTCCATCGTTGTTGCTTTATGCATGGCGCATAAGTCAATTCTATGCCAAAGGCTGCCATTCTCCCTCACTCGTTCTGTTTTTTTTTCCATTTTTTTTTTTTTTTTGTGTACTTTTAGGCCTGCGGCGGCCTCCTTTGTGCCACATTTTGTATTGCGCCGCGCCAACGCCTTCTGCACTGCATTCTGTTCTGCTTTTGTTGCATCAACTTAGTTCGAGATGCTTTTGCTGCTGCTGCTGTCCATTTCACAGGCTATTCGATACGATTTTGGTGAGCGGACGCTGCTGAACAAAGCGTTTTCCACATTCAGTTTTATTTTTATGCATTTTCTGTTTCTGTTTTTTTGTTTTCTTTGAGCTTTCGCGCATATTTGTTGCTGACAGCTTCATGAAAAATTTATGGCGAATTGTTTTGAAGCCTGGATTTTGTTTTGTGGCATAAAAGTGAACTTCAACCTGCTTATTCGTACAATGGGGGTGTGTAGAGAATTGTGTGGGTGCTAGTTTTTGCTTTTGCCTTTTACGTTTCTTATTCCAGTTTCAATTGCAATCACTTGCAACAACGCCTGTCGCCTTCAACGTTGCTGCCACAGTCCCTCGCTTAGAATTGATATATCCGCGTACAATTACTTAACAATAGCCAAGAAGAAAAGTATGCCGACGTCTTAACCCATTATAATTCGACAGATGTAAAGAAGAAAGAACACTGCAGTAGATTTTGAGGCACACCGGCACCCATTGAACCTCATAAATGAGTATAGAACATGTATATGCTCAGCGGTAGTTCGGGCTTTTGCTACAAATTCGAATTTAAGAGAACTACTTCATACGTCATGAGCCACCTTTTCAAAGGGGCAATTGCTAGCTTGGGTGGACCACAATATCAGATGGTTATGCAGGAAAAATTTGAGCAATAACCCATCTTAACCAATAAAAGTCTTCATTACACAACTTTAATAGCACCCACGACCAAATGCAGCTGTTCCATATTCCTACCACTAAACACTAAAGCGTTAAACGTTTCTTAGACCCGTTGCTGACTCGCTTCAAAGCGCATCCGCCAAAGCGCGAACAATGATGCGTTAAGGTAATTGTTTGTCAATTACTTGACTCCTGCGCTGAAACACAAATGTTACACCAGAGACGCCGCCGCGGCGGTCAGCAAGAGCAAGAGCCCTCAACACAATGTTGCAACGACAGGCACACGTACCAAAGAAATGCAGTGCACTGGCTGGCTGGCTGACTGGCTGACCGGCAAAGTATCTGTATCTGTAGCGCTGGAATGCCTTTGAAGCTACTCCAACGCGCAATGTACATGCAAAGACAATGGCAATGGGCGAAAAGTTGGTTGTTGCCGCAAGTTGCAATCAAATTGCGCGGGTTGTGTTGCAATGTAACTCTACATCGCGCACTCTCCAAATGTGCAGCAGCGGCAGCCAATTATGTACGGCAGATTCAGAGCTCGTTAGCCAATGCCAATCGCAACCGATAATCGCCCATGAACGAAGAACGAAAGTGTAAAATTATTTAATTCACTTGCTTATCTTTCACGCGCGTTCTACACTCAAACGCTCACACGCTTCAAGCGCGTCAGATACATTCGCACTACAACATGCCAGAGATACTCGCGATTCGCGATTCGTACACAAAAAAGTGCTTTCTGTATTAAGTAATTTCGAGCATGTTGCTGCAATCAAGCAACGCTTTTCGTTAACCAAAATGCATTTCGATAGGATCAACGTACGCAGCAGATCGACGAATGAACTGAGCGAGTGAAGGAGTGTATCTTTGCATCTGTATCTGCAGCATTTGCTGCAACTCTAATGCGATGCGCAGTTGATCTTGTTGCGATCAGTCGACATCAGCATTGGAATCAGCATCGGCATCTGTTTTTTCTACGCTTTTAATTGGTAGCAATTTTCGCAAACGAATTCTAATCTGCAGCATTGCTCGCAGTGCAGCGATGCTGCATCTGAATCTACGAGTATCTGAGCTGGTGTTAATTTATTACTCAGCAACAGTTGCTGCGACATTTGTGACATTTTATTAGCTGATAACGATAAATTTAACAAGATTTATGTTGAGCAGCAGCAACTTGTAAAATTTTCTATTTTTTTTTTTTGCCCTGCCGAGCGGGCGTAGTTAGCAAGTAATTCCCGTGTTGCAACTTCTTCTATTTAAATCCTTGCCCCAACTCATCCGTTGCGCAATCTAATTTATACAAATTAAATGCAATCATTGCGTCACTTATTGATCGATCGAACGCCCGAATCGCTGCGCTAATGAACCTATTTAATTGGCTTTAATGAGCTCAGATTTCATTGTCGAATCGTTACAAACAAAAGTCGAAGGCGTACTTGGCGTGCAATCAATTTGCTGTCATTGTTGGTTAAACAAGGCTTAACGAGTTAAATGAAGTTTTCTCACAAAAATCTGTGACAAATATTTTTCTTAATTGTGAACTGAGTTTGTGTTGCTATATAATTGCTATGTGCGTTCGATTGATTCTTATGCGGGTGCCATAGTTTGTGTGAATTTTGTAACAATTTGAATAAATTTTTTAATCAAGAATGGTTTTAAGAATCGTTAATCTTTATTTGTTCATTTTATTCAAATTATTACCGATTTGTTATATAATTTCTGATGCTTGTCATATGTTTGATTTTTGTTTTAATTTGAAGATGTTAGAGTTGAATCGCATGTATCTGACCTTGACTTAGAAGCTTAGTCGGATAAGTTTTGAGAAGGAAAAAAGAGAAAATTAAAGAGAAATGTCTGCAACAATAGCTTGACCTCCATGCATCCTGTGGAAACTGGGTATAAAAAGTGTTCAAAGTGGGATATGCTTCCCTGAGAAACACCTGCGTGGATCTTTTTCGTTCTGGAGTCCATATTATCCAGAATCTTCAATAAAGTTCTGTCGGTCAGTAAGCACACTAGCGAGAACATCTGAGTGGTCTTTTAATATACAGAGTATGGTGTTCTGCCACACCCTATTAAAATCCTGTCACTGGTCCAGTTAAACCGCCTTTTTGTATTATTCTGTCTGGAATCTATCTAGAATAAAGTTACCCAGCTGCTAAAAAGGTACCGTGTGCCTTACTGAAGCCAAACTGATCACCAATAACCTCGTCAACAGACCTCTCTCAAAAAGTTTCGCGATGGACGACAGCAGACCTAGTCGGTTTGAGTCAATGACCGACGGAATCTTACCAAAGTCATGAACCATAACAATTTAGCCGTTTTCCAAGGTTTTGAAAACTGTCGAAGCCTCAATGCCACGTTTAAAAGCAACACCAGAAAGAATAATGCTTTGACTGGTAGCACTTTCAGTATGCTGTTTCGAGACCATATGACCAGGGGACCAGCTAGCCAGTGTTGTCCAGTACTCTCTGTACTCGTCTCCTGCGACTAACAGGGTAGAATCATAAGGTTAAAACCTGGCCTCTAATTCTTCCGCAAATATTCCCTCACTTTACTGAGGTAATCTAGCCGAGTAACTACCTGATTTGCGAATATGAAGTTTTGGTTAGTCCGACGTAGAATTATTACAAATTCAAAAAAAAAAAAAAAAAAAAATCACACATAGAACTTCGAACCAAGCTCAATTTGCGCAAAAAAACCATTCATCCCACTTTACCTGCTTGGGCGATGAGAGAGAATTTTATCCCAATTAATTTTGTACTCTTTTTGCCCATTTTTAAAAGTACAATGGGTGAAATATGGGTTTTATTTTTTGTACTTTTATAAATAAATATAATTCGAAGTCAATAATATGATCAAAATTTGTGTTAATTTTCTATTCTCTTCCACAGGCGTAAAATTTTCCGAAACTGTTGAAAATTTTGTATTGTAAAGAATACACAATCCCGTTTGAGAACGTTGGGTTAAACAATTTTTTTTTTCAACCATATAAACTTAGATCCCTTCTTGGGGAAGGTGTAAAAATTTGGCTAAATTCGTTTTGAAATATTTCTTCAGCTTTGAAGATGATCGGTGAGAACTCAATTTGGCCCCATATAATCTTTAACCCGTTTTTTCGCAACTTGGTATAAAATTTCGTTTAAGTCGGCGAAGTCAATGTTTGACTATATTGTGTAAAGCATTCAAACCCAGCTTGCAACCGATAGGATAAAAAAAATTTTGCCTATATAATTCTTAACCCTTTAGAGTAGAAATTTTTAAAAGTTGTACAATAAGTGTTTTATTATTTTTCTTATGTAGAGTATACAAACCTAGTTAAACATCGCCTTACTGTGTATTTTCACCATAAAATGGCCCTATAGTCCAGACATCAGCTCGCTAGCATAAGTTGTTACGACTGTACATGGGCAAGTAAATAAATCATGAATGAAATATGTATAAATTGGTCAGATCAGACACTCTTATGCAAGTAGGTAATAAATATTTCCTCTAGCACTTTCATGAGCTGAAGTTTTCTGTGTATAAAAGAATTTCCCAAATACCATTCCGAGCTGACAAGTCTCTTAGAAGCCCAGGTTCGAACTTTTGAGCTGAATTCCGTAGGTCTATACTGGCTTATTGAATTTAATAGAGTAAAGATTCAAAATCCTAAGCCATTTATTCAGCAAGACAGTATAAGGATCCGATTGAGGTTATTATAGGAACTTGTCTTATTGTTAGTTTTTGACCTTTTTGTTCGCTTTCCAAATGTTGTGGTCCGTACTCCCAACAGGCTTCCAAAACACTTCAAAGCTTCCACTTCTCTTTTTGAATCTTCACAGTTGACTTCAAGTTGGATAATTAAATTGGTGTGGTACTTCCTTGCTCGATTGTCTCCTTTTGAATATTCGCACACTGTTACTTTGCACGATTACCTTTGTTTTGAATCTTCACAGATGTGTTTAAACTGTATAACGAATGATGTGGTGTTTCCGTGTTTGACTGCCTTCTTTTGAATCTTAAAAGATGTCTTCAAACTGGAAAATGAAAATGGTGATGTGTTTCTACAGAACTTCTTTATCTCCGATTTTAAATGATCAAAAAAAAGTCCATCAATTATATCTTCTATTTCCGGGAATCATGCCGTATAGTTGGAATGCATTCTTTTGGGTTTTGAACCAACTAAAATATTAATTTAAAATTTTTATAAAATTTCTACAAAGAACTTAATTATATTGGGACATTGACAGATTTGGGATGGTAAATGATAGCAGCATTAGATGGGTGTATTCGGGGAGGTACTGTTTTCCTAGCAAATTAGTTTTTTGAAGCGGTAAAGTTCGAGCCTTCAAAGGGCAATAGCAGTTAGCATAGGAAAGAAATTTTCTTGACAGAAGTAATAAAATTAGGGTCCCTGTGCCAAGTTAAATATCGTATTTACTAGTCAAATCCAAGTAATGAGGTTTTGTTCTGGAATGTCTTCAGCCGATTTCGGTGTGAACCTGTTAGGGTGAATACTATGCCTTCATTGCCAACAACACATCCAACACATCACCTACGAGAATTTTCAACAAAAGTAGATACTCTTGCATTTGTCACTATTTATTTTAACTGGTAGTGTATACAAGCTTCGTTCACACCTTTTAATTTATTCAATTTTAAAATAAGAATAATGTTAATAATTTGAAAACTTGTTCGTTTAATTTTTATTTTATTTTTAGCACTAACTGATAAATCTTTCACAGCTCGTGTATAAAAATGTTTCCACTCGCCTTTTAGATTTTAAGTTCTCACACATCAATTTCAATAATTGACAATTAAATATTAATAATTGACAACAAATATTGCTAACGCCACAATTAATGTTGCATTTTAGCCATATTAAGACAGAGAGAGAGAGAAGGCGACACATTGGCTTATACAATTGCAAACAGCGGCTGGGACAGCGACAAAGAGTCACTCACAGTCAGTCAGTCACTCAGATTTGTGAACGAATCTGATAGACACTTGAAGTTGATTTTGGCGTTAATTTAGCAGAAAACAAGTCACTAAGTGATGCAATTAGAATGTGCGATTAGAGTACAAAAAGCAATAGTCCACAGAAGATGGCTGCCTCGCAAAGTAAATTAATAATTGAACTTAATTGAAGCATTCAAGGAAGGCAGTGTGTAGCTTCAGTAGCTGATTGGCTATAAATCAATCACTGTGAAGCAGCAGCATTGATTGGGGTAGAATACTAGATATAGAATGAATGCTCTCCAGCTGCTTACCAACGCGCAGATGCATCATAATTTAAATTATAACGAAAACGAGGCAGCAGGCTGAAGCACTAAGAATTTGCGTGTTTGAGGCTCATATTTTAAGCTGCTGATATTATTTTAAAAAGGAAAAAAATCAAAGCGTAAAAGTTGTAAAAACGTTTATGTGCCAACTTCCGGCGCAGAATGAAAAACTTAGCCTCAGTGTATCGTCTAGGCGAAACGTAATTGAAACATTTTGCGTAAGTCATTGGGCAAGCAGGCGGGGGTGAGCGCAGTCAAGCAGTCAGCAGTCACCATGCAAAGTTGTTGCAACTTGCTTGTTGCACTCTGTGGCGTGGGTGTTTTTTTGCCAGGATGCCTGTCGCGCTCTGTTCCCACGCAGTATTTTGTTGCACTTAAACGCTTTGGTATAGTCTTTCACTCTTACCAAGATTCTGCAAGCGATTCGAACTCTATTAGAGCCAGGAACTTGCGCTAAATTGGCATTTTGTTGTACAAGCTGCGGTCATGTTGCAAGTTCTTGAAGTTTTTGCTTGCTTGTTGTTGTGGTTGTTGTTGCTGTTAAATGTTGTTTGTGGTATCTTGTCACAAATTGCATTCGTTTGCATTATGTGGGCAGCGCACAAGAAAAAAACAACAACCGCACTGGGAAAGGATGCAACTCATGCACCCTTTCTCTTCAGACATTTGGAAAATGAGCAGCGCGATATAATCACCTCGAAAAATATCGACATTTTCATTTAAATTTTTTATGCAAAGCACTTAAGGTGTTTTAGAGTGACCAGGTTTGCCAAAATAGTATTTATTTTTATTTTTATTTGAAGCTAGACACGTTGAAATAGCCATTAGATGCAGTTTGTATACATAGAATCTACTAAATACTTTTTGGCGCCCAACGTGGGGCGGTATAGTGATTTATGGTACAAAAATTTGAAACTCTCAGCATAGACTTTTGGAGTCGGTGCAACTTTTGACGGTGGTACATATAAAAAAGCTATAGTTTAAGCACCCTCAGGCAGCATTTTTTAGGGTGTTCTTCTTATCAAGGGTGATGCTCAGGTACTTTGCTAGTGAGGGTTGCTGCGGTTATTCACATTCTATGCGAAATTAATTGAACTAATTTTCCATTGGCAGATTTGAGTGCCTTTGAGGTAGTAGAAAGGGAGGGTGGAGATTTATAGCCGATATCCATAATGTAAAAGGGTATAACTAAGTTTGTGCAAATGTATCTAACAGGCAGAAGAAGGCGACGTAGACCTCCTTCTGTCTGGCGCTCCGTATAAAAATTCCTTTTCAGATAGGTAGTGTTTCATGAACGTCCCAACCTCTCTCTTTAGGGGTTGCATTTCTAAGATTTTGAATCGGAAAATGATTTATTCTTCTCCTAACCTAAGCTGGTGATCTGACTTCAATCGGTCTCTCCCATACTTTCTATAATGACGGTAAGAGACTCTCAACATACGCGATGAAAATCAAAACCGTATGGAGAACCGGCAAGAATTTCAGAGCGCACCCTATCCATGCTCTGAGCCTTTTTCTTCTTTAATTAGATATCGTTTGAGCATGAATAAGTCTGATGGGGAGGAACATCTGCAACGTTGTTTCCAGTCACTCGACGAACATGGCACCATCGTGTGTGGTGAATCTACCCTTCAGATGGTGAACAAAGTTTCCACCAAATAGTTTCCTCTTAGCAGACCTCCATATCGTATAGTTTGCATCAATGGTGTACTTCATAGTTTCCCGCCGATGCTCAAAAAAATCTCTCCTATGTTTCCAAATTACAGATCCCACGAATCCTGTGTTTGAATCGCTATTCTTCTGAAACGCATTTTCGTTGTGAAAAGCTCCTTGGCTTTTTAGTGACAAAAATGTCATAACTGACTGGCTTAGAAGAGTGCGTAATATTTTCACCCGAAACTCGCTCCATCTCCAAATGAATGGAGTTCTCCTGATGTAACTTGGAGGCTTTTAGATTGGTGTTTGTCAGATGGTCAGCGTTTTAGCATCAGTTCTTTCTTATACAGGCTCCAAAATCTGTCATTCCGTGATGCACTGCAAACATTCAGATGGCTTATGCAGGAAGGTGAACGAGTGGGCACTGGGTCAGATGTCTTTACCTACCTCCCATACCCTTGTGAAAAAGTGTTTGTCACCCAACATTCCAATGCTATTCAGTTACATCTCAACAGAGGCACGTTTAAGCTGTTCCTGAGAGGGCAGCAGAGACCACTAAACTTTATATCACCGCGTCTAAGTTTTTTGTAAAATTTTTCAATTACAATTCGCATGCTTTGCGCTAGTCTGGTCACTCTGCTTTGCTTTCTGTTCAACTTATCGATTTTCGCTTTGCATATGTGCCGCGTGTGATGTGTCACTGATGATGCTGCATCTGGTGAATCTGTTGCTGCTGTCTTTCGGCAATGGCAGTATCAACAGCAGCAGAGGCAGTGGAGAGTGCAACCAAACTTGCGCTTAACAACATACGACAATATTCAAACCAAATGGTTGAACGTTCCGTCTGTCCGTCTCTCTGTCCGTCTGTCTGATGGCCGCTTGTCCGGTCGGAGGCCTTTCGCAGATAATCCGCCGCGATGAATGCGACATAACTGACTTTATGGCATTTTAATGGTCACTTAATTTTGTTTATGGATAATGCGAACATGTTACGACGAACGACTGAACTGCCAACTGATGTTGCGGCTGCCTCCATTGCTGCTGCTGCTCTTGCTGTTCATCGATTACGGGCCAATAATGCTTATTACCGTGATTATTCTTATTAACTACCGACTACAGTGAGTTGTTTGCTTCTACCTTGTGTCGCCTAGTTGGTATATCGTTGTCACAAGTAGCCGCCGCTCAAATCGTTTCTACTACCAGTATTCCTTTTCTCTATAGAAAATACTCATTTCGGCATAGCTACTAAAATTGCACGTAATTTTTCGAATCCATTGTTAAATATTTTTGCAAACCATTTTAATAGATTCTTATTTACTTAAAAGATTTATTTATATGCGCCAATAGCGCTACTACAGCGAGTTAAGCTCTGAACAAGTTGCTCAAGTTGGACAAATCTTATATTTATGAAGCAAAGCCAAGCCAAGCCGCCCAAGTGCATTTAGAAATTCAATTTGCCTGCTTCGACTTGGAGTTGTTGGTTTTCGTGTGGGAAGTGCTGATTGAAATTGGAGCGTTCTATTGCTAACTGGTGGACGTGCAACCAAAAGTCAAGAGAAAGCGTCAAATCTGTCAATTATGTGTAATAAAAAATTTGCAATAAAAACGTCAGAAATGTCAAATGTAATGTGAGCTTTGCTTGCACTTTTATGTATTGTTTATTGGTTTTGTTTTTTATTTTATTTCTTTCTTTAGTTTGCAGCGTTTAAAAGTTGCTTAAGTCTTAGTACGAGTAATTTAATCGACCACCTTGCGAGTGTGAATCTATCTGAGATTTTTTTAAAGTTTTTTTTTACTATTTTTTGGCATCATTAGATACAAAATCATTAAATTTTCGAGATATAGGCGCGAAATGAGTGTCGTTGATATTTTCCCACACATTTGACAGAGTGCGTTAAAAAAGTCATAAAACAAATGCAATTGAAAGGCAAATACACTGTGCGAAAAAATTAGAAGCTTTTTATAATTAAACTTAAATTAGAAAGAAATGAAACATTGTTCGATCAAATATAGAAGCTATATTGGCTCATAGTTAATAACCAAAAAAAAAAAAAAACAATTTGCATGGCATCCTAATGAAAATCTCCACACAGTACGTTTAATTTCTATTAGGAACACAAACCAGATATACAACATGGTCACTGAATTCAACAGAATTTGTTGGAGGTAAAATAACGTAGTCTCACAAATACCGAAGCCCCTTTATTTGAATATAAAAGTATTGATACAACATAGAAAAAACGTTTGACTAACGTTCCTCTCCATTCTTGGACAAGACAATCTACAAGTATTCCAATCTTAACCATTGGCTTATAGCACTACTTCATGGCTAAGCAAAAATGTGCGGTTCTTGCCCAAACATTAGGAAACTCTCCCAAAATGAAGCGTCCGTAGGGATCAAAACACATTGCGACCGGTAGTTCAAATTAAAAAAACATACGAAGCAAAACTTTTAACGCTCCAAATCTATATTTATGGTCTATTTGGAGCTTTGAGGCTTTTTTGACAAAGTTGGGATTCTGTTGGAAGACATTTTTTTTATTAGGTATAAGCTGCCCTACAAGGCGCCTAGGAACTTTTTATTTCGAACTGCCATTTGACCTTGCAGCGATATCCCAAATTTGGTCCACATTAGAGCAACAATTTCCTGTTCGATTTTTCTTTATTACGCTTTGGGAGTTCATTTTTTCTATTGAAACAATTGTCTTAATTTGACAAGACAAGGTTCTCACAACCGCAGGAATGTGATCCCTAAAGTTCAGTCTTTTTCTCCAAAAGAAGGTTCAAGTTTTCGTCGTGGAGACCTGGTGCGTCACAGAGCAATTGAAGCGTATTGTCCGAGAAATTTGTTTTCAAATTTGTACACTTCTCATTGTTCAGTTTTATGTTCCATTTTTTACAGTCCGTCTGCTGCATCGTACACGAACGTGGAAACCAGTTATATTATAGGTATATGAAGTAGGTTCGTTTTATAATTGATATAAAGCATAGATTCTAGTCACCCCAGCAAGTACTGAATGAGTAACTGAAATCTCCGTTCGCACTTTGACAGAAAATTTGTATAAAAACGCATCATAAGGTAAAATAAGCCGGAAGCAAGTTTTCACTACAAGATTCACTACTCGGTGGAGCTCGGTGTGCCCAAACTTGTGTAGAGGAATAATACATCTGGACTTCTTAAAGCCAGCAAACCGAGACTTAAACAGTATTTCCCAAACTTTCGATATAGAAGGTGGAATTCAGGAACATTTTCCGTCTTGCCAGGTTTGTGAAACATGGAGATCACAAAAATCCACGTGAGTTGCATCCTTAGTGCTGCCCATATTGCATCTCGGAAACGGTGTCCATTGCTACTTCAAAGTTTATGAATAACAGCTAAAGGGATGTGTTAAAATCAATTGGCTACTCTATTTGATCTGTTACATGGTCACCCAAATCATATATGTTCGGATAAATCACCTCAACGGTTACTTTTAATGCATCAATAATTCCTAATGATAGCCAGAATGCATTGGATGGATTAAGTTTGCGAGTTTGCCATGTTATGCTATCAGCATCAGCATGAACCTCAGCGGTGGAATGATGAGGCAAATCGTTGGTTGTGTAGAAGAGCAATGTTACATCTGTACAATAAGATAAGCCAATATTAGGTGAACCTGGCAAAAACTTCTTATATGATCTTAAACAAAATGCACCAACTACAACTTTGACTTCCTTTTTTACAGTGTAAACATTCGCAATTCCACTGTTTGCAGTAAATGCGTCAGGATCCGCAACAATTCCCTCTAATGATGATGAAGGGGTTCTTAAGCCAAATTGCGATACGCGGTCGTTTTTACGACTTTGCAGCATTAACCGCAACAGCAACAATGCAACAACAACAACAACTTTGAAAGACAACTCACACCTAAACCTAAGTGCAGAAAAAATACAAAATAAAAAAAAAATTACAATACCCGGAATACAGATCGGACAGAGTTTGGGCACTGACTGGCTGCTGCGGCTGCTACAAGTTGGCGGCGCTCAAACTGGCGCTGCCAACTCAACTCATATGTGGAATGGAAGTTGATTTGATTTATGACTGCAATCTTGCGCAGACTTTATTGCATTTTAATTAGTGTAATATCAATTTGCGAGGCACAAAAGAAAGGCAAACTTCTATAAAATTACGACAGAAGAAACGATTGTAAAAAAAATATGTGAATGCTTTGAGGGAGTTCGTTACACGCTGCAGTTCCGCAATGCTTTGTCGTAATAATATACAATATTTTTTTTTTTTTAATTAACTAAACAATAGTAATAACTCTGTTTGGGTGTTAGAAGTTGCACTTCGTTTATTAGTGTGAAAAAATCAATTAAGAGGAACTTCTTCTTTGGCTTCAAAAGTGTTAACAATGCAGACCAACTGCTCCGACTGACTCTCTGTTCGGATGACGCGCTGCCTCACGCCCACTAAACAATAAAAATAACCAAATTAATAACTCATAAATGTGTACAGCATATTTAAACGACTCGTAAAACACGACAGTCAGGATCAGTTGTGGCAACCTACAAAAGCAAAAAAAAAAAAAATAATAAAGCAATGATGACAAATTGCATGAAATCGTATAAATTTCACTCGTCAGACACGCAGACGACTACGACGATCGACGACGACAAAAGACTCTATGAACTGTATGAACAGTATTTCATGAAGCGTGTCATTGCGTCCACCCACAAATTGTCTGACGCAAATCAGACTGCAGCGTCTGACGAGGCATGCAGCATGCAGCAACAAACGCATTTGCAGACATCAAATTTGCATAATTCGTTTGCAAAGTCAAAGTCACCCCACGCCGCCTACGCTGCAGCAGCTGCCATCAAAATGTATCTAAAGCTTTTCGGCTCAGACAGATGGACTTGTTTTTTTTTGCAAGAAAGTGTCGCGTGGCTGTTGCTACTCTTCATGTCTTTTTTTGTTGTTGTTGTTGCATTTTATTTGAAATTAACTCAAATCTTTTACATGCTTTGTGGGTGTGTTGCCAATTGGATTTTAGACACTCAAAGTTAATTGTTAACGGTATTAGTAACGGTATAGAAGGTGTAAGCTTACAGTTATTGCCGGAGTTGCATAGAGTTATTTATGAGCGATTGAGTGCGGTGCTTATGGAAAGTTTGGGAGTATGTTAAATTTATTAAACTATATTTGAAAAGATCTTTGCCACAATTTGGATGTTAAAGATTGTATTGCTGGAAGAGTTTAAGGACATAACAAAAGAGCGTATCAGAAGAAGAGATTCGCGGATTGGAAAATGCTGGTAGAAGTGTATTGATGAAAAAACTTCGTATATAGTAGATATATTTTGTAATCGAAATAAGTTTATAATAAATAATAAGATAATAAAAAACCTATTACAAACTCTTTGCTTGTTATATATCTTATCTGCAATATCAGATTATAATATTCAATCGATTACAGAGTTTATCGAAAATTTAATGGAAATACATCTATTTCCTGCTTCTGCAAACTACACATACGTCTACTCCGCACAACTATAGCTCAATTACAATCTTACATACTTATATCTCACCCATCACACGCCCTTAATCGCACATTACCAAGCATTGCAGTCGAATAAAATAGTAAAAAAATGAAGTAAAAATGCAATCAGTGCGTAGTGCACAGGAGCAGTGGCGCGCAGGTGTTGAATGAACCATCCGCCAGCGCTACTACGCGTTGCAAGTCGTGGGATTTCGACAAAAAAGTCAAGGATATATCACCATCAATGCAATCTATGCATGTGATCGCAGCTACTACGCACAGCTGGCAGCTTGCAGCTTCTACAACTACCAACTACACTCTTGTTGCACAATTATCGCATTAAGCTGCTGCGCATGCGTAGAGCAACTGAATAAATCGAAACTGCAAAAGCAAAAATCAATTACGAACAGTAAGCGAAACGAATCGCATGGAATCATCATATCGAAGAAGGGCTTAACGAAAGCCCTCCAATGCGCTGTTGATACACCTGTTTCAATATGAATTTGCTTTGAGTAGCAAACACGTATAGCACACTAGAGGAACAAAAAAACACAAGCAGTCTCTATAATGACTTTACCCGATTTATTTCTCTATTAGAACTCCATGAGCCATGAGTGACTTCATTTGTAAGAGCTCGAACTGCCGTCTGAGTGCTGCGCTCAGGTGCTAATTTAACTCGTGGCTCATTTGATGAACGAACGTATTTTAGACTTGGCTTGGCCAGTGATTGAAATATTTCAACGCGTCATCATCAACTGCTGCATTAGCTACTTACAACTGGCAACAGTGCTGCGGCATCAATCTATTGAATTGCGCAAATTGTTGACAAAAGATGCGGCACGATCAATGCCACGATCAACTGCAACAAGCGCCAGCTGCAAAACGACCGACAACGACGACGACGACGATCTCATCTCATCTGTTGATGAGTTGATGAACGTGCGCCAGCGGCCAATTGGACGATACAACTTTGGTTCGCTTAGTTCCGCTCTGGTCTGGCAATCCGTTCATGTTGCCAGCTTCATTATTTATTTCGATCTGCGATACATCGCTCGATCGATCGATCGATCGTTCGTTCGATACATCCATCGATTGATAGTTGGTCCAATGTACTGCGAACGTTCGCAAGTCTTGCGTAATTGCAAATGGTCTAAACAAATTGCAATTTCTATATCTATTGCTAATTTACTTTATGGCGTTTGCAGTTGTAGTTGTGCCAAGCGGTAGCTTTGAAGCGCCAGCAACGCCTAATGTTAGATTAATCGTACAATTACTCGCTTTCAGTTGCTGGTTGTGTATTTCTGTTCTTTTAGTCTGGACTCTGGTAGCAAACATTTTGACAAAGTATCTTGAACTGATTCGTTGAAAAATTTAAGTGATTTGTCAATTCGCAGTGACTTGTACTGTTAAGTAAAGAGAAGGAGTGCTCTCGGTCAGAGTAGGAGTAAATTTTTATCAAGTTTAATTAATATAGCTTCTGATTAACTTGAGTACTTGTCTGTACTTGTTTTATGGGCGAAGGCGTTCTGTTTGTGTTGTTGTTTGTTTTTCTGAAAATTGGATTTCCTAATTGTGTGGAAGGTGAAAAATTCAAGGACAGAGATTTTAAAAGATAACCAGCAAAAAGCAAAACAAAGCATGTAAGATTAAATATTTCTTCAAAACGTTACAAAAACAACAAGTTTTTAGCCAGAAGTAGTCTCCAGGTCGATATGAGATCTTTTCTGGATAAAAACAAAGTAAAAAAGGAAATCTCCATAACGTGATCCATTAAAGATCTTTCGAATTCTGAAAAGACAAAATGCTATAATTGTTCAGATATCGGAGCTATTACGACAAAAAATAATGTCACTATACTGGCGAATGATTTCGAAGAAGCATTCGATTGCGTTGCAGTCCCTACTACTCTTCAACAACTCGCGACATGGAGGTTGAACCCGAAAATCTTTCAATGGGAGAATGATTGTTTTGCTGCCTTCACTGTTTCTGCTATTTCTATTCTTCTTTACGATTAAGTAATCTTTGGAGAATTATAGAAGGTGCAGGGTATTTTAAGGTAGTGCACGCTCGAATTCAAATAATTTTAATTTCACTTCTAAACTTTAGATGCAAGTCTTACGTTACTAAGGACGTTAAGGACGAACATTTAATTAAGCCGTTCTCTCCAACTTAAAATCAACTGCAAGAGTTGCTGCTTTGCAGTTACATATTAAAACTGTGTAACCCGCTTCGCTCATTGCAGCTTTTATCGCAGTTATGCGGGTGCAAAAATCGTCTGTGCAACAGCAAATCTGCCAGAGCAGGTTCAACCGGCCCGTGCGCATTCGCGTGTAATTAATGCAGCAACAGCTGCAATTTGTGCCTGCATACACAAACTCTTAACATTCCCCAAAACATACAATCCAACCGATCAACTGCAGGCACAGCATCCCTTTAGCGTATGACAACGATAAACGCCAAGCGCTGAGCTTATCTAAGCTGCAAGCGTATTAAAGATCTTTTGTATATATATTTGCGGTCGAAACTGAACAAAAAAAATATAAGCTATGCACTCGTAGCCAATAGGAAACTGTCGCATTGCGTCTGCTGCGAGTCAATGTGGCACAGCCCAGACAGTGTGGGAAACTGCAATAAAAATGAGGTAAAAAAAATTTAAAAACCGCAAAAGCAAATTTTCACTTGACTGATTTGTGTTTTAAGATTTAAAAGAGGTGGAGGAGGCCAGCCAAATTCTTTTAGCGGGTGCAAGACCAACTACAGTGTTGCACATTGCGATGGCCATGCCGATGCCAATCAGTTTTGCATGCGGCGCTGCCAAACAGTGCACATCAACTGATTGGAATCAACAAGTGTGAATGTGTCTGCCAAAATGCTGTGTGTGCCGCCTACAAGTGATTTGTGGGATTTTCATTTTTCATTGCAGCCAAAAATTGATCAGTTTTGCGCTTTTAAGCGATAAGATAGAAATTTGTTGCTTTAATTATTTAATTTAATTTGTGCAGCAACTCTTAGCAGTCAGAAGAATTTCATTTTGAATTTTCTTCGCAAAATTTATGCCTCACAATAAAGCAAATATCTTTGACTCTACGTACTGATGATCCATCAAGTTTAAGTGCTGCTGCTGCTGCTTTCTAATATTCATCATGACCTCTTCCTAGTCGAGCCTCGTAAAATCTAAGCAGCAGCAGCGGCCTGAAGTCATTTGTTCATTTCACTTCGCCAATTGCAAACTTAGACGATAAAACTGAACCAACTCGTCGTCGGAACACACACAAAAAATTTCCAATTTGTGCGGTGTGTTGTCGTAAAGTTTTTCAGAGCATGCAACACACTCAGACACGGATGGAGGGAGCAGGGCAATATTAACCGAAAAACGAGAAATGTCAACGTGTATTCCGTTTTCGCAGGCCATAAAAAGGACATAATACACAGCCAAAGAAGAACGGTGCAAAAGGACTAAAGGTGTTTGCTGGTTTGCTGATTAGAAAAGCTGCAAGGTGTCATGGTTGTAGCTGTTTTGCCTGCGAACGTAAATTGGATGTGTGTAGTTTTGGTTATTGTTGCTGGTGTTTTTTTGTTTTTTTTGTATTCCTGCCTGCGGCATGTTTCGTTCGTCAGCATGTCCTCTTGATTTAGTATCATGCCGTAAGATATTTGCAAGTGTAGTACCACTGCTGCTGCTGCTGTCTTGTTATCACTCGCTCTATGACTTTTGTGCCGAGCTGCATTTGAATTGTGTTTCTAGTGATGAGTTGGTGTTGCTGACAGCTTGATTGAATGCAGCAGTGAAATTTGCATTCGAGCTGTATTTATTTGAGCACTCAAGTCTGCTCATTGAGCAATGAAGTGAAGAATTAGTTAAGGTACTTTGGTAATATTTTGAATAATATAGAATGATTGCAGCTGAAAGTACAACCCATAAAGGCAAGTGCAAACAGTGGCTTTTTGACTTAGAATTTCTGGAACAACACCGTAAGCATGCCTCAATCATCGTTATCTCCGGACTTGGGCCCTAGCGACTTTTTCTATTCCCGAAACTGAAAAGACATAAGAATGGACGGCGTTTTATCATGAATGAGAAGATCGGGAAGAACTGAAAGAGACCATACCAAAAAACGTACTTCAGAAGTATTTGGATATCTCAAGTATTTGAAAATAGCGCTGGCACCAGTGTACCCTATCTGAGGGGAATTCATTTGAAGGGAAGAATATTTATATTGATGAATAAATAAATATTTTGAAAGAAAAATTGTAAGTAATTTGTTTTCCCAGGAGCACCCAATAGGTTTCAGTAAAATAATGGGTGATTCCACGAATCCAAAGCTAAAATGTTTTAGTTTCGTAACGATTTGACAATGGATGACCTTTGGTGTTATAACAGAATAAGAAATTCGTCATGACTCAGCATGAAATAAAATCCAATGCAAAAAAACGGTGGTGTTACGCTTCTATGTAAGAAGAAAGCCCAATTCGTTGTATTTTAGCAACTATTTCACAGGGACCTTGGTAAAGTTTTCATTGCTGCGATGTACTGTGCTCCCCATAATATTAGGAGGAGCAGTTCGAAAACTTCTTCGAAGATCTTGGTTTAAAATTCCTGGTTGGTGGTGATTGGATTGGGAATCATTGTCCTGAACTATTCTCTAAGCCAGGAACAAATCTATATGACGCCTTCTGCAGATCTTATATTGATGTTTGGGCTTCACTACTGCTCCCGGATGCTGTGGACTTTTGCAGTATATGATGGCTTTCATAGTTTTCGGCGTCCCATCAAGGAATAAGAGAACATTTTATGAAATCATCTCCCACTAATCATAAATCTAGCAATTGCTGACAATAAATACATCGATTCAGCCTAAATACGCTGACCATGGTCGCAATGCTATGTGACCGAATGCTTATGGTTATCTTAACAGCAGAGGATACTATTGGCGCATTTAAGCAGACCTTGAGGACGTACCAGAGATACGTGATGTTAAAGGTAACACAACACGCATCAGGCATGTTTCTTTAGACGAAAACGAGAATCAGCTGAAGAACTTAAAAATCACGAAATCTACTTGCTACGATAAAATTAACAGCAGAGCCGCCAAAGCACTCCTTCACTTTTCTTCTTCCATTTTCGAGCTGTTTGGAAATGAGTTGCTATAGTAATGAACCCTAAACCTGCTAAGCCGAATTACAATGTAGCTCAAAACTTGGTCACTCGTTATCGCCTCCGAATGAGGCAGCTCTACTGGCTGGTAAATAGACGAAACAAGCTGGCCATGCGCTGTAAGACAGCTGTCTACACAATTGCCGTTGGTCCCATGTGGAGGTACGGAGTGCAGTTGTGGGTTATTTGTGCCAAACACACACAGAAATCGCATACAGGTGATGCAAAACAAAGTCCTGCGGGTGATAAGCGATTGCCCATTATTCTTTCGGAACAGCACCTTCCACAGCTATCTCCGTCTGGAGAAGATTTATAGTGCAGAAATATTTTATTTTAAAACTTAAAAACAACAAAAAATAGTGTTTACTTTCGATTTTCTCCAAAATATTCCAAAGAATATTTCTTGGTAGAGTTATTAGACAATCCAAGAGTCATACCAGCTCACCAATTTGACTTTAGTGCTCAGCATGTTTGTTCCGAACAACTTCATCGTGTTGTCCAATGTGCATTTGAGCTGATGCTTAGATGTGAAGCAATCATTTGTCAAAGTGTGTGGCTGGATGATCTATTCTACCACATCAAGCAAATACAATCGATATCATAATTCAATGAGACACAATGATTGCCAGGCTCATCACGTCAACGCGTTGCAAATTGTCTAGAAGAAAGCTTAAATAAATGCACCGCTCGGATTTTCTGTTAAGGAGTTTCAAACGATATTTTCTATAAGAGAAATACAAAAGGAATCGCAAGCCGGGCATGTTCAATTTAATACAAAATTTCAAACTTAGGATATGCCTCCAAGAGAGTCATTTTCCCATTAAAACATGCATTCTTATGGGTCTATTTTTTTAAGCAAGGCTATAAAGTGTAACTCCATTAAGTTTCCATGCTACTTTTTCTTATCACTAAACAGCACACCTGGCATTTGGATTAAGGCAAAGAATTTCCACGCCTTGTAACGCCAAATTCTCGAACCTTAAACATATTTTACTACTCTTCGTATATAGGCACGACTGACTGTTAGTGCTACTATCAAGTGTACACTATCACTTATTTGTTTTTCAAGCGAAATCGAATAAAAAAAAAACAACAAAAATAGGTTTTTTATTGTATTCGAGGCACAAAGCTAAACACCATATCCACCTTATGCCACTAGTTTTATTATAGGAAAAGAAGCTCAGACAATATAGGTATAGGCACGCAGCGTGCAGCATTTATGATCGATTTTGGTGATCGTGCAGCGAACGCGCATTGCAAATAAATTATGAGGCATGAGGAGCAGCGATGGATTGAATTCATGTGCAACACTCATTCACTCTCTTTCGAACGAAGACGAAGAATGCAACAGCGCACCATTTTCATTGAGCTACGATTGTGCAGTGTTGATAAGCGTATGCAGTTGCAGTTGCTTTGCACAGTGTTGCCGGCCTGCCTGCCTGCCTGCCTACCTTGCTGCCTAGATGCTGCCACAGAGATTGTTGTAAGTGGCAAAGCAATTTGTTAAGCGAACGTGTGTATTTAACGCGCGCGCGCTCTCGCTCACTAGCTCGGCAGCTCGTGTTGACAAAATAGTTTTTCTTTTCGTACTATTTGAAAGTTTTTCTTATGCGCACTTTTTTTCTTTATATTTATTTATTTTTTATTAATTAATAAATACTTAGCTTGCCTGCGATATTTATCACTCGCCAATACAAACTGTGAACGTGCAACAATTGCTACTGTCGTCTCGTCTTATGCCCAAGTTTTGCCTTTGGCAATTTCATTTCCCAGCGCATATTTGGTTGCGCAGCTTTTTACATTAGCATTGGACACGCACCAAACGAGCTGCACTGTTTGGCAACGCGATCCGATCGATTCGTTTCATTTGGGGCGCATTTCGCGATTTCAATCAACTCTGAACTGGCCTTCGCAAATATTTCAAATAAATCAAATTCAAAGTGCAGCTGTGCGCCAATTGCGGGTGTGCAGCGATTGCTGTGCGCCGATTTCCCACCCAACAAGTTTTTCCCATACGGATTTGTCTTATATTAGTTGAGATTTTTTTTATATATTTCTGTCCAGCCAGTCGCTCTGTAGCAACGCCACCGACAGTAAAGAACCTAGAAACGACCTTAGCAAATATGCGGCTGCATGCAAAACAAGTTTTGTGAAAATTTTTAATTTTATTTTTTTTTTTTCGTTTGTGTCTCGCCATCGACGGGCGACACCGTTTGACATAAATTTATAAGCCACATGCCACATGCAGCGCACTCGCATAAAATATTAGAACAATTGTGCGACTGCGCATGCGCAAATTCAATAAACCATAAGTCCAAGACAGACAGACGGACGGACGGACGGACAGACGGACAAATCGAGCGTTGCAAATCAATAAGGCCAAAGTCATTCGCATTTCAAATTGATTTGCTTGATTAGACAACAAACAGCCAAGCTGTTCTTCAGGTGTGTGTATGAGAATTAAATCGCACTGCGTGGGTGTTTTCTTATGGAATTCTAATTGTACAATAATTCAATTTTTCTAGTTTTATGCATTTGTAAGTAGTTTTTATGACTTAGCCGTTTATTAATTGCAAATATAATGGATAAATACTTCTAGATATAGTGGAACATAATTTATATTTCATGCTTTAAAGTTTCAGCAGCATTTGAAAGCACTTGAAACACACAAATCATGGTCGAGCTCTTTACTAGAGAAATACTTTTTGGAAGATTGGATTGGAGGCACTACGAACTCATTGCAGAACTTCACGCTGAAGGAAAGTGGATCAGGGGAAACGAGAGAATAGTGCAATTCTTAAAGGAAACATAACACATGGATACCGAGTCGCTCACGTGAAAGGCGACGAAACGGCAGAGTTTGATTGACAAAACACCGCCGGTGCTAAATTAAAAGAAACAGTTCAATAAAATGCAGCAATAGAAATACTCTTCAATATAAGCACCTTCTAGGCATCATACAGAAGACCTTTCTGGAAAAACCATAAAACAAGAAACAGTGCAACCGCAAGTTCCTGAGCTCAATCTACAGAGAAGATCTGTCTCTCAATTGCAAAAAATAATAATAACAATGATGTGGCATTATCACTCACACCATGAAAAGCACCACGTTGAGGAAAGGAGGAAAGTCTACAAACCAAGTGCTCTGAACATTGTTGAAGCCCATTATCACGTTCATCCATTTAAATCCTGTTGAATAATAAGGAGAACAAACCTTGTTACATGTGCAAAGCTTATAAATTTAATCGACTAAAGGTAACTCGGGGTCATGAAGAACAATGTATTTGGGACTTATGTAGAATCACTTAACTTAAGAAAAATATTAAATTCCCAGAACAAGTGGAGATTGACCTGCAGAAGAATCAATTATTCAGATTAAAAAGATAGACAGTGAATCCTTTTCGTAAACAACCACAAAGGAAGATTGTTTTAGCCTACGCCTTCTACCCAGTTGATGAGCTGAATGCTCCCACCACTAAGTTAATACAAGAAAGAGCGCTGCACACCTATGGAACGTTAAATTTGTATGAGGATAAAATCCTTAAATTTTTTGAAAGGTTGATTAATTTTTCAAGCTCGATTAAACTTCTTTATAACATGCTGTCACATGGGGTTTCTCAGCTATCTGTTTCTATATCCTTTACAAAAGGGAAATATTGTCATTTTGGGATTATAAACATTCTCCCATGAGTTAAGAAAGTTGGTGCATTCAGTCAGGCATCAGTCCTATGAATCCTTTGCTGTTCATCCAGAATGGTAACAATTCCTCTGCTTACTGTCAAAATTCTAGCCTATTCATATCTTACTTTAATATAAATTTTCGCAAAACTTAAAACACCCTTCACAGCACATCAATACTATTTCCATGCTAAAAAATTGATCCAACTTCCGACATATTCGAACGAACGGAAATAGCTGACCCAAACGAAAAGCAATACTAAATAAGCAACTGCCCGAGACAACTGAAGACAGGACAAGCCAGTCAAGCATTACCATTTTTCTGCCTTCAGAATAATATATAGAAAATATACATTTTTTTTCCACATACGCAAACAGATTGAGCGCTCAAACGAAAAGCATTTCAATATAAATCAATTGCGATTTGAAGCGAAATATTCTACTTGCATACACAAGCAGCTACAGACAGGACTAGAAGACAGGCAAAACGGATATAAGAATGCGCTTTGACGTATGTTTCATTCAACTACTTCTGCTACGAATTGGCAAAGACACAAGCGAAACTCGAACTCTCAGAAGACATTTTGCAAAATTTAAAATGCGATTTTGCTACTTTACCACACATTCGCTAAAGAAACAAACGAACTAGCGAACGAACGAACGAAGGATGTGCACATATACACATATGCCAAGTCAAATTGAAAGGATAATTCGCCCGCAAACACCCGCCAGGGACTGACTGCTGTTGATGGCATGCTAAAACGCCTCTGAATTTGCCAATTGCTCTTGGCGCACGTACAAAACACTTAAATTTACTTGCAACGAAACGAAGCAAGCAGCAGATACTAAGCAAGAATAAGAATGCTGCCAAAAGTCAAAAGACTAAGTCATTTGAGGCCAACGTCACGTTTAAGGAATTGGGAATTTTTGAACAGCAAACATTTTCGATTGAGTGTGAATTTTTAAAGTTGCGCAACACTGATTGAAGAAAAAGTTTTCAAATAAATTTTCAATTGAATTTTAAACAGATTTGTGCTCGAAGTGTTAAGCGGCAATTAGTCGGCTTGATTCATTTGCAAACGAAATAAATAAATTTTCAAACCACGTAAGTTGCACGGCAGTAAAGTACGGCCGTAGTAAACCACAGCTGCACACAGTTAATACCTTTAAAAGTTTAAGAAAAGCCAACAAGTTTGCAAAAAGTTTCTCGCTGTATGTGTCTCGCCTTGGGTCTGCTGCATTGGCAAATTGTGCGAAGGACTCGCTGAACTTTAACCGCAAAAGTAAACGTTGGCATTTCTTTCTTTTATCCTTTTTGGTTTTTTTTTTTTCTTCGGTCGGTTGCACAAATGCCGCCCAAATGGCATATTGCGGATGCCACTAACGAGCTGTAGAGCATCTAAGGTCTCCTTGTATTGTCGAGTATCCGTGCCACGAAGGCGGTTGCTATTTGTTGCAACAAGATGCTTCATAAAATATTCATGCATATTACGAGTAGTTGCGATTTGTTTTGTGTTGTGGCTCAGTTGTCTTTACTGTTTGCAGATGTCGCCCTGGTTGGCAATTATTTAGTCACATTCACACAGAAACCAAGTTACTCCTGCAGCACGCACACACGGATTTAATTTAAAGGATTTAAGTGGAAAAAAAAATAAATAAGTATAATAATCCCCAGCTCTAAAGCCACTTTAAAGAAGCAGAATTTATAAAATCAGGCGTTATCAGAGTGTTTTGAAGATTGTGGATGCTTAAATACTCTTTACACTTGACCTTTACTCAGCAGAAGAACTTCAAGATACCCAGTACAATTGCACTTGTTTTCAGAGCACACACAAACGCTTACACTTTGGTTGTTCGCCTGGCATAGACGACTGTGTTTAATGCCTCACACTAACCACAAATATTTCACCTACTACTCGATTATCGACACATTAAGTAATGCATTTACTTCACTTGCCATAAACAATTGCTATGCCTCAACTGTGGCATTATTATCATCATCATCATCATCATCATCATTATTATCTTGGCGTTGGAGTCTGAGTGCAAGTGCCGTTGGCTTTTTGTCTGTGCAACTTGTTGCAGCTAAACATGCAAATATGTTATTAAGGTCGACAACGTCATAGTTGTGGGTGCAACACACTCGAAGCTTCATCTACAAATGCGCATCAGTTACTTTGTTGCCGCTCTACAGGTTGCAGTCGAAGTCATTGGAAATGATATTTCATTGCTTTATTTCGGGACATTAGTTACCCACAAGCTAAACAAAATGCCATTAACATGCTTGATCTGTTAGATGAATGATGCGCCTAAGAAGTAGTTTTTTGTCTATTTACTTTTTTATAGCTTATAGCAAAACTTGGTTCATTGCAGCTGCTGACAAGTATGGAATAAGAAAATATCTTTAAAATTGTCGATGCAGCAGTGAAGATGAATATGCATTCGTAGTTGAAATATTTAATTAAATAATTAATTAATTTAAAAGACCCCACCCCCTTTGTGGACAAACCCCCCAGCCCCCCTTCGATTCGCCCTTGGAAACAACGTACGGTGCAGATCAAATAGAGCCTTTGCTATCGGATATGTGAGCATGTGTAGTGGAGGACTTCCTAGAAGCATCGTGCCTAATGGACTTACCTAAAGCTTATATCACTCCTCAAGAGGTTCTTAAGCAAATCGTACCTCTTAATCCTACAAAGTTTGATAGTGTTGCTAGCAGCGTAGTTAAAGCGCTTCCAAAAACGACATACAGATGCTCATCCAGCATCTCAGGATTTGATTTATGCACAGAAAAAACTGCTTGCAATGAAGGATCTGTAGTGCAGCAGAAGGCAATGTATGGAGTATTCTTTGCTCACAAGAAAGTTACTGGTTGAGCATACTTCTAAGACCTGTGCTTGAACCAAAACGTCCACCAATCTACTGCAGTCTTTATATTTGCCAATGGCTTGAAAGAAAGCTTACTTACAAACAATAATTTTTAATGTCATGATTTGCATCTATCACTTATGTTCGTTATGGAAGTTTAATGAGATTGTGATGATACCTAAACGTATAAAACCTGAAGAACTTATCACGTCATATGCCGACTGCCACTGACATAAATACAAAGATCTGTGCGTATATAGAGCTATAGAGTTGCTTCGTAACAGTGCGTATCTTCGAAGACTTAAAAGAAGACAGTCCCTCTAACTTCCAGACAGATGACAAAAGCAAGAAATCATGGTTATTTCTGATAATTTTCATTAAGCCATCTTGCAAATCAAACAAAATTTGCACTTTGGAGGTTGTGTTTGATATTTTTGACAGGTAGATGCTTTGAATTCATTTGGATTCACTTGAATTCTTACGGAAAACATTCACATTAAACTCCTGACTCCTTCTGAAGTACACAACTGAAGATCATTAAAACTTCAACGCACAAATATAAAAGTTGTCAATCAGCGGTCAAGCTTAATAAATTATTTTCATAAATCTAAAAAGAAATTAAATTGCAACTACTACTGCTTCATGCATAGCTTTAAGGCTTAAATGCAATTTTATGTTAGAAAACTATCAGCTTTAAAAACGCATAAAGCAGCTTTCGCCATTTAATTAGTACATATATCAATGCCTGCAGGACTTTTCATTTAAAATGAAAAGCGCAAAAATACTTAAATCTTTAAACAATATTGCTTAAACAGTTAGAAAATTGAAAAATTTACACCTTGAAGCACACACAGTGAAATGCGCTAAATAGACAATTTTCATTTGATACGCGAAAACACTCATGCAACACGCGACACGCACGTTGCACACTCCACACACACAAACACACTGAATGCACGCACTTATGCAATCAAGCGGAAAAATCTACAATTTCCCAGCACTGAAAAACGCAAAACATTTGCGCGGGTGACGCTGATTGACACCGCATGCAGTCCAAACTCTAACCGCAACATTAAAATCGGCTCCGAGACATGGCAGGCGCTGCAAGTGGTCAGCTAGATAGGCAGACAGACAGACAGACAATCCGTTGATAGCACATTGCATGAAACATTTAAGAATATTGCTTAAGGCTAGAAAATATCAACAGACAGACGGACGGATGGACAGACGCATAACAGGTGAAAATGTTTTTAGTTATTTTAGTTGAGTGCTTTTCTATAAATACTTTTTGATTTGGTTAGAATTAAGTATTTTGCAATACCCTACAATGGAAGAGAAGTATGAAATATTAATTTTTAAAAGAAGATAAAATTTTGACAGCAGAGTGCGACGTGGAAAGCGAAGACTCAATGTTGGAAGACCTATATACCAGAGTTAAAAAGGCTAGAAATAATATGCTTTATCACTAAATGTCTAATAAAACCTAAAAGCCGCGTCTAAAGGACAACATGCTATAAAGGCGAAACGTTCTAAAAATATTAATACACACAAACTAACTGAGTATCTATTACTTTGCAACTGACGCCCCACAATATGCCAAGCAATTGAAGATGCATTACCGCATGCAACACTGCTCATTGCTGTGCGTGTCGATGCGTTGCCAAACACTGAAAATGTGGCAACAAGTTTAAGCCATTTCGATGCAAATATTTGCAAATAGCATTTAACGACGAGCAAAGTCAATGAGAGATGTTTGATTTCACTAAATGCGAGGGTGAGCTAACCAACCAGCAGCTACTTTCCACTTTCCACACCAAAAAGCAAACTCACTCTTTGCCACATTTTGTTGGTGAAACGGCATTTCATGCACTTTAAATTTATTACAAGCCGATTACTTGTACTTACCACATTTTGCAGTCAAAGATATCGATCACCAGAGAGCCAGTGTGTACGGAGTAAACACACGCTTCAAGGCCTTGCGTGAAATCGCCCACAACAACCGGCGGCGGCAGCAGCCACAACGGACCATCCCACTTCATGTAAATTAGCATATCATGCGCGTAATCTCAGCAAAAAGGAGAAAAAAATTCAAAGGAATGAAATGAAGCAGTTTATATATACATATATATAAAGTATCCTGTACCTGCAGCACGACTGACTCAGTTGCACGCCTGACTATAATAACCGCATGCCATATACTTGTATATGCCATCCAAGCCATGCCACAAGTACAAAACTGCGTTGGCTGAGTGGGCAGTTCGAGTTCGGCATGCAGTTTGCCACATTTGCTGCATTGCATGTTGCAGTTGCAAGGAACGCATTAAAAAATAAAATAAAATTACAATAAAATAAAAACCGACATTGCGTGTCGATGAAGTTAAAGTTGATTTTAAACTTTGCTGCTGTCGCTGCGGCACTTTTGCACATTTTCATAAATAAAATCAATCGTTTTTAATGACATTTTATCAAAATGCAGCAGTGTGCGGCGTTTGGGTGTATCTAATCAGCTGTGATTAATATGTATTTCCTTGAACAGTTCAAGTATCTGTCATATTGCGTATACGCCGCGTATGGCAATATATAGAAACTAATTTAATTTATTTAGTTTGCAATTTAATTTATTTAAAATGTTTTTTCCTTTTTTTAATCAGAATTTCAATGAAGTGTTCGTTATGCAACATAAAAATTCCACTCAGTGTAGCTTGCAATTGGCAACAAAATTACGTTTTATGCCATTTTAATATGCAAAAGTTTGAAGTTGCTTTCTATTTTTTGGAGTTGTATCTTCTACTCGATAGATAGCGTCTAGCAGTAGCTACTCCCTGTTATCTCGTTGTGCTTGTCTATCAAAATCACTGACTTCTTTGGAATTTTTTGGCGCTGCTCCAGCTTTGCTCAAGTGGCAAGTGTCCAGCTACAAAGAATGACATTGGCTGTGGTCAAATTGCTTTGCATTGCTTTGCACAAAGGCGAATTAGAATTTTAATTGTCTTTAAAGTGTTTTCTTAAGAGAAATTATTTTATGTTTATTTTATTAGAAATTTATTAGAAATTAATTTATAAAATTCACTTCTATGAGTTAATTAAGAAACGGAAATGCACTTTCTGGAGAAGTTTCTTTATATTGATTCCCCTGTTTCTGCTAATAAACCGATTGGGGTGGTTTTTCAGGTGGTTCATCTAGTCGAAGGCCTGACGATTAATTGCATCTCCAATTTTTGGAAGTTTACGCACCATTTCTATGTTTGAAGTTCGCTCATACCATGAGGCATATGAAATCCTACTTGTATTTTATTTAGATGACTTTTCGCTCCAATACTAAATACTTGTGTTCCAATGGACAAAGGCTTAGCAGTTAATCTTGGAGGAAGACGCCCATGCAGAAATCTTCTTTGATGATTTTAGATAACATTACGTCGTCCTTGCAATTTATGTTTGCCAATTCTTCCAATTTTCGTACAGCTATTCTCAAGAGTTGTCCCAAGGCACTAAAGGGGTCTTATTCCTCATCATTTGTCGACATAGCATGTATTGACTAAATCTAATAAGCGATGGAATCTTATCACGTTTAAATGCAGCATTTCCAAATGTTTATACAATATTTCAATACACAAAAGAGCATATCCTACCTTAGTTACCATCGATCTTTGTTGGATGCCTTAGACTTAATCAGACCCTAAAAGAATATTCTTCATCAGCATCAAAAGTAGAGACATGTCGGTATGAACAACGAGAACTTGGTGACTATAAGAGCCTGAAACTTTTTTATATTTAGACGCTCATATTCATTCTTTAAATTTCTTTACTTCTCATTTGCTTGCTCAGCTCAAAAAAGCATCTATTTACAAGCTCCAGGCTGACAACATCACTTCCTTTTGGAAGATCGAGCCGGACATACTCTGTATTTTCGGGCATTGGCGTAAAAAGTATTCCATCAGAAGATTGAAAAAATCGCACGACAGAGCATCGCACTGCCTGAATCCTCTTTTTGTGTCAAATGCTCTTCTTTACTATTACATATAAAATGCTGAGTTCCAAAACTAGAAAACTTCTCAGATTTTTTGAAGCTTTGCCTACATCTAAAAGACTTTCTGGTGAGTAGTAAACATTTAAACTGACTACACATACTCTTAACATACAACTCGCATATGGTGAAGGTGTTTCTGCATAATTGCAGCAAGCACATCCTGCGCTGCATGAGCACATTTGAATTATGACTGCAATTTTATGTTATACGTTGTGTTGCGTTCCGTTGCGTGTCCATTAGTTTTAGGTATCAATTTGCAAGCAAACATAAACTATATGAAAAAACAAAAAAAAAAAAAAATGGTGAAAAAAACTATTCAACTCTTCTGCGTCATTTGATGCAATTTGCCTGGCGGCATTCGCCACGCAATCCATCTTCCCCCATACAGCAAAAGAGAATGCAACGCTCGTTGCTTCGACTAATGATATTTTAAGCTATAATGCAAATTTAGAAATGGAATGGCTAAGCAGTCAACGTATAGAGTAATAAATTTAGATATTCATATTTGTTTAGGCCGAGAACAGCTCGTTGAAATTTTGAAGTTTTGCTGACAAACTGTGGGAAAGCTTAGTGACCCATTTTGCTTTGAGATTGCTTAGTGGCAGTGGCAATGCCAGTGGCTTAACGGCTTAAAATTCTTCTTTGGCTCAAGCGGAAATGATTGCCAGTGTTTGAAATCCATAAAAATACCAACATCACTTGGCTTATTTGTCATGCGTCGGCGCTGAGTAGATTGAACGCACACATCACATGAATTATGCGAGCGAGCGAGGTGCAGTAAGTAGTATCTGTGTAGCTGTGTGAGCAGTTAGCAATTACGTTGCTGCGCAAAACTAGTTGCAGTAGCTGCTGCTGCTGTGCTGCTGCACCAAAGTGATGTGATGTGGCATTAAACGCTTGACCACTTGCAGCATGAATAATGTACAGCAGCCATGGTGCGGCGTCGGAGTCATCTGGAACTAATTATGAAAGTAGTGAATGAATGCGATTTGCCACTAACTGCGCACGACATTAATAATGTAATATTTAAGTATTGAGTTTATTGGCACTAATAATAACGATCGTCATCAGATCAGATGAGCGCGAAGGCAGCCATAGCAGCAGCGGCGGCAGCGGCGGCGGCGACGTTCAGACAATCAAACAAACTCAAGTCAAGTTGCAATTGCAGTCAATGTCCACTTTACTCCACTTTAATGCTTCGATGCTGAGTCTGAGTGTTCTTTCGCATTTATTCATGAAGTCGCAGTGGGGGCTTTAGCTGAGCACGCTCAGCATGCCAAAGCAACAGAGTCACCTACGTTCTTTAATAGCAGAGCAGCCCGGCAGTCAGGCAGTGCTGCAGCATATCATAAAATCATTAAATGCATCAGAAACATCATTATTGCATTTTGCTGATTCTCAAGATGATGATGATGACAATCTTCATCATGTTGATTCGTAGAAGATGTGGAGCACTACAGCAGCAGCAGCAGCAGCAGCAGCAGCAGCAGCACCTGTCAATACTCGCGGGAGACTTTTGCTTAGTGAAGAACTTGTTTCTTCTTAATTTTTTTTGTTTGCTGTCTGTCGTTGTTGCATTTGCAATTTGTGTTATTAACATTTTCATTGTTGTTGTTTTTCTTGCTGCTGCTGTTGTTGTTGTTGTTATTGGTGTTGCAAGAAAACAACGTATCAACATTTTCTTATTGTCGAACTCCCCACGCACGTTGCAACTGCAGCTCATCAATGGCAAGCAGCATGATGAATATTATCGATGCTGAACGCATCTTGTACTCAATTTTTATGCACAATAATTACGCTTGTTGTTGCCGCCGGAGCGGGTGGAATTCCTGGAAGCCCTTGGCTATAAAAAAATATTTCTTTTTTTATTTCTGAAGTCAGCATGCATTGCCGCCAGTAGCTGTTTGTGGGTTTATAACTGCGTAGATATGTATTTACATGGCAGAGGAAACATAAGAAAAAGTAGCTCAGGAAGGCTTTTACATGCGTATAAAAATCTTAAAAGTATTTATTGTATTCACTCGTAATTGAAGTCCATTTTCAGCTCGAAAAGTTAGCTTAGAAAAAATATACTAGTACTTGAACTAGTTGTGAATTATAAGTGTCTTTATACTTCAAATATAAGTTTGAACATTTTAAACGGTTTCCATACTGTTTGGTGTTTTATTTTTGACATATTGGGTAGAATAAGCAAACAACCAACAACAAATTCTACAAGATTTTTATTTCGCTTCTTTATTATTATTTTTTTTTTTTTTTTGGCAACTCAATACGCTGCACTCAAACTCCAGGCAATCTGCCTTGCGACAAACGATTACACACGCCTTTTATGGTGATGGTGCTGATGCAGCGGCAGCAGCCTTGTCGATCGTGGCCAGAAATCTGAGTAGGCATATTATGTGCTTATTTTGTTTTAATTAAAACAATTTTAGCGCTAAATGCAAAGCAGCATTCAGCAGCAGCAGCATACAATGCAACATGAGTAAAATAAAACAAGAAATACTTGGCAACGAATGCCATTGAACATGAATTTGCATGCGGCGTCTGACATCGAAACGAGGCAATGCAACGCATTGCATTGAATAAACGATCAATTGAAGTGTTGCCGATAGATCAAGTGCAATCTGCTGATGTTGATGCTGCTGCCTTGTTGCAGATTGTTGTCGCTTGTCACAAATGACAGACATGCGGCGCGATCTTCACAACATAGTCGAGCGAGCGAGCAAGTGAGTGAGTGAATGAATGAGTGACAAAGTACAACGCAGACGCGTCTGTATGTTTGTTTAATTTTTTACTTAATTAAATTTGAATTTTTAATTTTCACCAAAGAAGAGGAAGAAGAAGACGCTGTAGCAAAATGCAAAAAAAATAAAAATAAATAAATAAATTAACTAAAAACTGCAGCAAAACTATTTTGCGTCACTCAGTCTCAAAAGTGATAAATCTGCAACATGAACTCCAAAGTGCAAGCAACAGCTTTGCTGTAAGAGCATGCATCCAGTTGTTGTTGTGTGATGCGTTGGAGGCGCAGGCGGCCAAACAGCAACACCCTCTTCTACAACTGCCTGCCTTCAGACTGTGCTACATATGTACAACTTTTTCTGCTTTTTGATACACTTCAGCATGTCTATTTGCAGTTTGTTGAAGAGTTTGTAACATTTTGAAGAAGATATTGAAGTTAGATAAGAAGGGGAATTTTATATGAAAATACTTAAGAATCGAATTATTTAAAAAACTACGAACGAGTGGTGGAGTAACATAAAGTGTGCCTCAATGGAGGTCATTTTACTTCTCCTCATTTCTTCGAAGTCTTTATCCAACTCATGAAACATCATTCATCATAGAAATAGCTTTACTGTAAACAACTTCTTCTTGGAACTTGGATTAATATTTTCACCACCATTCTTGGGGTTTAAAAAATTTAGAATCCACTCTGCCTTCTTTTCTGTACGTCTTGAAAATAATGAGCTCATCATGAGAAAAGCCTTTCCATGCACCCAGCACGGGAGTATGGTCCACAAAATCCACCAAAGGCATTTTTCTGCGCTTGAGATCATCTACACAGCCAGGCTCTTCTAATTTCGACTTCTTCGTCAGCTGTGTGTACTGCTCGGCTGCGTCTCTATGATGTGCTTTATGAGAGGTAATTGGATGCTATAGTGCACTTGCCATTCACCGTTCTCTCCATCGTTTCATGATGTATCTTTCAGCCTGGTGTATTCCTCTCGGACTCCTGCTTCCAGATGCCAGACGCTCTATTTTTCAGTGCAGCTATTGAAGTTGTTTCGCATCTTGTTTCGTGGTAATTTTGCTTACTTGATGCATATTAAGCATTGCGAAGAACTGAAGTCAATTTGGGGAGAGATTAGCCATTTTCGAATAAGGTTCAATACGCTTTATGCACCCCTGTTTTTTTAAATGGAATTTCTTTAGGTCCTGTATGTTAAATCGGCTGATTGAAAAAAAAAAAAAAAAAAAAACGAGACGAAAACGGGGACGAAATTTATAAGCTTATAGAACTACGCCAATTTTTAGTGCTCTTTTGAATAAAGATGCAAAGCAGTACATACTTTAAGGGCTGCTTTGTAGAAACGGAATTCAAAAGGTATGCAGTGTTCTGCAGTTAATATATTTTATCAAAGGTCTCGGCTAGTACTTTCTTTGAAGCAAAACCTCTTTAGACACGGGTATAAGCTCAATTCACGTAGTGGATAGTGATTGAAAATTGTTATCTGATCAAGTCGTAATATAATTGAGATGATTGTATAATTTAATTGTTTTGAAGTAAAACTTCCTTAGACCAGGTAGGGTCAGTCGTCTAAATAAAAGCGCGAGCTAAGACGAAAACGGGGACGGCTTAGGATTTGGGAAAATCAAAGAGTGTGAGGACTACCACCCTACTCTTACTAACCTCGCTTTGAACCATCGAACAGTTGCCCCAAGGAAAGAATTTCTTTCCGGAATCATCGGATTATATTCACTCATCACAGCTGATGTGATAAGGTCATGTGAACTGAAGAGAATTTTTGAGCTGATCTTACTCCGCAGTGTGTCTTGGGCATTCGTTTTAGCGCTCAATTTCAAGAAGAAACAGTTTGACAATTAATTATGTAAAGCGTATTAAAGCTTCGGTTACACCAACATTATGATTCTTCCTTATTTTTTTTATTTTTTTTTACATTTCTGGCATAATGTTGCAACATCATCGTAGACTGTTGCTGTTGCTGCTGCTGTTCACTCCCACCTCTAGGCGTGTTATACGTTGTTGCCACAGCCACAGCTTCAGCCGACGCCGCCGCCGCCGCCGCTGCATTAAATGTTGCATTCGCGCACATCATGGCACAAGATTTATCACATTGTTCCACAGATTGTCTGCAGATTTTCCTTTTTCATTTTCGATATTTTTCTTTTCTTTTTTTTCTTTCTTAGTAACTTCAACGCGCATAGAAAATACAACGGGCAGCTCCTTACGCTGTCCGTCTGTCCGTCCGCCTGCAATTGCTGAGTATATTGAACTTTGTGTCGCAACTATTTTATGCAATTTAGCTGCAGCGATTTGCAATGTAATGAGCCCGATATGTCTTAGTGCAGCGCGCGCATTCACTGCTCGATGCTCCTCGATCCTCACCAAACACAGATGTCGCAAATGTCGCGCGGGTGAAGAATTTCTCAGCATTGGTCGCCGCAGATACTGCTTGCTTTCGTTCTTTATGCGGGAGGCGGCTGCCAGTACAAGTAAGTTGCATGTTGCAGTTCATTTCTCGCTTGTTCGCTCGCTGTCTGCATGTCAAATTTCATTAGACATTTGCTGCACTTGTCTGCTATTTCACTGGAAATCTGTCTGTCTTGTCTACTGCACGATAGTTTGTATGATGGACTCAGTATCTAATTTTTTTCATTTTTTTTATGACACACACTGTACGAGTAGAACAACTCATTTAACCTGGTTTTGTGTGTGCTTTCGG
The DNA here is from genome assembly GCA_035044805.1 of Leucophenga maculata. Lineage (NCBI taxonomy): Eukaryota > Metazoa > Arthropoda > Insecta > Diptera > Drosophilidae > Leucophenga > Leucophenga maculata. The sequence continues at coordinate 377,817 of JAWNNP010001005.1, read as the reverse complement.
TCGTTCGATTTGTCGGTTTCCCACTGCGTTTTGAATTGTGTTAATGCGCAAAAAACTGTAACAAATTTTATATTTTAATCGTAAAACATTTCAACACACAAAGCTCTGCGCTTTCCCAAGCCACAAACAAAACACAGTTGGTGGTCTGTCTTTATGCTGTTTGTCTATGTAGTACCTACATAGACTACCTACTATTAGCAGAGTCGCATTATAGGTATTCCAACAGCAGCTTCCAACATGTCAATTCCCCTTTGGCGCTTTCATGCAAATCTAAAATGTATATTTTTGTGTAATGTGCTCCCAAACGAATTGATTTTAAGTATTTCTGCTGAATTGTTGCGTGTAGCCAAACATTTTGCATAAATTACAAAATTTAGCTTTTGATTGAGCCATTCCGTTCAGCAGTTGTAATAAAGAGATCAATAATATTTATTTAGTTTTACATAATAACTAAACAGGCATAACAAAGTGCTTAATGACCTTTTGACTTGGCCATTTGTAACAATTCAATAACTTGGAATGCTTGTCGGTAATTTTATGTTTAATGTTCAATGAAATACAATACAAAATTAATGGTTATTTACATGATTTTATTCATTTTAGAGTACATTCGAAATTTTGACCGTTTTATCTTTGAAACAAAAAACAAAGATTGAAGCAACAAAACGAATACTGAAGAGAAGAGCAGCTTACTGTATCGATTATGGTATCGTAGTCGCTTCGATTGTTTCAATATTCGCTAATCGCAAAGAGAGTATTTTCGTTATTCAGTGAGCGAGTACTTGATAAAGTAATCGAATATATACCAAGTATATTTGAAATATTCGTGTACCGTAATTGATCGAAAATGGAAATTTTTGAAGTAAGTTCCATTGAATATATGAAAGCAATATTTATGCATATCGCTTAACTTTATTACTCGTATATTCGGTTCAAGAAACAATGATACCAGATAGTTTCCTCAAAGTAAGAAAGTCTTAGGATGTACTTCAAGAGTGGTAATAATCAAGTAGAATCCCAAACAGACGGAAGAGCCACACTGAGGGAATCGTCATTCAAAATCGAGGAAAAAATGGTGTCAAAGTGCGCTTATAAACGGTGTAAAGAGTATTTAGGAAATTGAAAAGAAATACGCTTAAGGTTTGCTCGAACCCTTTTTTATCAGTTTAGCACGAATTCAATAATGCATTTCTTCAGCATTTTTCTATAGTAAAGAAAAAGACAAAGGAATCACATCAGCTTCACTCACATCACACACTGCTACAGCTAGCCATGCCTTGCTTTGAATGTATTGTATGTGTTCTCTGACAGTGAATCACTGATAAGAAAGAAAGAAAGAGGGAAAGAAAAAAAGCAAAAACAACAACACCAGATAATGGCTAACATTGCAAACTACTTATTCTACCATAGCCACAATGTATTTTGCACAACAGACCGACGAAACCTTTTGAGTCACACATTCCCGGCCGATACGGAAAACATCTTTTTATTCTGTTAGATCACCAGGGCTTCCATGAGATGCCTGCTACCACCACCTTTTAATATGTCTACACTTCGTAGGGACCTGAAGGAAACCCCCGACCTTAAGCTTCAGCATATCGAAGATGCACACTGGATTTTAAATAATAAGGAGGATGCAGATGACCATATTGCTGCATCCGAAAGATCGTCGCAAGATTCAAGGTTACAAAACAGACTCCCTCAGCTATAGAGGCATTTCTTTTGGTGAAGAGGAGACTTAAGCGTCAATACTGCCGCACCAGGGCCATATTGTAAATATGATCTACCACAGAGTTGCCAATACGATCAGGAAGCTTCTAACGCTGCAGAGGCAAAAGGACACCGAACGCTTCCCACAAAATATTACCCCTGATGCGAACTAAAAACATTTATTTTGGATTCTGACGAAGAGGTTTCAACAGCAAGTGTCCTCGAAATTTCCGATCAGGAGGCATTCGCTTAGGATCTTAGAACCACCCTTTCAGTTTGTCCCATAAAATGCCGGAACATTTAAATAGGTTGGTAAGTTGGTACGTGGTAGTGGCTTATCTTCATATAAGGCAAGCATTCGTTAAAATGTGGCATCCTATACAAGTAAACGAGTCCACAGGCTCCTCAATTGTTCTTGCTAGTTAAGAGTTATTTAGCTAACAGTAGTTTCTTCGTTCTTTTGGATGGAGTAAAGCCAACGGTGAGAGCAGTCAATGCTGGTGTACCACAAAGAAGCGTACTGGGGCCAAAACTTTATTCGCTCTTCACCAGCAATATGTTGCAGACTCTTCTCTATTCCTGCGGATGAACCGCAGGACATTATGATTGCTATATTTGATAATGATGTAGCCATCTCACCAGGCTACTACAAGTGAAGGTCCTCCACAGTTTTTCTTGCGCACCCTGGAACATGAGAACGGCTAAGATTGAAAGGGACTTAAATGTTCCCAGCAAGCAGCGACGTACATGGAGCGTCTAAAAAATCATCCAAATGAGATAGCTTCTGTTTGGCAATCGAAGCAATTGAAAACAATTGAAATTTGAAAATTTTATAGTTGTCTTTTTTTTGGGCAGCACATTTTCCAATAAACAAATGTATCTGCGCACTTGAAGTGTTATTAAATAGCTTTGAATCTGTATCTTCAACAGTTCATATGTGGTTCGAATGGGTGTCTGTCTGTCTGAGCACTTGAAATACTTTTATTGATGATATTTGAATTTGTTGCAAATTGCTTGTGACATTGGAGCTAGTTAAAGCATCTCTTGAATTTGATTTTCTTAAGTGCAAAAAAAAGCTTACCCAAATAACTGCTTGATTGTGTGTAATGCATTACGTCCCTGAAATAAAAGAGAAAGAAAAAAATGGTTAGAAGGCACATATAATCTTAAAATATATTTTACTAAAATATTTTAGGAGGGTCATCAACCTTTCAACACCAAAGGCATCGACCCTAATTGCAGGTAAAAGCCCCTTTCTAGAGATCATTAACACTTACTAGGTTCAATTCCATTTAACCCAAGGCGGGTTAATTAAATCCATTGTGCCATAGAAATTGAAGTCCAAAAATTATTTCGCCTAAAAGTATGCAACATAAAAATTAATTTTTTTTAGAGCTCTCCTCGGCGATTCTCAAAAATTGATATACCTAGCTGATTTGACTGAGGAAAAGTATCATGGCCGGAGGCTGGCCGGAGGCTGGCCGGCGGCGAATGGATGCGGCCGGAGCTCGTCGAATTTCGCCGGTGGACACCCGCCGCCAGGAAAATCCCGCCGTTAGGAGATACCCTTGCCTGGTGCTTCCATCTTCCCGGGGATTCCTTCCGTCCAGAGATTTCCTATGTTCGGAGATCTTTCCCTCTGTCCGGGCATTCCCACTGTCCCGAGATTCCATCTGTCCGAGGATGCCCTCCGTCCGGGGATAACTCTGTCCGCGGATTCCCTCTGTCCAGGGATTCCCTCTGTCCAGGAATTCCCTCTGTCCGGGTATTCCCACCGTCTGATGACTTAATCCGTCCTGGCATTCCCTTCCCGGACATTTGACCACCGGGTCAATGACCCTTGCCCGCCGGGGTCAATGACCTTTGCCCGCCGGGGTCAATGACCCTTGCCCGCCGGGGTCAATGACCCTTGCCCGCCGGGTTCAATGACCCTTGCCCGCCGGGGTCAATGACCCTTGCCCGCCGGGGTCAATGACCCTTGCCCGCCGGGGTCAATGACCCTTGCCCGCCGGGGTCACAGGGTCAGTGACCCTTGCCCGCCGGGGTCACAGGGTCAATGACCTTTGACCCCCGGGGTCACGGGGTCTATGACCTTTGACCCCCGGGGTCATAGGGTCAATGACCTTTGACCCTTGGGGTCACGGGGTCAATGACCTTTGACCCCCGGGGTCATGGGGTCAATGACATTTGGCCCCCAGGGTCACGGGGTCAATGACCTTTGACCCCCGGGGTCACGGGGTCAATGACCTTTGACCCCTGGGGTCACGGGGTCAATGACCTTTGACACCCGGGGTCACGGGGTCAATGACCTTTGACCCCCGGGGTCATGGGGTCAATGACCTTTGAACCCCGGGGTCACGGGGTCAATGACCTTTGACCCCTGGGGTCACGGGGTCAATGACCTTTGACCCCCGGGGTCACGGGGTCAATGACCTTTGGCCCCCGGTGTCACGGGGTCAATGACCTTTGACCCCCGGGGTCATGGGGTCAATGACCTTTGACCCCCGGGGTCATGGGGTCAATGACTTTTGGCCCCCAGGGTCACGGGGTCAATGACCTTTGACCCCCGGGGTCACGGGGTCAATGACCTTTGACCCCCGGGGTCACGGGGTCAATGACCTTTGGCCCCCGGGGTCATGGGGTCAATGACCTTTGACCCCCGGGGTCATGGGGTCAATGACCTTTGACCCCCGGGGTCATGGGGTCAATGACCTTTGACCCCCGGGGTCATGGGGTCAATGACCTTTGGCCCCCGGGGTCATGGGGTCAATGACCTTTGACCCCCGGGGTCATGGGGTCAATGACCTTTGACCCCCGGGGTCATGGGGTCAATGACCTTTGACCCCCGGGGTCATGGGGTCAATGACCTTTGGCCCCCGGGGTCATGGGGTCAATGACCTTTGACCCCCGGGGTCACGGGGTCAATGACCTTTGACCCCCGGGGTCATGGGGTCAATGACCTTTGACCCCCGCGGTCACGGGGTCAATGACCTTTGACCCCCGGGGTCACGGGGTCAATGACCTTTGACCCCCGGGGTCACGGGGTCAATGACCTTTGACCCCCGGGGTCATGGGGTCAATGACCTTTGGCCCCCAGGGTCACGGGGTCAATGACCTTTGACCCCCGGGGTCACGGGGTCAATGACCTTTGACCCCCGGGGTCACGGGGTTAATGACCTTTGCCCCCCGGGGTCACGGGGTCAATGACCTTTGCCCCCCGGGGTCACGGGGTCAATGACCTTTGACCCCCTGGGTCACGGGGTCAATGACCTTTGACCCCCGGGGTCACGGGGTCAATGACCTTTGACCCCTGGGGTCACGGGGTCAATGACCTTTGACCCCCGGGGTCACGGGTCAATGACCTTTGACCCCCGGGGTCACAGGGTCAGTGACCCTTGCCCGCCGGGGTCACGGGGTCAATGACCTTTGCCCCCCGGGGTCACGGGGTCAATGACCTTTGCCCCCCGGGGTCACGGGGTCAATGATCGGGGTCGTTGACCCCCGGGTGGTCAAGGGTCGTTGACCCCGGGGGGGTCAAGGGTCATTGACCCCGGGGGGGTCAAGGGTCGTTGACCCCGGGGGGGTCAAGGGTCGTTGACCGCGGGGGGGTCAAGGGTCGTTGACCCCGGGGGGGTCAAGGGTCGTTGACCCCGGGGGGGTCAAGGGTCATTGACCATGGGGGGGTCAAGGGTCATTGACCATGGGGGGGTCAAGGGTCATTGACCACGGGAGGGGTCAAGGGTCATTGACCCCGGGGTGGTCAAGGGTCATTGACCGCGGGTGGGTCAAGGGTCATTGACCCCGGTGGGATCAAGGGTCATTGACCCCGGGGGGATCAAGGGTCATCGACCCCGGGGGGGGGTCAAGGGTTATTGACCCCGGGGGGGTCAAGGGTCATTGACCCCGGGGGGGTCAAGGGTCATTGACCCCGTGGGGGTCAAGGGTCATTGACCACGGGAGGGGTCAAGGATCATTGACCCCGGGGGGGTCAAGGGTCATGGACCCCGGGGGGGTCAAGGGTCATGGACCCCGGGGGGGTCAAGGGTCATTGACCCCGGGGGGGGTCAAGGGTCTATTGACCCCGGGGGGGGTCAAGGGTCATTGACCCCGGGGGGGTCAAGGGTTATTGACCCCGGGGGGTCAAGGGTCATTGACCCCGGGGGGTCAAGGGTCATTGACCCCGGGGGGTCAAGGGTCATTGACCCCGGGGGGTCAAGGGTCATTGACCCCGGGGGGGTCAAGGGTCATTGACCCCGGGGGGGTCAAGGGTCATTGACCCCGGGGGGTCAAGGGTCCATGACCCCGGGGGTGTCAAGGTTCATTGATCCCGGGGGGTCAAGGGTCATTGATCCCGGGGGGTCAAGGGTCATTGACCCCGGGGGGTCAAGGGTCATTGACCCCGGGGGGTCAAGGGTCATTGACCCCGGGGGGTCAAGGTTCATTGATCCCGGGGGGTCAAGGGTCATTGATCCCGGGGGGTCAAGGGTCATTGACCCCGGGGGGTCAAGGATCATTGTCCCGGGGGGGTCAAGGGTCATTGGCTCCGGGGTGGGTCAAGGGTCAGTGGCCCCGGGGGGGTCAAGGGTCATTGACCCCGGGGGGTCAAGGGTCATTGACCCCCCTGGGGGGTCAAGGGTCATTGACCCCCCTGGGGGGTCAAGGGTCATTGACCCCGGGGGGGTCAAGGGTCATTGGCTCCGGGGTGAGTCAAGGGTCAGTGGCCCTGGGGGGTCAAGGATCATTGACCCCGGGGGGTCAAGGATCATTGACCCCGGGGGGGTCAAGGGTCATTGACCCCGGGGGGTTCAAGGATCATTGACCCCGGGGGGGGTCAAGGGTCATCGACCCCGGGGGGTTCAAGGATCATTGACCCCGGGGGGGGTCAAGGGTCATTGACCCCGGGGGGATCAAGGGTCATTGACCCCGGGGGGATCAAGGGTCATTGACCCCGGGGGGATCAAGGGTCATTGACCCCGTGGGGGTCAAGGATCATTGACCCCGGGGGGTCAAGGATCATTGACCTCGGGGGGTCAAGGGTTATTGAACCCCGGGGGGTCAAGGGTTATTGAACCCCGGGGGGTCAAGGGTTATTGAACCCCGGGGGGTCAAGGGTCATTGATCCCGGGGGGTTCAAGGGTCATTGACCCGGAGGGTCAATCCACGGACGGAGAGAATCTCCGGACATAAGATATCCCTGGATGAGTCAAGGGTCAGTGGCCCTGGGGGGGTCAAGGGTCATTGACCCCGGGGGGATCAAGGGTCATTGACCCCGGGGGGATCAAGGGTCATTGATCCCGGGGGGTCAAGGATCATTGACCCCGGGGGGTCAAGGATCATTGACCCCGGGGGGTCAAGGATCATTGACCCCGGGGGGGTCAAGGGTCATTGACCCCGGGGGGTTCAAGGATCATTGACCCCGGGGGGGGTCAAGGGTCATCGACCCCGGGGGGTTCAAGGATCATTGACCCCGGGGGGGGTCAAGGGTCATTGACCCCGGGGGGATCAAGGGTCATTGACCCCGGGGGGATCAAGGGTCATTGACCCCGGGGGGATCAAGGGTCATTGACCCCGTGGGGGTCAAGGATCATTGACCCCGGGGGGTCAAGGATCATTGACCTCGGGGGGTCAAGGGTTATTGAACCCCGGGGGGTCAAGGGTTATTGAACCCCGGGGGGTCAAGGGTTATTGAACCCCGGGGGGTCAAGGGTCATTGATCCCGGGGGGTTCAAGGGTCATTGACCCGGAGGGTCAATCCACGGACGGAGAGAATCTCCGGACATAAGATATCCCTGGACGGAAAGAATCCCCGGAAGAAGGGAAGCACCAGACATGGGAATCTTCTAACGGAGGGATTCCCCTAGCGGCGGGTGTCTACCGGCAAAGTGAGGCCAAGTTCGCCGAGCTGCGGCCGCGTCCGTTGGGCTCCGGCCATGGTAATTCGCCCCAGTCAAATCAGCTAGGTATATCAATTTTTGAGAATCGCCAAGGAGGGCGATTAAAAAAATTCAATTTTTGTGTTGCATAAAGTTTTTTTTTTTCTTTCTTCATTTTATTCTTATGAACGAAGTTCACAGTTTCTATACCTAAAAGTAGCCACACTTTATACAATTTTTCGAAATTGAAGATTTCAAATTCCAAATTGATTTAGAACAAATCATGGAACTGCTGAGCGCAAGCGATCTATAGTTAAAATAAAGAGACACCCAATCGACCCGTTATACAAAGCCCTATAATATACAAATTCCTGTAACAGTAAAATATACATGTTCACATACACATTCTCACTTTGTGACAATAGAAAAAAAATCATTTCTGCAACTCAAAATTTCTTCCTCCCTTTTTTCTACACAAAGTGATTAATAGAAGCAATATTTTGTTGTAGCACATAAAACAAAGCAGCGTCAACTAAAACAAATTTTTGGCGCACACAATAATGCACTTGTTTCCGTCTAAGCGCCACTAATCCGCCTTAAATCCTGAGGAATTACCCAACAATAATGCACAAACAATACAAAAAGTAGACAATGTGAACTAAGACGCCGCGTGTGGCAAAAGGTTTTTCATTTTCAGCTTTTATTTTTTTTTTTTCTCAGCGCTCGTTGCTGCTTAGCAATTATTATAAATCACGTAAAATGCATTTTATTGCGCTCATTTGTTTTCATTTTTATTCATTTTTATTATGGAGAATAATTTTCAAAATGGATTTAATTTCCTTTTTCTTTTCTCAGGCACTAAATCTGTCGACTACATGTCAAGTTCGTCTAACAATTTGGCGAAAAAAAAGCGAATTAATATTCGTTTTTTACATAATTACACAAAAAAAAATAAAGTAGCTGAAAAGGACGTCAGTAAAAGTCAACAATAGTCATCGCGTGATTTTTTTCACCCAACAACAAACAATTGGCCAAAAATAAATTAAGCCGCTAAATTGTGGAAGGAAAAAAATATGAATTTATATCCTGCCACTTTGCTTTGCTATTTTCACTGCACTTCACTTTTTTGGGGTAGGTGGGCCGTAATTTGCGCTAAGTGGATAATGGTTCTTAAATATGTCATAAAACACTTCATTTCGCAGCTTTTTCATTTTTGTTTGTTGGGAAATGTTGACTGTAAGCAAATTTTCTCCTTTTTTTCGACACAAACTGTCTGTTGCAATTTAACTTTGTTGTATGTCTGTCAGTGAAATAATTTTTTTTTGGTAAATACATATTAAAAAACTTCATCTTTAATTGTTTGCAAAAAATAGCTTTTCTTTAAGTTTTATAATTTTTTAATAATACTGATTGCTAGTTTGTCAAAAAATTCTGAGACGCAGTGTTAGATTTTGGCAATATAGCATTAATTAATTTAATTACTTAATACCATAGATGACTTTCCACCGGTCATGGCCAGCCGTTATGATCTTGACCGCAGCAGTTGTGGGTAATCCAAACTAAGCAGGGCTCTCTTCATAGCTGGAACTGAAACTATCTCAATATGTTGCCCAACTCAAATGCCTGCATGTCTATCTATTACCAAATATTCAATAAGTTTCTTATTATAACCTTCCGAGCGAAACCTTGACCCACAGATTTTGTTGCATTCTACAATATAAATTAATCAAAATATTAAATTAATTAGGCCTCGAAGTTAGTGCCCTTTCTTTCATTAATTTCAATATTACTTCTTTCAAACAATTTATTATAATTAATATTATAATTAATTTTAATAAATAAATTAATAACATTCTGCAATGCCACAGAATATTAAAAATAATTTGCCGATCAACTGGCTACGCCAAATGTTGCTCCACTTTGAATTGTTTTTTTTTTTTTTTTTGGCATTCGAAAAAAAATAATATGAAAGTCTTCGAGGTCATGGATTAAGATCCTGAATTCAGATTTGGAAATTTCAAAAAAAAGGTAAGTTAATGCAGATTTAGATTCTAAAGTTTTTCTTTATTTAAGTCTCAATCAAAAGCCTGCTTGATATCCACGAAGATGACATTGCAATATTGTCGTCGGTCGAATGCTCGCAAGATGAGCTCGGTGACTCTGGGGAGTTGTGCTACTGTGCCATTTTTCGGGATCAGGTCCCAGAACTTCGAAATGATCGTAAGCCTAGCAATTAATAGCCTTACCAAACATTCGATATTGAACGCAGGAGAATAACCACCCGGTATGATCCAGGGTCTAGCTCCGGTTTGCCAGGCTTAGGAATTATTTTGCCTGCAACCAACAAGCCCAAAATTAGAAACCACTCGGTATACATCAGCTAAAATGAGGTTTCTAAACATACTAAACACAAGCTGTAATTCTTTAATTCGCATGGATACCAATTGCATATTTTTTTTTTTACTTTTTTTGTTTTTTTTTTCTTACTATTTCAAAAAATCAAGCAAATGCATTTGCAATATCGCTGCATGCCACTAATCCGTTAAATCTATTCATGGTTGCAACTGTCTACTTAACTCCCACTGCGACGTTGCCCGTCGTTGGTGTTGCGCGAAACGCAAGCTTAATGCAACTAATAAGCGCGCTCAGGCGATGGAACATACACCGCACCGAACATACAACATACAACACAGCCGAATTGAGCAAGGCACGCATGCAACAAATCCATATGCAACACCACAGCATACAGTTTGTTTCGCTGCCGCAGCAATTTAAGTTAATTACTTTTCACTGCACTTGACTTTGGTCACACGCTCAATCTGTGCCGGCCGCCACCGCCGACGGCCTGGACTGGACTGGACAAGTTGTATAGGATGGACAATCGCGACGCGGTTATTGCATCCGCTGATACTGCCTGCTAGTGTTGCCTACATTGCCCAGTTTGTGGTTTTTCTCACCAGGGAAATTTTGTATATAAGCGAGATAAACCAGGAAATGCACAGACAGACAGACAGACGGACGGACGGACACAGTAAGGCAAACGAATGAACGAATTGGCATTGCCATAGACGTTCGCTTGGTTAATGTTAATTTTCCGCATGCTAAACTTTTAGCACAGTAGCGCGACGCGGGTGTTTGCTCTTGGCCAGCTTCAGCCGCCGACTCAGAGCCTGCAACTTTCAACCAGAGCCACAGTCATTCACTCACAGTTGCGGACGCGTCAACTGGAGGCGTGCAGTGGGAGGACGTGCGAGCGCGTGTGGAGTGAAGTGAAGTGCACTGCACTCCAAAAGGTGGAGCTGTAGCATTTGACTTAGAGCGCCGACACATGCAGACAGTCCGCAGTCCGCAGTTCGCTGCAGTCTAAATCGTTTCTAAATTGTTATCTATGGCTCTCTTGTCGGTTTGCACTTGGCTTGGTTTGTTTGAATGCTCTGGCAGTTTTGTTTGGCTACCGAACGGACTCCTACTCCTGCTGCACGGTTCGCTGTAATTAAAAATACATTTCAATGTGCGCAAAATCACACAGCTAAGCGTTTCCGCATGCGCTTCAAGAACTTCAGCAATCGGCGGCAATTATTGCTCCACCACTTCATGCGCTTCTAATAGACTCGCTCCATTAAGTTTTCAAGTTATTTATCGCGTACTTTAGTTAAGAACTCAAAGACGACTGTCCGAATGTTGCAGTTTATCGCACAACTTACGACTGTATACGAGTCTATTTTGCATTTCGCAGAGTCCTCTGGAAATGCCGCTTTGACACAACATTGACACACAATTTCCAGCGCAATCTTCGCTGCATATACATATACTATATATGCTTGATCGCCATAAGCATATATTTCGCTGATTTTGTTTCTTTTTTTCGTTTTCGTTTTCGTTTTAATGCGAATTCATTTTGCTCGATTTTGGCAGTTGAAGTTTATCGATTTGTGGCGCGCGATTACCTGCTGCGCTTTGCAGTGCGTAGTCAATTTTTATATAACTTAGCCACGTACTTTGTTGGTGGTCAGTCGCCTGCTCTGATTCTTTGGTATTTTTATGGCTTGAGGTGTTTATTTTGTGTGTGTGGGACGCTCAAATCGATCTCGTGCAAAGCGTATACTTTTGTAATTGCATTTCATTACAAGTTTTTAGCCTCAAGAACTTTTATTTGTCTGTGCTTTATTGAACTTTAGACGCATTAGAAAATGCCGGATTTTGGCCAAAATGGAAAAGTTAAGCCTATAAAAAAATACGAATTGGTATTTGATTGTTTGACAATTGTAGACAGCAAGTAAAATGAGTTATTTATTATGCAAAAATATACGAATTCAGTTGCTTATAGTTATTATAGATATTTTTAGAATATAATAAGTTCCAATTCGACATTGTTTTGGTTAGCAGACAGTCAATAGTAACGAGCATTAAAACTGTTTTAGCTTTTTTAGTTACTCAAACGATGCACACTGATCGGAAATAAGTACAAAAATTGGGCAATATCGGGGGCTGCAAAATCGGTTATGAAGACGTCAAGCGTTCTCTAGTCCTTAGAGCGCCTCGTTCAAAAAAATTTCTAATAAACAAATCCAAGGCGAGAGACGTATTTATTGTCATTATTTTGTACTTCAGGGACTGTCCAGATATTTTAACTACCTTGACACATGAAAATTTTGTAGGAGGTGGAAGACTTGTGCCAAGAATTGAACCTGATGTTCATGCATCCCCTCGCCCATTATAAGTTGGCAGAAGATGAAAGCTTCTGGGCTTTACATGGAAATATTTAGAAGATGGAAATGCAAGTATCTGGCAGAGCTTCACAAGCCTGCATAAGTGGAAAGAACCAAAGTCAAATTTAGTTACAAATGACTTGGTTGTAGTCAAAGATGTCATGATGGACAAGTTTGAGTGGTTGACGTGAAGGCGAAGCGAGGATGTATTCATTGCCCTATAGCCAAACTAGTCCCCCTGCCACAGAATTAAAATTTTAAATACTTACAGAAGCCTAAATATGGACCCAGATACGATTGATCGACACCATTTAAGGAGCAACCTTTCGTTCGAAAGGAGATGAGTTGTGAGTCGACTATGCTTCATTGTCTTGCATCAGGTGTGTTCCTAACAAGCATGTTAGGAACACATCGGATGAGTGCTTGTCAGAACGAGCATCGGGGCAAATATGGAGAGCCTCATTATATGCTGCTCCACGACGATGTAAGCATTCCTTTGGCATCCGGGGAAGGTGAGCTTCGTTCATAAAGATCGAGTGTGGCATGGGAGAAGATGTACTCTTCATCAGAGAGCTCAGTGACTCACCATTGCGTAACGAGGAGCTGAGAGACAAAGTTAACTTTGGAGTCGCTAAAGTGAGGATTATAATCTGGAGAATACTTTAGAGCGGGATAGGCAACCCATATCTGCTAATCACAGTAGCTCAAGAGGTCGTACCCGGCTCAATAGCTGTGGGAAATCTTGCAGAGAGATCGCCCTATGCGCAGTTGCATACGTGCCACACAGACCTTCGGTCATCCAGCAGGCAGATCTCGATAAAGGCGACGGAGTACAAATTCTTATAAGAAGAAATTCTCGGTTGAAGAGAGAGCTAGCACTATGCGGCTTTCAGTCATACCCCACAGTAGGACTGAAACATAATAATATTTAAAATTATTTTTTTTTCACATATGCTTTCTACCAGTGATGCCAAAATGTTACTTCAACATATTCCAAAGATAAAAAATCGCATACAAATAAAATCTCTTTGACTTACATGCAGCATACAAGAAAATCAGTTATAACAAAATTTCAATTATTTTTAGTTAATTTTCAAAGTTCAAACAATTCGAAATGAAAGTTCAAAGTAATTGCTGGAAGCATTGTTCGAGTATATACTTTTATATATTTACTACAACCCACTGCTACTCCATTCATACAGCTCAGCTTGCATGCGTTCGTTCAACTAAACAACCGACAACATAATTAGCAAATTAGCGAACTTCATTAGCGCAACTTCGCACTTCATTTAACGCAAATTAAGCATGCTTAAATCTATGATAAAGCAGAACGAACAAATGCCAGAAATTCATTAACCACAAAAGCCTAAGCCGCACTTTTGTGAGTTGGAGTTGGAGTCAGAGCGGCTGAATAGCTAAGCTCCTAAACACTTGTTTTGAAAGGCAGAAACAAAAAAAAGCAAAACAAAAATACAAAGAAAAAAAAAAAAGGAAAGGCAATCCGAGACCGCCAAAAGCAAAGTCAGTTATCGATATCTGCTGCGGCTTTGACTGCTTCGGCTGCCCCGAAAGTTGCGCATGCGCAGAAATCCAAATATCAAAGTTGCGTGCGCACCAATGGATATACGAGTAGTAGGTATGGCGGCGGATATGGCTGCTGCGGCGGCGTGTGAACAGCTCGAATCGCTCGAATCGGCGGACACTCGAATCGAATAGACATTGAAACAGACGCATTTGCGATAAGAAATCTAGCCATCTAACGCAGCTCTGATGTCGACGCTTTTGGTGAGTGGCCTTTTTTTTTTTTTTTTTTTTACGCGCTGCCATTAATTAATTGAGCGGACTGCTGCAGTCGTCGTTTGAAAGAAACAAAGCCTCAGCAGCGCAAATCTGCATTGAAATCTCAACTCAACTCGTAGACGATTTGTGCTTTCTTAGGCCTTGTTTTATGCCGCATTGAATGCTGCACTTGCGGCTTTTAGCTGAATAATTGCAATCAGTAGCTCTGTGAGGCGTTGCCGCCGCCTCTTTCTGTTCTATAGCAACAATTGCTGCTGCTACTGCTGCACTTACGGATTCGGATCGGATCTTGGCTCATTCATTCTATGTGGTGCGTAGTAGCTACTAGTCTACGTATTGCAGCACTTGGCACTTTTGCTATTAACACTCGCTCGCCGCTGTTCGTTCGTTCGTTCGTTCTTGACCACACTTCATCGTCTAATCTGCGCAATTCAATCACTGAAAGTGCTGAAAATTGTTTGCACTCCGCAAGGCTGTTACTCGTAACTCTGTGTTCTATGCACAGAAACCCGTACATAAGTATTTCTCTCACCTGTTCTTGATCATCTCCCGCTGTGAGATTAATATTGTGTATGTTTTGTATATCGCGTTCTTGATTTTGCGATAATCAAAGTAATTATTATTAATATCAGCAGCTGGCTGTCTATTTATTATTGACTTGCAAATGTTGCTCTTGTTTAAATCTATTCAACTATGGCTTTATGGAATAGTTGATAAGATCTGCAGCGGTTTCAGTGTTCCTGATAATGGAATGGAATGGAATTTATGCGAGTATGTGTGATTGCTTTGTATTGCTTGAAAGTGCATTGTTTATATGGCAATAACTGTTATATTATAGCGTTGCCATAGTGCAAAATTGTTAAATAAAATAAAAAATATTTTACGGCGTTTGAAAGGTGTGAGTACTAGTACTACGCTCTTTTGACAGCATAGCCCTTGGACAGTTCAGTTGTGAGCTACTACAGCGCGTCAAACATGAAGGTCTCGAAGGAAGAAATTCGCCATGTTTTACATTTTTACTACCTGAAAGGCAATAACGCAACGAAAGCGGCCAAAGTGTTTCACTCGATTCCTATCTGGAGTGGAGGGAATGGAAGATGCACCACGCTTCGGAAGATCTGTCGTCGAAGAAGCCGATAAAATCAAGGAAGTGATCGTATCATCGCCCGGAAACTGAATATCAGTCATTTGACCGATCAAAGGCATTTCAAGAAGCTTGGCTACACAAAAAAACTCTTTATTTGGGTGCCACACGAATTAACACCAAAAAACCTCATGGACCGACTTCCATCTGCGAATCGGTGCTGAATCGCAACTTAATCGACCCGTTTTTGAACTTACGACAAAATGAAGCGCAAACAGTTGTTGGTGAAGGGTGGCGAAGCGGGTCAAACGGTTGCTAAGCCCGGATTGACGGTCGGGAAGGTTTTGCTGTGTGTTTGGTGGGATTGGCAGGGAATCATCTACGATGAGCTGCTCCCTTATGGCCAAACGCTCAATTCGGTCCTATAGAAGAAGAATTGTGTTCCATCAGGACAACTCCAGACCACAAGTTTCGATTATGACGCGCCAGAAGCTTCGGGAGTTGAGATGGAAGGTCCTTATGCATCTATCTTAGAGTCGGACATGGCACCATCGGATTAAGATCTCTTTCTGTAAATGTCGAACGATTTAGCTGGCGAGAAATTGGCCCAAAAAATCGACTGTCTCACTTTTTTGCCAGAGGGAAGCAAGCTTCTATGAGCGGGGCATAATGTAGTTGGAATCTTATTGATCAAAACGGCGCCTTTTTGAACTAAACGTAATTTTATAAAGATCTGAAATAAAGGCTAAAACAGAAAAATACTTTTTTTCCAACTAATAAAAATTTTTACAGCATCTACCATTCAAAGCAATTTTCGCTGACATATTGTATTGCGCTCGCGTAGCGCATAAAACATCATTGCATGCCTACTTGTATTACCATATTTGATGGCAATTTGCTGCAAGCAGCTTAGCTACTTGTGTAAAATATAATTTTCAGCACATCACTCATCAGCATCATCAACGGAACAACAAAAAGTTGATGCTGCTGACAAGCAGCTACTGCGTGGGCAACAACAAAGATGTGCTCTGACAAATATCAACTCAGCCATTTGAAAAAAAGACTAGCAGCAATTCAAATGCAATTTCTATAAAAAAAAAAAACAAAAACAAACAATGCAACAGGCTGCAACTACAGCGTAGCATGTAACACCCACAATAGTGTTGTATGCAGCATAGAAGCGCCGCTGGCTGCAACAAATATTTGCATAATTCGTAAACGAGTTCCCTCCACAAACACCTTAACATCTAACATCTCTAACAAAAAAGGAGCAACAACAATGCCGCCCTCAAGCCAACAAAAAGAAACATCAACTGCAAGCATAGCATGCCAAAAAATTACTGCTTTGCCTCGGAAGACATAATAAAAATCTTTTTTATGGCACTTAAGCGTTTTGTGAATAGTTGTGGGTAGCAGCAGAACAGCCAGCGCAGCCAGCGCCTTTTACCTGAGGCAGAAAAGGAGTGAAGCATAGGCAACGGTGTTGGTAAGTAAACCCAGTCGACTCAACTAAAATGCGATTTATGCGAGTTCTTTTAGAAGTTACCAAAAAGGACAAGTGTGCTAGACTTTAAGATACACTACATATGCCTTATGGAGTCTGCCTCAAAGAAATGTACACAGACCTAATATACCCTTTCACTTTATATGTAGGGTAGAAAAACCAAGCTTTATAAATACAAAAAGTAAATTGTGCATGAAACACGTTGATGCTGCTGAAATTTGATGAAGTGTTAGTTTAGTGCAACACGAGCTCTCCAACCACAAGTTGCAACATCAACCGGCAACAGGCAGCCAAGCCAAGTCAGCCTGCAAGCAAGCAAGGAAGTTGAGTGAGAAATTTATTAGCACGAAAAGTTTTCTTAGTCACAGCGAAAGTTGAAAGGCCAAGAGAACAACTTGCTCAGCTGTGGCAATGTCTGATGCTTAAATGTGGAGCGTTCTGTATATTGTGTGGTGTGGTGGCATGCGGTTTGTGGCACATAGCGCCTAGTTGCTAAGATGATAATCAGCTATGGTTGCTGGCATTTGAGTTAGCTGAATTATGTCGGACACTTGCCATAAGTTTGCCACAAAATTTAATAAACGAGCTGCTGAAATTTAAGTGAACAGGTGTGAATTGTTGTAGCAGAGATTTCTACTGAAAAAAAAAGGAAAAACAAAACCTGAGCTAATCAAGGTTTATAAAAGTAGCAGCATGAGTCAATCACATTGGACGATCCCACGTTGCAAACACATTCTTAATAGCCTCATTCCGCTGCTGCTCATTCTCTAGCTACTCCTGTGCATACTGCCCCTCACGCATGCAAAAAGGCAAAGCCGACACATTCAAATCCCATCAGCCGCACCATGGATGCAACAATCATGCTCTTTCATTGCCACTCGATGTCGTCGTCGTCGTCGTCGTCGTCGGCATCATCATCATAATAATCATTACGAGCGGAAATGCAGGAAAGTAGGAGGCCGCTGTAGCTTTTTTGTCTGCCGCTACAGCATCCTGTTCCCAGCAGCAGCAGCAGTTCAGCAGTTTCAGCTCATGAAAAAATGTATGCCATGAATGTAAAACCACTGTCGCCACCGCCACCGCCGCCGCCACATTTTATGTCGCCAAACAGCAGCGTAAATGACTTTAATTGCATTCTGCAGCGTTTGGTGTTGCCTCGTTTTTCTGAGTGTTGCGTAAAGCTTTGTCGCCACTTTTAGAAATGGGCGCAAGTAAAGTAGACAAAAAAGGGGAGCGACAAGGCAGAGACTTGTATATGTGTGTAATATTCGATAAAAAGCTACACTTACTAATGTGATTAAACTGAGACATTGCTTTGGTTGTTTGGTTTTTCAGAAGATTCTGTTTATTTTTTGCTTACAAAATTATTCAAATAACATTTATTGAAAGCACTCAGAGCAAATATTGTAAGTGAATTAAATGAAAGGTCTTTCAACTTATATGCATCAGTATATTCAGATATATTCCTATCCTGTAGGATATTTTATTGGAATTAGAGCAAGGTACAACAAATAGGATATTTCAAACTAAACTAAAAACACAAAAAAATTTGTTCTTACAAAAAAAGCGACAGATTTATTTGTCGTAAGAAAACTTTTTAATTCTTTGGAAGTGAAAGTAATTTAGAATTTGACGAATTTGAGCAAAATTTATATTGCTGTAGCTATGGATGATCCTTTGTTCGTTTCAAAAAATGGCATTGATTGAACATCAGAACCAGTGTAATATGAACTGTTTTTATTCAAATTTTGCGTCCAGGCATAACAAGCTTTGCAAGATCACATATTGACGACATTAAAGATGCATATTTCTTCTGCTTCCCACCTCCAATTGAGATTTAAAAGAGTTTTAATGAACATATTCTATATTCCAATCCTTTCAAACTTATATTGTATAAACTCTATGTCGACAGTGGCTGAAATATTTAGTCTCTCATGGATACAGGGATCTCGTCGTTCATACAGATATTCCGACAGACGGAGTTGTCTTTTAATGCTGATCAAAAATATATTTTTTTGGATGTTGCTACGTCAGCTACGTCACACACATTTGCACAAACCTAATATACACTGGAACTCAATGTCTACAGTGTATACAAATATAAACAAGCAACTATTAACTGCCTTTAAAAATAGTTATTAAATATAACAATTAAATTCGGATTATTTTGAAGCTTTTTTAACTGAAATAACAGATGAGCGCAATTTTTATACATTTAATTGGTCAATATTTAAATTTATTCATTAAAAATATTCCATTTCCAAGCAATTGAACACAATAATTGTTGATCAATAGAAAAATAATAACTGAAACTAGTTTGTTTGGCATATTTAATAAAAATATTTGTAGTTCCATATTAAACTTTGGATGTATCAGTTTAGAAATGCTTTACAAATTTATACTTCTTCTAAGCATAAACGTTTATGCTTTGGCGGCGGTAAATAAATTTTGAGTTTCTAGCTAATCCCAAATTACTATATTCTATACTTTTTATTTTCAGCGAAGACGCTTTGTAGTTACTTTTGATAGATTTGCTATGAATTACACTGATCCGAAGTATATTGCAGCCATGGAGAGCAACATCACCGTAGACAATAAGCGCTACTATCTCGATTTTATGCTGGAAACGGCAGAGGAAATCAAAAAAGTAGAAACGCGTTTCATTGTGCAAATACTGCGACCCAAGATGCCACGTATGACCATGCTTGATGTACGGGTTGATGTTTGCCAATTTATAGGCAGTATTGATTCATATGGCATGTTCACAAGTGCTATAAGTGCTATGAGATCAGCATTGAATGTCATACCCACCTGTCCACTGCCATCGGTGTGTATACATAAATATGTAAGATATTTTATTGGAGATATTATTTTTCTTCCATGCATTTTCAGCATTTTCAATATAAAATTTCCAAACTACATATCAAAGAGGATCTATTACCCAGCTATACGCCAGAAAGTCAATATCGTCTTTGGAGCATAGGTTATATTGGAGAACACATGATCTCGAATTATTTTCTGGAAGGCCGTGTTATTTTGGTAAAAAAGAAGCCTTAATGTATGGAATATATTATAGAAAATAGCATTGATATATAAATGGAATTATATGTATTACATCTTCATGAATTTCGGTGTTGGTTATATGAAATAAAAAATTGTATTAATTTACCACCCTTGTTAATAGCTCAGCAAAAAATTAGAAATAGAAACCGCTCTCGATTGAGAAAAACTTTTCAAGAGAAAGATCATCATATATTTTGGATTCCAACTTAATTGCTGGAAATTGGTTTCGACTGACCACGCTTTAATAGTGTAGCTGATACGCTCTTCTGAGTACGGTCATAGCCGAAATGTGGTTCTAGATTAGGTTTTTTTTAAAATGTTTCTCCCAAGTAGGCATTGAAATAAACTTAAACTATTCCACAGTCAAAGCATTAAAATGTATCACTTTATATCGCAAATTTTTACCATGTTTAGTGCAATTAGCACCGGAGAAGATTTCTATTTCGAGGAACCAATTGCAGCAATGCCCAATGCAACAACACCAATTATACACAACTATGAAAAATATGTCGTCTCGATACAACTGCTAAAACCAGAAATGGTTTACTTTGGCGAGAGTCATTTCTGTGCGGGTGTTATCATCTCGCCACGGCATGTGTTGACCACATCGCATTGTGTCTTCGATGAAACGTTTGTAAAAGTATTTCAATTAAAGCATTTTTTCTTTATTAACTTCTAAAATAAGTTACAGACGTCTACGCAAACCAGAAGAGTTTCTGCTCATTGCTGGCACACCAAACCGCCTGACGCCCACTAATGATACCGTAATATTGCATGTGGCGCATATTACGCCATATCTAAGCTACCGTGTATCACAGCGTCACGATCTGGCAGTGCTGCGTCTAAAGGAGATTATTGATTTGAATATTTCACGCACACTGGGCTACGCGCAATTGGATAACAATCTACCGCGCATCTATGCCAATTGTAGCGTACTCGGCTGGGGTAAATACTTTGTGAATGGTCCATTTGCCGTACAGCTGCTTGCGCTACAGTTTAGCCTACAGCCGCAGCATATCTGTCTGCGCATTTTTCCAAACTTCTTTAGTGAGCAAATGATTTGCGCTTTGCCACTGCCTGATGCAGTAAAAGATGCCTGCCTTGGTGATTCCGGTGGACCACTCTTCTGTGGCGACAAGCTGACCGGTGTTGTATCGCGTGGCGTGCGTTGCAATCGCCAGTTTCCGACTATTTTTGTTGCAATATTGCAACATCGTCGCTGGATAATCGATGCTAGTAGTGCCAGTTGTTGTTGTGGGCGAAAAATCTTCTTTAATCTTCAACAATCTTTGATTTTGTACATTTTTGTGTGCTTATTTAATGAATAGAAGAGTCATTAAATGAAATAATACAATAAAAAAAAAACAATTTCGAAAACAATATTGGAAAATTACATTTACACTATTATGCATCATTAAATGCAATCAAGCCGCCAAATGGACAACGAACAATTATCACAGGCACGCCCGGCGGCTGCCAGCTGCCAACAAGTGCTTGGCCAGCGCGGTGCGGCGTGTATTTACGTCTGTTTGTGAGACTGGCAGCGAGCGACTCCAACGCCAACGAAGTGGTCGGTCGGTCGTTCGTTCGGTCGGTCCATTGTAGCCGGTGTCTGAGACGTTGTAGTGCAACCTGTTAGTTCTGTTCTGCTGCATAAAAAGCAAACACAATCTTTTGACCTTCGTTGGCGTTGAATGCCCGCCCAGTGTTGTGCTGCGCTGATAGACGAGACTACACTGTAAATGATTTGGTTGGTTTTTGCAATTAATAGTGACAAAATATAAAATATATGATAACAAGTGCTTTTAGGATTTGAACCACCTAGTTAGCAGAGTTCTATTGGTGACATTAAAGCTGATCTAAGCGCCCTTCTGACCGCCAAGGACTATCTCACTCCATGTATTCCCACACTCGAATACATCGTGCTACTAAATGAAATCCGTTTATCATATATCATACCCTTACTGTGCAAACAACCAGCTAGGAGGTCTTGACTTTGAAGTTTACAAAGACATTCCGCATTGTAAGCTAAATATTGAAGACCACATGGATCTAACATTCGACCACTATGAGTTACCTTTCATCGATGAGGGTTTTTGGACCCAGCTGAAACATGTGTTTTTCAAATGTATCGAAACAATGAAATTTTTCCGGATATAGGGCTTAACTCTACTGATGATATACACTTCGGACTTTACCTATTTACCAGAAAAATAAATGAAGCAGCAGCGTAATCCCTGGACAGAACTAAATCTCCAAAACAGGAGCTTAGTAGGAGCTCTCTTAAATAGAAGAATCGATTAAGAAGGACAGACAAGAAAGAATGCTAAGGTCAGCCTCTGAACTTAAAGAAGCTCTTCAGTAACAACGTTAAAATTTTTATGACAATATACTGGAAATTATGGACACAGACAAAGAAGCATCAATCATCAACCTTTGCGTCAGGCTCATTGCGAAATCTTACTGGAAGATGGTGTAGGTCAGTGCAACACCCAAAGGGTAAAGACTTGTTCACACAAAACCTTGCTGAGCGCTTCAGGTCATTCAAACTTGCCTCAGACAATGAAGTTTCAACTCTGAAGAATCTTTAGAATCTCCACTACAGATGGATATTCCTATTGCCCCAGTTTCCTTGATGGAGATCTCAAAGTTCACAAAAGGTCCTAAAAAAAAACCAAGCACCTGGACCAGAAAACAATTTCCAAGGCCATCCTAAGAGTTCTGCCTATGCTCTTCTCATCTTGGTAATGCTGTGCAATGCTATAATAAAAGTTCAATACTACCTACGGATTGGAAAACGGAAGCAATAACAATAATCTACAAGTCTGGCAAACCGGAAAATAATCCTGAACTATACCGACCGATCAATCTTCTTCCGACGGTTCAAAAGAGACTCTTCACCACCGATTATAGGACATATTATATTCCAAAAGTTAATTTCCAGATCACCAGTTCTGATTTTGTTCAGGTCATGGTACAGTCGAACATCTTCTCAGAGACGTTAATAATATTCTAGAGCCATTTGATAATAAAAATTATTGTACAGTGGTCTGCTGTTAAAAGAATAAAGAACAATCTGACAACTCCATTTTTCAATGATGTGATCCTATCTGAAGAGACGCCAGTTTTCAGCCCCTTTACCGCAGGAACAAGAGCTTATTGGTTTTGTGGAAATTTATTTAACAGTTAGAATGATGGTCGGAGACCCTCAAAGTTACCCCATTAGGGTCAGGAGTGATAGAGGAGTCGATATAGACATGTCCGTCTGCGCGTCTATACGTCCGTATGAACGAGAGGACCTCGGAAACGGTAATAGATAGAGACTTCGTTTGTTTTGCATTCGACTAGGACTTCGCCGGAATTTTACGAGACTATTTTAAAATTTTGACCATTTTTAAATTTGACGTCTGCATTCTGAGCAGGTCTAGTGGCGAGCTTAAGTCTGCCAATAGCCTTCAAATTTCTTTATTCCTACTTGAGAGCTGAACAACATCCAATTTGAGCAGGAGCATTCCACCTATAGTAGAGCTTATTGTAACTATTTTACGACAATTGAATAAGGTTATCTGGGCTTAGTTTTGATAGAGGTCTATCTTTTAAAGACCATATCTTGGTTACAGTGCAGACTTCCAGAACATGAATGAACTCCACTTCATTCTTTTGGACATGTATGCAGCAAAGTTTTTGTATTCTAGTTCTTCTATAAAATTTCTTGCAGTGTATGCAATATGCTAACACTACACACTTGCGCTTGCCTTGCATTGTTGTTGTTGCTGCTATTGTAAGACTCTTTAGACTCTACGTATTGCGCATGTGCAACACTTGCAACTTTAAGCAGCGCCACAGACCCTACCCCGACAACACTTCCTTCCATGCAACCAAGCGCGCATATATTGCAACTCACGAGCGCTTTCAATGACGTTATTTATGTTTATTACCACTAAGGTCGTTCGTTACTCGGACGGTACGGCAATTGAGACTGAGACTTAGACTCATACTTAGAGACTCCAAAATGGACAAGAGACGTTGCATAGACACTTGCTGTCCGTTCGTCTGTCTGTCTGTCGCTGTTGTCGACGACAACTGACACAAGTTGCTGCAAAAGTTGTTTGTGCTATTTTTGCATTTGTATCTGTTGTTGCTTGGCATTTTTCCTTTTTTTGTTTTTTTGTTTTTTTGGTGTTGTTACAATTTTGTTAGCCGATATCAGTAAATTTCGATTTAAAGTGAATGCGCGCGTTAAGTGTCAAATGTAACAAAAAAAAAAGAAAAAAAAAAGGCAAACTAGTACAAATAATAAAATTGTCGCGCAACAAAATTGTGTAAATGGAAGTGTTGAACACTATGACTTGTATAGAGTGTCGTCCTATGTTGTTTAAATTCTTATTGTACAGCGAGTGCGAGCACTTCCTGCTGCTCAACATGGGAACAGTTATAAAATTGCAGCCATAAAAGGTGATTTTATGAATTTCCAATAAGCAGCAGCATCGGCAGCAATACAGCCAGGAAGACAATAAGTCATTGTTCTTTGCAGTATTTGCTGCATGCTCCCATAATGCAACATATAAAGATGTTGTTGCAACAGCAGCGGCAACAGCAACAACAACAAATAATAAATTCGCATATTTTATGTGTATGTTGTCGCTTGATGTTGCTTGTTGCTGCTGCACAGATTTTGTGCTAATTTTATCACTTTGTGCGTCTGTCTTTCTGTCACTACTTTGACAGCACATAAATACTCATAATTTATTAATTTCTCAAATGGCAAACGCAGCAGCAACAGCAACTGCAGCAGCAGTTGCAACAACAACGACAACCGACCGATGGACCGACCGACCGAACAAAGTCAATTCGATGCGCGATATTATACGCGATACTTTTATTTCTTTGCTGTTGCTGCCGCTGCAGCATTTACTGCATTGCCAATACGGTAAATGTTGCATGCAATAATTTCATGCGACAAAAGCAACAAGTGCCTTGCTTTTGATGTCAATGCAATACTTGTATAAATAAAAGGGTCTGCCAATGAGAATGATCGTATTTAGATTGTTTCTAGCGAGCATATTTGTTTTTCAAAATGCTTAAAATGGGGCAATATGCGGGAGGAAAAACATACAGCATTTCTATCAATATTGAGTCTCGATTGTCCCTTAACAATGATGAGCAGATCATCCGCATACGATTAGAGCAAACTTTGCCAAAGACTTTAAGAGCACAAATACACTAAAACACTTCCACGCATCGGAAAAGTAGCCCTCACTGACACTCTTAATGTATGGGATAACCTTCCAGAGTATCTCTCCAGTGACCCATCTAGGCTAGGCGACTGAACATCGAAAAATCAACCCCGAGTTCCTCAGTTTAAGACTTATCACAGGATATGTCCCTGCTAGGTGGAGAATCGTGGAGATCCACCCTGGAAAAGAGCTCAGACAACAATAACTACGGAAAGTCCTGTAAAAAGAAAGTTGCCAACATTACGGTAAGCTCCTACAAAACCTATAAGCAAGACCACAGGGGTCATCTTTATTTCGATTTAAAAACCCTGCTAATCCACCTATTTATGCTAAGGATCAAATCCTTGAACTGCCTCGTGACTAACGACTAAACTAAACTCCTTTATATGCACCAAACTAAATTTTTTAAACTACAAACATACCTAATGGTGGACCCATTATATTATGTATAGCACAAGTGTGTGTGTGAGGAGTTTGAGTAGTGCTACTAACTCAGCTCACCACTGTGCAACGTGCGGGCAGACAGCTGCAACAAGCAGACCAGCAGCAGCACCATCAGCACCACCACTTGGTTGCCCCTTTGGCAAGTGGCTACTGGTCGGTCGGCTGGTCGACTGCTGCTGCTGCTGCTGATCGTCGTTTGGCTGCAGCCAATCTAAAAACTGAAAATGAACTTAACTGGAGCACACACAAAGGTGCATAAATAATAATTTCATCATTGTACAGCGTTGATTTATTTTGTTGCGCTTCAACGCACGCAGCCCGAAAATTCAACAAAAATTGCCGTAAAAGGACGAAAGGTAGGAGCAGTAGCAGCAGATACTCTCTAGTGGGCATGCATGTACTTCATGACATAAGCAATATTGGCCTCTGTGTGACTTGTTTTCATTTCTTTTAGATACATAATTTTTTTTTTTTGCACTGCTATTCGCTCTGTCATAATTGTGAGCGATTTATTGTCAATTCAATGATTTATTTAACTATTTCTCTGCTACGCTTCCCGTTTGGCTGTGGGAGCATTCTTTTCGCCAGTTTGCTGCCTGCTTGTCTTCCTTCCGAGGATTTATTATCGCTGTGCCAAAGTGTAAAATCAGTTTTGCTGAGTACATATCTCAATTTCAGGCGTTACAAAGACAACACTTAAAATTGCTAATTCGATTTTGGTTGCGTTCCAAATTTTAGTTGTCTTCGATATTTTCTTACTCTGTGTTTCGAAGTGTCATATCTACGCCTGTCAAAAGGCTTTTTCTGCTTTTGAGTGTACTTAAAGATTTGGCAAGCGGATTCATTCATATTTCTACAATACAATGCCAAGGATTGGATCTCGCTTTGATACACTTCGCAAGAAAGTGTGCTTTGTATAGAAATATTTGCAAATAGTTTATAAAAAACTAAAAAAATAGGACTACGTTTAATAAATCCTTACAATGTGTTCGATATATATTCAATGTGATAAAATTTTTCGAAGTTCATTTAAATAAAAAGAATGAAAAGTAGTGTGCGGATATGGATACCCTGATGTATACCCAAAAAAATAGATCTTTTGAAAAAAATTAATAAAAATTTGATACAAAAAAAATTGGGAGAATGTTTTTTATGTGGAAAAGTGTCTCAAACTAAATCCGAATCGGCTGAACTTCTAAAAAACGGCCGAACCGATTTTGATAAACTTTTTTGTGCGTGTTACAGACTGCCCCTGAATAGAGTTGAATGATTTTTTTTGCTGGAATTGCGTTAGACTAAAAAAAGGATTTCTTTGAATTATCCTTGGCGCAACATAAGAGCTGTATGTGTTGTGAATGGCTCAGTTAACAAAAGCCCCTTTGGTTCCTTGAATTGAAACCGAAACAGTTCGGAAGCAAAACGATGAATTGGAAGTAAATTGCAAATTAAAGGTGCAGCGTATCTCAATGTCGTGTTCACTGAACAGCAGCATTATTTATTTTTATTTTTTTTTATTTTTTGTACATCCTTAAAAATTATGAAGCACACAGTTAAAATTTTAAGTCCTTACCGTCGCACTGCGAACATATTTCAAGACGATTCATTGAGTGCAATGCAATTACTCATACCAGCGCCTTCAAGGCTGCAACAGCACACTGCCCCTCCCTCTCCCTCTCTCCATCGCTCTCTGTCGTACTAACATAAGCTACCGATTCGCTTCCATATAAAGCCAACAGCGAATTGTAATTATTTCACCTTTATTTCAAGCAACACCTGCAACTGTTGCTGCTGCCGTTGGAACATAACTTGGCAATGCGGCTGCCATTTAAGCGGTGGCATCAACAGCAACACTCGCTCAATGACATTCAGGAGAACGCTGCATGCAATTCAAGTGCAACATTGCCTGATTCCAGTAGCTGCCAAAAGTCAATGCAACGGCAACACACAAAGCGTTGCATTACTTTTCCCTTTTCGGTTGGAGGCAATTTTTTTCTTTTACTGCTTGCGGCTTCATTGTGCAATTCGTTCCTTTTTTTTTCTTCTTTTTTTTTTTTTTGGTGGAATATTTGCGCCTTTTCGTCAGCGAAATCATTTTAATTCAATTTACAAGTTAAGTGAAATGTTCGGGACTCGACGCGACTCGACTCTGTATCGAAGACAATTCCTGACAGTTTTGCGAAAGCATTCAATGGTAAAGAAGCAAACAAGGCAGTTCCCGCTGTCGTGCTGCTGAAATCGACCCAAAACGCTGCACACAGCTGTACGCTATATAGTAAAGTGTCAGTGGTAATTGTCGTCCGTCGTCCATATGAGTATATATTGAAGTTGCTGCCCCAACTCACTCAACGCAACTCAGCTGCACATGGCATGCAACGAGCGAGATATCAAAGCGAAGAAGTACTAATACGTTTTTTTGTTTTGTTTTTTCCTTCATTTCATTTCAGCGTTTTTGGCTTTGCTAAATTAAGATTCCATTAGTTTGTGGCAAGTAAAAACATCTTCAGTTGTGGTTGCCGCCCCGTTCGTTCGTTCGTTCGTTCTCTTTTTGAAATAGTTTGGCGAATGCGCGCAAATTGTCGAAAGTATCTTAGAAATGCATCTTTACGTTGAGCGGCAATAAATCTACAAAGTGTCAAATAATAGCAACAACTTCTGTGCGTCTGTCTTACTTTTCTTGTCTATTGTCGTCTGTTGTTTCACCATAGGAGGGGGAGGCGTTGGGCGACTGCTATTGCTGCTGCTGCTGCATTCTAACAAAAAATTCCAAATAGCTCTGCAACAAGAAATAAATATATCCAAACTGACTGCCTATGGCAATTGAAACGTGTCGCATTAGAGCAGCCAATAGACACAATAAATTCCAAAGCACTATAAATTATTTGCCAAAGTAGCTGAAAAGGAAAGTACAAGTCTTATACTATATGTAGGTATATATTTTTTATAGCGTACAAAACTATTTGATGGTAATTTAAAGTTACGAAGTGTAGTGTATTGTTTTATTGTCTTCATAAATAACTATCAGAAGTTTGATGGAAGTGAAAGGGATTATTGCAGTCTTGAACGATTTAATTGAAATGTGTTAAAGCAGGTCATTTGACAAATCGTCGCAACAGGATAGTAAAGTTTGATACTTATCTAGGACAAATGCAAAGGAACACATGGCAAGAGGGAAAGTAGATCTCTACAACTATATCTGGCTAAAATTGGGTAAGGACAAGGCTAGAGCCAAAGGTCTACTCCGGCCAAGCAATCATTGTATGTGCTGGAAAAGAAG
Organism: Leucophenga maculata; assembly: GCA_035044805.1. Taxonomy (NCBI): domain Eukaryota; kingdom Metazoa; phylum Arthropoda; class Insecta; order Diptera; family Drosophilidae; genus Leucophenga; species Leucophenga maculata. Next base: position 349,119 of record JAWNNP010001005.1, on the reverse strand, counting down.
CAAATTTGATTGTCCACACGAGCAATATTAACGTCTCTGTGCAGAGTGGCTTTTCGGACGTATTAAGGGCAGCCTGTGATCTTTCTTACCGCCTGGTTTTGTAAAATTGTACCCCATTCCAATAAGATTTAGCTAAATATCCCAGATCTGGATGGTCATCTTCAAATGAACGCGAATTTGTTTTTATAACTCGTGCGCTTGTATCTCATTGCAAGTCTAGTGTGTTGCTCATAAGCAAATGAAAAAGGCGCATTTTAGAAATGGTCCGAGAACACTTCTCTTAGCAACTCCTACGCACAAAGGGAATATTAGAGAAATACTTGCGAAGAACTGACACTCTTCTAGGTATGAACGTAGTTTAGAAAAAAAAAAATGAAGCACCTTATCAATGGTTTGTTGGATGCCATACAATATTTCGTTCTGACAAAGCGAGATGTTCAGATGTTCCGGTTTCCACTCCGTGCCCTAAGTGAAAACTGAGGATCTTGCAGTAAACGATTAAAATCAGCAACAAGAGCTAACCTGCAACCTCTCTTATAAAGTGATGTAAGTAGACTAATTGATCGATTATTGATTTACCGGGCCTAAGGATCATTATTAGGACTGTTGTTTTTCAAGCCGCTGGGAAGTGGTATGATGTCATGATATTGAGTAACTAGAAATAGAAGAGCATTTACTGGCAGGATTTTTACCGTTACGTTGCCGACAAAGAGATCTCAGAAACTTATTGTACAAACAAAAACTTGAAGCGTATCCCCAATTATTTAAACTATAGTACAGGAACTACAGTTATAATCAACAATAGTAACAAGTAAGAAATCATGTAAGAAGTAAATTAAAATTTTAAAATAAACATGTAAAATTCCGGAAAAGTCCTAGTCGAATGCAAAAAACACGAAATCTCTATCTATTACCGTTTCCGAGATCCATTCGTTCATAGGGACGGACGGACAGACGGACATGTTTATATCGACTCCTCTATCACTCCTGATTTAGGAGTGATAGAGATTAAGCCCTAAAGCCTTTACTCCGGCTTATGCGGTACTTTCTACAGAATCCTGTTGAGCAGCAATAAGCATGCTTCTGGACGCGCACTTCTCTTCAATATCGGATTGAAGTAATGTTACGCTAGAAATTGCCAAATATTTGAATTGCTGTAAAAAAGAATAAAGATCTACCAAATTTATTAGTGCACAGAAAGATTTTCAAGACGGAGTTGCATTGGAAATGAGACAATTATCTCATTGAGCCCATGCTGGCCTAAGTGATGACGCAGCGTTCACCGTCCTCTGGCAACACAACCAAAACTAACACCTAACAGTTCAGATTCAGTCATAATATACATTAAAAAAAACACCTCAAAGGAGCTTACAAATGCATACAAACAAGGTATTTGCTCAAATCGCATAAAAATTAATAAGCAGCGCAAACTGCACACATTACTCATACGCAACGTATATGCAACATCCCCTGCACAACATGCTTCTTCTACACAAGCAAATGTAAATTACTCAGCTTCATAAGACAAACAAATAATGCCTGTTTGTTAGCTTTAGTCGTCTTGTTCTTGGCGTCTATAATTATGTTTGTTAATTCAATGACTGTGAGACCGCAGTGCCTGTCGGTGGACACCCGCATCGTTTCGAACATATAACCAAAACATTCGCAGCATTTTTGGCAAACGCTCTGAAGATAAAGCATTTATTGTCTTGTAATATTTAATCATCGATTGTGTGCGTTTGCCAAATACTAATCGCAAATCAATTGGCTCTTGTAGTCTTGTATCGAGTAAAGATATTATGGGGCAAACACTTACAACAACCCAATACAATAATGACTCACAAATGAATTGCTGCTGTCTGCGCTACTTTGTTGCTGGTTTTTCTTGCCGCATGTGTTGCTGCAGCATGTGTTGGCAATTTTGATTATAGACTGCGAATCGATTGCCTTCTTTGAATCAATTAGTTTTTGTCGGCGGCAATACGGGGCTGCACGCGATTTGTAAGCGATAATTCTTTTGATGTGGCACAGAGATAGTACGTAGACATGAGGGTGGTCTGTCAAATGATTAGTTGTGTATTATTTTTTGGTTTTTAATTAATGCAAATAATGTTTGGTATGGGGCATAAATAAAAAATTAAATGAGGAGTTGGTATACATGGTAAGCGCTAGACTTTTAATATCTTCCAAGAAGTTACTCTGCAGCTAAGTTTTCTGGTTTAAGGGTTCTATAGTTCAACACTTTCCTTAATGTGCATTTGACAACAGCAAGTTAGGTGTTAAATAAAACCAAAAGCAGCTAAATTTCTACTTTATTTGCCTGGCAGGCTGGCCTGCCTGCCACTGCCTATCTATCTAACAAGCAAAGCGCACATTTTATGGCATTCGCAATCAAAATCATCATCAATTTGACCAAACAAAACATGAACTGCACTTGTTCGCCTTGCTTGCACTCAGTCAGTCACATTAAGATAATTTTCGCTTGTCGACATTAACTCGACACTCAAATCAAACGACATAAAACTTGAGGTATTTTCCAGTTGAACTTAGAGCGCAGCAAATGTCCTTGCCATGCGATTGGCGATAAAAGACAACAACAGCAGCAGCGCAACAGCAACAAAATAGACTTAGGAGTCAGTAAGCTTTGCAATCTGAGCTCTGACAGCCAAAATATTATGCAGCAAGTAGCAAACGAGTCGTTTCGACTCGAGTCGAGTGACTTGTGCAACCTCCGCAAAAAATGTATCTGTGTGTGTGTTTGTCTGTGCACTTGAAACGTATCACATGATAATCTTCATGCATCACTTTTAACCATTGCAGCAACTTAGAACGGCAAGCAACATGATTGGCCGCGTCCTGCACCGGAAGCATTTTATGGCAAAGTTTTTCTGCTGCAACACCAAACGTTCTGATTTTCTTATGCTGATTATTTGTGCTGCCGTAAATTTTTTACTTTTCTTGATAGTTGCTGCTGTTGCTGCTGCTTTTGTTGGCGGTGGCGTTGGCAACATGTTGCTACTTTTACAGGTGCTGTTGCTCAAATTGCAGACAATCAACGACTCGACTCAACTCAGCTCGTATAAGTGTGAAGTGTGCCGTTGTTGAAGTAGCACCGCGCATTGAATTTCCAACAAAATGTTTTAACCTTTTGCTATAGGTTGCTGCTCTATCTATCTATGATGTTGCTGCTTAGTTGCTGTTGTTGTTCTTGTTGTTGTTAGATATGCGCTCAGAGTTGTAGTCGTTAGTTAGCTAAATGTTGCTGTTGTTCTCTGATATTGCTGCTGCTGCTGTGAGGCGTGGGTCAGTGCTAAGAGAACACGCTTCAAATCTTATTGCATTGCCGACATGTTACTGATTTCGTTACGCCGATACGAGTCGACGTATAAACTTTATGCTTCAGTAATTTTTCAGCGCATTTAATATGAACAGACAAGCAGTTTTGGGCAATCTTTGGTCATCTTTTAGTATCAAATTTGCTTGTAATTGAGTCTCAATTACGCTGATTAGTTCGAGTAAATTTTTTTATTGCTTGATAAAGATGTTTTTGTGATATCGAACAATTTGTTGTACTTAGTAGGGCTATATACAGTTAGTTAAAAAAAATTCTAGCTAATTGTTCAACTTGCTTCAAAATGAAGTTTCTGCGCCGGAAATTTAGAAATCGAGTAATCTCTCATCGTATTGAATTGGTTTGATTAATTTCAAAAGGGCTCAGGAAGTATAAAGAACTATATCAAATATTTTTAAAATATTAATCAATATATATCATTCAATATTAGATGACTCTACACTACTATCAGAGAAACACCCCTGCTATATTCACTTTCTATGAAATAATAATTTTTAAAACATAAAAATTGTAATTGCTAAACTTGAGCCTTAAATCAGTGCAACTACAGCTTTTTTAAATTGGCAATCACCCACAACATAAAACGCATTAAGTAGGATGTTTAAAACCTATAAAAACTTCTGCTGCATACTATTAAAAATTGCTGCGAGTCCCTTTTTTTTTTTGCTCAATCAATAAAATTTTAATCCCAAACAATTGGAATGGAGTAGTTAAGAAGAAGCTAAGAAGCAGCTCAGCGCTCTTGGAAGGCGCGCATTAACAGCTCATTGGCATTACCATAGGGGGTCCCGCAACAACTGGGAGGGCATTTAAGAACGATGCTTATATTTTTTTTGTTTTGTGCAGGCAGGTGCCCGAAATGCCATATATAATGCCATATATATATATATAAATATATATATATATATATAGAAGCATATGAATACGTAAAGTAAATGAGCGCTGCAATGGAGTCACAGCACAAAGTGGCGCCGCTTAAGTCAACTTTACTGCGCATACTTAAAAATATGCTGCAAGTTCATGGTGCCTCTGCTGCTGCTCTGCTGCGACTTCATTCTCCATTGCTGGCAGAATTGTTGTTCGCTTGCGAAATAAGTTATAAATTTTGCAACTGTTGATGGCGCATATTATGATATCATTTTACAACTTGTGCGCGCGCTCGAGTCCCTACTTCTGCTACTTCAATACCCTTTCATTTATTGTGAGAAAGTAGGCCATTGATATTTTGTCAGAACGTTTGTAGGCAATAAGATAGTCTAATTTGAATACGAGTATTGCTTTCAGAGAAAGCTTCTTCGCATGGCTGTGGACCTATTACAGACGGTGACAAGTTTAGGTCCCATATGAACCGCGAGCTGTATGAACTATTCGATGAAGTTGACATAGTCCAGCGCATAAAGTTTCAGCGACTGCACTGGGCTGGTCACCTCATTCGAATGTATGAAAAAGCACGCATTATTTCCATGGGCGCCCAAATTCGATTGGAAGATGACCTGGGACGCGTTGAAATTACCAGGTATGAAGGGATCTCAGTGTACTTGGCATATAAAACAACTAGCACCAGCGCGCACAAAAGTACAATAGCAGGCGCGCCTTCCTTAATGACTGATCGACGGTTGAAGGCCATCTTAGCACAGTAAAGCAATGTCTCTTATCGTCTCGCTTTTTTTTTCTATGTACCTAAAGTATATTTCATAAATATGATCGATAACCATAGAAATAATATAATAACTGTGACTTACCTTACCCTTGTACTTTTATATTGGCCAATATGGCAATTAGGTACATCAACTTCATATTCGCAACAGAGTGCTTCGCTATTTTATCAGATTATTGCACATTTTTTGCAAAACAAAAGAAAAACAAAAACAATAAAAATAGCAACACAAATGCAAAAGATTGGCTTTGCTGCGCAAAAGCAAAGACAAATTGCTTTTTTCTAACTTTTTCATTACGCATGAGAAAAACTTTACTTGACGCTTTTAATGCGTAGAAATATTTACCGCACAAATATTTCATATCAGATGACTGCTGCTCTTATTCATTTACACATTACACTGAATTATTTTAATATAAATCAATTAAATTTTGGCTAAATTTTATAATTTTGCAAGAACCTAACAAAAGAAAACAAACTCAAACAAACACAAGCAAAAGCCATATGCACTTTCTTCACGACGTACGAATAAAACTTTACAAGCCATTTACTACGCGTAAAAATATATGCCGCACTTTTATTTCATAGCAATTTAATGCTGCACATATAAATTTATCGATTGCACTAATTATTTTATTATAAAACACAATTTAAATTTGTTAATTTTAATAATTTTTATGCATGGCATTTAACGTTTTTACAATTTTCGACAGCAGAACTAAAGTGAATGATTTGTACCAACAGATTGATTGTGAATGATCAATATGAACTTAGAGTGAGAGTGGGAGAAAGAGCTTAAGAATTACAGTGCGTGGGAGTAAGAGTAGTTAAGCAGTTAGAGCGACAAAGAAGGATCATGAAAATGCATTTTGTTGTTATTGTTTTTTAATTTTTGTTTGCATTTAGTGATGGGGGAAAGTTTTATACCCGGTTGCCATAGGAAAAAATGGTTTCTGTAACATGCAGAAGGAGGCGAAACCAACTATATACAATATATTATTGACAAATATCAAAAGTCGAGTAGATATAGACAGTAAGAGCGGGAGTATCAGCATCTCATAGATCTTGATTTGCATCTTCCGAGAGAAGGCTTTACTACTAATTTGTTTGCTCAGCCCTAAGCATATATTTGCAAGCATATATTTGCATACTCCTAACCAACACTTCGCCGCCGGTCTTAAAAACCTCAGAGCCTGCTGCTTTGTTATTTTTCAGCTTTTTAATAACCGAATCGACCTCGTTATAGTCCGATAGCTCTACAATATCTGGTGTCATTATTTGTCTATCGGCGGAAAAATGCCTCTTCCATAAACTCAATGATTCCTGTTCATCCGTAACCATATTTCCATTTTCATCCCTACAGAAAGTTACTCCTGACTTAAAACCCTGCTGCTTTTTCATGCGTCTAAAAATACGTTTCTTCTCTCCGTTTCTATCGATGTCGCTCTCTTACAGCTGCAGAGGAAGCGTTCTTATCTGCAGCAGCATTGCGACACTCCTCGTCGTTTTTATGTAATTCTATCTGGACTCAGCCATGTAGTCTTGTGTATATGAATCTGGTGCTACTAACTACTATGTTCCAAGCTGCATCGAAATCAATTAGCCTCTCTCCATTATTGGAGGTAGTGTCACACTCCCAATTAAGGGTGCGGACATTCCAGGTGCATATCCGTAAGTCGTGCTCATTATATCGTCGTCATGATAGGTTTCTATTCGAGGCTTGCTTTTTGTTTTCATTGGATTATATTATTTACGGTGACGGGTCCCAGGCCCCGCGTATCAATCTTTTATTAAGGGGGTTGCTTGTCGACTTCTCACTGTTACTTCACTTCACTTGTAAACGACCTCATCTTTCAAAAAATTCTTTTCCCCGCAATCCAAATTCTTGAAAATTCTGTCCCTCCTGTTGGTTATTTTGGGTCATATAAGAATTATTTTTCGTAGAGACTTTATCACGCAGCAGAAATCAGATGTCTTTTAGAGAGCCATGTATACTTCAATTCCAATGGTATCATCCAATGATCTTAAAAAATGAATGAAGATGAAGATCGGTGATCTCACCATCCCCAATTTCTTATCAGATCTCCTTGGCTGATTAATATGCCTGGCAGATAAGAAGCTATTTCGAATGTTATGCTCCTTCTCCTCATTTTTTTTACCATCCTGACTGGTTAGAAGTGAACTCCATGCATATACTTTGTTCTAGATTTTCTTCAAAGATATATTGAAGTGTATCAAACTTTCGTTTACACTGAAATGCCTACATTTTTTTTTTTTTTTTTTTTTTTTGCTAAGGGAGACACAACTTGAGGCGCAACTTGATTCAGTGTGCGGCAACTTCATTCTACCTTTCTTTCACTCCCCGCACTTCAGCACTCTTGCGCTCGAAATCGCCTTTTGCGCTCAGAACATATGCAAATATTGTTGTTGTTGTTGCTGCTGCAAATTAATGTTGCTGTTGAGTTTAAGTGTGCTGCTGCTGCTGCTGATTGTTGTAGTCGACATTGTTGTTGTTGTTGTTTTTATGTTCAGTTGCAGCCTCAGTTGTTCTTGTTGTTGCTGTTGACCTTCCCCCACTTTAAGAATTATTGTTATTATATTCGTTGGCGAGATAAAAATCGCAGATGCCACACAATCGTTGTTGCCTGTCGTGGTCGTTCTTCACTGCTGCTGCTGCTGCTGCGGCTGCTGCCACTTCCACTTTTACTGCACCTCGTGCAGACAGCATGAAATACTGCAATAAGATACATGCAACAGCAACATATTACAGCGTGTGTGTGTGCAAAAGAGAGAGCATATATTAAAAATAATTATAATTGCTCCCACGATTTTGTGTTCTGTTCCAAGAAGAATGTGTCGCCAGTGCAATACGTTGGCTGGCTGTTGCTGCTGCTGCTGCTGCCTGCCACACAGTCAATGTTGTTCGCTGTTGGCTGTGGTCAACACGCATTTTAATGGCAACTGGCAACTGGCAACGCTGCTGAGCCATTTCATTTTAACGCATATTAATTTCAGGATTTTATTCTTTGTTATTTTTATTGTGACATTTGATTAATTGACGACATTTAATTACAACGACGACGTAACTTTTATGTTGACTTAACACTGACTACTCGCACTGTCTCTCTCTCTCTCTCTCTCTCTGTCTGTCTGTCATTCATTATATTTATTTCTTTCACTCTGTTGCACTTGTCTCGTTGCTCGTTGTTGCCGCAGCCACATACTGCTGCATGTTGTATGCCTCGCATGCTTATCTCAACTCATTTATCGCTGGGAAAATTATGACGATGCTGATTGCCAGCATTCGCAGTTTATCTGATTAAAGCCGAGACGACAGCCATAGATTATTGAGTCGCTGCCAGTCTTTTATCGCACTCAGACACACGCATTCGCATGTTCAGCCCATCTCACTCAACGGAGGAGCCTTTCGATTTTGTTCGGCTTTTCATGTGGGTGATATTTAAATAAATTTTATGGCAAATTTCTCGTCTGCCCCTTAAATTGGTGTTGAGTTTGGTTTTTTATGCACAGTTTTTTTTTTTTTTATCACACTTTAACTTTATGTGAGAAAATTAACAAAGTATCAAATGTTCTGGAACAATTCAATCTGGCTGGGAAGTTATCATCAGCTTATAAAAGTTTGTCATTAATATAAAATTTTTATTAAGAACTGTTTTTTGGAAATTAATGAAATGAACTTTGAAACACTTTCAATGATGAGAAGTGCTACAACGGACACTTCTGGTGAATGAAGCATATAACGCAACTCAAGAGTAGTTGCGAGGCATCAAAATCTATGTTTTAGAGAGCAAAGTTTGCTTTGGTGAAGTTGAACCTGATCATGCAAGCTTAGTTCTAAATATCGGTCAACATTAGAAAACTGTTCAGACTCGAGGCAGCCATTGAGGCTATCACGGCGAAGATTGATACACTTCAATCCATGTTCAAGGAACTTCAAGATTCTAATAACTTCCTTAAACAAATGTCACTCAGTTGACTTAATGCCAAAAAGACTCAGCCTCGGAACTTCTCATAATATGAAGGTGATGCTCATCCCGGAAACATGACTTCAGACGGGAGCCAAATCTTTATACTGGGATATAATTTCCACAAAGCATATAATTTCATCCAAGTAACAGATCAAGAGGTGGTGTAGCAGTGGGTATTAATAAGGAAATTTCGTATTTTCAACTCCAAATGGCCACCATTCATGTTGTCCCCAGTGAATATCGTTGTTGGGACACTAAGTACATGAACTTAGTGTTTTTTATTTGATGGTTTCTGCAACGTGCACTTGAACACGTTGAGAGCGGAGCGGAGAAATATCGCTGAAAAAAGAGCTGAGATCAAAACGCTTAGAATGTCGTTTTTGAACTGATTTTATTTTATAAATGTTTCTCCTTTTATACAAATTTTACAATAGAAAATAAAACTTAGGTGGTAACATTTTGTCCCTTTTGGGCAATTACAAACAGTAATAAAAAAAGGTAATAAATTGTGAGAAATTGTGTTTACATAATTACAAAAAATAGAAGAAAAAACAATTAAGGCTTATGAGACGGATGCAGCCTGTTGCATTCGTCGCACGTAGACGTACCGTAATAAAACTCGGGTGCATTTGGTTGCAAGGTGAGTACGAAATGCAGACGTCACGCACAAAATCGAACCGTAATAAGTCACAGCATGAGTTCGTTCAATTCTTTTCCGTTTTCATAAATGTTTTGTCACATGATTAGAATGCAAAAGAATATTTGTACACATTGTTTATGCGTGTGTTTTGTTGTTAAACCATAAAACGTGTCGTAGGTCGTAAACATAGTGTTTAGAAAAACGCATAAAATATCTAATTTTAATAATCAAAATAATTCAAGTGCATGTCAATTATTTGTATGCAACATTAAAATAGTTTGAATATTTTATTACTTAATTAAGTATTCTATTCATATACTATTTATACATTCTCCCGCCCGGTTAAATATTTATTTAACCCTAACTTAAATCAATAGAGAATGTGGGTGGTTGTGAAGAGATCGTAGAATCGCCAATGTTGGTGTTGATCGCTGATACAAGTGGTTGTGCTCTGTCGCGTTCGTTGATAGTAGCTGTTGATTGCTTCCTTCGAGAGTAAATTGCCTTGATGATATATATTGCAATTGCTGCTAGTGAGATGACAAGTGCCACGTATGAAATGATGTGGTGATGTTGCTTCTCTAAATTCTCAAAGGGCAACTGGAATTGATTACGCAATTTGTGTTGTAAACGTATCAATTCTTCTTCGTTTGATTTTGTGCTGATGGTGCTGACAGACGCTGTGTTGGTTGGTTCTGTCTGAGTAATTGTAGTTAAGTGCGTTAAATCGTGCATAAGACAAACGCACCGATCTTGTCGTTGAACTGTGGCCAGTAACAGTAATGTGTTGATTTCGTATAGTACAGCTAGCGTCTAGTAACAGAAGTCCTGATTGTTCCAATTCTATCGCTGTAGTGTGCTCATCGCAGACTGCTGATAAATCCATTTTAGATTTTGTTCCAAAAATCCAGCTATTCTTTTGTCTCATTGGATACCATACGAATGGTTTGTTAGTATTCACCAATTTACATTCTTGAGACGATTTATTGTTAAACATTTGAAATTCACAACCCGTATTGGTTGAAAAAATGGATTGTTTATTGTAACAAATGTACGATTCTGTATTAAGCGGATGGCAGCTCCTTAAGTTGTCCCAATTCATCGAAAAGCCTTGGTCTCGATGGTTGTTGATTGCAAGAATGGGGGATGCAACGTGTATCACTTGCATATCAGTTCCATTAGTTAATGGAATAGGTACCATGTTAGTTAAACAGTTCAAATTGTTGATCTGTTACCAATGGTATGGTCACCTTGAATATGACATGCTCCTGTGTGACTGTGCCTTCAACATTTAGCAGTTTATATAATTGAAGAACATCTTCATCAATTATTGGAAGCATTTGTCCTGGTCTCAGATGAACACGCATTTGCTCAAGCTGTGCCTTTAACTGATGAGTAGTTAATAGTGTTGGGCTTATTTTGTTGTGCCTGGCGTCAGTTAGCACGTCTAAAATTTGAGTTTGAACTCTCTGTAGGTTGGCAGCAATAATTGTTAACTGAGTTGTTAACGTGAGATACCATTGGAAATACTGGTTTGGGTGTACTGAAGTAGATATCTCATTTAATTGCTTTTGCATTTGAACTAAACGAGAATCGGTTTCATTTTCATACCTCTTCATTATATTTATTGAAGAATCGACGACTGATGTTTGATTTTTCAGTAATTCTAATAAATATTGTTCATTAGATTCGACCTTCCGGATGGTTCAGTGAGTCATCTCTTCTGCGTAGTTGGAGTCAAGAACGCCAAACAAACCTCGCGCGATATTTCCAATAATGTCTAAAGCAGCTCTACGGTGACGATGCTTGGTTAACAGCTCGTCCTCCATCATTATTTCGGCTTTAATATGTTCGAAGTGCTGTGCAGTACTGGAACACGTGATAGTTTTTGGCATCTTTGAACATATATTGTTTAATGTGTTCGTTCCGTTTATGAACATGTCTAGATCTTGTCGATAAGGATCCAGATCATAGTACACTATTAAATGCCAATCGCTAATGGCAAGTCGTGTTGTTCCAATATTTTCGAAGAAAATGCCCGGCTGTGCTGCGAATCTTGTGATTTGAACTGCAGATGAAGCCATAGCCAACGGAAGAAGTAACAGCGTTATGAGCATTGTTGTCCATAAGGCTGCACCTTTCGAAGTTCGCTGTCTCTTTGAAGGTTCGGGTGGCTCGGAATTGTTATCCATTTCACTCTCGTTGATAACAGGCTTCTTTCTTGGCATGCCTTTCTTCATGCATTATTGGTGCTAAACGATGAATCGATCGTTTGAAATCGCCTCGTTTTGTCTTAACATCTGCTACGCGAACATGACCATCATGTCCAGGGTAAAGTTTTATTATACGTCCCAGCAGCCATTGCTGCACTGGAACGTTGTCTTCCTTAATTACAACTAAAGTGCCTTCTTTGACGTTGGAAAAAGGTTTCGTCCATTTTTGTTTCTGCTGAAGCTGTTGCAGATATTCATCGGACCATTGATTCCAAAACGCGTGCTTTAATTTGGACACCAAATTCCATCTCTGTCCCAGAGACAAGGCCTTATCTGTCGGATACCTATCAGCTTGTGCTGTTAATGGTTCTCCAATTAAAAAATGTCCAGGAGTAAGTGCCGTTAAATCGTTGGGATCGTCTGAGATAGGTGTCAATGGTCTTGAATTTAGTATCGCTTCTATTTCCACGATTACTGTCTCTAACTCTTCATATGTTAGTGAAGCTGTAGAAGATACGTTCCTTAACAACAAATTCTTTGCTGACTTCACTGCTGCTTCCCATAACCCACCAAAATGAGGTGATCTAGGCGGAATAAAACGAAATTCCACGCCCTTTTTATTACAAATATTAACAATTTGCTCCTTTGCTTTGGATGAAAATATGGCATTTTCAAGTTCTTGCAACTTGTTATGTGCTCCAACAAAGTTCGTGGCGTTGTCGCAATGCAAAGTTTTGCATTTTCCTCGTCGACTTATAAAACGCCTCAAAGCCGCAAGAAACGCGTCAGTAGTTAAGTCACTGACCAGCTCAAGATGAATTGCCTTCGTGGTAAAACAGCAAAAAACTGCAATATATGCCTTGTGTGGACGTTTTCCTCTGATTTTATAGTGAATCCAAAATGGACCACAATAATCGACACCTGAATTTAAAAATGGTCTCGCTTGGGTTACTCGTAGCGGTGGAAGATTGCCCATAATTTGCTGCAGCATTTTCGGTTGCATCTTATTACAGTGTACGCAGTGTTTGACAACGCTTCTTGTCATGGTTTTGCCATTGATTATCCAAAATCTTTGGCGAGATTTTGCTAGTAAGCTTTGAGGTCCACAATGCATGTTGTCTTCGTGGAATTCTCTCAATAATATTTTGACCAGAGGATCATTGTATGGTAGCAGCATTTGATGTTTAGCGTCGTAAGGTAGTGATGATTCCTCTAGACGCCCTCCAACTCGTACAACAGCCTCTTCGTCTACATACGGAGTTAAACTTTTTAAAGTACTGCTTCTAGGAACAGTTCCTCCTTTTTTAAGGTACGCTATTTCCTCCTTAAAATCTGCTTTCTGAATGCCTTTAATAATTATTTTCAAAGCATATTCAAGCTCGTCTTGTGATAATTGGTTTCGTTGCTTTGTTTTGAAACGCAACATGTATGCTACTATGCGTTGTAGCCTTCGGAAGGAGTTTCCATGATTTATTTTGTATATCAGGTCCTCTGTTTGTGTAACTACTCCAGTAGTCAGTAGTTTTCTTAACCTTGATCTTTGTTTCTAGATCACCAGTTATGCTCTCTGGTTTAGCCTTGAATGGGGCTGGCCAGCTCGATTCGGATCCATATAAATACACTGGACCATGCAGCCATACGCCGATGTCGAGAAATCTTTTGGCGGATATACCTCTCGAAAGAACATCTGCTGGGTTGATACTGGATCTGACATGCCTCCATTGTGTTGCACATGTCTTTTGCTGTATTTTAGCAACTCTATTCGCAACAAAAGTATGAAATGACGATGCTGTAGCGTTAATCCAAAATAACACTATCTCGGAGTCGGACCATAAAACCGCTGGTGCGCTTCCTAATCTTGTATCCTTCTGAACTCTTGATAATAGTTCAGCTCCTAATTCTGCCGCACAAAGTTCCAATCTCGGTAAAGTTTGTTTTGAAACTGGCGCGACTCTTGACTTTGCACATAGCAGCTGAACTGTCACTTTTTTGTTTTTGTGAACAGATCGAATATATGCAGCTGCTCATATGCAGCTGCTCCATATGCCTTCTCAGATGCGTCAACAAATATGTGAATTTGTTGATTTAATGGATTTTCACCATTATTTATGTGCCTTAACACACTGACTTCGTTGAGATTGAGAAGATCTTTTCTATATGAATCCCACTCAGCCTCCAGCGCGCTAGGAAGTTTATCATCCCAGTCTAGCTTCTGATGCCACAACTCTTGCATGAACATCTTTCCTCGTACTACCACTGGTGCGAATAATCCAAGTGGATCAAAGATCCTAGCTAAGTCGGAACAAATACTCCGCTTAGTTATTGGTGTACTCATATTAATTTGAGCTTTACCACACAGTTTGTCTATTTTCGGATTCCACATCATTCCCAAAGTTTTCGTTGTGTTGTTATCGTTAGTTTCAAGGTCTAACATAACTTCCTGGTCTTCCGCGGGAATATTCGTCAACAACTGATGATTGTTAGCACACCACTTGCGTAGCTTGAAACCGGCTGCAGATAGCATTGTCCGTAACTGATGTTGAAGTTGAATTTCTATGGCATCCACAATATTGTCAGCTCCAGTTAGGCAGTCGTCTACATAAAAGTCGTCTTGTAATGCTGTTGCCCCCAATGGAAAAGCTTGTTTCTTTTGGGTAGACAAATATTGAAGGCACCTCGTCGCTAGATAAGGTGCTGATTTTGTTCCATATGTCACTGTCTTCAATCGATATGAACGAATCTCATCGTTCGGATTTTCTCTCCACATAATTAGTTGATGGTACTGATCAGCGGGATTAATCCAAATCTGGCGATACATTTTCTCTATGTCTGCAGTGAAAACGTATTTATGCATTCTAAACCTCAGCAGAATCGAAAACAAATCGCTCTGAACTGTAGGACCTGCATGTAAAATGTCATTTAATGATTTGCCAGTAGATGTTTTTGCAGAAGCATCAAAAACTACTCTTAGTTTTGTTGTGGTGCTTTCTGGTTTCAGAACACAGTGATGCGGCAAAAAATAATGTTCTGCAGGTAATTCACCATGTTGTAGTGTAGCTTCTTCATGTGACCGAGAGATTCATATTCGGCCATGAAATTGGCGTATTGCGCATGAAGGGCTGAATCCTTTTGAAGCCGTTGTTCGAGTGCTAAAAATCTTCTCTTAGCTATCTCTCGCGACTCTCCAAGTGTTTTGGTGTTGTCAATAAATGGAAGGTTTACAATATATTTTCCGTCTTGTGCATTTCGTACATTCTGTAAGAAATGTTTTTCACATTGGGATTCCACAGCAGTTCGCTGAGGCTCTGTTGTATTCAAATCCTCTAGCTTCCAGAACCGTTCTAATAACTCATCAGTTGTATAAACAGCACACATTGGCCTTCCGGGCCCAAAAGCTTGTACTTTTCCAATGACCACCCATCCCAATTTTGTGTTTTGGATTGTAGGTTTACTGGGCCCTGAACTTATTTGTTCAGGGTTCATAATTGCGTGGTAATACTCGGCACCAAGCAATAAATCAATCTTTCCTGGTTGATTGAATTTTGGATCAGCTAACTGAACTGAAGACCGTCTGGCAATTGACAGCAAGTTTTATTGATGAATTGTGTTGGCTGATCGTTCACAATTCGTGGAAGAACGAAAGCTTCGAAATGTGTAGCAAAATTGCCATGGAGTGATTTAAGAATTACATTGGTTCGAGATGCAGCCGATTTACTTTTCCCACCAATGCCTTCAATACTTAGCGAAGTATTGGATGTTTTAAGTGATAACGTTTTTATGACTCTTTCTGATATCAGATTCACTTGTGAACCTGAATCCAAGAGTGCTCGAAATTCACCTGCTAGGCCATTCTGTCCTTCAATTATGACTCTAGCGGTAGCCAAAAGTATGTAGTCTGCTGATTTTCTATTGTTAGTAGCAGCGACTAATTTTGGTTCTGTTAAATCATTTTTAGATTCCAAATGAAGTAACGTATTGTGTCTCTTGTCACACCTTGTGCAGTTTCTCCAGGCACAAGTCTTGGCTTGATGATCATGACGAAAGCAATTTACACATAGGCGTTGTGTTTTTGTACCCAATTGAGTCGTTCTGATGCAGATTTTTTCAAGAACTGCTCACATCTGTACAATGGATGGCTTGCTTTTTCACAAAATTTGCAAACAAAAATTTTGGATGTTGTCGCTGTAGTAATCTTTTTGACCTTTTCAATTGGCTTATCTTTTCGACCAATTGCTTCCATTGTTCGAAACCGATGTTCCAGGAAGGTAACAAATCCAGTTACAGGCTGAAGATCTCTACTATTTGATAACGACTGTTCATATAAGCTATGATTGTATTTGTCCAGTTTTTTTGTAAACAAATATACTAATATTGGATCCCATGTTTGAATATCAATATTAATATTTTGTAACGCAGCCAAGGATTCCTTTATTGTGTCGTGGAAATCCTTTATCTGATTAGACTCATTGCTAATCAACGGGTATTCTATCAGCTTTTGGAACAATACTGACGTTATGATTCGTTTATTGTCGAAACGATCTTTTAACGTTGTCCATGCTGTTTCATAATTTTTCCTTCTGTCAGTGAGAGGTGACGAATTATTCGTTCCGCCTCGCCTGACACGTTTGCCTTCAAGTACCACATTTTTTCAATTGAAGACAACTGTGATTCATGAATCATTTTCTTGAAAATATCATGAAATTGTTGCCATTTTGTATAGTCTCCCTCAAATCGTGGGATGGCTATCTTTGGCAGTTGAATCGCTGGTTGATGAGAAATCAGTGAAGATCTATCCAACTCAGCTCGTGTCGATGTTTGCATATTGTTGACTGCTGACTCTGCTTGGATGTAAACAGCCAGATTGTATCCTTCATTTTCTGCATTTGGATACTCTGCACAGATTTGGAAATGGAGTGTCTCAATTAAACTCCACAATCTTTCAATCGCACTTTTGTTTGGTGTTTGTTGCTCCATATGTCTGGACAATGATGCTAGCATAGCATCCTGCCGTCTAATGAGGACGAACAACGTGTTATTTTCTGGAACTCTTGTCTTTGCTTTTATAGAGTCCGAAAATAATGTTATGCACTCATTGTACATCTTGCTAATTTCTTCAAAATATTTTGTCGTAAAATATTCATGCTGCTGACTATGTAATATGTCAGGATGATTTTTTATTGCTCTGTCTCCATTTTGGAATTTTTCCGAGAGCTTCTGTAAGTGCCGTAACTTATTTTCAAAGTACTCCGGCTGACTCTTTCTATCGTGAGAGTCTTTTTTGAAATTTCTGATAAAAGTCAGAATTTCTTCTCCGATTTTGCTTTGTTCGGCAAAAAAATCTGATATATTAGCCATTTTTTCTTTGTGTATATATATATATGTATATATAAACTAAGTTGGTGCTTGTACTATATTTGCTTTATCTTGACCCGTTGGAGGTAATTTGGTTTGTCTTGGACTGGCTGTGCCTCTACTCACAACCGAAGATTGGTCTAAAGATAGCAAATACAATATCTGTGCACACAAAAATAATTTAGCGAAGGGAATCTGTAAATGTACAATCTATTGTATCTTTTATACTCCCTATTACGGATCCTTAGTCTATCTTGACTTTGAAGGATTTATCCGCTGACTATCCAGAACTATCCTCCAGGATTTTTTGTTCTAGGATATCTGTGATTTTTTCTTTTTTTGTAGGGGTCACCAAAATGATGAATCCTATTTACGTCCAAATGTCGGGGGTCCAAGAAAGACTGCCTTCCGACGTCGGGGTCACCAAAATGAATATCGTTGTTGGGACACTAAGTACATGAACTTAGTGTTTTTTATTTGATGGTTTCTGCAACGTGCACTTGAACACGTTGAGAGCGGAGAAATATCGCTGAAAAAAGAGCTGAGATCAAAACGCTTAGAATGTCGTTTTTGAACTGATTTTATTTTATAAATGTTTCTCCTTTTATACAAATTTTACAATAGAAAATAAAACTTAGGTGGTAACATTTTGTCCCTTTTGGGCAATTACAAACAGTAATAAAAAAAGGTAATAAATTGTGAGAAATTGTGTTTACATAATTACAAAAAAATAGAAGAAAAAACAATTAAGGCTTATGAGACGGATGCAGCCTGTTGCATTCGTCGCACGTAGACGTACCGTAATAAAACTCGGGTGCATTTGGTTGCAAGGTGAGTACGAAATGCAGACGTCACGCACAAAATCGAACCGTAATAAGTCACAGCATGAGTTCGTTCAATTCTTTTCCGTTTTCATAAATGTTTTGTCACATGATTAGAATGCAAAAGAATATTTGTACACATTGTTTATGCGTGTGTTTTGTTGTTAAACCATAAAACGTGTCGTAGGTCGTAAACATAGTGTTTAGAAAAACGCATAAAATATCTAATTTTAATAATCAAAATAATTCAAGTGCATGTCAATTATTTGTATGCAACATTAAAATAGTTTGAATATTTTATTACTTAATTAAGTATTCTATTCATATACTATTTATACACCCAGTAAGGGTGAGTTAAAAGTTTTATCGCTGTATTTGCATCCGCATCTCATATGGGCAACTTCAAAATTTAAAAAATTTTTCCATGGTCTGGGAAATATGTTCCTTAACGACAATATTTTATTGCCAAGAACAGATGCTGGTGTATTTTTACAGAGGATGCTATGCAGATTTTATCAGTTCAGATATAAGCGACAGATCATGCAACTCATTTCCCTTTTGCTCAAAGCCATTGTTGAAATTTGTATGTGGGGTTGTGTATGTAGGGCAACGCCCCTCCGATTTTGTCCAAACTTAACAGGTTGACTTCTCCTCATCCTCTTAACATGTATACCAAATTTTATTTCGGTAGCTTAAATGGATACAAAGGTATGACAAATTTTAAATATCGCTTATATGGAGGGTTGGGGCAACGCCCCCTCCGATTTTGTCAAAACATAGCCTATGTTCTTTTCCATCATCCCATCAATCTCTATTCCAAAATTCAGACGAATCGGTTGAGCGGTTTGGCCGTAAGAGAGGAACATCCATACGTACATCCATACATCCATACAAACTTTCGCATTTATAATATTAGTTGGATATCCAATGTAATGTGAATGAGAGCTAAATTTTCAGATCTTTCATCAAAAAATTTTTATCGGAAGCTTTGTGTAGTAGTTGTAGTATGTAGGCTTTTGCCACTTAGACTCCACCAGATTCTTTTCATATACAAACACGTTTGCACTGTAGTCAATAGTTTTGCCAAAAGAAATTTTTTCCCAAAGCGCATTCCATACGCATTTCGAACATTTCCCTGGTTGGCAATTGGTTGAAACTATTTTAATTGATTTCTCACAGGCTAAAACGCCAAAAAAGAATATATTTAATATATATAGTATAGCGTGGGATGTGCGTGTAGCGCTTTGCAAAGTATTTATATATAAGTAGAAAGTCAAATCGGAATGATATATTGATGCTGCACAATGTTATTAAATACTTTTACTACAAGCCTAAATCAGAGTGTGGCAGCAGAAGAAGCGCACCCGAAGCGCCCGAAACGGCAGCACACATCAATTTCAAAGCCAGAGCATTGAGTAAAAGCTGCAATGCAGCATGAAGCATTTGCTGTAAAGTAAAACGCACGCGTAATTAATGCGAAAACCAACGCAATGCAGCAGCAGGAATGGAACGGAACAGTGGCATCGGTGGCATCAGTGGCAATGGCAGTCAACAGGACAGGAGTTGCAAGGCAACATTTTCTGCTGCCGCTGCGCATGCGTAGAGCGCTCCCCACGCAACGCAGCCGACGCATTCCAAAGTTGAGTTTTTGCTGCTGCTTTAATAATTGCACTTGTTGCGCCCAAAACGAAAGAGTTCAAGCAACAGAAACAGGCTGACTGGCGGTATAGAAGATGCGTTGCTGTCTGCGCTGAGAACATGGAGCAAGTTGCTGCTGTTGCTGCTGCAGGTGCAACGAACGCCTTTGCGTCTGCGCTGTAAGGCAATGAACAGCCAGCCATACAGCCAGCCAGACAGGCAATGCGTCTGCGTCTGTTCGTCCACCATTCGCTAGCGAGATAAATTATGTCGCTAATGCAAAGTGCTCCGCTTTTATGCATCAAAACGAGCTGCCAGTTGAAGTCGTTGGTCTTGGACTCCTCTGGCTTTTATCTTTTATTGGCATTCAATGTACTCGTTTGCAGCGTTGTTGTCGTCGTCCTGTTTGTTGTCGCACGAGGCGCTCATGCTCTGGCGGAGTAGGCGTACGCATATTAGCGGTACAACCGGACACGCTGTCACATGCAACGCGTCTTTGCAGTCAATGAGGTGCACGATTTTGAGGCAGGTTGGCAGGCTGGCATTCAGACTGGCTGGCTGGCTGGCTTGCAGGCAAGCAACGACAGACATTCAACGTTGCAAGTTGATAAAGCGAGATCGTTAGGGTTGCTATGTCGCCGGTACTAATTACCTTGGCAACTGGTCGAGGACATGTCGCAACGCATATCTACAAATAAACTGCAAATGTGTGCGCTGCGCCAAGAGCCAGAGCAGGGGCATAGCCAATCATTTGGGGCAATTGCGTGGGAAATATTTCAAGCATTTCCTGCACCATACAAGTCAAAATCAATTGATGCAAGAAAATATTGCAAACTGCTGCATTAAATGAAAGACTATTTCGCTTGCAGACATTGCTTAATGTGTTAAATAACCAAAAGTGATAAACGAGCGCTACTACGAGTACGGCCTAGACTCCTTCCTTCCTTCCTTTATGCTATATAATGTTAAGGCCAAATCATTGCAAATGTTGTAGTCTGCATACGCCCATGTTGCAACTAACATGCGCAACAACAACTGCCCACAGCAAGTTAGACAAGCAGCATGCTTGCTTGATAAGAATAAGAATAACCAGCAGCTATGAAAATCTCATGATGTGCTGTTGACATAAACTATGAGCGAAGCTGGACCGACCGTTGGCTGGCTGGCTGGCCGACGACGACTACAAGCAGCAACATTTGTGACAGTTGCCAACACAAACAGCCACTTTTTATGCTCGTTGACGACAAATCGCCAACAAGCAACGCCGTTGTTGTCGTTCAGCCAAAACGTCTGAAATGTTGCTTCTGCTGCTGCTGCTGCTGTTGTTGTTAAACGAAACTTTGCAACGCATCTTCATCGTCAACAACAACGTCTCTCCTACAATAGCAACAGCGCAAATATTCTATCCTACAACTACTTACTATACTCCTTCGTAAATGGCCATTTTGGCATTTTTATTATGTCTGCGCGCATATTTCTTCAAACGTTGTCATCCTCATCGTCATCATCAGCATCGTCATCATGCGGCAGACATTGCTGCTGCTGCTGCTTCTGCTGTGTTTGCTTCTGATCCCACTATTGCTAATGCCAATGCTGCTGTTTAAATATTTTCATGCCCTACACACATTGTCTGCGAATGGATATAAGCAGGTTGTCAGACTGAAGGCTAAAAATTTAACCCATATTAAATTTATTTAATTTTAAATTGTCATCACTCATTGGATTAAATAAATCTTCTCAGTGTAAGGAAAATCGAGTCGTTCTTCATAATAAGTCTTATATTCAGCGCATTCAAACTTCAAAGACTTTTACTAAAATAAGGTCAGATAGAGTTAATAAACAGCACAAGGCATAGTATCTCCAGTTTGTCACGAAGTTTGTAATATCTAGAAGGATCTAGCCATGTCCGTCTGTCCATCCGAACTGAATACGGAAAACTAAGAGTTGCATGAAGACCACGAGCGACAGAAGGGAAACATGAGGTGTGAAAGGAATAAATTTGGCACATTTAATACATCAGACTGACTGCGCCGAAGCTACAAAAGCAGTTTAGCCAAACTCCACTATAGGCAGCTTCCACATGTGCAAGAATTTTCTTCGATTGGCATGACCTGATCTCGCCAGCTGTGGTGCGTGAATAGCATCCTATAATTCCCGAAATCAATTCTTTCTCTGTGGGGGCTGTACGATATAATCTTTATATTCTTATACAGAGTAATAGCTAAAACAAAGCAATGTCGTCCCCATTTTCGTCACTTTTTTTTTCGTTCAGCCGAATTCTTCTCCAGGTCTAAAGGACTGAAATGAAGTGAAAAAAATATATAAAAAATTAAAAGTAACCCCTAATTTAGAAAAGCTATTTCTAAATTATCGCTCTATGAAATTTAGGTGGACATGTTCTATGCCTAGGTGACCTGTATGAAATCCGATTACGCTTTGAATTTTTTCATGAACCGACCATATAAGGTCACTTGATAGTCATTTAGAGGTCAATTTTCTCTTGTAACCTCTCGACAGAATGTTAGCTAGGAATGGGTTTTGAAACAATTGGCTTTTCTGTTTTTTGGGTCGCTGATTAGGATCATGATGCACATGATTTATTAGGTCAACAAAAAGGAAACACAAAGGATCCATGTTTTATTTAAGAATCGTGCACGTGAGCAATAATTTGTTAAAAAGGACTGGTCATACTTCCTCCATTACATATCAAACTCGGCTAATATAAAGAGCACATCAAACCAATGAGGGTACCGGAGAGCGATGCTTTCATTTATTTGTTTGAGAAATTTTCCAAAATTCTTGAAACGAATATAAATGAAGTTTTTGATGACACTCCTATTTAAACTTATGAAAGATGATCAGTAATGAGAAGCAGCTTCGAGTAGTTTTAAAGAAATTCAAAAGAAATTTCTAAGAAATATTAAAGACCCTCCTCTTGGAATTAATTACATCCCTAAAAATCTGTGGAACATCAGTGTAGAGCAGGGTGAGAGATTTTACTAAGACTTGAAAGAATTCATGAGAAGATAGCAAGGTGTTTGGGATTTGAAAATAAATACACCGACCAAGCACAAAAGAAAATCCCTCCATAGACCTTTTGCAAACAAAAGAACATAATATATCTTCAATTCGCATTGGGTATACGAATCTTTTAAGTAAAACCATTATCAAAATCGATTCTTGCGATCTTTGCCTTAATTTCACTTTGTGGTCCTGTCTTATTTAAGCCAGAAACCTTCCACTTGTCGAATCTTTTCCCAACGATCGGTCGATTAGTAGTTGCAACGTCATGAATTTATTTTTCTCTTATATGGGGGCGTCTCCCAAATAACTTTTTTTCCAAATGATATGTATATGATGTTCCCCTGATTGATAGAAACACATAAAATATTCGCTGAAGTACTGTAAAGGACTTAAAATTATTAAATCTCATTTTCATAAGCATGTGGCTTAGAAAAAAAAAACACCAACAACAAATACAGAGAAAGAAATAAGAATAAAAAAAAATTCAACTGATCTAGGGCTGGTTTGATACTTCAATATCTTGGTTTACTGCTAAAATGTTTCAAAAATCGGGAGGATTGCTTTGAAAAAAAAAATGTGCAATGATTGCTGTGGAATTTGAAAATTTTAATACTTTGCAACTTTTAGTTTCTCATTTCATACGAAAGACAGACGGTCGAATGGAAGGACATAGCTGACTACGAATTTATACTCTTTAAGAGATCTGCTACACCTCTTTCTGTATGTGATATTTTTTTTTTACTAAAACTTCACCAGAAATAGTATCGTGCATCTATAAAGTGTATCAAAATATCGTTTATACCGCAGCTTAAATTCCTTCTGCTTTTTTTTTTCCCATTTTACACTGCATATTTTCTCTTTCATATGTGTTGAATTTTTTTTTTTTTTTTCTTAAAAATGCTTTCATTCTTTGCTGCTGCTGCTGCTGCGGCTATATTCAGTTAATTTTTTATCAATGATTTTGCTTTGCTGCTGTTGCTGACTGCCTGCCTTTGCTGTTGTCTTTAAAAAACGTTGACAAACAGCCAATCGAAGGCGTTTCGTCTACGGCTACGCGTCTAGTTCTCTATGTGGGCAGTTGTTGCATTTGTATAGTCTACAGACTTTGGCTAGGGAAGTAGTACTATGCCGAGGAAGCAGCAGCAGTGAATATAGACAATTTATGGCATATTATAAGAAGTTTGAAAGCGAAAGACGCGGCGGCGAATGCTTTAAACGAAAATTATGCGAATTTAAAAGCTTGTTAATTTCTAAAAGTCGGTTTGGACAATCTTGAGTTTTAAATAACTAATTGTATTGGTTTGGGAGATATATTTTAAGCGGTGTCACAATTATGCTAAATTCTGAGTATTTATGGGGAAACTGTTGAAACTTCAAAGCGCGAAAAGGAACTTTATTAATAAATAAGTTTTGAAGTTTGTTTGTAAAAATGGATTGTGAACGGCTCAGTCAAATGGGAAAACTGTATGGAAACAGTTAAGATTTGGAGATTATGTGCTGCCAATGAAAAAAAAATATATGAATCTTGGTAGAAAAACTAGCTACAGCAGAAAGTCTGAGAACTCAAATATGTTTTGAAAGTTTATCCTTTACGAGCTACAAAATAATCTGAAAATCTTTACGATATTCCATACAAATCAGTTTTTGCGTTTTTTTTAAGGAAACCTCCGAAACCTTGAATATTCAAAAGTCCAAAAGAAAGAATATGAAAAAGGTGAATTGAACGAGCTGCTTACCGAACACCCATTCTGAAGATTTAAAATATTAGACCACAAATTAAAAATGAAAACCAACAAGAAACAAGTAAGAAAATCACAGTCGGGCGTAACCGACTGTAAGAGGCCCTGTACCAGCACAGGTCGCCTAACAAACACACTAAATGTTCCCCCAGCTTATAACCAAACACATGACCACTTCTCACTGCACGACTAAGTGCCTTATAAAACATTTTTTTATGTATGAAACGAAAAGGGGGGTCGCTCAAATTCAATTGCTTATAAAATCGTCATTTATTATCCGATTTTGATGAACTTTTTGGATTTTGGCTTAGAAAGACGATATCTTTATACTGGCATACTTACTTTTTTTTGTGCCGAGGAAATTTTTAGCCTTGGTGGTGATTTTATGGGGAAGGGGGGGGAGGGGCAAGATTTCAAAATAAACTTGTAAAATTCCGGAGCAGTCCTAGTCGAATGCAAAAAACACGAAGTCTCTATCTATTACCGTTTCAGAGATCCTTTCGTTCATACGGACGGCCAGACGGACAGACGGACAGACGGACAGACGGACATGGCTATATCGACTCCTCTATCACTCCTGACCATAATGGGGGTAACTTTGGGGGGTCTCCGACCATTATTTCTACCTGTTACATACATTTGCACAAACCCAATAGGCTCTTGTACCTTCGGTACAGGGCCTAAAAAATTATAAAATGAATAATCAATGAAGGTACACAGAGCACAGACGACAGAACATATGTGTATAAACTCTTTGTGAATTATAAGTGCTCTTGAGTTTAAATTTAATCATTTACACTAAATGATTTACTTTTTCAATGAAATACATTTTTTAGAGGTAATTTAACTGAACTGTATCTCTTTTATCCATTAATATTGTTTATTTTCTTCGATAATAACTTAGATGGACTTTATGTTAAAAAAATTTTATTGGAAAAAAAGGAGGCACAATACATTGAGTTAAATAACCTCTAAAAATGCTTCGCACTGTCTCCAATGCTTCGCACTGTCTCCAATGCTTCGCACTGTCTCCAATGCTACGCACTGTCTCCAATGATTCACATTGTTCCGAACTTACCTGCAA
The DNA here is from genome assembly GCA_035044805.1 of Leucophenga maculata. Taxonomy (NCBI): domain Eukaryota; kingdom Metazoa; phylum Arthropoda; class Insecta; order Diptera; family Drosophilidae; genus Leucophenga; species Leucophenga maculata. The sequence goes on along the minus strand of JAWNNP010001005.1, from coordinate 323,610 downwards.
CAATGACCAATTCGTGCGCCTTGGGTGGTAAATAGAGAACCGTGTTTAAAGTTACAAGACTGATCCAGAGTTTCGGGTATGAGACAAAATCTAGCCTTGAAACACAGGAGTTCAATTGTTGCTGAGGTTTCTGCTGAGAAGCACATACAGGCAAACTGCTGCAGTTTGTGCAACTCCTGATGACACAAATTTGCAGCAGTCTGGGCCACCATACAAAAGAGGTGAAGGTTTCAATAACTTATAAATCTTCTCTCAGTTTTTTTTTTAAAGCAAACAACTCAAATAGAAATTAAAGCGCATCAAGGCACAAAGTCAGTCAGTTATAATAGACCCGCAAACTTTAACGCTTTCGCAGTAAACAAGATGCACCGTTTTTGAACGAGAGGTCTTTCCTACTCGATATATTTATTGTATATGGCTTACAGTTACTTAGCATCAACCAGCATTGCATTGGCAGACAAGGTAAATGGCATTTCGCGCCTGCGTAACCAGTTCCAGTTTATCAAAATGCAGCACATTTGTCATTAACATTTGTAAATCAGGCCGAAACGACGGACGGACGGACAAGTCAAACTGGCAGACATGAAGAAGTATCTATGAAGTATGAGTAGTATCTATGCAGGCGGCACAGCGAACGTTCGAACGGCAATTTGGCAGCAAATTTTTCATGTTCATCAACGTCGCCTGACAAATTAGAAAATTGCGTATGGAAATTCAGACAAATATTATAAAAAAATTTTTAAACTTCAATAAATGTTGCAAACAACATAAGCAAAAATGTTGCAACTGCTGCTGCTAAACAAGCTTTTATTTGAGGCACGTGTTTTCGCTGTGTTTGCTGCTGCTCTCCTTCCTTTTTTTTTTTTTTTTTGCATTTTATTGTCAACAACTTTTTTGTTAAACGCAAATTTTAATTAAAAATATTTATTTTAAAAACTCAAAAAAAGTTAAAAAAAGGAAAAATGTTTCTGTTTGCTTTTGTTGCTGTTGCTGCTGCTGCTTTTTGCTTGTTACTTGCCGGCAACTTGTTCAAATTAGCAGCGTCTAAAATATAAGAAAATAAAAAAAGAGGAAAAATTAAAATTCGACAACAATAAACGAAATGACAAACAAAACATTTAGCAGAATGAGCCCGCGACTTTTGCAGCTGTTGCAATTGTTGGCAACACTTTTTATCATTTGTTTAAAAATTTTGTGCTCTGCTTCCTTTTTTTTCGTTTTTTTTTTTTCGCTTAGAACGTGACATGGAAAATATTAGCGAAAACTTGGCTACACTTTTATGGCGCCTACTTAGCAAAGAAATGAAATGAAAGCAGGAGGAGGAGCAGGCCTTACACTTTTATATAATCTTGAGTTTAGTTTTTATTTTTTGATAAAATAATTGTTGTTCCTAAAATTAATATAGGTTGTGCTATATGTCTGTTAGCTTAAATTAATATAGTCTAAAAGTTTGATAAGTCGAAAAATTGGTGCCGTCATAGTCAGTTTTGAATGTTCCCTGTTTGATCATCTTTTCTGCAAGAGTGTACAGGTTGACAGTGATATATACCAGTGATACATACCTGAAAATAGGGAGAGATGTATTTAATTACAATATAGCAGTTTTAGGGTAGATTTTGACTGCAAAACTTTCTTTCTCCACCGAGTGCCATATGCTGTACCAATTGGGTTTTGCTTGACGGAGTTGAGCTTGAGCTAGCAATTCCAAAAGAATCTCCAAATATAGAGTTAAGACTGTTGAAGGATTCTGTGGTTCTGGAGTCGGGAGAATTCTAGTAATTCTTCCTTTGCTCAATTAATTTGAAGATGAACAGCCTTCAGACTAATTCAAATATAGAACTAAGAACGCCATCCATGATGTCATGATTATCTATGACGATTGATGATTTGCATCTGCAGATTAGGAAATTGAAGCCCACTAAAGGTTCTCACTACGATGGAATTGATGGCTCAGTTTCTAAGACCCTGTCCGAAAAAGCACTAATGCTCTGGCTGCTGTTTTTCATTACCATCACTGCTTGCAACCATCAGTTCTCCTCGCAATGGAAGTGTGCTGCGAATCCGAATCATATTGGAAAACATTTTGGCGCTTTTCTCCAAATTATTAGAATACTCGAATATTTCTTGGATGAATGTTGGCAGTAAGTGGCTTTCTTTATCAGACGACCAGTTTTGCTTTTGGGCTCTTCGTGGTGTGCCAGAAGAGGTTCATCGAGCTATGCAGCATGTTCTCTAAGTCTCTGAAAAGAAACAACACAGCTCGGCTATCCTTTTGGATGTTCAGCAAGCGTACGATCACGTCTGCCATGAAAGATTGCTCTTGAAGCTGAAGTCGCTGCTCTCAGCTGCCCAATACCTCCTGCTTATGTCGTACTTGCTTGGCCGTATATAGTTGTCCTTGGCCCAGTGTCCTTGGGCCTATAATTTACACATTGTGCACCGCTGTCTTGCAAGGACCAGTTTCCGATCACCGTCAGCTTTTCCAGTGTCAATGAGGATCTTAGCTCTGGAAATCTTGGATAACTTTAGCAGGTAGGCAGATAACTGGAACATACAGAGACTCCCTCCCGTCCAACTGTTTTACTACACAACTCGGACATTCGTCAGATGGACATAGTCCTCTACCTGGGTATGATCTTGAACAATAGATTCACTTAGTGCAAGATCCTTATGAAAACTGTTTCAACTTGCTGTCAAAAACTGCGGAAACTGAACTGGCGCCTTCCTCCCAGGAGTCAACTAAGCCTTAGGAAAAAAATGTTATGATTTATAAAGCTATATTGGTGACGTCCTTTACATTAGGTATTATCCACGGAGAACTGCTTCTGAGAACAATATGTATCTCATTCAGCAGATTCAGAAAGCATCTTGGTGCGTAGGTAATGATGTTATTTCCCGGGATCTGCGAATCCTCGCAGGCCGTGATCAGATGAACGCAAAATATGCTTTCCATATTTGTTACCTTGCCGAAATTTTTCTCAGTACATCTCCACTGCAACGCCCCATACGCAGATACATTGTATACTGCCCAAAAAAAAAATCCAAACAATTTGAAAGAACTTTCCTCAAATTAGTTTACTTTTTAGCTTTGTCTTGACGCTAATTAGCAGGCGGCATACGAGTACACTTCTGCTGCTGCAGATATTTATTCAAATTTTTATTTGCAGCTGTGGCAGGCAACACACTGCGTCGAATGACAACAACGACGACAAAATTATGCCACCATCGCCACCAGCGCCGCCACCATCAAAATAACAGGAGTGCAACAACAACGTCAGCGATTTGTTGCTTTTATTAAAAATTCTTATTAGGGCGCAGACTATGCAGACGAGGGCACTATTGAAAAAAAATAACAAAAACAAGAACAACACCGCCGCCGACGACATTTTGCGATTTTGTCACAGTAATTGGACATATTAATCTCTGTTAACGTAAACGCAAACTTGGCAGTTGCCACTTAGCCAAAAACAGCGAATTGTAGACGCTTATTGGACGGATGGACAGACGGACAGACAGACAAACAAAATCGCACTCAGGGCGCACTGCCAATTTTTTATCGCATGCGCGCGCGAAAAAATACACGAAAACGATTAGAATTGGTTCTCTTATTTTTTAATATGGCTTGCAGTTATATATTGTGAAATAGGTAGCATCTGTTTGTTGGTAAGTTGGTAACGTATAGAAGGTAGTAGCTTAGAACTTTGCTGTTAGAGTTGCCTGATGGTATAGATACATATTTTCTAGCCGGCTCGAGACATGCAAATAGCCGGCTCGAAGTCATTTTTACATTGAGAGTATCAAGCTGTACTCCAGCCGGCTCGAGTTGTTTACATAGCCTTTCCAGGCCTACATACTGCCAAGTCAAAGTCATTTTTGCACATTGGAAATAGCTATGACGACAACTGTTTCGAGTTATGCCTATTGATACGCAATAAACTTTAATTTTAATACGGCTCCATATTCAAAAAATTATGCGAAGCCTATTCAAACTTCGTTGCCACTTGAACTAAAACTTTTCAGCTTGTTCTCTTTTCAGTTTTAATGGTGCAGCGAAACGTACAACATCCATGTCGATCGTATAGCAATCTACACCCGCTGGCTGGGCAGCGATTGGATGCGCCTTGTCCCATGAACAAGCTAACGACTCGACTCGAGACTTGAGTATGAACTCAAGCTTTGCAGTACTGAAGGCGTTTTAAATTGTATCGTTGATCTTTGGCTACTCGAATGTTCGACGCCCGCACCGCCTACTCCAATTCAAAATGCAAAAGAACGGACGAACGAACGAACACCTTTTGTTGCTGACAAAAAATAGCACATTGCACTCCGGGCCGGGCCAGCATGGACAGACTTTGTCCGTGGCCAGCGTGTTAAGATTCATGAAAAATTTATGTTGAATTGTTTTAAAGATTTTTGTAGTGGTTTATTTTATTTAGATACTTTTTTTGTTGTTGTTTTTTCGCAAGCACATTGCTTCTTGTATGCTTTTAAGATTTATTGTTGGCATTTAAAATATTGGCCGCTGCTGCTGCTGCTGCTTTGCTTTGGTTAATGTTGTTGGTTTTGCTGGTTGCTGCTGCTGCTGCCACTGCCACCGCACAAACGAAATCAAAATTTTTCACAAAATATTTATCAATGTCTTTTGACTTTTTGATAGTTGTTTGTAATATTTCATAAAGAATTTATAGCAGAAATTCGTTTGAAGCGTTCTTATTTAGTTGCGGTGTATTATGCGGTGTTTTGTGCTAAATTGAAAATAGGCGTCACAGCAAAGATCTTGTAGCATGTGTGCATATATTTTAGAGAGTAATTTGCATATTATTTTATTATTTTCAATAGCAGATACAGAATAGCAGATACGGTGGCCTCTACATGGCTGATAAACTAGATTAAAGAGATTTGTTTGTATTGGCGCGTATTCAATAAACAAAGCAACTTTCAGCTTTTTATTGAAGAATAAATAAATAAATCAACTGTCAACTAGTTTAATATAGACACAGCATACGTTTAATACTAAAAAAAATTTACAACTATCGACAAATAATAATAAAATATGTTCCTCCAGGAGCCACTGCCAGCAGCCATACTGCACTGTCTAAACTACTACGATCATGAGAATGCTGTCTTTCTGGCAGAGCGTCTCTGCGCAGAAGTTGAAAACGATGAATCTATCTACTTAATGGCCACCAGTTACTATCGTTCAAATCGTGTACACCAGGCCTATTGGCTGCTGAAAGAGAAAAAACGCACAGCGGCGCAATGTCGCTTCTTGCATGCGAAGTGTGCTTTGGAACTGAAGAAATACGCGGAAGCGGAGAGTGCATTGTTTCCGAAGGGATTTAGCGAAACTGATTTGTTTGGCATAGCGAAGGACTTTGGTGAGGCCGCATGTTTCGTCTATCAATTAGTAGCACAAATTTGCCTTAAGACGCAACGCAATAAATTGGTGAGGCATGCACTACGGCGTGCATTGCAATTGAATCCCTTCATGTGGCAGACATTTGTGCAAATCTGCAAATTAGGAATGGAGGTGAAGCCGGATGAGATATTTAAAATAAACAATACGAATATTCTTACAACCTGTACAAACAGTGTGGTGCCAGGTTTTATGAATTCATTTGTTGTTGGCAACAAGCAGGAAACATCTTATTGCGAATTAAATAATAATATAACAGCAGAGCAGGCCTCTGCACTGCAGGATGAAGCCTTTAGCAGTGCTTGGCATGAGCCTATTGAACCGCCAAAGGATGAATCCTCTTTAAGTGTTAAATTCAATATACCAATCACACCCAGTTTGGGTGTTAGGCGCTTAGATGGCACACCAACGGACATTGGTAGCAGCCAAATAAAGCCTAACAAAGTAAAGAGCAGAGCAAGCTCACCGTTGCCCAGTTCAACATTTGATACACACAAGAAAGCAAACAATAGGCCGACGAGTACACCTAATAGTAGCACAAGTGGCACAGCCACACGCGCTGTTTCGCCCAATAACAAGCAGCGGCGTAAGGAATCATTTCAAAGTTCGGGTTCTTCAGTGCAACAGGAGCACGCTGAAGTAACACCTTTGACTAGAATTAACAAAAGTGCGGGAAAGTCATGGAAACCGCTCTATGCAACAAAAAATAATTATTTGCAGCCAAACAGTGACGCTGATGCCGCCAGTTTGACGGAATCCTTGCTGCTGAAGAAGTTATCCGCTGAAAAATTTATGTGCCTACTGTGCAATTTGGGCGAGGCTTATAGAAGGCTTGCGCGTTACAGATGTAAGCCGGCTATCAATCATTTGAAGCACACAATTCCTGCACATCAACTCTGCACGGCTGGAATTCAGACGCTAATTGCCGTTGCACACTATGAGCTCAACGACTACGAAGCAGCCGTAGAAATATTCCAAAAAGTCCACCAAAACGAACCACATCGCATGGATTTTATGGATATCTATTCATCGGCCTTATGGCAGCTGCAACAAAGCGTCGAACTTTCCGCTTTAGCACAAGATCTCAGCCAGCAAAACCGTACATCGCCGGTCACTTGCTGTGTGGCTGGTAATTTGTTTTCGCTGCAGAAAGATGCAGAGGCTGCTATCAAGTTCTTCAAACGTGCCATACAACTCGAGCCAGACTTTGTATACGGCTACACATTGCTCGGTCATGAGTTTGCACACATGGAGAACTACGAGAAGGCCTTGGAAAGTTTCCATTTTGCGTTGTCATATGATCAGCGACATTATAATGCCTGGTTCGGCATCGGCTCAATATATGCCAAGCAACAGAACTACCAAATGGCCGAGCTGCATTTTGTGAAGGCGCTTAAAATTAATCCACAGAATTCTGTGCTGCTGGTGCACGTTGGTGTCATGCAGTTCTATATGCAGAAAATACACGAAGCACTGCAAACCTTAAATACGGCTGCCGTACTGGATCCAAAAAATGTGCTGGCACGCTTTCATCGTGCTTCAATAAACTATTCATTGGGTAAATATGATGAAGCCTTGCAGGACTTGGTGCTGTTGAAGGAGATTGCACCAAAAGAATCAGCAATCTACCGTCTGTTTGGAGAAATTTATAAAAAGTTGGGCAAGGATCATGAGGCGCTAGCACACTTTAGCTGGGCCACCGATCTTGAGCCGAATGGTCCAAGTCAACAAACAAAAGAGCTCTTCGAGAAGGTAATAAATTATCAAACTAATACCACAAACGCTGATGGTACGAGTGAAGTTTACGTAAGAAACTTGATGCATGATCTGCTATTGGATAGTGAGTGATGAAACACCAAAAAGCCGGATGGTGCAAGTATATCCAATAAAAATGAATTGCAATCAAAATATTAAAAGCTTGAGCCTTAAGTTAGATGGCGTTAATCTTTATTATTTGAAATTTTAGTAATTTAGTTTATTGTGAAATAAAATATGTTCCACTTTTTCTAAAATAATCGCTCGTAACATACCAAAGAAAAAAGGGTCTAACACGAATGCCGAAAAAAAAAATTTAACTAAAATAAATCACTTCAAATTGTCACAAATTATGCACAATCAATTTCGATTTGATATCAATTAAACTCTTTTGAGCAACAATTGATTTCAATTTGCAATTAATACCCACGACAATAGCAACAGCAACAAATAAATACAACAGCTTCCACCCGCATGTGGCACAAAGTGAGGCGGCGCATTGAAATTGAAATTGTAAATCGAAAATGAAATGAAAATCGAAACCGAAAACAGCATTCAATTCGTCAGATACAAATATATACACAAACAAAACAAAAGCCCAACTTTGTAGAGTCATGCGGACAGACAGGCAGACAGACGGACAAACAATCAATAGGAATCATGGTAATAACAGCAACAACAAGCAGCAAGCAGATACTCGTATTCCAAAACAGACAACAGACAGCGACAGCAGCGACGCGTGTAACGAATCGCGTATCTAAATGTCGACAAAAGTATCGCTCAGATACAATATTGTTTGCTGTTGCGGGTTTAATTGATGTCGTTACTGAAGCTGAGTTCTTGTTGTTGTTGTTGTTGTTGTGGCAATCGCACAGTTAGACTTGTCATCGCATGTACGTCCGTCCATCTCTTCCTCTAATAAAGCGTTTGTGGCTCTCTATTAAATCCATTCACGCCATTGCTGTATAGGGCGTTTAAATTGAGCGGGTTATATGCTGCTGGTGGCGCTACAATTTATTTGCTTTGTTGCTGCCACAAGGGAAAGCGCAACCATCAGCATCGGCAGCTACATCGCCTCATATTTCAGCAACAATTGCTGCTGATGCTGCGTCGGTGTGAATTATTCTTTTGCTCTGTTTCGCTCTGCATTCAATTGACTCTTTCGGCAATTGTGTCAATTTGTCAGGAATTTTCTGATTTTTATGGGAAATCGATTCCCATGACGTCTGTCCGTCTGTCCGTCCGTCCATGCGGGTGTTTGCCTTGCCACCTACTGTTGTTCATGTTTTGCTGCTACAATTAAGCGATTTATCATTGTAAATCTCATCTTGTTTCGTTTCGTTTCGTTTTTTTTTGTTTTTTTTTTTTTTGTTCTCTTCTGCTTAAAAAAGCACAACTCCTTCTGTTGCTGCAGTCAACTTAATTTTCACAGCAACATTTGCTGCTGCTGTTGCAATCAAGCAATAACAAGCTTCGCACGGCATGAAGTGAGTCGAGTTCATGTTGTATATAGTATATTTCGATATCTATGCGCTTGATTGCATCTGATACAGCAATGAAATTACTTGCAACAACGACGATAACAACAACAACAAGTAATGGCAATCGAAGCAGCAGCAACAGTAACATGGGAATCATCTTGCAACAACTGCCTACAAATACTGCTATAAGTTAAATTGAATTTTAGCTTTGCTTTTTTTTTCGCCAGATATTCTTTCAAGTTTATCATGCAACATGAGCAACTTCATCTGCTGCACAGCGCGCCAAGCGCAATGCGCAATCAGCAACACCTACAAACAGCTAAATGATATCGCAGCAGCAGCAGCAGTTGCAATGTCTGCAATTGCTGTTGCAACCACCTTCAATTCCACCTGCAACATTTGCCATTAAAGCATGCATTTAAGTAATTTTACACTTTGTTTGCGTCTGCTGCCCGCGCATGAAGCTGAAGCGCTGCGCGATAATCGATAGCGATTGGCAGCTAACGATTGCCAAGTTGCAGCAGACAATTTATTCATGTTGTAGGAGATTTTGTGTTGCATATTCGAATTTCCTTTTGGAAAGCCTAAAAGTCGGACGATGATGACTTATAATAAATTTGAATTTCAAATTTGGAATATGAAATTGGAATTAATTGGAAGTCACTCTTTGATCTTAATTCGATCATTTGACAAAACCAATTTGTGCAATTATTGTAATTCATCAATTATTATAGAGCAAAATAGAATACAATGCGTAATATTTAGTGAGAGGTTCGTCAAAAACTCTCTTTCATCCATTCGAATGAGGTGCCCAGCCCAGGGCAACAGCTGGAATTTTATGAGCTAGACTAAATCAACTGCAACAAATAGCTCATAAACAGCTCTCGGTTTAAATGGAACTTAAACTTGTCAACGACTGTAATAGAACCAAAAGTTCTGCGGAGAATCTTTCTGTCAAAGACTTTCAACGCCGTTTCGCCTGACTCAATCACGGTACATGACTCTGGGCCATACAGAACGATTGGGAATATCAGCGGCTTATAGATTTTTATTGTCGTCTTTCGAGAGAGGGCTTTACTTCTAATTTGCATGTTCAGCCCAAAATATCATTCCTTCGCATGTTGCTGTTTTTGATGATCATTTCGAATCCAAGATAAAAGAAGTTTTCTAAAACATAGAAGTAGAAATTCTCTATCGTCACTGACCGCCCAAGACGCAATGACGGCGTGCGAGAAGACACCAAGTACTTTCTCATTCACTGCTAGAACCATGAGCCCAACTGTTTTTCAATTTCTGAGAACACCTTGCTGACTCTCCGTTCATGAGTATCGATGATCATCTACATCACTTCCTTTTGGAAGATCGTTTGTTCGGGCACTGGCGAAGAATGTATTCCATAAGCAGATTAAAAAAGTGCAAGACAGCGCATCAGCCTACTTGAAATCTCTCTTGGTCTCAAAGGGTTCGGAAAGGTACTTTCCCAACCCTGACAACACTTTTTGTGTGTCAAAGCGTCATCATGCATAGACGAACGATCTTTGCCGGGATACGTAGTGCAGGCAGGACTTTATAGTCGACAAGTAGGTGGTGTGTGTCGTTGTTCAAATCACGCCTCTTTTTCAGGATTTGTCGTAATGTGAATGTTTGGTATTATTGTTGGTTCATCGTTTCAATGCAAATGATGCACTTATATTCTTCACTTTATATAATCTTCATCAAGCCATATTCTTTTGTATTTTCCAACTATTTACGAAGATATTCAATTTTGACTATTTCATAAATTTTTTTCATAATAGTTATTGGTGCATAGATTGACTAGTGAGTATCATGGTATCCTTTCCGTAATAGATTTTATTGAAGGCTATTAAAAATTGTTTAACTGATAAGGGAGATCCCTCAGGGATTTCATTATCTAAGCGTTTTGGTGCAGAGGGACTTCATTTTATCTATTTGAGAGGAAGTTTACTATATATAATAATTTTTTGCCATTTTCTAGGTAGTGAGATTTATTATTTAAAAAATTTTAGCTGCTTTTTTCATTTACTATTAAATTATTGATTAGCAATGACTTCAAACTTTAAAGAAAATGTTATACAGCTGCTTCTTATGGTTGGACGCTTTGCACCTGATATTAAAATGTTGCTGGCAGGTGGCACATATCTGGTAAGCTTGAAATTTATTTTTATTTAAAAAAAATTCTGCTGTGATTTGTAGCTAAATATATAAAATAAATAAATAATTACTTATATAAAACATGCTTTGCAATATTTAACATTGCAAAAAAAAAAATAAAGCAATAAAGATAAAATCTTGTAAAGATAATAGAAAACTGTTTTATATTATTATTTTTTTTTATATTGTTAGGCAAGGATATCTAAGCATATCGTATAAACTATCGCCCCCTAACTCTGTGCAGCAGCAATAGCGCAGCCACGTGCAAAACCGGCGGTTAAAGTAGCAACTGCGAGCGATCAAGCTAAATTACTGCATTATTCATGAAATCATTGAACAACATTTGCTAACCGAACAACAAAAGCAACAGCAGCAACAATTGTACAACTAGCACGCGGTGCAATTGGCTACTGCGGCTTGGCCAAGCAACAAACTTTGCTGCTGCTGCTGCTGCGTTATAAATTTAATGAAATGGTATCAGACAAGACAATCACATCCTTCACAATCCACCTCCGTTGCACTTCCTGTCGTTATAAGAATATGTTGCTCTTGTTTTTGTTGTTGTTGTTGTTGTTGCTGGCAATCTTTCATTCATGAAATTTGTTGTTGTCATTGTTCTTGTTGCTGTTTACTCAAATACGCGCGATCAGTTGCAAATCAAATGCCAGCGGGCAACAATCCAAAGCGAAATGTTTCTGCTGCCTGTATTTATTTGTGCTGCATAAATTGTACAAATGGCAACAAGCAGCAGCAACAGCAGCAGTCAAAGTAGCAGCAGCGATAGTCACTCAGTCCGTCTGTCTGTCTGTCTGTCAGTCAGTCAGTCAGTCAGCAATTGCTAACTCGCCAACAGCATAATTTTTGCTCCACTTTAACTGTTGCAAGCAAACAAATCTCTTCATGCTGCTGTCGCATTTGTTGTTGTTGTTGTTGTTGCTGCTGCTGCAAGCGACGATTGAGCAGCAACTGCAGCTGTCTGTCTAGTGCTTGAATCACAGTCTGAATTTATCAGTCCGTCTGTCTGTCTGTCTGTCTATCTCGCTGCTAGCCTGTCGCTCGCTGTTCACTCGTCGTAGTCGTCGTCGCCGTCACACTGTTGCTTGATATCTACGCACAATTTTGCTGCAACATTAAATCCCCTCGCGTTTGTTGCATGCTGCAGCTTCCGTTTTTAAATACAAGATTTGATACAAAAGTTTAAGAAATTTTGGAAAATATTATAAACTAGTGGCTGCACTACTAAAAGTATGCAATAAAATATAAATGCTGACACGACGAACACGGCGACGAAATTTTGAGAAAAGTAGGGGTTATACATAATCGTTAAGGTTTTAGCGATTTCTTTTTAATATATGTAACTTTTAAATCAAACCTTGCATTTGGTTCTTTAGTTGTTTGCTGCTGCTGCTTTCAAGAATTTTTAGTTCAGTTATTTTAACGAATTTATTTGTATCGCTTTCATGGTCAGCGAAATAATTTAATGTAATTTAAATGACGTCCTCGCAAAGAGCTACTCATACAATAGGGAGAGAGAGTGTATATGTGTGTGAGGACGTAGTCTGTGGAACCCACACCCAACGCAGGCAAACCGCACCTGTCTGCTGCCACATGAAGCAGATGAAGTCAACTCGCTTGGAGCAAAATTGAAATGATTGGGAATATGTGCCACAAGCGGTGCAAGCGGACAGCAGAGGGAGTCAGTCACACACATCGACGGTGGGAGTATTTCGAGGTTGCATTTTTGTGTGTGTTTCGGCATCTTTTGTGCCACGACAACATGCAGCAGATGAGACGACGACAACAACTTGTGACGACAACAAACAAACTCGACGACAATGCTGCAGCGACATCGGCATTTCTTCTTCTGCTGCTGCTGCTGCTGCTGCTACCGCTGCCAACATCAGCATCTTCAGCTCAGTTTCAGTTGCAACAGCGGCTTTTGTCTCTTGACTTTTGGGTATTTCTACGCTTGGACACATTTTAATGATGATGATGACGACTGCTGTTGCTGCCGCGGCTGCTGTTGCTGTTGCTGCTGCTGCTGCAAGGGGGAAATGCTAATTTGACTTTTGTTGGTATGCAGTTTTAACTGCTTGCAGCAACTGCAGCAGCCGCTCCTCGTTGATTCCTTCATTTGTCTTAGCTTATATACCTACTTCGCTTCTTTTTTCTTGTTTTTTATTTTTGTTTTTAATCAGTCATTCGTTTGCCTAAATTGAGTTGAGTGGTCGTTATTTTGGCTTTTGATCCAAATTAAAGATGCAGATACAATGCGATTTCTTTGCCATCATCATTCGTTTTTCGATTTTTTTTTATTTATATGTCTTGTATATCTTTAAGTAAGAAACACCGCCGTGGCGGCTTTTACTTCTTCGATCTTGTTGTATCTTGTTGTCAGTCACTGCTGCGTGGGCTGTGGTAACACCTTGGCTTGCTCGCTTTGCATAAATAAGCTGCCAATAAATTATTATAAAATAAATTTTCGCTTATTAGTAAAAGAAAATAATTACATATCAAAAGCTGAAATCGGGTGTGAAGTTGTTAATTAGTTTTTGATTTACATCTTTGATCGCATTTGTATAGTAGGCTAAGAGAAGAATATTATTTTGTAAGTTTGTTTATTGCTTAAATTGAATAAAAGTCTTTTAGTCATGCTTGTTTGCTTAGTAAATAGTTTTATTGTATGGCCTTCTTAAGTAGTTTGCATTAATACTAAATTATTTTAAGCCTTAAGGCATACCAAATGCAACAAATAACTTGAGAAATATATATATTTCTTGCAATTTTGTATGGTTTAAGGCTTAAAATAATTTAGTATTATTGAAAATAGGTGCAGAAGGGCATGGCATCTTACAGCAAATCAAGTGAAAACGTGGTACAAAAATAGTTCCTAGCTAAGTGCTATAGTCCGCTTAATTGTTTAAAGTTTCCAATTTTTTATTATGCAAAATTAATCAGTCACTTCATAGACACTGAAGCCTAGTGCTATGTTAGTAAGTAATCTGGGTGGATCCTTTTGAGGCTTAGTGCGTAGACGAAGGTTGGCATTGTACCTTTATCAGCGCTGATTGATTTCATCAAAGAAAGTGGACTTATTCAATTCAATACTTATGACCAAGTTATGCACATACTATGGAGCTTTAGCACGACTCATTCAACTTATTATTCATATTAATTAATTTATTCACTTAATATGATATTCATATAAATTCTCATAAATGCTTGCATTTTATTACAAATCAATAGATTTTCATCTACAAAGCTCTCTAGCTGCGATGGTATGTCGAGTTCCTCTTCAACGGGATCATCTTTACCTATTTTTGCTTCTACGGTATTAGGCATGTCGGATGGGATGTGTCCTCGAGCGGGGCTGAATTTGAGCTTGACTGACTATGGCAGTTGTATCATATTTTTGAGCATTTCATGCCGTCTTTGCGACATCTACCCACTCTTGTACAGCCCTTCGTTCAACCGCAGGACATTGTGTTGAGGATTGTACTGACCCGCACTTCTTATGAGACAGAGAAGTAGAGACAGAAAGGGCATCGATCATGCAGTATTAATTGTACCGTGAGCGATAGCAAAGTTTTTCCTACTTTGCTTGGGTTTGGTTTTCCATTTTTGGGATTTACCATAAGAGTTTCTGGATGTCATTTTCAAAGTCCTTCAGAAATTCATTTGTGATAAGTTTCAAGTACATAATTTAGGACCTGATATACACGAGGCGAAATGCGGCAGGGGCTTTTACTATGCGAAATTGGTCTTCTTTTGGGTCGGCATCCATTGAGTCATATCAATGCTGAGTTAAGATTTTGTTCTGTATTTCGAAAGCATATTATAGACGGCTTAGTTTTACGCCCTCTGCTTATGACAGTGATATTGTTCTCATACTTTGTTTTCGGCCTTTTAAACAGGGTTTTATAAGCTGGGACAAAACCTTTGAAGTCTTTTAAAATATGTCTCAAAGTGACTTAGCGTTGGTCTTTATTTTCCTCAATATATTTGAAATACATTTTAGTTAAATGCCTGCAATATATCTTCCTCTTTATGTCGGCAAACTGATAGTCCGGTTTCAGTTTCTTTTTTCAGACACTTGATGCTGCAAGAGCGGTGGTATCTGGCCTCACCCGAAACCACATCATTTCCATCATTTCTAGACGATTTCTTTGAAGCACAACTTCAGTTTGCCACCATTGAGCAGCAGCCAAGAGAAATTTTTTAAATCTCTGTTGACAAAATTCTGTGATGTGTCTTAAAAGACAGCGTTGACATGCTCGGAGCTTAGGTCAACATACTTGAGAATGACCAGCACAGATGAAAGACTGTCAGAAAACCTCAAAGTCCAGGCAAGTAAGCATTGAATCCAGTGAATATTACGTTGCAGTTACCAATTATTATGATATCGTACAATTTTTGACTTCTTGCATTTTTCCTATTCGAACCCCCAACCGGTTTCTTCTGCAGTCCAGTCTCTTCCTGCCAAAAAACGTATGCCAAATCAGAGTATGAAACTGAATCAACTTAATCCGACTTGATACTTCTTCTAAACAAAAACAAGAAGATAGGAAATTAATAAGAAAAAAAATTCTGCTCCCATTTCTCACTCTACGAATAAGTGCCTTATAAAACCATTTTTTATGTATGCAAAGAAAAGGGAGGACGGAAGTATCATATGTCGTTCAAATTCAATTGCTTATAAAATCGTCATATATTATCCGATTTTGATGAACTTTTGTGATTCTTGCTTAGAGAGATGTTATCTCTATACTGGCATATATTTATATTATATATTATTATTAGCAAAGAGTTGAATGTGTTACCGTGATATAAGTGTATTACGGCTAAGATAGCATAAAAGCACATCCGTGGTATAACACAAACAGCATTTTATCGGTAACGTTGGGAAGGAGAAGTTTGAGTGTTGACAATACACCTGCAAACATGATAAGATTGAACGTGATCCTGAGAATTCTGAGTACTTGTGCATCTTGTAACGATTATAAGACTTAGAAGTTGATCTTACCAACTAAGTGGTAAGGATATGTCCGTCCGTCCGTCACATATTTCTTTGCTTCCTATTTAGCAATATTTTACACGGATCTTTCAAAACTATCAAAGTAAAACAGCATGGACTGCAACAGGTAATATTTAAAAATGAACCTTAGGCAAAAAACCTCAAAAATATAAAATCAAGCCACAACATTTCATTGGCATTTCTATTTATTTCACCTAGTTATACTCCAATCTAACCAATGTGTGTGGCATGCACAGCTACAATACACATATACCTGCACTGCATTTGAGAGGCTCCTTTGCCGAGTAAACCACCGAGCAACATAAACACGCTATTACAAATTTGTGAACAGCATTGGCAGCCAAATTGCCAATCGTTTGCGAATGAGATTTCCCAAACTAACAAACTTCAAGCAGCCAAGCAGTTCGAATGAATGCCAATTGCCGCCGATTGCCGCCTCCGCCCAGCGTCAAATGCCAACAATCGCAAAGGCGTAGTCGCGCGGTCCACCTGTCTGTCTGTCTGTCCGTCCGTCCACTGTGCGCAATTGGATGCCTGCTCGATTTTTATGGCTTTGTTGGTTTTTCTATTGGTAAATCGCATTGAATTTAAGTTGAATTTTTGCGTCTGGCATTTTTTTTTTTGGCAAATGTGAAAAAATACTCCTGCTGTGTGCCTCGCTGCTGCTGCTGCCGTTTGCTGTGGAATTTCGTTGAGTTTTTCCTTTATGTTTTTACGTTTGGCCGCCAGCTTAATCTGATTGTAATTACGTGTCATTACAGCGATCTGTGCACTGCCTGGCCGTAATGCACCTGAGGTCATGTCATATTTAGCGCATAAACTATGAATCAATTTAAGCGCAAATAATTTCGCTATCAATGAAATGCAGCCGGAATAAGCTCGAAACTTATCAGACATACGAAATAAAGTCAGCCAGACAGCCCAGTTCGGTTGAGTTCAGTTCAGTTCGGCCTACCTTGCAGTCGCATAAAGTGTCAGAAAATTTTCATTATCGCGCGCCGCGGCGAAATATGTCGTGCAGCATGCAATGAGCGTCTGTCCATTTGTCTGTCTGTCTGTTTGCTGCAGAAAATTTTGTGTAAATACGCCAAAATGAGAATGAGATATAAAATATTTATTAAAGAAAAAGAGTTGGCCAAAGTAGGCTGGCTCACTGCCTGGCTGGCTTCGATTCAGTTCATTTTTCGCGTCTGGCTTGCTTGCGAATTATTAAAAAACTGTCAAAACGCCTTCGAGCAAGCGAGACATGCGTGCTTGTCTGCCCAACTGTCTGTCCGACCGTACAGACTTCCTTTGAACCCTTCACTACACTTCATCCTGTCTAGCTTTAGTACAAGCAATACAATGTATCTGCAGAGTATCGCATTGCGCCGGTTAGTCTCTGTGCACATTTATCATTTCGCTTCAATTTCGCGCATTATTCTTGCATCTAAATACGACATTTGCGTAGGCGGACACGCTGATTGGCGCAACACGAGGCGTATGCGCAATGTGAAACTGAAACATTACAGAAAATCAGCGTTCAAAAAAAACTATTTCTTATTAATGCAAATAATAATAATAATACATTCTTGCATGCAGCTCTTAGCTAGTCACTCAGTCGCAGCAAATGCTGTGATATGTCAGTCTCATTATTATCATGTTTCGCACTTGCCACGCCTTATTGGTGCACATTCAAAACGCTTCACAGCACAACTTGTCATTCGTTTGCGCTCATAAAACATTTTGAAAACCAATAAAACTGTCGCAGCATCATTGAGCCAACATGCCGTGTTCACTTGCATTGCTTTAGCCATTTCAAGGCAGTTGATCATGTGGCTGCTGGCCAATTCACTAAGCACATATGCCCACAGTCCAATAAGTTGTTCTATTTTGCTTCCCAGGTGTTTGTTATGAGAATGTTTTTCGGCCATAGAGCGACTTTTTTTGTAAGTTTTTGATATATATTACAAGTGATATATATTATATTACAAGTTACACTTAGACTAAACTTACATCTGCACCAATTAGCAGAGCACTCGAAGTGGTTATGTCATATCGAAAAGGAAGTTAATTTTAAAGCTGTACAAAGAAGATCCATCTAGCTTCTGCTGTGGTATACAACGCACTTGGCGATGTAGACTTTGGCTGCTCAATTTGAAACCTACAGACTTAATATGAAGGCAACTCTTTATAGTGGAGTTAATTTGACTCAAAACTGCTAGCTTTTTTTAATCTAACAAGTTCATTTTTGTAAATAGCTACAAAATGCCTTGAATTTAGCCTCTATCACTCATACATTGCATGACTTTAACTTTAAGTGACGACTAAACGAACAACGGAAATAGAACAAACCTCAACAGGAAACCTAAATATTGGCGCACATTTTTCTAGACAGAACTGCCTTACGTTTAAATCACAGCCGAAGGCACCTACAAAGTGTTAGGATCAAAGCCAAGAATCGTTGCCACAACAGCACAGTGACATGCAGCTGAAATTATGCAATTTCAGCTATTTACGTTGGCTGACTGTGGCACGAAAGATGTCTATAATATTGCTTTGTAGCATTGTTGAGGCAGTCTACGGCGACGTCGTCCATACATTTTTCACAATTTGAGCTTACGTTTGTTGTGTGTTTATATTTTATAAGGATTTTTTTCTCTCGCTCCTAGTAGTACAAATAGTTTTCTTTCCTTTCACATTTTTATTTCTCTTTTATGCATGCGCACACCACAAATGATGCTGCTTCCGTTTTTATAATAAATTTTGCTAACCACGTTCAAGCGAAACGAAGGCGAACTTCTGTGAAGAACTAACTAATACTATGACTATGGAGTATCTAGATACAATAGTGTACTAGTCTGTATATACGATGTCTGTGGAACTGTTAAACTGTCTGCGACTGCAATGCGGCAGTGTTTTGCTTTATTTGGGTTTTATTTGTTTTTATTTGCTGTTCACAATTTTTTTTTGTGAGGTTTTGAATTAAAGTTGTAGGACTTCATAAAAGAAAAAAAAAGTGTTTCTTTAAATCTTAAGAGTGATAAGGTAAAAGCAGAAGAGAAAAACTTTCTTATTGAGTGGTGATTTGGTGCCTTAGTTCCTCTATCAGAATGATAGAAATTAATAAGGAACTTGTTGCTATGGATTATAACATGCAACTAATGTGGCGGCCATATTTTTTGTAGAGTTGGAGCCAATTCATAATATTATATGTCTTCAACATTTAAAAAATTCTTTCAGCACATTGGTAAGACATATCGCGAACGGCAAGATGTGCTTTACTTGATGCGGACTACGAGCTTTGCTACAAATATTTCTAGTCTGAGCAACAAGACATATTGCCAGATACAATCCGACGTCTCCATCGTAAAGTCTGACATTTTTTAGGCCTAACTTACTGTGAACACTTTGACGTACGAGCGCAATTTGGTTTCTTTACAGGCTCCTGAAAAATCCATCTCGGCCAAAAAATGGTTGGATGTGGCCCTTGAAAATCCGTCTCATATCCCGATTAAGCCCAAGGTTGATAATCTTAGCTTAGTACAATACAAGTACAAGTAGGGGCTGCTGCCAACGGAGGATAAAGCATATGTTTACAATTTTCCTGATGTTGAGTTTCATGTTCCACCCATTGGACCAATCAGCTAGAGCATCTATGTACGTCTGTACGTTACCGGCAGCCACCTGTGTAATTTTGTGGAGGCCATCATTCATACATCATTTGCATATGAGGCCAATTGTAAGGATGTGTCTGGAGCTTCAATCGTAGTGGCATCAAGACCAGGTATGTCTGCTGCATATAAACTGAAGTGAAAAGGAACAAGGATGCTTCCTTGTGGCACTCCTGCGATTGTTGGGTGAGTGTAGGACTAACTTGCCCTGACTTTGACCCTGAAGGAACGGCCCTCCAAATAGTACTTTATGAGCGCAATATTATTGTGCAGGAGGCCTGGGTGCAAACTCAATCGAATGCCTGCTCGATATCCACGAAGATGGTATTGAAATACTGCCACCGGTCGAGAGCTCGCAATATGTGATCGGTGACACTCTGTGGTCTACTCAGCCATAGCCAAAGCGGAAGCCAAACTGATGGTCCATGATTAGACTCCTGAACTCTGCAATGATCGCAAGCCTAGTAAAGACTTGTCTTTCCCAAAGCTTCGAAATTGAAGTCAGGAGACTAATCGGCCGGTAAGATCCAGGATCCATATTTCACTAATGAAGAAATTCGAGTTTTGGTAATCAAAAAGTCAGTATTTTGCTCACTGCACGCTATTTCCATTCGTTTTAGTTCGAGTTAAAGAAAATTCGAGTCATAGAAGATCGAATTATGAAAGTTTGACTGCAGTATTTCCTAGATCTTTGAATAAATAGTCATCATTGATACTGGATGATAATGGGTGTCTGTTCTTGTATAGAATTTTTACTAGTTTTTAAAAGGTGAGGTTTTGAAAGATGTTTGATTTAAAGGATGTCTCATTTGAAGTATGTTTCATTTGCAGGATGTCTCATTTGAAGGATGTTTCATTTGAAGAATGTCTTATTTCAATGATGTTTCATTTGAAAGATGTCTCGTTTGAAAGATGTGGCCAAAAATGAATCTGAAATATTTGGTCTACAAAAATATTTAATAATGAAAGATTTTGAAGTTTTCACCATTTTTGAACATTGGAATTGACAGAATACCTACCGAGTCCCAATATCTTAAACATTATGATGCACGGAACATTAGACAAAATATCCTTACGAAGACTATACACACTCGTATATATTCATTATTGCACAGCATTCCCCAAACATATCTGATAGATACAAATAAGATTAAAAAAAATATCTAAAAAAAATCTGTGCAACTTAAACAAACTTCGGCGCTGAGTGTGCAACTATGAGTAATGATGGTCCGCGCGACAAGTCGCACTAAATAAAATTTGCATAAAACAAGCAACTAATTAGTCGCACTAAAACGCAGATCACTAATAATTTTAATTCATAATTAATAACAGCTTACGACAGACAACAGTCGCGTGGCTGAAAAGGTTTTTTTTTTTTTTTTCAAAGTAAAAAATTTTTATGTTTTTGCAATATTTTGCGTAGGAGTTTGGAACATAAAAATGCAATTGCCACGCGAAAAATGTCAACGAAAAATGTATAAAAAAAAGAAGTAAGCTTATTTGTTATTATATTTTAATTTATTTGTCTGTCTTAAATAAATTATGCACAACAGACGCGACTCGCATATTGGGCGGACACTGCCAAAAAAAAAAACGAAGAAAAAAAGTTGATTTAAAATACTACATGCAGCAACAACTGTCAGTCAACATTCAAGCAGGAAGGAAGCCAAGGATCGACAGCTATAGGTGCTTAAGTGACTAACCGACAGACAGACAGACAGACAGGCGGACGAATCGAGTTAGACAGACAGATTTCGCACTCATTTAGCGCAGCTCGATTTTAATACTCGCGCACGCTCGGTAGGCAGACAGCTGGCAGTCAGCTGACAGCGCTCCATAAATCATGCTCGAGAAACTTATACGCAAACCGCTGCGCTGTACGCTGTACGCTTCAAGTGCGAACTAATTTCCATGTCAATTTATAATAACAAGTTGTTAGCATTTTGTTGAATTGCATTTGAAGTTGTTTTATAAATTATTATTTTTTTTGCTTATTTTATTCTTATTATGTTAGAAATTTATTGCATTAGCGAAATTAGTAGAGCTACATAACTGGCTGGCGATGGTGGGTTTTTTTTCGCATTGACGGCGCCAGCCAACGCTTAACGAGATAATATTTGATAATTTTTATATATTTATTTATTCAAGCAATAAGTGGCAACGGCATCGAAAAGTCGTCGTCGTGGTAGTCGTCGCTGTTGAAGTTGTCATGCCACCGCCACCTTTTGAGTGCGCCCACAGTGGTGCAGACGGATGGACGGACAGACGGACCGACGAGGCCAGCTTCCCGTCATAGTCATCACCATTGGTGCTGTTGCTGCTATTCGTGTTCTTGCGCTGATAAATACCCTTCAATCTAAATGTAAATGGCTCCGCATGTAATTGCCACAAATTGCCACTGCAGTGACCAGATTCAGTTGCTGCGTTGCTGCCGTGGGTTGTTGCTGCAATTTTTTGTTCGCTGCACATACACTGTCTGCCTCGTTTTTTCTTCATTTTAATTACCCGCAGGATGCGCGACAACAAACAAATTGCCTCAATTTCAATGTTGCTGGCTGCAGCATCGTGCAACATTCATCGTGCGTCGCCGTTCGTCGTTGCTGTGATTCATGACAACAGCAGCATCAGCAGCGGCAGCAGCAGCAAACATGCGTAACGCTCACTTGTTAGTGGCAAGTTGGCAGTAAATGTTGCATGCCACCTAACGGCGACAGACACCCGCGCTGCAACTGTAAATTACGTACAAGCAAAGCTGATGGGGCGCAATCTAACGGCTCAAGCCAGCTAAAACAGTGCAGAGTGTGTTACCTACGCGCCTTGCAACATTTCCCGCTGGTGCGATAAACAACCGCTAAACTGAGTCACTTAGCCAGTAACAGGCATGGCTTGTTCTTGTTGTTGCGAAACTATGTACCGGGTGTGTTGCAAAAATCATGAACAAATATTTTTAATATTTTTATTCAGAGAGCTCAGTTATACACTTTAGTCTGCTTCCGTCAACAATGACAAAAAAATCTTCTCCATCACATTTCTAAGATATAAGTTAGTTGGAGATACTTGAGGTGGGTCAGTTAGGGATGAGCATCAGTGTAGTCAAACACGATTATTATGCCCAAGCAAGCTTAAAATACATTTTCTTCATGGTATTTGCAAGTTATAAGTTGTGTGAAGAAGTCTAAAGAAGGTTAATTAGGGGTGCAAGATGAACACTGTTCTGAACGCTTTGAGTCGTATGCGTGATGTAAATTCTTATAAATGAATTTGCAATCTATCGCCTAAACTGCAGCCCATTATTTTTTACTTATGACAAAGATATTTGAAGTGGAAGTGGATGTCATTTATTCCCTTTGGGGTGCTTTTTCAACTTGAGTACCTTGCCTCTCTACATGAGATTTGAGGAAATGTAGTTTCAGATTTATCAAGAAACACAGTTTTTTTTTTGTAAATTTTATTTTTTCCTCTTTATAATTTGAACTTTTTATTGCCTAAAAAATTCTCTACTACACTCACAAGCATCTTCCGAATCTCCGGAACACCAACAACCCTTTCATTAATTTTAGCTTCTGACTTCTTTCGAAGTTTTATCCTGGGTGTATTAAAAAAGCTTTCCCCTTATTGTTCAAGGTTTTGAAGAATTACTTCATCAAGCCAAGCTTTATGTGCAGTGGAGGAAGAAGTACCGTTTCCGAAGGTACAAGCGGATTATTGAAAACATTTGCCGAGCCAGTGCCCCAAAAAACATAAAAATAGATAACTACTATTCGTGGAAACTGAGATTCCAGCCCACTTCTAGGGGGTATTAAGCGAGAGCTAGAGGTTGAAAGTGGTGTAAGGGGTTGGTAGATGGCAGTAAATTTTTGTATGATCATATTCGGTTTCAGCGACTCTAAAAACCGAGGAATATTGTAATTTGTCCTCTTCATCATAGCTATCTCAACCATCAGACCTATATCATTCTCCATCAGTGCTCCACCCTTAACTCTCACTAATGTCTCCTCACCGTCCAAGTAGGGTGACGTAGGGTGACAAATTTTCTAGGAAGTTCTATTTCAATTTTTTATGTCACATCTAATATTTAGGAGCATATTTAGTTCTAAGAGTATAATTGCTTCAAAAGCTATGGTTGGGCTTGCTAGTTTTCTAAGTGAGTTGAGCTACATAGTGACTGTGTCTTGGTTTTCCCTTTCTCTATATGCAACTATATATTGTAATATAAAGGCATGGGTGTACTGTAAATCTACGGATTGTGCAGCATGATTTTCCAGCGAGCGTTTAGCTGTAAAACGTGATCTGAGTACGATCCATATACAAACCAGAGAAACTGAGTATGAGCAAATTTTAAATGAAAATTATGTTGCTTGAGATTTTCGACGCCAAGTCTTAGTTCCATAAAAAGTGTTTTAATTCCAAATATAGAATGTAAATTTTATCTACTAAAGGGTTTACCATTTAGAACAACCGAGCCCTTCTTTGTCATCCAAAGTTTTAGGACAGATGCTGTGGACAAGCGTTTTAAAGTAACCCAAAAAAAAAAACATTCAATGATGTGACATTGCGCGATCTTAGTCACCAGTTGTCTGGATAACAACAAAACACCTAAATTTTGGGTCCTACTATACCTTCGCGTGTTTAGACAATTGGCAAATCGTTGGAACATGGTATACATCTGGACTAATACATCAGCTTGAGGTACTCACTGCACAGGGATCATTGCCCGAAAGTCTAACTCCAGATGTTTATTTAGATAGGTGGCTCACATTTAATCCTGAAATCTATTAGCTCCAAAATATTAAATATGAAATATAAGTTGTATCTGCCTGGCGGTACGGAATGCAGCACTTTCACATTGCTGCTAGGTCGCACGTTTCTAAGGTCAAGGTCCATTAAGCGCAGACACACTGCAACTCCATTGGTGGCCCTTGATGTATGCGAAACTCAGAACGGACTTAAATGTTCCCAAAAGTGGGGATGTTCTTAATATGCAAGCTGCGGCATGCTCAGAGTGGCTTAGGTGACTGCTAAACACCAAATCAGGTGGCGAAGGATGTTAGTAGTGATGAGACGTCCACTCAAAATTGTATAATCTGCTCTTTAGTCACAGAAGGATGAACGTATTTTGCTCAAATGTTGTTAAAATATTTTCAGAATATCCATATGGTAAGACTTATTTCATGTCAAGCCGTCAACTTTCAAACAAACCTATTGAAAGATGCTTTGCATGTATGTTCTGGAGAGATTACAGAAATTAATTAATCACGCGAATAGACATTTTCGAATGACTTCTTGGTTTTTTCCGAAGATCCACACTTCACACAAATTACATTGAAGCTATCCAAGTTGCTGTGAAAATTAACTTTAAATGAATCGGTGGAAAAAAATATATTAAGCTACTCTTAGAGAGCAGTCTTAAGCTTATTATTATCTTTTAGAAAAAATTTTCCATAACTTTTATTACGCACCCTGTAGCTAATATGTTTGCTAGTTGCTGAGGTTGCTGTTTTGCCGTTGCGTAAGTCCTGTTTGCTGCTCAATTCTATGCGAAATGCCAAGCCGATAATTAAGTGCCATTGAAGAAACATCACTCAGTTCAGTTCAGCTGTGAATGAGCGCGGTGACATTGGCAACGACGCACCGGAAACGGCCATGTTGCACCGTGCAGCATTGCCGGCCTACAATTGTGTCTTGCATGCTGCCAATCAAATAGACGCTCTAAACACAAACCTATATACTATATATGTATATATATCTAATGTACAAATCACACCTGTTACAAAGTGCGATAAACAATCGCACAACAAGGCAGCACAACATATCAAGTGCAACAGCAATGAAATGTTGCTGATGCGTCAATCGGTTCAACAGCAACAACAACAACAACAACAACCAAACAAAATAAACTTTTTTAAACCATTTAGCATGTCGTTTGTGTCCGACTGTCTGTCTGTCTGTCTGCCTGACTATGTAGTACCACATTGACATATCCACAGGCATATCCAGCCATAGTCAATTGTCGGTGCATCCTTTTCATCCTAAAAAAGCCACAGTCAGCGCGAGAGATTCAGTCGGTTGTCGTTTGCAGCCAGCCATTTGGCGTTTCCACTGCTTGCTGCATGTGCAACTGCGTCGTCGTTTGCGTTTTTACAATTTGATTTATTGCGCGAATAGATTAAGTTAGCGTATCTGCCTGGATTCCCTTAATTAATTTGTATCTTTCACCAAATCGAATCGCATCGAATCTTCTTCGTTTGGCTTTTACTCTGGTTTCCGAACTGTTGCATTTTGTCGTCGTCTCGTTGTCCTTGGCGCACTCAATCGCCCATAAATTTTCGCATTTGCTGTCAGCGCGCGCAAATCGTACAATTATTTATTTATTTTGTTAAATGTCAGCGGACTGTTCGTATGCGTTACCTGTTTAGCGTTTGGCGGAGTAGAAGAGCATCTATAATGATTCACTTATGGGTGGAAATCCTTTCGGGAAGTTAGAATTTAATGTCATCAATGCATATGAATTGTGTTTTACAGCTTAAGGAAATTGCTTTTGTTTAAAGAATTTTTCGTTAAATGAATTTTTTATAGCAATGTGGACTAAAGAGTAAAAAATTTAATTCTACACAATATATTAAAACTGATTGCGTATCATAATTTGAAATAATTGAAATTGAATTCTTTATGCTGTCATTTAAAACTAAAAAAAAAAGTGTCACAGAAAATGTGTTTATTATTAAATTTGAAGAACAATATTCAGAATGCTTCAACGGTAGTATCGGGGACTTGATATAGTAAACAAATATTCCTGATTAAACAAGACAATTAGTTGCCGTTAGAAGCAAATAAAATGTTTGAATTGAATCATTTGTTTTAAAACAATTTTAAGCATAAAGTACTCAAATTTCAACACCCAATTCCAGGCATAAAAATTCTTTAAAATAAACGAAACAATCAAAAGAATATTTAAGGGATTTTAATACACAAACTGTTAGTCATTAAATCAACTCTAATCCAATTTGCACCACAGATTTTCTGCTTCTTTAATATATAGCTTATAGCACGAATCACCTGTAGCGGTACAAACATTAATTAGGCAACCAAACTATCATGTTTCATTTGGCATGAATGTCATGTTCTGCGTGGAAAATCATCGCTCTTTGTGAGTTCAGCACGGCAGAGGCAGAGTCAGAGACAAAAAACAACAACCACAAACACGCTAAGCTTTTGTTAGACAACAAACAACAACAACAGCAACAACAACAATAGATACAACTCTGTACAAAAAAAAAAAAATATAAAGAAACTGAATCGTTCGAAATGAAAGAAATATACGAAAAAAAAAAGCAAACCAAAATATATCTCAAGCAATTGAACATCAATCAAACAGCTGCGCCAACAAAACTTTGACATGCAGCAGCAGCAGCAAAAGCAACTTGCAACAGTTGCATTGAGTAGCAGATCGATGTGTCTAAAGCTGTTGCAACCACCAACCAATTCAAGCCAAGACAGACCGACCGACCGACAGACAGACAGACATGAATTCTAAGCTGACGCTCTGTGTGAATGGCGTCTGCGCTTTGTTTTGATCTGACAACGCTCAGACATTCAAACATTTTTCATTTCTTTAGCATTTTCGAAGCCGTTTAAAGGTGCTGCCAATCAGAAGACAAAAACAAAAAAAAAAAAAAAAAAAAAACAACCAAACACGATCGTCTGCTGAAGAAAGTGGAGGCAATGCATTGAATTGGATTTCAATTGATTACAGTTCGACTGCGTAATCAGGTGTAACAGCGCGATTGAAAGGAAATAAGAAATTATAAGGTCGAGTCTGGTTGCTGTTGCTGCTGCTGTAAGGTGTTGCATGTTCCATAATAAACCAAAAACAAAAAATTAAGTTCCAACCACCTTCTTCTTCAGCAGCAAGAAAATTAAATTCAATCAATCAAATTGTTGTAATTAATCATGTATTTCGAACATAATTAGCCAAGCAAGTATCTAATGATGTACTGCGTAAGATACTTTAACCCTTTATGTGCGCTATGTGGTATATAGATACACCTTCCCACACTCACTCGACTACACTACAGCGGCTACGCCCCATGCTCACTTGTTCATTTTTTTTTTTTGTTTCTACTTTTATTTTTTATTTTTTACGATTGCGGGGGCAGTGGTACAAATTATGAAAAATGATTGTCTTCTCGCTCGACCGCCGCAGCCGCCACTGTCAGAATCGTCGCAGTCGCCGGTACCACTTTTTCACGCATATCTTCTGAAAACAACCACAGTTCAGCCAGCTCAGCTCAGCTTTTAATTGTGCTGCTAATGCTGTGCCGTCGACATGCTCCGCTTGACTCGGCTGTCGCAGGAGGGACGTCCTGTGGTGCCAGCAAACCAACGTCAATGCCTGTTGATGCCCCGCTAATCTCAATTTGTAAGATAATCGTCGTTGAAGTGGAGACATGTGGCGCTGGAATTTGATTTCAGTCGTTTGATTTTGATGTTTTTTTTTTTTGTTTCTTCCCCCTCAGATACATCGTTTGTATCGCTTTTGTCGCTCGCTGCTCAATTTGAAAGCAGTTGTATGACGTGTGATTTTTTGTCCGCTTTTGTGTCTTGGCTGTGATCCCAATTTGTAATTAACTTTTTTTTGTATTGATTACTCGTTGCTTACATGCGTGCATAACAAAAGACTTTTTGCTTTCATTCATAATTTAATTTAATGTTAGGCATTCATTTTATTTTTTATTTGAATGCCTTTTTGTGAGAAATTGATTTGATTGAGCATTTGACATCGAACTTCATCAACGACGTTGCTTATTGGTTTATTTATTCAAATCTGATAATTCTTTTCGATTTAGAAGTTTTGAGTTGAAAAAGTTCTGCGCTAATTGGTAAACTGGCTTTCAATTAGCTTTACTCAATAGTAAAAATCTGAATGCTTTGTATGCTGCCAGAGATACTATGCTAAGCCGTGCGGAAGTTGACAAACAGATCGTTAAATTGCAGGAGGAAATAAAAACAGCAAAACAGTCTTTAAACAGGAATGGTTCAAAACGCAAAAAAGTTAGAAGATATTTGTCATGAAAATCCCGAAAATAAATAAAGACTATCTCTGAGGAATTCAGTGGAACGTTCTAAACTTGAAAGCAATCAACCATCCCTATTAAAGAAAACCATTGCGGATGTAGCTTTATTTGGGAGTGCAGCAGATGATAGAAGACGAACTCTTGATGAACTCACACAAGAATTACGTAAAATAGGATTTGACATTAGTCGCAGTGGGATATATCTTCGTTTGATTCCCAGAAAATCTAATTCTCATTAAGGCTCAAACTGATCACCACAAGAGCCACGCTGCAACATCAATCCATTATTTAGAGAGCATAGCATCCATACTCGCAGACTAGATCAAGTTCATTTCATATCTCAAGATGATAAAGCTCGAGTCTCTATGGGCGTAGCTGCAGCAAATTAGCAAGCACCTCTTCTAATACACATGGAATATAGCATCAAATTGCCTGATCACGATTGGGTAATCGCTGAGCGTCATAAAAAATAATACCATCTGTTTAAGCTGGTATCAGCATGACAACCGCTAGCCGTTGGATACTCTGGAACAACATACATCGCTATTCGAAGTGGAAAGCATAGTTCATCTACAGCTAACACTCATGCTCAGGATTGCGAGACGATTCTCGAACCTGAAGAGTTTCGACCATTAGTTAAAACTGACCATGGAGATAGTAAAACCAGTGGTAATCATGACGGTTGATGGAGCGCCGCGTTGTCAAAAAGTCATAGGGTTTGCTATACAACACTTTAGACAACATGATCTCGATGCCAATGCTCCTGGAAGAAGTGCGTATAACAGAGAACTGGGAACTGGCTGGTTTAATATTGCCTCATGACCATTTTGGGTCTCATTTGGATGAACGTGGCGTTTAGAAAGATCTGAAGTATGGAGTTCGTTGGAAATTGATGGCTACAATGTTACTGCAAAATATGTTGGGGCAGATGAACAAGATCTTCCTGATTTTCCAGACATTAAATGGTATGCAGAACAATACTTGCTTCAAATTGTAAAATGTAGAAATACAGAATGCAGTAGTCCAAGAAGTGGTCTATTTAGATTACTAGACAACATGTTTCTTCCAGCAGCTGTAAAAGTAAAACAAACAGTTGGTTGACTTGGTTTTGGATGAAGGAGGTCAATTTCTTAATCTTTCAGTCAATTTAGCTCTACGCTTAAGTGCTTCTATAAGTGCCTAGGCTATCGAGAAGATCCATAAAAAAGTAAACACGCACACTGAAAAAAATGTTAGACCTGTAAGAGTCGCTGCTTTGTCTCAATATCATTAAAATGGAAGTAACGCAATATTATGAAAGAGGGATGACATAATTATAGACATTATACAAAGTAGGGCAAAGAAGTGAACCCTGAGGCACTCCTGCACAAATTCGCTGAGTTATTGACGTACAATGGTGGCAAAAAGAATTGTATTTTATATTTTATGGCCGACAGTAATAAAAATTCAATATGGCGACAACCAGACTTCACATTGTGAAAAGAAAAACAGTTAAAGTCGACGACCTTTGTTAAGTTGGGTATCATTGGATAGGTATTTGAAATCATTTTTAGCTTTCTCTTAACATTATTCATTTCGAATAACCATTAATAATCTATATACATATATCAATTTAAAGTTCATAGCGTTATAATTCGCATATAGTTCTTGCTTGCGCCAGTAGTTTGTTAATTGTTGGCTATTGGTACTTTAATCAATCCGAAAAAAAAAAAAACACTTTAGAATCACTTATCACCAAATACGTCTGTAAAAGAAGGTATACAACCATATTTTAAGTCAAACTACTATAATAATTGAAGCCTATATGTATTGTAATTGTATTGTGAGACAAGATTTTGACCCACTGAGTCTGTAGATGTTTACACATCAAAAATACTTCAATATTTTGTTACACTCTCTCATCATATTTCCTCATCATTTATAATCTATTGATTCAATTAAGATTTTATCGCCACTAAACATAATAATTTTCATATTGTATATGTTTATATTTTATTGCATTATTTTTTCTCAATTTTTTCTCCATTTTTTTGTAAGCTGAAACCAAAATTTAGCTTTCTATTCGACTTAATTTAGAAATAAATGTCAAAACTCAACACCAACCAAATGTATAACACAGAAATTGTAAATTTATTTTGGCCTATTAACAACGCGAATGAAGAAAAAAACAACCCAAATGAAACTTATTAAAGAGTTTTATTGCAACACTAAATGATGAGTTTAGGTGAAAGAGATTTACGAGCTGTTTTGCCTCGCATCCAAGCATACGTTTGGTGTCATATTTCGTTTAAAAATTTATTTAGTAAACGCATAAAAAGATTTTCGTTCGTTCGTTTGAACAAATGTAAAATATAAAAATTTGTCGTAAATCTATAACTCAGACTCGGCCGGGTACTCCGATATGAAATTATGATTTTGTACTAATTTTGCTTGTTGAAAATCGATACTTAAAAACCTTTTAGACACACAAAGCGCTAATTTTTCGACTATTATTGTCGCTGGTGGTCTATTTTACAAGCCATATTCAAGCTACATTGTCACTGGGGATGCCACTCCCTAAAATGGAAATTATCTATTTATATATTAGCCGCCGCTGTTCATTTTTGCATTTGATAAACTAATTCGTTTTATATAAATAGTTGGTTGTGTGTCCATTTGGCGAACGCATCATAGCTGAAATGGATTTGATGCCCTCCCCCCTGTATATGTATAAAATATTTCCAAAAAATGGCAGACAAATTGGCTTTTATTGACTTGGTTGGCGCTGCGTTTGTGGCGCGTGGCCTTTGTTGGCCTCATATTCTTTGCTGTCACACTCTATGCGAATGATCTATATTAGTTTTGACCCATTCGAACGCCATTTGAGCGAATGACTCTGTGCATAATTTAACGATTCGAAGTGGAGTTAATGGTGTTAGTTGTCGTGTTGTAGTCATTTATTTAAGCGCTTTTGTTTATAAATCGACTTTGGATCATATAAAAAAAAAAAACATAGAAACAGAAACAATCAAAGCGTTGAATAGTTAAATGAGTTCAAGCGGTGAACGGCTGCCGACTCGAAATGGTTTTTAATAATTTTGTGCGTTTTATGTTGTGTAGGCAGGCAGGCAGACAGCCAAACAGTGGGTAAATATTTATTAGAAAACATTAAATGATTAAAATTAAACTGGTCTGCGGTTTTTTAGTAGGTAGAGTGTCTGTTAGTTCTTATGATCTGTTTCCTTATTGTGGAAAGTTTCAATTATTCCCACAAGTCTTCTCAGGAGACTAGACCGGATCATAAACTCCATCCTCTTATCATAGGCTTCGTGGCCTATTTCCCCACACCTCGAGATCCTGGTTCATTCATTGGAGACCGTTCATACTTTTCTATCCGTTGGGATTATGACTGCGGATTATGACTTGACAACGAGGTAATTTGGAGTTGGAGTTTCTTCTGCCCTTTTTTTCACCAAATCAGCTAAGATAGGTTGCCAGTGGTATACCTCTCTTCAGGGGGAAACGAACCGTTACACTTTTACTTTCACATATCGCAACTTGAGGCATATTAAACGCTTAAATCATTGGCAAATGGCGCAAGTAACATCTTGTTCTCCAAAATATTCTGGACCTCTGCATCTGGTTCACTATGTGAGTCCACTAAGTGAGTCCAAAGTAAAAAATACATTGCAAAACTTCTAAATGGAGCTGTTCAGTAGTGCCATGTGCTGCAGAAACTCAAACTGGTGGTCCATGATGGTACACTAAGATTAGTCTTTCTCAAATTGATTGTCCCAAATTATGGGAGACAGAAAGCTCATCGCCTTAGGGTTCTTTTCCGTTTTTCTAGGCTTGTGGATAATGGAGTTCACGGCAAAGTTCCACTTTAAGTAAGCATTTTTATAGAAATGCTTACTTAAACTGGCATGAAAGGACTCATGGGTAGATCTCTTTGTAAGGAAGAGTAAGAACTTATCTTTTTAATTGATTTCCTTCTGAGTTGTCAAAGCAAAAGGCTTGATTGAATCGATGAAATAAGTGAGTGGCCTTTTGAACATGTTTGATTCTCCTAGTGGTCTTCCAAAAGATGAAGAAAGAAAACGCTACTCGAATCCAAGTTTTAATCTATGTGTGAAAAAGAATACTGGATAGTTGCTCTTAGAGGGAATTTATGAAGTTGATCATCTGATGAGTACCACGGATTGGCTAATAGTACGATCGTCTCCAGGGTGAGAGAAGATTTACGAAACATACTGTTGTGAGTCTACTTCGCATTGTCTATCTTAGGGAAACAAGCTCGAAAGCAAAATCGATGTTTTGACTTCAATTTCGGAAATGGAGTGTTTTGAGGCTTCTATGGAGAGTGGAAATGTTGTATACTCATTTTTATGCAATGGTGACGGAATCTAATGTAAAAATTTTTAGCAGGTGCACCGAGTTCAGATCCAAGCGACCCTGTATGCTGACTTTGACTTGAAATATGCCCTGATTTATGATATTCATTATTCCGGTAGCATTTTTTACGGTTTAAAGGTTAAATTTTAAGAAACAGTGAACCTCTTGTTTTGCCATGGCTTCCATGCTTAAATAAATTTAAGCAAGTATCTGTTGATGAGATTAAACATTACTCAAACTTCTTGTTACTCACAAATTCGAACACATCACTAGGGTTAACCTTCAAACCCCATACTACATCTTTGTATGTGTCCCTCTTCATATAACTTTTCTTCTTCAAACCATAAACAAAGCTTACAGTCAACTCGTTGGACCTTCAAAGCACTTGTTAAACTGTTATCGAATTTTAATTCCATCGATCACATCAAAGATTTAAATCATTATTGCTTTGCATTTAAGAAATATCTCACGTGGATAAGTCAGCCGCACCTTGTGCAGATCAACTCAATAATTCGTCGAAATTCATTGATTGAAAACTGAGACGGGACATAATAAAGTCATATCAAATATTATTTATGCATTAAATTGTTTGAACAAAGTAAAAGAGCTGTGGACATGTGTCAACTAGATATTTATTTTTGTTTCTTTATTACGCGTTTTCGAATACTAGTGGACGCCTCAAAGAAATCCAGTTCTCTTTCCAAAGAAAACTTGTTACCAAAAATATACATTTCGGACGACATGCGCCGGCCGACGTGTGTCGTTGTAAACCACCAGCAGAGCAGCACAGAGCACAGAGACACCACCGCCGCCGCCGCCGCCATTCGAACAATCACGAATCAGACGACAACGAAAAACTATAATTTTTGTCAAATTCAAATTTATGTTATGAGCAACAATTTTGAAAAATAATGCCCAAGTAGTCGCATAACTCATGCGAAAAACATACAAAAAATAGAAAACGGACAGCAGAAATGGCCAGCGCTGCTGCCGCTGCCGCAATTATGCAAATCTTAATTGAAAGAGATACTTTTTCACTTTGCCGATGTGCTGCCGGCCGACAATTTTTTCACAAAGTTTTTTTCTCTTGCATATTTTTTTGTATTCATATTTGTATGCAGATTTAATATACATAAATAAATTATTTTTTTTCTTTTCTTTTAAATATTCAAATTTTGGCCATTTTTTCATTATCTAAATGCGTTGTTCTGTTAAAAAATCAACGCGCCGAGCTATAATTAACGCATCATATAGCACCGTGCGGCTGTCAAAATAGTTTACAAAAAAAAAAACAAAATCCCACAAAATAGTGAAGGTGTATTTCCAAGCCGGAGGAGTCACCAAGGCGGTACAGCGTCTAACCGACACGGATCATCATTAGTAACTGCTTTTTTTTTTTTTTTTTTTTGCTGACTACAGCAAACCCTTCGAGCAACTTGTATCTCTTTTTTTCCTTACTACTTGCAGAGAAGGTCAACCACTAAGCCTAATGATGCCGCATGTTAATAATTTGTATGCTTTGCGGCAGTTTTTAAAATTCATCATTCTAAAATATTTTTGACCCCAGATACTCCTACAACTCGTCTAAAATATGTAATACCTAAATTTAGTTTAACATTTTTTGAATTTCAAAAATCAATTTAAAGTCAATATGTAAAAGATTTTCACCATCACCATCACCATGAAGCAAACGCATCTCGTTCCATCTTGTATCTTGTTGTGCATATCAAATTTCATTGAAGTAATCCGTTAAGTTAAAAGAGTTGAAAAAATATACTCATGAATCGAGCGAAACTAAATCGAAATTAATTAATGATTGTGTAGACACTCCTCCCGCATAATGATGAAGCTAAAGTGAGTCGGATCGATCGATCGATCTGTAGACAGTTGGACAGACAGACGGACAGACGGGCAGATCGACCGACAAACGACAAGATTTTCGAGTTTGAAAAAACAAAAAAAATAATAATATTTTGTTTTCTTGTTGTACAAATGATTTTTTATGGTGTTGTTCCCAGGCTTGTTTTAATACGCTCTTTTGTTAATAATATTAAATTAAATATGTTGTTATTGTTTTTACGTATGTTTCCAATGCGCTACTTTCAGTTGGTGTGGGTTTATTGATTGGTATAGACGTTGTGTGACTTCAATAGGTGAAAAGTTGGTCGATAAATATTTAATGAAGCGACCACATCTATGGTAAATTGACCGAAAGGAGCAGAAATCAGTTTGTGAAACTTAAATTCAGGCAGGATAGTTTTATGTGTTAGTGATATTAAAATTGAAATGTTGATGGCGGTTTGATACATGCTCTAAATTCTCATATTCAGAAGACTAAATAATCGAATTGCACTCGAAATTGAATGCAACTCGAATATTCGCGTAATTGGCTGCAAAAGAAAATGGTGTCATATAAAATTCAAATAATATTTCCAGTGTATTACTCAATTTTCCGTATAGTATTATAGGAGATATAGTTTAATCCCAGGCCTATTTCTGTTCACTTTTTTGTGTCATGCTGAAGTTATAAGTGATTTAATTTCTGATCATCTGTCAGTAAGAATTTAGCACCTGTGCCACCCGACATCCGTTGATAGCCTCAAATTTGATTACCAAAAAGCGAAAAGGGCACAATTCGCCACCATTATTCAAATCAGGAAGCGTAACAAGCCTTTGGAGACCCGCACTCATACAGATAAATCTGAAAAAAAGTTTTGGGGAAATAATATTAATTTTAGTAGATACTTTACTATCTGAACAACTAGAGGATCCCGCTAGTCAGGAATCTGGAAATTTTTTAGAGAAAACTTTAGCACCTTCGAGCATCAATGTATACTGCCGACAAGCATCGTGCTTATCCACTTTACAATACATTTTTCACATTACTTCTAACCACAATTCCGATGACCATTAATATATTCCGCTATCTTCTATTTACTTATAATATTTGGCTTCACAGTGCCTTCCCGACAATTGCTTTCAGACCTTATTGATTCCAATCCGGGTCCTATCTGCATGATGCACTTACACTTTTCACTCTAGATCTTTGTTTGAAATGTTATAATCCAACCAAATCTTCAGGATTCTTCGCCAGCAAGTATTTATGAAGACTTGAAATTGTAGGATATAGTGTCGGTACTAAATCTGATTCTATCCTGGTTGATCTTCACAAATCGCTGAAAAATCTAACAAATTTTGACAGCAAACTTCTAATATTTAACAGGATGCTCTTTGCCGCAAACACATATCCAAATTGACAACATTAGCAATTCCTGGGAGACTTAAATTTAATACTTAGGGATATTTTTTTATTAATTTTTTTTTAGGAATCCAATTGAAGGGGATATCCAAACCCCAGACTTAGTTTACAGAACAATATGCTGCTCCCGTTAAATCCAATATTGCAAATCGACACACTAAGGTCTCGGTTACATACTGAGCGATAAGCGACGTCGCTCTGGGCAAAAATCGGTTTTAATTTTTGATTCTTTATAGATTTTAAGTATGTACAAACGAACAATCGAAGAGCTTAGAGCAATTTTCCTCGTTTAAATGTGATTCAATTGTAAGGATTTTTCGTGACGCAAGAACTTTTTAAGGGTAAGAAGAGGATCAGAGGACTCTGATTAGAAGGCCTCTTATGCTAGTGGCCACTGAAATAGCAGCTATTAAATAGGACTTATCTGCTGTGATATATAATTCTATTTAATTATAGATATTTAATGAGTAGAAGTACTGGAAGGCAAATATTCTAAAAAAAACTTTAAATAAACGAGTTGACTGTTGCCCAACTAATGCCAGAGAAGAGTTCTAATTCTACTTTGAGGGTAGTAGAGCAATATCTGCCGAACCCATTCATTATCTTCAATACTTCTTGGGGCAGGAAGTCAACAAATGGCGCCTGCTTTTTGCCTGCTAAAATTTGCTGAAGGGTACGATGCAAGAATTAAATAATTGCATCAATTTCAGCCAACTGAGACTTTTACCCAGTAAACTTTGAGCGCAGAACTCCTAGAAATCCTGGTGATGTGCTCCAAGTTACCAGCACCTGTGTAAGTATGATTCTAGAGATTATCTGTATTTAGGTGACTATATGCGTAGAATGAGACATATCAGCATACAGTGGAGGAAGTTCGCATGGTTTCTATTATGCACAGGCGGGCAAGCCACAGCAGTTTATCACAAAGTCGCATTGTCTGATCCCTCTCTAAGGGGGAAAAACCGAAGTGTATACTAAAATTGCTTCCCACAGGGATCTCTTCCAGCCTACATCATTGCATTCTAAGTTATTAGATTGACAATGTTTTTTTATCGGAATAATTCTGAGTTCTAAAACAATGTTTACACTTCTTCCTATTATGTTGATTAGCTCTTCTAACACATTCTCGATTATTGCTTAAAAATCCAAACTATAGCTCGACAGTTTAAGATTCATTTCGATGCATATTATATGCCAATCAACAATATGTCAGAAAACATTCTTTGGATGAACATTCTTTGGATGCTAGAAGAAAAAAAACTTTCATATACCACTTAATTTCCAATAAATTTTAATTTTCAACTTTTAGAATTCCTCGTTATAGCACTTTCTACTTTTGTAAGCACATCACCAAGCGGGAAACTAACCAACCAACGAAGCAAGAAATATACTGTTGAAAGGCGACTTTATTGATATGTAACCTGAGTAGACATATTATTTTAATTAAGAGACACTAAAGTGTTCATATCAACACTCAACAATCGCGCGCTCATTTAATCTCATTGCTACATCAACATCACCGGGCAAGCAACAAGACTTCAATAAGTGAATGAAAGAGTTAACGAATGAATGAATGAATGAATGGACGGCTGGCTGGCTGACTGGATGGATGGATGGATGGATCGTTTCGAGATGTTGTTACAGTCTGCAACGTTTGAAGAGCGATTGCCGCGTCACACCCAAAACTACATTTGCATGCGTTCCGGTGCGGCTTTTGCTTACAGATGCCGGCGACACTTGACAACAACAGCGCCAATGTCGAGTACGGACAGCAGCAGCAGCAGCACCTTCTCTTACCAGCTCCAGACTCCAACTCCAAGCACCATTCAATTTCAATTGCGTGTTAATCGCAGCGTCAAGTGCATGTTGACCGCCAAAGCGAAAGAAAAAGATAGCTAGATATTATACAGCAACAGCTACAGCTACAGATAGTTCGGTAGATAGATACTTGTCTAAACAACTCAAAATGAATGGCAGCCGTACGGACAGGAATTTCCTGTAGATACTCGTAATTCACAGCACACGCTTCTTCTTCGAGCATATTTAAATATTTAATCGCTTTAAATTATTTTTAATAAATATTTCAACGAAAACCGCAATAAAATTTGCGTGGGCTGTGCGTGTGAGACAAATTCTTTCAAAGCCTTTTCGTTGCCGCACTGTCTAGTCTGGTGATATAAACTGATAAAACTTCTCAAGCGACTCTTTTGCGGTTACGCGTTTTTTGTCACCTTTGCTGGGGCATAAACATAAATTGTATTGCATATAAATTTGTATTTTTATTTCGCTGCTTTTATTAAAAACTCATAAACATTTATTTTATTTCATTTGATTTTATTTTATTTATTTAAAAACAATGACGACGCCGTCGTTCGCTCGCTCGCTTGAATAATACAATCAAACACAATCGTGAGTGAGATACATTTACATAAAGGCATATAAATGGTTTATAATGAATATTTCGTTTCAATTTCGTTTAAATTAAAAGCAAATATTTAGAGAATGATTTTTTGTTTGAGATAAGCAACAGATTATGATTTTTTGGTTGTCCTACAAAAAATGGAGAAGAGGCTTCTTTTTTTTTAAGTTAATTCATTAATTTTGCACCAAAAGTTTATTTTTTTTAATGAAGCGTTTAAAATCGAAAAATAACAGTGTTTAGGTGTTTAGGATGAAGTAAAATGTGAAGTAAAAGCTACAAAAAGGAGCATGAATCAAACAAAAGAACTCGATCCTGTTCAAGTATACAATGCACTCCGAACAGTGCGCGAGGATGTGACTATGTGACTGACATAGATATTCTCATTATTAATATCTTAGCAAGCTACATTGGTCGATCTACTATCACCAAGTTTGGTTTGGGATGTTGAAACATTCAGCTTATATAGATCCGAACATGGCTCAGTACCGCAGCACCTTCCATAGACTTGTTATGTGCCTTAGCATGACATTGTATTCTAGATCGAACAACGCCTCCTCCGCTTGTTTCCTGAGACTGTTTGTTGGAAACAAGAAACGCTCCTAAATTTCTCAGAAATACTTTTTAGAGGAATATATTTCATTAATATTTGTATAAACTTTGTATATATCTTCCTGTTCTTTGCCAAATTAAAACAACTTTTCTCCACTCTTGAAACTGTTTCTATTTTACATTTAATGAAATATTTTTTTCCACAAATATTCTTCACATTCTTTGGCGCATTTGCTGCGCACACTTTGTCAAAAGCGCAATTCCGCATGCCGGCAAGAATCAAATACGAATGTTAAATGGCCACAAAACTAAAACTATTAAAGCTGCCGGCCAGCCGGCCGGCCGCTGCCTGCCAGCTTTTCTTTGCTGATCAACTGAACTGCCATTGAAATTGTCCAATTGGCATGATTTTCCAATTGAAAAT
Organism: Leucophenga maculata; assembly: GCA_035044805.1. Lineage (NCBI taxonomy): Eukaryota > Metazoa > Arthropoda > Insecta > Diptera > Drosophilidae > Leucophenga > Leucophenga maculata. The sequence goes on along the minus strand of JAWNNP010001005.1, from coordinate 283,996 downwards.
GTAATTTTCGTTTAAACTATTTGCCACGCATTGTTTTTCAATGATGATGCTGCTGCCCGTGCTGCCGCTGCTGCTGATGATGATGAACCTCAGCTTAAACTGCCAACGCGGCTGCCTTTGTGCTTTCGGCCAACTTACAGCGGCGGCATGCTTTGGACACAAAAGCGAATGGAACAATGCGTTCTGCACAAAACTATTTCGATTGCTGCTGCTGCCACTGCAACCGACTATCGATGATGATGATAATGATTATTTGCCAAACGTTCTTTGGCTTGTTCTATGAAATTAGCACCTGTATCTAAGGAGTGATTTTATACAAAAAATTCCACTAAATCATTACAACGTATTAACGTACAGCCATATCATGCCAGGCAGTACATTAATAGAGCAATAGCTGTTTTTTCTTTAATAATAATAACTTCGACAAAAATTACTACTTACTTTGTATTGAGTTAAGATTAGATCAATTGCTGCCGCTCTGCGTTTGTTGGCATGAAAATTGCAGACTGCTTTCTTTTGTTGAAGTAACTTCTTGCTTGCCACATTGTTCAAGGGCTGCCATTATCGCATGCAACACTTCATTTGTGCCACCAACAACTTCATCAACTAACGCAACGCAACGCAATGCATTTGATTAAGCTTTAAATTTTTGTACAATCTTTTAGCGATTCGATATGCACCAAGTCTGCGCACTATATTGCATAAGTGCGCCATGGGCCTAAGTCAGACTCTCACACAAAGCCTCCTTGTGTTCACCTTAAGTGTATGATCTCATTTTGTCGATCTAACTTTGTTCGTTTATCTGTCCGTCTGTCTGTCTGTCGGTCTGTCTATTGCAAAATCGGCGCGTTCAGATCTTTGCCGCTAGAGCTCTCAATTTTGTCTACTCGTATGTCTGTCTGTCGGTCGGTCTCAGCATCTGTGTTATTGTCTATTGCTACAATTTAGAGCTGCTAATGTGCGAGCAAAACCTACTGCGATCAGCGGTGTTTGGCTTCCGTTCCGAATCATTTGTCTATTTTGCTACGCTTTAGTATGTGCTGCAGTCTGGCGAAGTTTGCGGGAGTTCTTGGGAAACTTTTGTGAAATCAAGTTCAGTAAAATCGTGAAACGTTCAAATTTCAAAATAAATTCATTTACTTAACTATTTATTTGTTTAGTTTGTATGTTTGTGTATGGTTTTAGGAGAGCCTTACTTAATGGTGTTCTTCATTTATCTATTTTGGTTCGTTCAAAGTAATCCTTCTCAGTTAGTATTGCGCTTTTCAATCCTTGAAGCACTTCTGATGTGTCCATTCATGGGTCTTTTCAGTTTTGGTAACAGTAAAATAACGCAGGCTGTCAATTCTGGTGAATGCGACATGATTACTGTGACGTTTTGACCAAAAAAAAAAAATCCATGGAACCTTAAAGAGCCATCAGATTGGCTTTAAAACTCAGCTTGGCATACCAGAGCAACGGCATCAAGTAGACTTGTATATCCTCAATAAGTGAAATAAATCCAGATCCTTGCTCCGTTCTTGAATGACCTGAAGCGATCTACGTGAAATTCATCACGGCAACGTCTAAACAAGAGATTCAGACAAATAGAGTCCACAGTTTTTTATGCTGGACATTTCTTGGGATTTTTGGTATAGAGATAGATAAGAACTTGAAATAGGACATAAGCTGCCTTTTCTCAAAATCTTATAAGCGCAACATAAAATTCATCATGTCTTTGCATCCATTTGAGGTTCAGTTATTCATGTTAATGTGATCCGGTGAAGTTAAATCCACCGAGTGCGACCAGGGTCATGTAAACCATATGTGCTGAAGCTCTTTCATCCATTCGCATGAGGTGCCCTGCCCAGTGCAACCTCATCAAATAGCTCGTACAGCTCGCGGTTTATACGGGACCTAAACTCGTCGCCGACGGTAATAAGACCCAAAATCCTGCGAAGAATCTTCCTCTCGAAGACTTTCAACGCTCTCTCATCCAACTGAATCACGATCCATGCCTCTGCGAAATACAATACGACCGGAAGTATCAGCGTCTTATAGATCTTTCGAGAGAGGGCTTTACTTCGCATTTGCTTGCTCAGCCCAAAAAAGCATCTGTTTGCAAGCGTGATTCTTCGCCTGATCTCCCGGCTGACGTTGATGGTTATCTCTGTTCCGAGATAGGCGAAGTTTTCTACAACACTGAAGTTGAAATTCTTCTTCGTCACTGACCGTCCAAGACGCGATGACGGAGTGAGTGAAGACACCAAGTACTTCGTCTTGTCCTTGTATGACCAGGATCATATAGTCATATATAATACGTGGTCTACTAATGGTTGATCACTGCACTCCTCCTAAACGGCTTGACCGATTTTGGTAAACTTTTTTATCTGTGCTTGAATAAGACCCTAGATTGTTTATATTTACAATTGAAACCAAAAGGTGACATCAAGGGCGTATCCAATAAGGCGCAATGCTGCTGGGTGCAATATTTCCCACCACATGGAAGGTAGCCAGTATCTCCTCTTTCTTTGTCGATGGTATGGGAACGACGTTTTGCGTCGCGAGTCACCGAGCTGATAGCCTATCAAACAGTCCTGCCAGAACATAACATAATAAAGCAAGTCCACAGATGGTGAACTATTTTTTAAAGCCTTTCGATGACAAGGAGTACTGTTGCGCAAGACTGCAACAGATTGGCTCGCACTCTGCCAAACAGGCGGCCGATCAGGATGGTAAGGAGGCGCAATGTCTGCACTGCGTCATTATCCACACGTCGTTGGAGGCTTAAGGCCATTAGACTTTGAACGGGAAAACTTTGAAAGATGTTCTGTGGTATCAAATGTTTGTGCATGATATAGACTCAATGAATTCTAAAAAAAAATCTGATTAGCAATGGTAACTAAAAATTGAGATAGAACTGCTTAACTTTCATTGAAGTAATTTTTTTTATATAAAAATTCCACATCAAACCTTTCTGCTAAACAATAAATTCGTAAAAGGATGTTCATAATAATAAAACGTAGTCATTTAAGTCAGAGTGCCTACACTAATTGATAATCTAAGACGGCAATCAACAAAAGGCGAACACCAAAGAACGCACACACTTTCCCACAGTGCAGAGGGTGAATGGCTCAAATAGAAGCCCTAAAGATATAGCAGCTACCTGTTTCGAAAGACTGCAAGAGACTACCGTAAAAACGTATAAAAATCTCACTGGTGAAAGGATATTTTATGTGCCTGCTGATAAGACAATATTAAACAGTTGACGACAGGATCTAGTTGTGGCTGTCCAATGCAGGTCCGCTTCATTAATGTCAACGCCTACAAACAAATACATAAATTATTTGAATTAAATGTGAAAAAATGCTTAACAGAAGAAAATCAAAAATGAATGCGTATGAAATTGATTGAGTTTAACTGTAAATGCATTTTTTAAAAAAAGAAGATACTTTTTTTTTGTATGCATTTAGTGAAAATGGGCAGAAAATATGTATCTTTAAGTGGCTATAGTTTATTTGTTATGATGCTTATGATGATGTCGATGATGATGGTCGTATTTTTTGGTTAAATCGTTAGATATCGATTTTTCTTCATGTGGCATTTAAATCCGTACGAACGCATTTATTTTTTGTTAACATTCGAAAAGATTTGCTTTTGTGAATACAACTTGTAAAACTGTAATTTCGGAAATTAATAGCAACGCATTACAAGCAGTTTATATGCTCAGCGCGATTAAGTGTGCCGCTGCTGCTTGAGTATTTTTGTCAAAAAGCTTCAAAGATATGAGCTAAACAAAACAAAACAGATACAATGAAACACAGCAAAGTATCTAGATGCGGCTTTTCGTTTTTGGAACTATTAGAGCTGGAGCTGGCACCTTTTGAAAGCTTTTTTGTTTCTTTAGTTCAGTGGTTATCAGCATGCGGCATGAGTTAAGGTGTTGAAATCAACAGCTACAACTAACCAAACTCACAACTCAATGAGAATTTATTGAGGAAATTATGTGACAGCTGCCGTATGGGCGAGTGAGTATGTATGGTAAAAGATATACATTTAGAAAGAAACGTCCGTCGAGTGTTAAGAGGTCGTCGTCGTCGGTTGTGAGTCGACTTATGAGGCTGCTGCTGCTGCTGCAGGGGTCAATAGTTATAGGAATTTGTTTGCTACGCATTGACTTTGCTAATTTATGCAAATGTATATTTAATCACCGTTGACAGTTAAGGCGGCATCTGCTTAACTCTTGCGGCGCTTTTCTATCTTTTTTCTCTCTATACAACTTGAGTGCTTTTCTTAAGACTTGTATCTTGTATCTTATATGTTTGTGGCGTAAAGTGTTGTAACGCATCATTAGCTTTTAATTCATCTTGTTCATTGGCTTGCAGCACCCACTTTCATGTGTGCGTGAGTGTATTGGCATTGCAAGAACTTGCCAGTAGGAATCCTAATAGTGATAAGAATTTTCGCGGTGGATTAGGCAATGGTCAAAAGAAGTAACGAACTCTGCATCAGTTCTGCGTCATATATCACACAAGCGTTCAGTCTATCCCATTTCCACGATACGATTGAACCAAGAAGATTGATGGAGGAAGGATGGAAGATTGATAAAAGATAAATGGAAGATCGATGGGCGAAGGATCGATGGTAGATGGAAGAAAGATGGAACATAAATGAAACATAGGTGGAAAATAGGCAGAACATGTTCCACCTATGTTCCATCTATCTTCCATCTACCGTTCAGCGATCTTCCTTTTATCTTCCATCCATCTATCTTATATCAATCTTACTTCTACCTTCCCTTTATCTTCCATCTATCTTCCGTCGATATTTCATCGATCTTAGATCTATCTTCCATCGTTCCTCCATAGATATTGCATCTATCTTACATCTATCTTTCATCTATCTACCATATATTTTCCATCTATCTTCCATCGATCTTCCTTCTATCTTCCATCCTTCCTCCACAGATATTCCAACTATCTTCCATCGATCTTCTATAGTTCCTCCATCTATCTTCCATCTATCATCCATCCATTTCCAATCTATCTTCCGTCTATCTTCCAACCTTTCTCCATCAATTTTCCATCTATCTTCCATCGATCTTACATCTCTCTTCCAACGATCTTCCATTCTTTTTTATTGATCTTCTATATTTTTTCCATCTATCTTTCATCTATTTACCAGCTATCTTCCATCTATCTTCCATATATCTTCCATCTATTTCATCTACCTTCCATCTTTTTTTCTTCTATGTTCCACAATCTTCCACATATCTTTCAGCACTCAGCGCTCTATGAACGCATGTAGTTACGGACTGTTTAAGGAGATTGCTCTCCATGTTTCAAACAACACTCGTAGATCTTGATTTGAAGCTTCATTTGGTACTATTTGAGAAGTATCTGCTTCGAACTACTTCTATTATTTGACAGACATCTTATAAAAATATTCCAATTGGGATGCAATCCATAAAGCAACTTTTAGCCTGCTTCAAGTATATTAGCTGCTACGCATATTCTGCAAATTAATTGTGCCGGACATACTTCAATCTTCGGAGTTAAATCTTTCAAATGGCATTTCAACTCGATTTCAGCAGTGAACATTAATTGCCAGTAGCAAAAAAAGATTTATATTTCATTTATTTATTAAATTTTTTTTAGCAAAACCAACTAAGCTTATAATTATTGACATTTATGCCTGCCTAATTAGGTTCCAAGGCGTTAAAAATGCGAACTTTTATTTCTATTCATACAAAATATTATAAATCATTTGCCAAAGCCGCCACGTGCTAGCAGAGCTGCTGGCAAAAATTGCTGGAATTAGCTGGTTCTATTTTTTTCTTCTGTTCTTCAGCTGGCGTTAGAGACAATCAAAGTTAACTAATGCTTGCAGCAATTGTTACTAATGTTGCCACAGGCATTAAGAATTGATTAGAAAATATATATTTATGCACTAAGCGCAGAAATGCTGTGCGGCATCGCTTTACTTCATAGAAGCGAGAGATGTGTTAAAAGAAATTACTACCTGAATTCCGCAAATGCAGCACGTAGCAAGGCGAGCAGCAGAGTAGATAAAGCAAATCAAAGCCAAGTGCTAAGAAAGGCTGTGGCAGGCAGGCAGCAACAAACCACAAAAATATATATATACACAGATATAGATATAGCCATATATATATTGTCTATTTCTGCTTGAATGGCCGCAAGTGCAGCACGCGCTGCATGCAACATGCAAGTTGCAAAAAAAAAAAAAAAAATAAATAAAAAATAAAAGGAGCAAACGCCGATCGCAAATCGATCTATGAATAAGGTGACCATAATATTTTATTTGTATAGCAGAGTTTAGCATACTTAATGAACAAAGTTTTTATTACTGTAGCTGATGGGCTTTTGCATTCAAAGAAGTTAACAAATAAATTATAAGAAATTTAAAAAAAAAAATTCAATTGATAAAAAAGTTGAATAATGTGAAATTAAATACCATTGACATGTGATGCAAATGGAGATGCTATACATCGCGGAAGAAAACAAAAAAAAATTTCAGTTTCCAAATATATTTAAGGTAATTTTGCATAAATCCCTGGTCAGTATGGATCCTAGAAGAACAGGAAGTAATTTGTCTATACATGTCTGGTTCTCTCTATTTAATACATACATCTCTCATTAATCTGCACGCCTGGGAGATCTGGTTCCATGATTGAATAATGTTGGCCGGAATGTTATATCAATGAGTATTCTATACAAATCCTTTTTCACAGTCACCTCGACCTGTCCTGACTATAAAGTAATTAAAAGAAAGGACCCCTTCTAAGCTATTGAGAAAAGCTACTCATCTTTAAGTAGGAGATTCTTTAGGTTCTAGAAATATATTCACCAATTATTTTTTTTTCTTATACATTTTATACTAAAATATATGTTTGAAAATTATTAGAAACGAGCTACTATAACCTCTACTGGTACTCCTCTTTTTGACTGAATTCTTACAAAGTTTTGATGTAGTATTCAGTAGTATTCTCCGTCACTGCTACAAAACATAATTGTACACGGCTCTTTAGTTCTTTATTTCCTATTTTTACCATGGTCCAAATCGATTACCTTGAAAAAGGTAAAATAATCACCGATGACTATTACCCAGAGCTGTTGGACAGATTCTATATTGATTTGAAGAACAAACAAACGCAATGGCGAAAAAAAGTGATGCTCCAGCAAGATACTGGGTGCAAATTAGGCTACAAACTGCTACCCCATCCAGCATACTCTCCAGATTAAGTGTCCTGCGACTATTTAGTAAAGAAATTGCTGGGCGGTAAAATATTTGAATCTAAGGAAAAGGTCAGCACTGAAACAAACGACTATTTTGGAGCCTTGAAAAAATCTATTATTTGAAAGATAAGGAAATTAAACGCTGGAAAATAAACGCTTATTTAACGAAAAAAAAATATTTTTTATTCAAAAAGTCAAAGACTATTTAAACCACCAACGTATGCCTCAAGACGGAGCGAGTATCAAACTGCAGAACGAGAATAGTTCAATGTTTGCTTCATTCTGAAGAGATAAATAACTCAGATAATCTACTTCTACGGTACAACGATGCGCCAACCCAACGAGGCGAAATATTTGGGGCTTCTTCTAATCAGCAGGAACTTCATGGGTGTTTTTTGAAATGAGGAATTAAACCTTCACTTGACAACAAATGATCTACAAGCTAATTTGCAAAACATTTCCAGACTTTGTCTTTCTTATTCTCAAACTTGATACACCACTGGACCTGCTTCAGTACTACTGATCTGCGATGGGTAAAGTGTGGCTTCGTGGCTCATTATTTAATGTCGACTCCTTAAACGGCGTTCTTTCGGATATGAAATAAACGAGAATTCTTTCGTTAATCCTAAAAAAATTGCACATAGGATTCTAGATCGGAATACAGTCCCTTACATATAACTATGATGCAAGAAAGTACAGGGTATCTCGATGTCGAACATAGTCCACAGCACCAACTTTTTTTTTAAGAATTAAGAATACATTTTCTTGATCTTGTGAGATGAGTTAATACATCCATCTATCCTTCCTTCTACCATCTGGACATTTTTTTTTTTCACCTCAGTCCAGTTTTTTCGGATCGCTGAATCTTTGTGAGGTGTTTTCCAGCAGGAAGTATAATTGATTGAAAGATCGATTATATGTTCTGGGAAGGGCAACTTGCGAATCGCTCAAGATTCTCCATCAGACCCAACTTCCTAAGATAGTACTTAAGATCATAAAATATCATACGTAGACAAATAATCTCCCTTCACAGGCTTTGATGTTGACATTATTTCAGAACTAAAAATTTTTGAAGTTCTGTGGCTTTGTTAAATGTTGTAAAAAATTAGACTTGGAAAACATCCAATGTTCTCTACTGAAGCCTACATTTTTTGACATTATTTAGTATCTTTTCTATTTTTCCTTTACTCTTCCTCTTCCTCTTATCTCGAACTTAGTACCAAATCTTCATTTCGAAAAATCTATTTCCATAATGGTCACCCACTTCCAGTCATTCTTACATATAAAAAATTTTTACAATAACATATTTCGCTTTAATAATATTTTTGTTTTTTTTTTAACCATTTGTTCATATTTCAAAGCTTTTAGCATTTGTAGTGCAGCGCATTTATTTATCTATCTGCGGCGATTGGAACGTTTTGTATTCTCGTACAGGCTGAGCTGCAATTCTATGCGGTTACGTTCGAATGCGCCAGTTCAAAGCGTGCAGCAGCAACTTGTTGCAGGACAGTAGCTGCGCGCGTGTCGCAAGGTAAAACGTGGCAGCCGCCTCAGCGGCAGTTTAGACACTTGTTCGAACTGCATTCTAGCCTTACGGCCTTCGACGACTATGATTTCGAGTACTTGGCTAAACGCTTGCCTCGCTGACTAAAACAATAAATAATAAACCTTTTTTGTGCATTTCGAGGTACATACTATGGGGTAGATAGGTCTGAATGTATGTCGATGAAGGTGGCAGCAACAACAGCGGCGGCGGCGTCGCCAGTCTCAGCTACTGGCGGTTTACTTCAAAAGGCGACGCTCGCTCGCATTGTTTGCCACTAGAAGAAGAAAGGCCAAAATGCGGCAGCTAGAAATAAAAATGAAAAAAAAAATACTCGAAAGCGAGTACTTTAAAATGCTGCAATAAAAATAAAAACAAATAAAACAGAAAAAAATCGTAGAAAATAAAAGTAAAATTGTCGGCACAGACAGGCTCGAAAGTGAATTTGATGATGTTTAGTTATTAAATTAATTACGAGTGTCGGGGGAAAAAAAAAGTGAAAAAGGGTTTATGACACTAAAAGAGCGGAAGCTGCATTTAGCAGTAAGAACGAGGCTGACGCTGTGTACGCGACTCTGAGATACGCTTCATTGAGTCTAAGGATTGATTTCTTGACCTGACCGGCCTATGACTGAACACTTCAAAGAAGTATTTGGCGATGTTTTTGCATCGCTTTCTTTCAAATCCAAAAAATTCATAATTTAAACTACGAACTGCTACCGCATTCTGCACATTCTCCAGCATTCCAAACCGAACTATACAACTCGACTGTATTTGAGTCGAATGAAGTGATCAGCATTGAATCAAATGCCTATCTTGGAGTCCTTAAGAAAACTTGTTAAAACTAAAAACTTTCCAGCTGTAGTAAATATTTTATTTTAACAATTTCCCACATTTTTAAAGATATCTCAAGGAAACATTAAGCTCTCCGAAAGTTGCACTGTTTTAAACAGTTCATTGAATTTGAAAGCATTTTAAACATTTCGACTCATATGCCTTGGTGTCAACTCAAGTTTAATAGTCCGATTGCAATATTTCAATTCACTGCCAATATTAATTTCATTCAGCATCAACTTGAGAACTCATTGAAGTGAAACCAGGCTTAACAGATTTTTCTTTTTAATTTTTTTTTCAATTTCGGAAACTGAAAGAGTTGCTTGCAGCAGCAGTGCTTCTTCGATATGTTTTAATCCTCAAACAGACATTTGATTTCCTTCTACAAACTTCAATTCAACACAACAAAAGTCACGTATCAACGAACTCAAATTCTCGAAGATCGAAGACTGCAACAACCGCCAGAGGAACCACAACTGAAAGACCGACACCGGCAGACAACATATCCCACGATTTAATTGATATCAACGATTATTGACTTAAACTAAATTCACACAAGAGTTCATTAGAGTTGACGCTTGCCTTAAAATTGACACACGTTACATTTTGTCATTTAGTCTGACGTCGTCGCTTGTTTCGAAAGGCGACTCGAATCGTTTCGATTCGAATTGAATCGCGATCGAATTCGAACGAAATGAATCGTTTCCACTGATGTACACCACAGCCTCGAAACGGCTCGGTGTCTGCGAAATTGGGTCCCTAGTGTAGTTTGAATTCAGTTTCGGCGAAACTTAACTTGACTCTAAGCTGCTCGCTGGCAGGCTGGCTGGCGCTCTCATATATGCAGCACACAGTTCAGAGATGGCAACTTAAGCAACAATTTAGCGCAGCTAATAAGCAGACGGACAGACACGACGATCCGATTGGCGCGGAATGATTCAAACTTCTATCAACGATTGATCGCACGGATCAAACTAATCATTCAAAATTCAACATTTGCTCAAATGCTGCTGTTGCTGCTGCTGGTGCTTCTAGCTGCTGCTGTTGTGCCGGCGAATTGTCATCATTAGGAGGCAAGGTTTTGCAGTAAGCAGCAACAGCAGTGTTTTGGAGATTTCGCGCTCCTTGTTGTTCCATTGCTCTGGATCTCTATGTGCTGCTGCTGCCGATGTTGCTGTTGTTGCTGCTGCTTACCTGTCGCTTTGTGTACGAAGGCGACGTCAAACGTTAGCGACAGTTTGTCAGATTATTATCAGATTGTATTGACTCACTTTTGACTTTTTGAGTGGTTGCACTAGTGGTAGTCAACGCAGACAGCGCCAGGTAGCAGTCTGCGCTCATAGCAAACCGACTGAAGCCTGAAATAGTCATGTCAGAAGGAAATACTACAAAAGTCACCGCTTTGTGTATTTTATTGGAAGTAGTTCGATTGACTAGCTGGCACAGTGGCGTCGCTGATGAACTCCTTCCACTTAATATTTAGGACTACTAAATTGTCGTCCATTGGCAAAAAGTTTGTGGGTTAGAGGCCGCCCAGAGGTTTTCGTTTGGGATTGCGAGCCGATGCTTCCTAAACTGGCAAAGATATCATATTTCCATTATACCTTTGTTATGAAAGCCCAGCATCCTTTTATCAGCTTCCTTACATGATATCGACGCTACTGCTTTCCTTTTTCCAACTTTTCGCTTAAACTCACACAGTATCACATTATAGCTCCTCGCCGTTTACACTCCCGGAACGCTAGTCAGCAAGCCACTTCATAATGTCTTTTATAAACTTGGATCGTCGTCGTCGTCGGTCGTCGTTTAGCTCCCGCGCATGAGCGGCTTTTCAAACGAAATCATGAATGTCGCGCATGCGCGTGATCAAAGTTGTTCAACTGACTGACTGCGCATTTTTGGTTACGATTTCGATTTCGTCGTCTTTGTGGGCTTTCTCGGATCACATCGTTTCTTTGGTATTGTATTTATTTTGTGGATCATCTTTGTTATTTTATGTACGTATTTAAGCTTAATTTTACGACTTTTTTCTTCATCTTTCTTCTTCTTTTTTGAAGACTATTCCAATGAATTTCGAGAGACAATACGCGCTCGATTTATGTGGGTGGACGCGCTGAAGGAGTTCTTCATAAAATGCCAAAAAAAAAAAAAAAAGATAAAAAACTTTTGAAATCGAGCAGTAAAGAAAAAGGTTTTGTTTTGCTTTTTCGCGCCAACTACTGAGGAAGCGCAGCGCGGCATTGTTGCCCTCTATTTTCTTTATAGCTTTCAAAATCTCGTTGACAAATGTTGTTGGGAGTTGTTGCTTTCATTTTACGAGTAGTCTTTTCTTGGTTTCCATTAAATGGCAACAGGTTTTCCAGTTAATCGTTTAAAGCTTTCGGCTTTTGGATTTATAGTCTGCTCGCGGAACCCTTTGCGCTTGCAACGCTGTGTGCGGTATATGTTTGGCTGGTTGGACGGACGGACCCAAGCAAGCATTTCGTTGACAATCGTAAAATTAAATTTAAAAAAAAGAAAGAAAATTATTATTTTACTTGCTTTTGATGGCTGCTGAGTGCTTGCTTTATTTAACTACTACAAAATGTATATTTTTTTATGTGCCTGATTATGTTTTCTTTTATATTTTTTTATGTTTTAAGAAAGGCGGTGCGCTTTCTTGTAAAAAAAAAATTGGTCAACATGTGTCGCTATTAAAAGGAAAAACTTAAATATCTGCTCAAATTAAATATTAGTAATATGAAATGTATATACATATATACCCTTTAACCATTTACACTATGGGTTATATTAAGTTTGTGTAAATTTCTGTAACAACCAAAAGATGGCACCAAAAGAAGTTACGTCCTGTTGCTGAGTTATGACGAATTCCTGTTTTTTTTTTTTTTAGATGGAGATTGCAGTTGATGCGCTGTGATGCAAATTATTAGCGAGTAAACCGCGTAAAACATTCTCCCTAAAAAAAAAATTTTAAAATAAACTTGTAAAATTCCGGAGCAGTCCTAGTCGAATGCAAAAAACACGACGTCTTTATCTATTACCGTTTCCGAGATCCTTTCGTTCATACAGACGGACATGGCTATATCGACTCCTCTATCACTCCTGACCATAATGGGGGTAACTTTGGGGGTCTCCGACCATTATTTCTATCTGTTACATACATTTGCACAAAACCAATAGGCTCTTGTACCTTTGGTGCAGGGCCTAATTATTATTGCCATAGAGAGCAGGAGTGAGTTTAAGTCTTCAATCTCTTTACAAAGGTGAGAAGATATGACTAAACAAGCATGACTTCAAAGTTGGTACCCACAAAATTTATTATTCTTTTATTATCTATTTCTATTTGTTTAATCACTCTATGGGAATCGCCATACGACGTTATCATATAATAATCCGTGCCAATATGGTAGGAATGCACGTAAAATAGATTCGGACTTGTCTCGAAGTCTTTTAACATATATAATAACTTTGGGTCATTGATCACCATGAAACTTTTTGAAGCTATTGCAGAGTATAGCCATTCTATTCTATGGAAGGAGTGATGCCCCGCCCCCATAAAATATATATTACCAAAATTCTTCATATCTCCACAGGGATGAAATTTGTTAATAGGAAAGACAAAAGTAATCCTGTTAGGTTAAGTCCAAATCAAAGGGGGAGACGCCCCACCTCCCATACAAGAAATAAATAAAATTCAACATTTCTTTGCATCCATCATTTGATGTACACAAATGAAATATGATAAATGGGATCGTTCTCCTTGAATTATGCAAAAAAGAAAACAACAAAAAGCTGTTCAAACTGTTTGAATTACATACCCCACAAACCCCTAAAAAAAAAAATACTACTGATATAAGTGCAGATTAAAAAAGGTTTGTTGTTGTTTGTTAATCTATTCTATTTATTGAACATTATTTTCTCTTCTTATGCACTCTCCGGTGTTGATCTACATATTTCTTTCCTTATCGCTTATCAATTTTTAATTGTCTTCCATTATTTCTTCTAAAAAATTCTATTTAACTAATTTTTGTTGCTGCACTAATATTTGCCAACCTAACGGTTTCATCCCTCTCACAGTTCGTCTTCTCAAGTGCTCCACTGTCCACAATTAAATCATTTAATGTAGAAGGTTAATGTCTTTGAACGATGTTTTACAAAAATAAACTCCTTTTTCCTCTGTTACCCTTCACCATGTATATTTTGCTTGTAGACAATGGGTTGCGGGTGGAAGCGAATAATATATGTCAATTGCTGTTGTGTTGCTGTTGAGAGGGAACAAAATACACCAAATTTTGAGTTTTTACTTAAATAAAAGAAAATTTAAACTTTTTCTTACAAAAATTCAGCAAACAGGTACATATGTGGTTTTATAGGTGCTACCACTCTAAGAGAGTTCGGTATGTGCATTGAATACTTATTAACTGAAATATGAATATGAGATACTAAATATTCAAACATGCAGGTTTTATCTTATGTGGAAGCTAACTAATATATGTTCAGATGGACGGACAGAGACGAACTGATCTATTTTGCGTATACTACGGTAGCTCTACAAGGTCCCAAGACTATCAATTGTGGCTAAAATCAGCTAAACTTATTTTAACATATTTGTATGACGGTAAGCAACTTTTCTCTTCAATAAACTTGTTGCTTCCTACACTTTCTCGACAACACTTTGCAGCATTTTTACTTTAAGACGCTTTATTCTTTATTTCTCTCTCTCTCTCTCTCTCTCACTCTGTCACTGTCTACATTCAATCTTTTTAAGCAAACAGCAATACAATGAATATTTATCTAATAAATCTTCTATACTCGTTGTTACCCCACTTTCGTTTAACCTCCACTTGAACACAACCAGCCAATACTTACATACAATCGCCATATTAAGCGCAACTTAAATTATCGAACAACAATTCTGCTGCATAACACAGACGCATACATCATTTGATCTGGCTAGACATTGGAATAGATCCGATAGGATCAGATCACTTGCTAGCCAGCTATACTCGTACAACAACGATTTGAACGCTCGTTAAGCAATTATATCGCGCCCGCGTCATATTAAATAAATGATTATTATTACAAAAAAAAAAAAAGTAAAAAAAAGTAAATAAAGAAACAGCTAACCCACCATCCTGATGCCTGTCTTGTGTGCCTTGCATTCAGAATAAGTTGATTTAGGCTTGTTAGTGCCAACAAGAATGATGGATTGTGTGAATTTTTCGCATTAGTCGATTTGGTACGCTACGAAAATGCAACGCACACACATGACATTGATGTCGGACAGAGGAGGACATAGGCTATAATGCCCAGACTTATAGTGCACATTGGACGCCGCCGCCCAAGCAACAAATATCATGTATTAAATCATATCAAATTGTTCCGACAAGCACAGACGACAAACCAAACGGTGTGGAGTGTGTGTATACCTCCTTCTCCAGCAGGCAGTCAGGACTGACACGCAAACTGCCGCTAAACTATTTACTAGCCGGACTTCTGCTGCTTCTTCTGCAGTAGTAGTTAGCCTCCAGCGCGGATGGAGCTCAATTGTGATTATTGCTGCTTGTAATTGCGATTGATCTTGATTATTATTATTATTGCCGTTGCTGTGCTGCGGCCGTTGCTGATGTCGCTCTGTTATTATTATTATTATTGGTGTTCTTGTTGTTGTTGTTGTTGCAGTGATAAATAAAATAATGTTTTTATTCAATTTGCAATGGGATTGGTCAATTGAAACTCCTGTTGGTCAGTCAGACGTTCGATCGATCGATCGATCCAACGATCAATCTATTGCACAAACGCATTGTTTGGCTTGAATGACGGCGACAATAATCATCATCTGAACATTGTTCCACAGCAGCAAGATTTGTTAGTTGTACGTGTTTGTATGTTCTGCTCGGGAACTGGAGTTTGCAAGTTGGTTTGTTTGTTTGTTTGCTTTTTTGTGCAAAATCATGTTTCTATGTTTGTTCTTAATATTCAGTTGTGTACCAGTTTGATGTATTGACTTGCTTTAGAGACAAGATTTTCTTAAATGTTGGCGTCACACTGCTTAGTGTGGGCGATTGCTATAAAATCTCTGTTCAGCTAATGCATCAGTAGCTTCATTGGCATAGCAAATACTTTTAGACTAAATTGTTTCTCTTACAAATTAATTGAATCATTTGAACATTTAAGCATCTCTTATCTCTAATTTAGAAAAAAAAAAATGTTATTTATTTTGTATTTTTTTATTCGAATTCCTTCACATAATCCTTGAATTAGTTTGCAATCCAAAGTTATGACAAAAAAAAAACATAAAATCTAGATTGAAAACTAGTCCAGAGATGTACTAATGGAAGTCGTGCTGCGACCATCTCTAATTTGAGTTTTTCACTTTTATAAAAATTTTTTTTTTATTAGAAATGATGTTGTTGAAATTTAAATCCTTGGATTTGACATCGAACTTTACTTTATATAAAAAAATAAAAACAATATAAAATAAAGCACGACATCTCATCCAAAAGATTAACTAAAGACTTAGAAACGCATTTTCTTTTTAATTCTTCTCCAACCATCTCTAATTTAGCTTTACACTTTTTTGCTTTAATTTTTTATTTAGCAAAAAGGACGAAAACACATTGTTGTTGAAATTTAAATCCTTGAATTAGAGCTCAATCTTAATTTCATGAAAAAACAAATAACATAAAATTAAGTTGTTCTATAGTTCATTTTTTAATTTATTTGGAAGTAGTTCTGCAAACATCTCTAATTTAGCATAATTTTTTTATGCTTTATTTGAACAATTTTTTTTCTTTTTTATTTTACGATAGCGCTTTACAGAATCCTTGAATTAGATTTCAATTAAATTGTATGAAATAAAAGAAACATAAAATCTAGACTGAAACCTAGTACAAAGATGTACTAATGGTAATCGTTCTGCGACCATCTATAATTCAGGTTTTCACTTTTATACAATTTTTTTGTTGATGAAATTTAAATCCTTGAATGCGACATTGATTTCTATTATTTAAAATAATAAAAATAATATAAAATAAAAATCAACATCGCATCCAAAAGATAAACTGAAGACTCATCTCTAATTTACCCCAATTTTATTTTATATTAAAATCATTGCATTTATTATTTAATAATTTAAATTCCAATCAATTGAAAACACTCTCAAAAAATTACACTTCACTCCAATCTCTAGATTTTCCCATCGATCAGCGTAATCAACATCCCATGCCAGCCATTAACAATTCGATGGACAGGTAGCACTTGAGAAGTGCTTAAACATGATATAAATAATCATTGTAATGTGCAGCATTGTGGGAACTTTGAATATTTTATAAGCGTATTATGCACACAAATGCATGCAAGCGAGCGTAAATCTAAAAGTTTTTGGAAATATAACGAAAGATAAATAAAAATATTTAATAAACATATTTTAACACTGTGAAACACTTATTCACTACACGGCATCTATTAGTCTTAATTTTTTTTCTCCAAAGTTTTTATATCACAAATTAATTTCAAAAGCTAAAAACCATGTTGTACAGTGTAGAATTTACCCACTTATGAGCTAGGCTAATTGAACAATTCAAATGCATTTCAATTAGCTTAACTCAAAGCTGGTAAAAACTTTTTATTTCACCAACTCTTTAAAAAAAAAAAAGAATTGGTTGATAATTTTAGATCCTAGAATTATTGGACAACACACTAGTTCATAAAAAAAACAAGTAAGAAAATCACAGTCGGGCGTAACCGACTGTAAGAGGCCCTGTACCAGTGCAGGTCGCCTAACAAACACATTAAATGTTCCCCAAGCTTATGACCAAACACATGACCACTTCTCACTGCACGACTAAGTGCCTTTTAAACCATTTTTTTATGTATGAAACGAAAAGGGGGGTCGCTCAAATTCAATTGCTTATAAAATCGTGTGGGGGGGGAGGCAAGTTTTTAAAATAAACTTGTAAAATTCCGGAGCAGTCCTAGTCGAATGCAAAAAACACGAAGTCTCTATCTATTACCGTTTCCGAGATCCTTTCGTTCATACGGACGGCCAGACGGACATGTCTATATCGACTCCTCTATCGCTCCTGACCATAATGGGGGTAACTTTGGGGGGTATCCGATTATTATTTCTACCTGTTACATACATTTGCACAAAACCAATAGGCTCTTGTACCTTCGGTACAGGGCCTAAAAAAGAAACGAATTTATGTGACGTCCAAAATTTCAAAGATTTTCAGAGCATTTTTTTTTTTAAATATTTTTTTACCAAACATTTTTAATTAATCACAAATTTTTTCACATTTATTATTAACCCAGTTTTTTTTTTTTAAGTTTGATAATTTAATTCCAAAAAGCCTATGAATTGATTTCATTATTAGGGACTTGTTATGGAAACTAAGTTTCGAGTTTCTATTTGTTAAGGGATATTGTAAGATCTTGTAAGAATTTTAATCTTGTTCGTAATATATAGAATACTAGAAACATTGTCACACGAGAATTTTATATATAAGAAGATGTTCCTTAAAAGTGAGCTTTGGGTCTAAAATAATACCGAGATATTTTACTTTTCTCTCCCAAGTGATGCTGTTAATATTAAATGTGAGATTAGCTTATGGTAGAAATTTTTCGTTTCCTGGTGAAGAAAATAGCTTGAGTTTTTGAGGTGTTAACGAGTATGTTCCACTTGCTAAAATATTGGTGAGAAGTGACTAAAGCGCTTCGTATATAATTTATTATTTCAGTTGGTGATTGTGCTGAGGTTAAGATTGCGGTATCATCTGCAAATATTGATGGTTAAGATGAGGGCAATCAAAGGTATAAAGATTGTACAAAATCGGGAAGAGGCAATATCCTTGATATACCTATGCCACGCGAGTGGTGTGACAGAAATGAAAATGAAAAATTATATCAAAATGTTTTAAACCCGGAGAAACGTTCTGTTAAGACGAAAATAGAAAAATGATAACAGATGCATAGGATTCATTAGGAGAAGTGTATCATCCTCATCCGGTTTTATTGTACAGCCATGGGAGTATGAAATAAAGCTTCAAAGAGCGGGCAGTTGAGAGCATACTCTTACTTATATGTATAATATGGTTCGAAGAATGCATGCCCGTCGATTGGAGTCTCAGTGTACTTTGTTCTTTCTTTAAGAAAGGAGACACCACTCTTTGGGCCAACTAACGTGTAATAAGTCTTCTTTTAACATCATATACTCTATATAGTGTATAGGAAATACCAGTTTTTATAATATGTACTTAATTTGCACCGTAGTGTATGCAAGTTTCGTCTTTACACAAAGTTTAAAGTTTTTCCTGTTTATGTTTTATTTAATTCATGATTTGAAATTTGTGTAGTACGAGTATTCTGTTTTGATTTCCGCAGAAAAGATTCAATCTTTATGCGGCGGCGGTGGTGGTGGTCGCACACACTAAATAAAAAATATAGTAAAATAAAATAAAATACAACGAAATGGTAGACCGCCCGCCCGCTCGCCGACGCAGCAGCAGCCGCAGCAGCTACACAATCAGTTCAGAGTTGCTGCTCTTGATGTGTTTTCGTAGAAGTGTGGCAATACGCGGTAAGTATCAACCGAATGATGGTCTCAAGTATGGAGCGGGCGGCGGCATGTTTGCGTATTGCGCGGTAGGTAAAATAACAATAATTTAGTAGTAGACAAAGCGTTGATGATTATTATTATATTCATCATCATCATCAGCAGCAACAGGAACAGCAACAACAACATTACAAACAGTGGAGTTAACAGCAACCAAACGAACGACCTCCGCCAGCGCACTGCCTTATAAACTTGCATTTATGATGACTCGCGGGTCATTTTGCTCTTTTGTCTCAGCTTTGACTTCATTATTATGTATTATATCCAACGTCTTCGTCGTTGTTGTAGCTGACATCTATCAACGCAACCACTTAATGTCATATGCGACTTTTAGACTCCTCACTCCGCAAGAGTTTCTTCGCTACTCTTGGAGCACTTACTCTTGACCAACTTCAGTGTGCGTATTGCTGGAGTTTTTCGGTAGTACTTGTAAGTGTACAGATACAAAGATATAGTTACGAGGGCGGTAGGATAGGTAAACGGAATGGGGAATAAATGAGTCAAGGAAATTGGAGAGAATAACTTTAAACTAAACAAATCTTCTTGTGTACCTAGCAGCTCTATAAAAAGAGAAAATTTGCTTCTTAAACTTATTCACGAAGTCTAAAAAAAAATACGCTAAAAGACCAATTCAAGGACATGTCATGTAAAGCGTCATGCTAAAGTTTAAATAGAAATCGCTCATAGACACAACTGTTGACATATTATGCAGAGCACCTGCAAGATAAATATATACTTTGTTTTTCAAGCTTAATTAATTAACAAACCACCCTCGCGGCTTACACTTTCATATACCGCAGCAGCAGCAACATTAGTTGTAAGCGAACTCTTTTTTTATGTTTGTTCTGTTGGTGTTTAACCTTTTGTTTTTACCTGATTTCTTTTTGGCTTATTTCTTTGCCTTTTAGACATATATGTGTAGATATACACGGTCGATTCTTGGCTAGATTTCCTCAAACGCATTCGCCCTCAATGTCGCAACAACTAAAACAATGTCGGCGGCGGCGGCTCAAGCAACTACAACGCTGGCAATTGCTTTTCTTTGTTTTTGTTGTTGTGTTAAGTGGAGATTGTTTTTTTCATTCGCTGTTCCTCTTGTTGTTGTTGTTGTTGTTATTGGCGGCTTGTAGTTGCTGTTGTTGTTGCTTTCGTAGAAATCACAAGTGTTCAACCTTTTCTTTTAAAGTCAAGTCGTCGACGTCGTCATCTTCTTCTTGAACGTCGTCGTAATGTGTGGGAACTGTGCCTGAAATGTTTAGAAGGAATTTTTTTTTTTTTTTTTAGTTTCTTTTACATATAAATTTTTTTCTTAGCCTTCACCCAAATGTTTTGAGTGCTCTTCATTAATGTTGGCATGTTAAATATCCTTTCGGGATTTTAATTAACTGCGGATTGGTGTTAATGAATTGTTTATAAAGTCGAAATCGAACAGTTGCTACTATTAACATTGCTCGAAAGATTTTTAGGGGTTGCAGCGAAGATTTATCAGTTACCGATTGCTCTGTAGAGGAGTAACAATTTGTAAATAAATTTTTCAATACTTCCACAATACTTTATTTCTTCAAAATTGACAATTTATTTTTATAAAGAACCGAAAGGGTTAGTGTGTGATATGAATCGGTGGGAGAAGTTAACTAAATTAGTAATCATCTCAGAAATAAAGCATAATTTATTATATTCGTAGTCACTTTTCGCGGGAGTCGGGCACGCACATTAAGTACTTATATGAAGAAAAAAAATATATCCTACATATTCATACTTGAAGACCACATCTTTATAATCTTCAAGTTCATACGCACAGCCAGACAGACGGACATAACTATTCTGTAGTACAGGTACCCCGTTTTAGTGATCCCATTTCGACACCTTATGGAATATTTTATTTTGATTGAAGCAAAATATATCATATTCAGCCTTTTTAGCTGAATTAGCAAAATTAACACAATTTGTTTCATACAAGACCCCAGTAATGTGGGACAGATTTGTATGGAACCTACTCTTTAAAGTGCTCCAATAAGAAAAATAACCATGAGATATTTTATAAGAATTAAAGTAAGGTTGTATACTTTTGGTGTTTCTAAAAAAATTACCAAAATCAATAAAACAAATTTAACTAAAAATTAAAAATGAGTAGCAGATTTGCATGGTAAGTTTGTTTACTTACAACGCTGTGTACCTTCTCCCTTCTCTCACCAAGGTGCTTGAGAGGCTTATTATATTACGGCTTGCCAGGCGTGTGGATCTTGGATAAATCTGGCCAATCCACCAATTTGGTTTTAAGGAAGGACACGGCGCTGTTGAGCACATTCAAAAGTGGTGAATCATATCCTTAAGGCATTTGATAACTAAGATTACTCAAATGGGGTCTTTGTAGCACATGGGACACACTAGATCGTATCTACGAAACCTCCAATTTCAGATAAAAGTAAGAACTTCAAACTCTCTTCCCCATACGATGGCAGCTTGTGTTCTACAAGGAAGTCTGCTTGGCCACTTCTCTAAAACATTTTCACCGCAGATGTACCAATCTCTCCAGCCATCTCCAGAAGCAAATCACTGATCACCTCATATGGGGACGATATTTGTTTTTTACACTCGGCTTCAAGCGGTTGTGAAGCACCTTGTGGTGTTCAGGCGTACGTCCACCTGCTCGCAGCTGGAACATCAAGCTAAACCCTAGTAAATTTAAGAACGTTTGCTACACACTGCGCAGGGATCGGGCTGTTTAGCTAAATAATGTAAGTCTACAGGTTGACCAGAAGTATTTAGGCGTTGGACTGGACAAGCGCCTAACGCTTAGATCGCACATAAGCGCTACAATATCAAACTGCAGGTGCAAGATGGTGCGTCTAAACTATATGCAGTGTAGCAGGTCTAAGCTGCCCCTGAGATGTAAAAGGGCGATTTATAAGTCTATTGTTATGCCCACCTGGAGCTATGGGGTCCAGTTTCGGGGACTGGCGAACCGTAAGCGCGTACAGACGGTTCAGAATAAAGGTGCGGATTAGTGGAAGGAATATTTTTATAGTAAACCTTATGAAGCTGTTCCAAGGCGTCACGTAAAACAAACGGTCAAACATAGCGGGCGCTTTAGTTAGTTGAATTTGGGACCGCTTATAATAATAAATGGTATAATGAAGAATGAAGACGACCTCTAAATATTTGAAACCTATTCACCCGAAGGACGAAATCTTTTCAAAGCAAGACGAAGACCTCAAACACAAGGCAAAGATTGTTTCAAAGTTGACTCTCTAAGCAGAAATTTTAGATGATTAAATGGCGCAAGGCCCAGACCGAAATCCAATTGAAAATTTGTGGTCTGAAAAAGCGAATGGGACCTACTAACATAGAGGAACTTGGGTACCGTGTAAAGACAGCATGGGAAAATATTCCACCAGAGTTAAAGAGAACTTAGTGGAAAATAAGCCGAGATTTATAAAAATCCATTAGATTTTATTTTGTTTTTCTTATTTTTTTTGCTTTTGTTTTGTTGTCATTCTACACGGTTTGGAACTCGAGCTGTTTTAGTGACCATATTCTGCTCTACTTAAAATCGAAATATAACTCAATATTCTTAAAAGACTATCCCATGCTAGCGCTGCCATCTTTTTTGCTCTTTATGTATCTAACTACATAAGACACTAAAACACCAAATATAATGCTTAATAATTGATGATAAACTTCTATTGATATATTTTTTCAGTTCAAGATCTTTCAGTTTAAGAAATACAATTTTAATTGAACTCTTACTTACGCTGCATAAATTTAAAATTACGATAAGAAGAACATTAAAACAAAATTATTATCATTCTTTTTTTTTATAAATTAAAGAAAATTTTAATTCTAACCCATTATCCGTTAGGATATACATCTACAAACCTGCATATAAGGGCATACACATGCGCTACATATAAATAAATAAATAAATAAAATCAGCAACGTTCCCACACTTTCCACTTGCCATAAAACTAATTAAAAAAATTTATAAAAAAAAAAAAAATTAAATAAAATTTTGTATTTACAACGCGCTGCTGACTAATGAAACCCAATTCTTGATGTCATAAAAAAATAAGAGTTTTGTTGTGACAGTTACCATTCGATGAATGTGCTACTAAAATAAAAATTTATCCCAAATAAACCCAACCTTAGAGCTTCGATCAGAGTCAAATTGGGTGTTGACTATGAGTTTTTGGTAACAGTCAACACAAGCTAAAGATTAAAATAAAGTCCCCAAAAACAAAAAAAAAACATACATTTTAATAATACAGTTAATTAATCAGCCATTTTTATGGCTCAATTTGGTAGTCAAGTTGCTTAAAATTGTACAAAACTTTATGGCTGAGACGGACGGACGGACGGACGGACAGAGTCGGTGTAAACGTGAAAATGCCTGCGACAATCAAATCATCAAAATTTAATCTGACTTTCATTTGCATAGATTTGTTAATTAGTCGGGGGGATTAGTAGTGTTAGTAGAGAATTTTAAAATTTTATTGCACGCAGAATTTTGATACAAATCGTGCAAAGGAAGGCGTTGCCTTATGCGACGAACTTGGCTTTTATGACCGACCAAATGCCACAAAACTAATCAAATTCGTTATCGAGAGGAGGATGTATGCATAAATATTTAAAAACATTTTTATTTTTTTAAATTTACATTTAAATTTAAATGCTAAACGACAAGCGCAAATGTTGCAAACAAATTGTGGGACGACAAAAAATTTAAAAAAAAAATAAAATAAATTTCTTAAACGTAAATTTAGCAAAAATTAAATCTAATTGCAGGGCAATTTCTTTTGTTTGTGCGCGAAAAATTAGAAATGAAAAATTTTTCAAATTTATTTTCGTCATGGCGGCATAAAATATTACAAACTTTTGGGTACAAATCTCATAAATACTTGGCGCAAATTGCAGGCGGCGTCGGTGTTTTTTTTTCTCGTTAGTTCTGCCGATCTTCTTGGCATTAAATTGGTTGAATTTTTAGAAATGTCAGCCCACATTTTAAAGAGTTTGCAATTTTTTTTCGGTAAATAAATTACAAAGGCATATTTTTTATTGTCTCTTTCTAGCAGACAGTTCTGCTTTTACTGTTAAATATGGATAAAAATTATATTGGTGAGATATTCCACTGCTAAACTGTTGCACAAATAGTGACATGTTCGAATCCTGCATGAATTATATTTAAAAAAAAAACACTCCCAGAGTTGGCAAATTGACTAAGAAATTTTATTCTTTTTATTGATTTTCTTTTTTTTATTTTTAAACATTCACAAAAACTTAAAAAAAAAAAAAATAATGAAAAATTCATGGAAAATGTTATAAAATTTGTCATGTGTACAAATTGCATGACAGCAGCCATTCAAACAGTGAAACGGACATACAGACAGTCGGATAGATAGACGACAGACAGACAGACATATGTACGTGTATGTAGAAGCGTGGGCATTCACTACTATTCTGCAGCATGGCATAGCAAAGTAAGGTACTACGTTGATTGCATTTTAAAGACATAATTTAAGCAAAGTCTAAGCTTGCGACATTAATTCACCACTGCACGTACGCACACCCGTCTGTCCGTCCGTCCAGCTATCTGTCTAACTGTCCCGTCATATACATATACATTTGTTGGGTGTTAGCTGTCTGAGATATACACACTACACCACCTTCCCTCGTTCATTTGGCATTGCCCGCTGCCCTACTAACGCAACATAAACGTAGTTTTTATGTCTTAGTTCGACGCTGATGATGACGACGACGACTGCAACGCAACGCATATGTAATCGCTCATTAGTTCAGTCGTTTAATTGGTCAAAATTATTATGTAATTAGCCAAAACGTCACCGTCTGTCTCTGGGTCTCTGTGCCGCAGCAACACTCGGAAATTGTGACATGCAAAGTGTGTGTTTCTAGTTTAAGGTAAACTAAACGCAATAAATTATTAGATATATGAATATGAATATATATATATATATTTTTTTTTTTGAGCACACGTCGCCGAACGCATAATTAATTAAGTGCTTACTTTGATTGATTTATACTTCTTATGGTCTATTTTGATTTTGAGTTTAATGAGTGGCTTAAATACAAATTTGGTATTTAATTTTGTGAATTTTAATTGCGATTAGAGTTGGAATGTTTTTTAAAGAGGTTCTTTATAAGTCTTTAGAGAGCATCGCTTCGCATTAGTCACAAAGAAACAATTTTATGTCATATTTCTGCCAAAAAAGGATATAAAATTGTTGCGCGGCTTAAGTCTTTCAGTTAGTTTCTTTTCGGTCTTGTTAAACACTATGGAATATCTAAAAGCTTTCTGTATTCGAAACTGTCTGCTGAGATGCGATGTAATTCATCAGAGTGGTCCATTTTTTGATGAATCTGGCACAAAGATCCGAATGAATTTGAGCGATGGTAAAGGTTATGTTGCATCACATACTCTGTTTGACAGAGAAACTTCGATCAACCAGACCGCCATGAATTCTGAAATTAATCTACGCTCGAAAGTCATAAGAGCACTGGCAAACTTTAATAGGGATCGCCATATTTGGAGACCACGGAACATAGTATTTAAAGACAAAGAGGAAGTTGTTGAACAATACAGGAAATGTCTCCGAATCTAAATCGTACAACCAAAACCTCTTTAGGGTCTCTCCAAAACAATGTGTTAATTGACAACAACGTCTCAGACTCATATTTTACAAACTATGAAAAAAAAGACCATTTAAAGTTTTGATAAAGCCTATCAAATGCATAGACGTGGCTTAGAAGATCCTTAAATAGTGCTACCAAAATTCATTACATAAAATGTGCTTAATACCCAGTGTAGAATACAGATACTGCGATCAATAAGACAAAACCGTGTAATAACAATAGCCTCGTGTTCACCAATTGCACGTGTTATGCTATCTGTCTTATAGAAAGTACAAATAGATCAAACAGAGCGTGAGAACAATCCCCATAACCAACTCCTTAAGACAAGTCTAGGTTCAATAAACTTTAACTAAAAATATCAGCTAACTTAGACTCAACCTACCTTAATACAAATACACAATATATCAATCTCTAATCACATTTGATATGCATCCGAACGAATCCAAATATACGGAGAAATATACATCACTATCTCTTATAGTCTCCAAGTTTTCGTTGTTCGTACGGACAGGCAGACGGAAAGATGGACATGTCGATTTTCAGGCTCATCAAGCAACTATTTACTTTATGTGGGCTTTCCTCCTTTTCTGCTGTCTCTCACATACATTTGCACAAACTGAATATACCCTTTTGTTCTAAGGGTACAAGGTTCATAAATCGACCTGAGTCCTATGTTGAGATTTATCACATTTTCAAAATGGATTACTTCATCTCTAGGTTTGGAATATTATTACCTTATCATGGTGAACATCAACAATATTTGTAAAATTTTACTTCAATTGCAGAGGAACGTGCCTTTGCAATTAATACTAGACAGAGTCTGCGTTCTGTTACTGAAGAGCCCTTTAATTTAAGTGGCATCTGAGTGGGAACTATTCTGCTGGAAAGTGCATTTCTGTTATAGTAACTCTATATTGCTGAATTTTCTATAATAGCTTTGAACATTTGCCCAACTAAGAGAGCAGACTTGTTCCGATCTTAGCATTAGAGCTGAAGAATCATTTGTTCTCCAAACTTCCCAGATTGCAGATTATTGAAGACCTGGAGGATACTTCCCATGAAATGGCTAGGTTATACGAAAATTAAATCTAATTTATTCTACTCAATATGTACTAAGTGCGTAGCTTTTTGAAGCGCTTTGTTTGCAATTTTCAAAAGCAACTTCTTATGCAAAAAAGACCTTAAAATTAATAGTTGTCACCAATAGCGAATTACTTCAAGGCATTTGCCGTCACACCATTCAGTGCAACATCAATGCTCTATAAAGTCATTAACACTATTACTCATGACTGTCTTCGATTTCAAACACCCAAGAAAACTAAGCACATCTGTTACAAAAACGCACAAAGCATATAAATTGCGCATCAAATCATGATATGGAAAAATCAAATCAAAATGCTTTGCGAAATTCGACTTTTTTAAGTAATCCCGAAAAAAAAATTGGCAACAAAAAAACATTTTTATTGTTTTCGAATTTCTTGCCAAAAAAAAAAATCAAAAATAAAATAAAATATTTTGTATGCGCACAATTGCAAATATTTTGATTGCGTTGACCATAATAAATTTCAAAGAAGCGCTTTGAAACACACCAAAAAATTTATTTGCCCAAAAGTGTAAAACGCTTTCACTCTCTGTCTGACTGACTGACTGCCTATAGGCATGCATTGCGATTGGCAGCCAAATTAATGTCTTGTCTAATTGCAAAATTAAATATTTTGTAATGCTGCAAGGCGTCAAAGGAATTGGTTACAAAAAACGTGGACCTAGGGTGCTTCCGCTATAAAATTATGACATTAACTGCGCCTAAAAAAGGTTTATTGACACCAAAATCTAGCGCCAGCTTAGAGTGTGGGGCACGCCTTTTACATAATACTTAAACAAAGCGGTCAGCCTTTCAACTGTGACGACGACGTCGCGTTCTATCGAAATCAATGTTGATAACTTAATTCAATATGCCAGGCATGCATGTCACGCATGACATTTTGTACAGTTTTTGTCTCACTTTCGTTTGATTTTGATTTCGTTTGAAGTCCGTCCATTAATTTCGTAGATATTCCAAGCAGGTGCCTCACGCTAAGTTGGCCAATACTCGTGCTAAAGAAATGCAGCAAACGAATTTTGCAGCAGTTAGGGTATAAAAATGCGTGGGTCAGCCATGGAAAGACACAGTTGAACACCGACAGCACAAGAGTTCAGTAGCAACTTTTCAGTTTCTTTCGTTTATATTGGATTACTTAACCTAAGCGTGAAATCTCTAAAATGAAGGTACCAACGCTCAAAAAGGATTAATTGCTTGCAACAAGCACTACAAACAAACATTTTCTCCTTCTACTTCCACTCATTTCAGTTCGGTATCTGCATTTTCGCTTTATCAGCTGTTGCCGCTGTTGCAAATGCTGGCCTGCTGCCACACCATCATGACGATCATCACTTTGAAGCTGATATACATCATTCGAATGGCATACATCTTGGACATTCTTCAGCCATTGTACTCGATGGCGGCGCTCATCATCATGATGCGCTAGATGTCCACCCAGTCTATCATCATGATGATCATCATCATGCTGATTTGCATCATCATGCAGCTGCCATACATCACGACGATGTCCACCACCATGATGTGCATCATAGCGCAAAGATTGTACACCATGAACCCATACATCAGGTGGAGCCAGTACATCATGTCACCAAGGTTGTGCATCATGAACCACATCATTTCTTGCACTACACCAAACCCGTTGTTGATCATCATGTTGTGCACTCGGATGCACACATCGATGAGCATCATCATGCTGCTGATTTGCATCACTCTGAGCTGCATCATCATGGTCATCATGATGTGCATCATCATTCTGCGGCTTTGGTTCACCATCATCATGCTGCTCCATTGGTGCATCATCATCACAGCCATGCTGCTTTGGTGCACAAGGTGTATCCCGCTCATGTGGCACTTGATTCCCATGCTGATATCTTGTCCTTTGCCAAGCATCATCTGCATGGTAAATTCGGCAAAGTTAAGATCACCGAAACGCATTATTAAGAGATTTCATCCAATCCCCCATTGAAAACGCCACACAACATAGAATAATTTATGAACGCGAATAACGCATAGGCCATGTAGAATATAATTTACTTACTTAGTTGAGAAGAAAGTTGTTACAAAAACTATTCAATAAAAATGATTTTATTTACGAAATTATTATTTCTATTTTTTAAAAATGTTCTAAAAATAATCCAGACTCCGTTCACTATCTTTAAAAGTGACTCCAAACAAAAACAAATAATCCAAAAACAAATAATAATAATAATTTTAAAGAAATGCACAAAATCATATATGCTAGCTAATTTGGAGTAGAGGAGAGGCCAACCATCGACAGCAGAAAACAAAATAAAGTAGATAATCCGCAATATTAAAGATAATAATTAATTTCTGAACATAATTGAGGGAACAGTTTCTATATAATTTATCGAGTTGAGAAGACAAATTTTATTTCATCGGAGTTCCTTAGCAAAACTACCATCATCGGAGATCCTAAACAAAACTACCATCATCGGAGATCCTAAGCAAAACTACCATCATCGGAGATCCTAAACAAAATTACATTCATGTGGCACCTCGAATCTACGAGGATAGGCCAGAAGTATCCGACCATTAAGGGCAGATAGGTTTATCAATAAATCATCGACGCCGCGGAGGAGTATTTTGCAGACCTTCCGGAAAATTACTTTTCGAACGGGATCAAAGAGATGGAAAATCGCTGGTATACCAATCTAAAAGGGAATAAATAAACAAAAATTTAACAACAATTTCTTTCATTCCCTAGGAGATTACTTCTCACCCCACCTAGTATATTATTATTGTTCAGAAAAAGATGCTGACTATTTACTATTTGGATTAAATTACACGCAGGACAATGCCTGGTATTTTAAATTTGCCAATATTTTATGAAGTACACACTACTCATGTATTCGAGATAAGCACTTGAGACCAGAAATTTATCCATAATGTGGCAGTTTATGCGCTGCTTCCTAGCAAAAAGTCTTCCCGCAGCAGTTCCCAGCAGTTTTTAGCGCTGTACAAAAATTCTTATTAGGATCTTAAATTGCTTAAAATTTTATATGCCATAATTATAGATTTTTATGGTAGAGTTATAAAAGCAGCTAAATACCCTTCGAGTAGCTAAGTATTCAAAATTGAAGACAGCATGATAGTGCGAGAGTCCCTTGATATACAAGTATATGTGACGCAGTCGAAGTATTGACTGGAAACAATTAAAAAACCAAAAACAATAACTTTAATCTACTATTTAATACCCTACAATTACCACTTTTCATAGTATATATATTCAAGAGCAGTTTGGTCCACTATAAGGGGTGGCTTCCATACATATCTGTGCCGCCATGGTTTTTGTAAGAGAAACATGTATATTGTTGTTGTTAATTCAGCTGGGAATGCCGAATCATATTAGTTTCAATAAAATATAAAAATGGATCTAGATAGCAACATATACCCTATACCAGAGTGTGGCCAACCGGTCTAGTATCGATAGACCGGTTGGCTACCCCTGCTACAGTTAAATGGATTCACGGCCTCTCAAGATAGACAACGGTATCCGGAGCTATCATACTTTGCAAGACGTTGTATGCGCTCATGCCCAGAAATTAAAGAACACAGAAGGGACCATGTACACCTGTTGGCCACTCCTGCCTTATACATACAAATTTAATAAGTAACTCTTAGTTGAGCCCTTATTCATTCTTGTTTTTGTTACAAACTTTGTCGCAAACTTTGTAAACCTCTCTCACTCATCATAGTAGCGTATTAATATTTCCAAACCAAAAAATCGTGTTTTACGTTTTCAAGAACAGCTGCAAACGCACCGCCCAAAAGCTATTTACTGCGTTGATTTATTAGCTGACAACAATATAGCAAATAGGTAAAATAGTTAAAAAACATAAAAACTAAAAAGTATCTCGAGAAGCACCTGTGCAACTCTAAGCTAACCCCTACTAACAACTCCAGTAACCCGTTGACATTTGCAATGCAAAGTTGAAGCTTTTAGCGTTAAGCAGGCAGCTTAAGCGCAAATTGACTGTTGCAAGTATTTTGCATATTCAACAAGCGATGCCGAATCCCGCTGTTTCGGAACGCGCAAAGTCGTTAAAATTTACAACAACAAAAAAAAAAACAACAAAAAATAGTAATAAAGTCAATGGGTAAAAAAAATACATTGGAACGTGATAAGCATTTGACACTTATTACCTTCAATGGTCGACGATGAGCGTCGTTTGATGTTGATGCTATAATAGCCCCTACTGAACGAGCAATGTTGTTGCTGTTGTTGTTGACAGACGCTGGTCCAGCAGCAGCAGCAGCGTACAAGATGGAGATGTCTATCGCAGCCAATGGCTTTGAACGGCACTCAAAAACGCTCTTCGGAAAAATCGTGATTAGTTTGGATTATATTCGAGTTGCACGAATTTTTGCGCATGCGCAACATTGACAATTGTTGTTGTTTTTGCTTTTGTACTCGTAGGCTGATTGCCACTTGCAACATATTTCTATTTTTTTTTTTCAAATTTGGCAGACGCAGCATAGAAGAAAAAAATCAAATAGAAAGAATATTCAAAGACAAACGAGTCGATTTGTGCGCTATTTTGCGTTTTCCGCACGCTTTGTTGCAAGCGGCACGATTTGAAAAAGCAGCAATGAAGCACATTTGCAACTATTGCTGCAGCTTTTGAAAATTTATTTCTTATTTAGCTAATTTTTGCAGTGTTTTGTAGTGCCCCCTTTTTTTTTTTGTACAAACGAAGAACGGCCGCAGCAGTGCATTAAGAAACACGCGATGCGGCAGTGAAGGGCAACGGTAGCCAGTGCAAATGCAACTTGCAGTATTGGCAGTGGCAGCAGCAGTTGCAACATTTGCCACGTGTTGCGCGTGCGCCTCGCGTTATTTTGTTAGAGTATGAAAAAAAAAACAGTCGTGCCTTCCCTTGCGACTTTCTACATAGTAGAATATGCGAGGGTTACTCTAGCAGTAAGTGATGTATTCAAGCTTGTAGGTTTAACTTCAATTTTTGAGCAAACTGCAACATTAAATATTTTTTCGGCAGACGCCAAAATTAAACTTAAATACAATCGTGTGACTACTTTGAAAGAGCATTTGGTAATATTTTTGAGACATTTCATAAACGTGTTTGAAATTTAAAACCAACGGAAGACATCTATAGTCAAGCAGTACTTCGCCTCTGAGTACTTTTCAACTCCATTCCAATTTCTAAACATCCTTCCGCCTGCCTACCATATTAGAGCATAGAGTTTAATAAAAGTTCAAATCGATGACTTCAATAACTCACCTCGTTTGTTGTACTAGTACAATTGTTGCTGTTGCAAATGTAGCATGTTCTTTGGTGTTTTTGTTGTTGTTAGTGCTGCGCATGCGCCTGCGCGTTGAAGTGTGAAGCGCATAACCAACCTCGTCGTCGTCATCGTCATCCTCATCGTTGTTGTAGTTGGTACCTGCCACCTTGCTTGCACAGTGCATTGTATTAGCTGTTGATGTATTACCACCGCACAGTCATCTATGTTGCATGCCACACTGTTGCATAGCGTAGCGTTTGTAGGCGTCAACTCACGTTTATGCTTTGTAGACATTATCGCGCTTGTTTATCTCTAAATTGCAAGTAAATTACTTTGGCTCGTGAGCGTTCTGTTGAGCAGAGTATTCCTATATATATATATATATATATATATATAATATGATAAATTGTTTATTTCAGAATCAACTAATAACGAATGCGAACTTGTTTGTATATGCATGTGGTTTGGTTGCATCTAAAGAGTATAGACTGAGTCCGTGTGAAATATTTCATAAGACTACACATAATGAGGAGTAGAATTCCAATGGTAAGTCTGAACTCTCCCTTAAGGATGGGAGGCTTAGCACATACATTGAATACATGTGATCTGAAGAATGTATTTGAAATTTGAAAGCTCTATCTTTTATATTCTTCAAGATCTCGACATTAATACGAATAGCCGGACAGACGGACATGCTAAGTAACACAAATTAATGTTAAGACAGACATCTTCTTCAGAACTTTTCTATACAAAACTTTAAACCGAAAAATGTCATGGTGGAAAATTGCCCAAAGAGTCATAGTCCTGTTTTGCGGGTAAGGAATAAAACTTACCCAAACCCAGTGTGTTTGCCTCATCAAGAAGTTACGCATAAATAAACAGTTAAGCAATAAGTAGCCTGCGCACAGTTCCAACCTGAAGCAATAAAAATACTTTAAAAAAAAAAGGTGAGCTCGTCAAAAATTTAATGAAGTTTTCTTACCCCAAGAAGGAGGTTTGAACGCTACCTTAATGACTGATAGACGCATAGTGGAAAAATTATTAAATAAAAAATGTTAAAAGAAATAGAAAAAAGAAAATTAAAAAATAAATAAAAAACAAACAATTAATTGTTTGGAATAGAGTATGTTGAATAGGTGAGAGTAATATGGCGATATTAGTTAACAGCAGATGTGATGTGAACAGTTTCTTTTTGAATCTCTGATGTTAAGTTAGATCATAATCTTTAAACCTTAATACTATAACATCTATAAATTACGTTACACGTAAAAAGGTGCAAAGATTGTAAAATAAACAGATAGAAATATATCGTTTATCGATTTCTTTTAAATACTTAAAAATAATATTGATGAATAGCAAATGTTCATCTTTGGAGATTGAAATTTGATGGAAGTTTCAAAATCTGACTTCAACCAAATTCAATCTCAAAAAATTTACATTTTATGCAAATAAAAAAAAAATAAAATAATTAAGTATAAGTAAAAAATTTTTTTTTTGTAATCATACAAAAATAAATAAAAAATAATTTACTCAAAAAAAAATGTTTTTACCTTAAAATTAAACTAAATATTAGCAAAGAGAGGAACTTACAAATACTCCCAAAAAAATGCTCGACATGCCCCGTCCAAGGTCTGTGGACGAACAACGCAAAGAATGAAAATACATAAGGAAAACAAATATGGCAACACTCAAAAAAAAAAAAAAACTAGCGCATCGCCGACTACACAATCGACTAAATCGCAAGAACTAGGAAAAGGACAAATAGCAATACAGAGTCACAATAAAGAACGAATAGAAAAAAAAATTTGGAAAAATTTTACATTGCACTAAAATTTATTATTTAAGGCTGCTGCACCACTTTTTAAAATTACTTCGCACTTTTGATACAAATTTTTATTATTTCACACGAGACTTCTCACACTCAATTTTACAAAGGTGCGCTTTTTTCTCAGAAAACGTATAAAAAAAAAAAACTGAAAAAAAAATTTCTCACAAATATACATTTTTCTTGCTACATTCGATCACTTCACTTAAAAATTTTACCAAATTTCGACACAGCTTTATTCTATATAATCATGCAATTTTTTTAATTCAATACATTTTTTAACAATACTTTTTAAAAATTTTACCCTCAGCCGATCCATTCCGCAAGCCAATCAAATCCGAACTAGCAACACAAAAATGATTGTCATTTGCAACACGTGGGCGTTGGGCTACCCCTATGCTTCAGCTTTCTTTTACCTTTTGCATGTGCGTTCTACATGGCAACAGTTGAACTGTAGTTAAGGCGGTCAATACACGTCACAAAAATTTGCAACCTTTTGCTAGTAAAATATTAGTTTATGTGTCACACGTACAGCATACTGCAAAAGGCATAAAAAATTAAAAATGTTTTGAATTTTTGAACTTATTAGAATATTTTTGGATCATCAATTGCCATCGCCATAAGTCAAAAGAGCGACGTGTAAAGAGCGCTGCTCAAATTTCTCCAACTACAGCTGAGAGCTGATAATACTGCAAGAGGGGAACAGTATTTGCAATAGTGTTTGTTCGCTTAAGCGGCTTATGCATGACACAAAAATGAGTTGAAAATGCAACTCTGCCAAGGTGAAATAAGAAAGAGTAGGATATATTATTTCATTTTAGAGACATATATATATAAATCATACACATACATATATAATATTTTATATTTAAGTTCTTGATGCAAAATAATTATAATACCAAAAGTTGAGCAGAGAATATATGACGGTGCAAAAAATATGCGTTTAAACTTCTCTTCTGTAGTATTGTGATTTTTGATACTTTCAATTCGCCAAATCTATTAGATGCAACAATCCTACAAAGAAACTTAAACTCGAACATTCTACAGTCGCTGCTTTTAATTCAATCATTGTCTATGCTTCTACGACATAGAATAAACGTTTATAGATTTTTCTTGTCGTCTTTGGAGAAGACGGCTTACTTCCAATTTACTTACTGAGCACAAAGTTGATTCAATCAGCAAGTGTTATTCTTCGCCTAATCTCCAAGATGGCTTATTTAAGCTGTGTTTCCCTCCTAATCCAGAAAGCGTCTTCATCAAATCAGGTATTTGTTAAACTGACTTGTATTTTATAGAATTTCTTGTAGTTTTCAATTGTCAATCTTTTTGGGCTTAAGTCACATTCATAGAATTTATACGCAAAACATGGCAAAAATTCATAACCGATTGACAGAAGATTGTTCTACGGAAATTCACGCAATTAGCGAAGTCATATTTTTTAATTATTTTAAGAGAACTTTATTCTGCTATCAAAATCTGTTCGAATTTGGGAGTAAAGGCAAGTATAGCTACCCTAATCAAAATCACATGACATGGAAGGCCGAGTGCTATCAAATCGTTTTTTCTGATGAAAAAATGCAGATGGATTCAACTACCACTTCCATGACATAAGAAAGGAAGAACCCTATTTGACCCGTCATCATCAAAGTTGTGAGTGGATCTTAATGGTTCCGCGGTGGACAGCCATTGGCTACAAAGAGCATTTCTACACTTTTCTAAAATTTTTTTGCCTATTATCTTGGACATTTCAACATGATAATCGCCGAAGTGTCTGGAGAAAAATATAACACTAATAGAGTGTCACTGCGACCGACTGCGAAATTAATGATAATGTAAAAAAAATGAAAATATAAAATTATAATTTATTGAAGTTCAGAGTTACAGTTAGATTTTTTTAAGCAGAATATAGAAGATTCTAAAAAAAAATATATATAAGTAAATTTATTATAGATATAGTAGAGAGACCGCAATTAATCATGTCAAGCATAATTTGTTTTGCGAAACGAAAACATTAAAGGCACATAATAACGCGTAAAGCAAGATGGAACAATTAGAAATAGGGATGTTTGCAAAAATAGGGAATCTACTTCACAGGCAGGGTTGGGAGATCTATAAATTTCAGTCGATCCACATACGGAGGCAGAAGTGTATTAGAAGACCAATTGAAATTTCTTAAACCAAATAGCATTAAATTTTTTTGCAAATTCCAAGATCGGACGAACAAGTAAAGTGTATAGAAATTTTGTAGTGTAACGCCGTAAAAAACTTTACTGAAGTCGATGTAAATTATATCGGTCTGGCAGGCAGACAGAAAGCCCCTTATTAACTAAGTAAGAAAATTCTAGAAGATTTGTGCAAATGGACCTATCTCTAACAATCCCTTGTTAAAATGGACTGCAACTGATATTAACGATCTTCGCATTAGATCGGTAATAATTTTTTTAAACAATTTTTGTATAGCACTTGTTACATAAGTTTATTTTGACATAACCTTAAATTGAATATACCATGCTCTTATAAAAAATAATCATTTTATTTCCAAAGATCACCACACAAACGCCACCACTAGCTACAATTCCAAGCAACTGCTACAGTTCACTCAGCACTAAATGCTACGATTAAAATCGACGAGTGTGACCATGTTAATCAGAGACACAAACATCTTCCAATATGATTTTGGCACTTGGCGCATGACAAAGGCCACAGCAGCAAGTAGCAGCCTACTACTACGTTTACTCGCCCTTGTGTACATTACGCCACCGCATGATGGACAATGCAAATGCCACAAATTGTTGCTGCTACTATTTAGTGTTGCATATGGAAGCAGTACAACGCGAGATGCACTGTTCGACGCTGTTGATTAGCACAAACGTGTTGAGTTGTGTTGAGCTGCAGCTGCAGCTGAAACGTGCCCCCATCTCGCACATATTTGGCCAAAAGGAAATGCACTTCGCGTCGCATTTGTGGCGGTTGCTGCAGCAAAACAGTAGCACATCAAGCTGACTGACTTGACTGCCTGCCTGCCTGCCATGCTGGCATTTCGCTGCGGTGTGGTGCAATGCAATGCGGAGCGTTCTCGTTCTTCGACAGCAAGAGCAGTAACAGCGGCAGCAGCGTAATTGTGTTAAAAATTACTCAGGCATCTTAATCACTTTGGTAAATATTTTCGCTTTTCGAACGAGGTTAATGCGCTACAGCCAGCTTCGGTTATGGTCGGCAGCTGCGCACTCACAGCTTACAAAACAGTCCAAGAGGAATTGTCTATTGCTATGGATTGATGCATGAAGACCAACCGCAGTTTCAAATTTAATAGCCTACGTCCAAGTTGTAGGTGTTGGTGTGTTAGTTAACGTCGCGTCGGTCGGTCGGTCGGTCGCTCGCTCACTCGCTCGCTATGTATCTCAGTTTTGTTTGCCTGCTTTGTGCAACTTAATTGTAACCTGCAGCATCGGAAATGCGCACAGACAGATACTTTAATCATATAGACAAGCGCTATGCAAGTTGTCTCAATCTTAGCTCTCCGTAGCTGCCATGCCATGCAAATCCCGATTTCATTCATAAAATTACCGGCAACACATCCCATTCTCCACTACTAACTGCTACTGCCTGCGCCATGGCTTGGCTTCGATTTCAGCAATGCTTAAGCGCAGCACTTCAGCTGATTGCATGTTCGGGCACAGTTCATTTTCAACAACATCAACATCAAGGATCAAATGCATTAAATACGAAACGATGTGGATGTGGATGCGAATGATGATGACGATGATGGCATCGAAGCGCAAAAAAGGGAGTAAAATGTGAATAAAAAAAATCGAAATTGTTGACGTTGAACTTCAAGTTTTTGTGTTGTTGTTGTTGTTGTTACTGCTTCTGCTGCTCCAGTTGTTGTTATTATTATTTTATCGAAGCTGCTCATCTGTGCGCCGCAAGACTTAAACGGGCTACAGTGCAGCATCAAAATTAGCAGCAACAGCAGCAGCGGTACAAGTTCCAACAGAGGCGGGTGGTGCACCTGCGGCAAACTGCTTTGCAATTATTATACCCTGTATGCAGAGTGTAGTAGGATATGTTAAATTTATGTGAATGTATGTTACAGCCAAAAGCAGGCAAAGCAGACATATTTTATGACAATCACAACAAAATATACAACATAAGTCTAATTGATATATAGCACCTTACATAACTATGATTCAAATAAAGCAGCATAGGCAAATTATAGGGTATCCCAATGTCATATGTACTGTTGAATTTGCTGCGATGATGCATGTATGCTGTTACAGCAACCTTTCCATCCACTACTTGTGTGAAAAAATGCAAGTTATGTTAAATATAGTAAAAAACCAAAGAAAATGTTGCAGTCGAGTGTGATCAACTTGAAGATACCCTTCTCGCTCTTCTAGGTGTTCAACAAATTCCTCAGCTGGTTCAGCAACTGAACGACACCTAACACCATTGGGGCTCTGCAATGCCGCTTGTCGTAAAGCCTGGCGAGTTGTACTCCTGCACCTTCCAGAGGTATTCCGATGCACTTGCCCGCATCATCATCAAAGCCCCTACCACGTTGTTAATATAAATCCTAACCGATCAGCGGCTCACCACCAATTAATTTTATCGATGCAATGAAGGAAGCACGAGTAGTTCTTGCGGAGCCGACGCTTGTCTGTTAATAAATTGCTGTGCATAGTTGGGCTCTTGGTCAACGAGCTTCGGTTGATAAACTCTGATAAAGCTTCATCTATAGCAGTTTTTGTGTCAAAGATGTTGTTGAAGCCTTTACCTCCTTCATGACGAGATTTAATGTCCTCCATATGGGGCTTTTAATCTATCTTTAGAGCTATGGTTAGTTGCGTTGAATAAGTCTCATTATTAAGGTACTTGTAAGAAGCCCTCCAAGAGTAGCGCATCATATGCTGGACCTTTACAGCTGGCCTTCTTGTCTCAGATGCGTAATGTCATCCATGGACTCATAATCAAAGAGATGAACGCATCTGGCAATATTTCTGGACGGCAGAGCTATGCGTCAAACCCATCAAACCAAAACTAGGTATCTTATTAGACAGAAGAATTACACTTACCAAGCTTTCTAACAAGTTTACCAAAAAAAAAAAAAATCGTAAAGAAATCCTGAAGTCTAAAAATTTCTCCAGAACTGTACTCATTTATTTTCAAGACTTTAAAATATTAAAGCATTCTTTATCTTTACAGGAACTTTCCAGTCACGAACTAATACAACCAACTTTTAATCAAAACAAAACTAAAATTAACTCAGAAGTGTATCAAAAAAAGGAAGTATCCACACAACTTTGGCTATTGTTGATGGGCGCACAGCTACTGTTGAACTGCTACACTTTCTCCATAGCACATTTGACTTCTCGCCTCTTGCTGCTTCTTCTGATGGCTCGGTGTGCCTCTGTTGCAGCATCGTAATTTAGCTGCAATCATCATTATCGTTTGTAGGCAGCCTTGGTGTGGCTTGGCTACAACTGCAACGCTTAATCGTATACCAGCTGAGCTGCGATACATCACAAGGACAAGGAGTATATAAAATCGTTCATTGTGGGGTAAAGAAAACAGAAAACGCCCGCACGTAGATACTTGAGCTTTGCGTGCACAAGTAAATTACAAGTGTTGCCGTACAGTTGTTAAGGAAGCACGCAGGAGGTGTAGAAGTTGGAGTAAGTCAACTCAGACAAACTGACAGTACATCATTCAGTCAGTCAGTTAGTCAGTTACGCAGTCATTCACATTAAAGCAAACTTACAGATAAAACAATTTTGAAAAAGGAAGCAAAAAGGAAGTCTTGCATAAGGCGTTGGCTTGACTGCTGCATCTTTTTTTTTAATTTTTTTCGAACAAATAATTGGTGACTTTGGCTTTAGCTGGCGCACCGCCTGACTGCAGCTACTTGTCCGCTGGCAATTGTAATTACTGCGCATGCGCACACAGCTACATTCTGTGGTGCTTCGTGTAAACTTGCTGCACATACCACATCGCTTGGTGTGCAGTAGCCCAGCACACATTTTGGTTACGCCTATCTGTAAGTAATTTATAATTTTTTTATTTTTATTACACTATTATTTATTTATTTTTTTAGGCATTTATATTATTTATACTTGCGGGTGCACATTTGCATTATTTTTATATTTTTTAAGTGCGCACGGCAACTCCCAGCGTTCATTCATTTTTTCATGCAACTCTCCCCTTTATTAATAAAAAATATTTAAAAATTAGGCATTTTCAGTTTTCAATTTATTTATTTAATATTTCATTTGCATAGTTTATTTCATTTTGGAATTATATTTTAAGAGATTTGAGAGAAATATAATTTTTGTTTTTTCGTTTTGAAACTAATTCAAGTAGTTCAAGTTTTCTTGTAGTATTTTATTTTGCTTTTATAAGGTTTATATATAGTTTAAAAAGTTCGAAGAGTTTACTGTAGTCGTTCATACTTTAATATTTTTATTTTTGTTTTACAAAATATTTTTAAATTAAACTTATTACAAAATTATGCACAGCGCAAATGTTCTAAGAAAATTTATTAATTTTTATAAACTGCAACAACTACTGCAGTGGAGCATAAGGTTTAAAGTAACAACCAAAAGGACGCGAAGTAAACCCGAGTCAATATAGACCTGGCTGGCTACACTACAAATTCTTGGCCTAATCTTCATAAGTTGATACCGTTTATAAATGGAATATACCACGTCCTTTATAATATCCCACTTGTATTCAGATCCGAATATAGCCCCTTGCACATCTATGGTTCTTGATCTCTTTGCCAGAAGTTCAACGTAGAACTATTTATATAAGCACCTTTTAATCAAAAGGAGCAGCCTTTGCGAAGTTTGAAATCAATTTTGTCTAAACGAAATTTCGTTGGAGGATCCGTGATGTTGTGGATGGGTTTCTAAGATCTGTTTCTCTGTTACTGCGCTTTGTATTCTCCAGAGTGAATAGTTGTAAAAATGTGGAGGTGTTGGATCACAGACTGCTCCTATTTTTAACTGAAAATAGGGAGCAAGTATACATTTTAAAGCATGGCAATGCCTGCATTGTTACAAGTCGTCAGACGGGAGCATACTTGGAAGCAGGTTTAGTGGATATTATAGCCTGCTCACCAGACCTAAGTCCCAATTTGTATACCCTGATCTAGAGAAACAATGGTATATAAGAATGGAGCCTTGTATCTTCGCCAAATAATTGCATTTTTTTCAACATATGTAGTTGCCTTTAAGCTCGACAAATTTAGTCCAGTGTTTTTGGAATTTTTTAAATAGGCGATTGTTTCAAGAATGACCCAAATATTTTACCGCCGAGCCACTGGAAATTCTTACAGGAGGGTAAATCTGAAGAATATGATGGAAGCGGTAGTAGTTCGTAGCTAAATACATGGACATCTGTCATGGTGACTACACCCTTGTGCACCCGCGCATTGACTTGATGGAACAACAATTTTTTATTCTCGAAAAAAAATTTGTTAGAACATTTCGTCTGAGACATATTGAAATTCATAACATATTAAAATTAAATTAATAACTATAAAAATTTTACTACTTAAATAATTTCAAGTTATGCACTTGAAGACTGTTTTTTTTCTAGGGATTGTCATGTGAGATCTTTACATTAACTAAATGTGGAAAATTTGCTATTTTACAAATAGCAATTTTAACAAATAATTAATTATAAAACTTAAATTAAATATTATAAACGCTTTTAAATAAATTAATTTATGTAAACTTATAGATATTACATTAATATGCAGCTATGAGCCTAAAATTCGTTGCATTGAAGAAGGCTTATAATATTTTATATAAAATGTTTGGAGCGTCTTTTGACTGATGTCGCTATTTTGTAGGCTTACTTCCACAATATGCTTTTTTATATATTTTTTTTTTTTAGCTGCATATATTAATACTAAATCAAAATATTGTTTAACTTTTCAAAGTATATAAATAATTAAAAATTTGTTTCAACTAATATCACAATGGGTTGGTCGTTGATTCGTTACGCTGCTTAAACTATGTAGTTGCATACAATTAGATAGTTTATATCAACTTAAACAGTTTGTTTGCTTAACTGTTTATAAGCAAAACTCTTTTCATACATTTTGTTCATAAACAGTTAAATAAACTGCTTAAGTTGAACTAAACTAACTAAATATCTTTTTTGGTATTTAGCTACAAATATAGCTTTTAGCTTTTTTCTTATAGCTTTTTTATGCTACATATTAGCTGCTTATTATTATTATATCTTTTTATATATAAAATTTAATTATATAATTAATGAATTAATTTTTATATATGTATATCAGCATTGGCTTAAGTCTAAAAGGCATTTTAAGCTAAGATTTGAAAAAGTCTTTTGAATTGCTTAATTTTTGATTTATCGTATTAGTAAATTTTAAAATTGTTTGTATTAGTTATTAATTATAATTAATTAATAATAATTATTTTTTAAAAACTACTTTTTTATGCAGGCAATTTTTTTCTTAATTTTTGTTTAATTATTTGATTTAGTTTGACTACTAATTCGAAAAGCTTTTTATAAAAATATTTGTTTTATATTTATATTTGGAAGCAATTGTATTAAAAAGTCACTAATTAAATTTAGTATTTTAATGTTTTTTTTTTTTTTTTAATTTTTCTCGTAAGTATATTTGCAGCATTTAATGCTTAGTAAAACTTCCTGGAAGCGTAAATTTCAAAAAGTCGCCTATATACAATTCATTCTTAAGTATTTTTTGTAAATATATTTATTTTATTTTTAATAATTAGTTTAAAAATGTTTTTTATGTGCGTTAATGTAAATTTTAAAATTGTATAAGTTTAACGCGCAATTTACAATGCAAAAATTTGAAAAATGTTTTATCTAGAACTATTTTATTTTTATATATAATATAATATATATTGCTATGTCTGTATGTAAAAATGTTTTTAAGTAAGGCACTTCCGTGTGACGGAAATCTGATTCCTTTAAGTGTGTGTTTTTTTTTAATTTTAATAATTAAATATTAATTAATTAATTATTGCAAAGTACTGTTTGGAAGTAACAGTCTATTATTGTTCAAGTGTAGCCAAGCTTAGAATTTTTAAATAAAGTTTTTATTTAGTTGACTCAACTGTGCGACTGAGATAGAAAGTGTTAGATGTTAATTTAGCACCAAAGCATCACTGCATAATTGAGTTCATACTGAATTTGGTGTACAACAATTAGCAATTTTGTTGACAATAAATTATGTTCAAGTAAAATATAAAAAATGTTTACTATAGGAAAATTATGTACCAGTATAAAGCATAGCACACATCTCTAGCGTCGTTTATATTATACCCTGTAAGCAAATCATATAAGAGTATATTAAGTTTGTGCAGATTTATGTAAAAAGCTAGCAAGAGGTAGTTGCCATAAAGTATTTATATATTCCTTATCTGCATCAAAAGTCGAGCTGATATAGACATGTCCGTCCGTCTCGAGTATGTATGAACATCAACAAATGGAAGACTATAAAAGTTAAAGCTGTCCAGTCTGCATATTTCGACGCTTGAATTTCTGTTCTAGATAATTTGTATTCATCATACATGCCAACTACCCCATCCTTAAGGGGAGTTGGCACTAACCATACAAACCTAAA
The DNA here is from genome assembly GCA_035044805.1 of Leucophenga maculata. Taxonomy (NCBI): domain Eukaryota; kingdom Metazoa; phylum Arthropoda; class Insecta; order Diptera; family Drosophilidae; genus Leucophenga; species Leucophenga maculata. Next base: position 240,303 of record JAWNNP010001005.1, on the reverse strand, counting down.
CTTCCTTTTGAATTTTTGTATGAAAAACTATATATTTTTATTATTAATTTAGCTAGAAATGCCCAATTTGATATATTGTAAGTAATTTATAATAAAATATTCCATAAAAGTTGAAATAAGACCACTATAAGGAGTAGCCTCCATATAAATCTGTCTTTCTATTCTAGGTTTTTGTAAGAAAAAATATTTCTTGTCGTTCTTAAACTAGTTAGAAACGCCAAATTAAATATATTTTAAGTCAATACTAAAAAGTATTTCATAAATAACCAAATTGTACCACTAAAGGGGGTAGCTTCCATACAAAAAGTCGAGTCGATATAGATATGTCCGTCTGTCTGGCTTCTATATGAATATCAAAAACTTCCAGACTATACAAGCTGCAGCCATAATTCCTTATTTTTTTTAACGCTCCTATTCTTTCTTCACATAACAAGTATTCAAAGTTCATGCCAACTCCTCTCTAAGAGGTATCATCTATAAAAACCTGCTCACACTTGTTATATCTTACTTCTTGGTCTATCTTACCTCAATTCTAATAAAATATTGTATATACATCTCGAGACGGGCAGAACATATAATTAAAAGCTTCACTACGTTCTATAGCGCATTTGGTAGTCGATCAAACTCTCCTGCAGCATTTTTCATATATTTTTTTTTTTCACTTTTTAGATTTATGCTGCCTGCCATACGAAATGATGCACGACCCAAAAAATGTACGGATTATATACTGCAAAGCGTATACATAGAGACGGACAGTCAATGTGCGTGCGTGGCACATGTGTGTGTATGTCAGTCTATCATCTAGCTTGCCACAAAGGAAGAGGCAGTCAAGTCCGTTCTAACTATTAATGCAGTTGCTGCTGACAAAGTGGCGGCACAAACGCTGACGCTGGCCATAAGTCACTCGCATGTATAACCAGCGACTATTGTGATACGATAAAATGCAACATGCACCAAATTTTGTGTTGGTGGTGGCACTCTATGGTACGACGACCGACCCAATGCCTCGTCCACTTGATTTATGCACATTTTCGCACATAATGACAATTAGCAGGCGGCTGCTGCCAACGCCAAACGAGTGCAAATTTTGGCTAATTAGTTTGCCTGCTTGCTTGAAATTTGCGCTTTAAAGTTTTACACTTTTTTTTTGTGTAACTTTTCATTACTTAATTACAGCAAAATTAATTGCGTTGCCACAATTGCAAATAATTTTCTGAATAAATAGTTTTCTGCAGTTCTATATGCTGTGCCCCCTGTGTATGCCACCCACCCACTGTCAACGCGACCTCATTTACTTATTATAAGGAATTAATTTAGTCATTGCTTGCTGCCTTTGTTGTGGTTGTAGTTTAAAACAAGGTCAGACATTAGCCGCAATCTGCATTGCGGCGTAACAGGCGCAAAAAATCAGACCAGACGCTCGGTTTGTGTACTTTGGAGACTTCATGCCACGCCACGCCTACACTTCAAGCAGCGCCCATTTCACGCCAAATAAATACTTTGCACCAGGCCAAAGTTTTGTGTTGCAGTTCGTGCAATGAAGTCATTAAGGCGCAATGAAGATTTCCCACCCACCCGCATTGACAAACAAACAAAAAAGTGCACTGCAAGGCGTGGGAAAAGTTTCTTCTGTATGCTTGGAAAAGCGGATATGGTTAATTTGTGTGTCGGTAGCGTATTTAAACGAAAGGGTTCTTGGGAATGCGGAATGTGCAGTTATTTATAAGAAGAAAGCGATGCAGATTAATATATAATATAAGCTTCAACTATTCAATTTAATTATAAAATAAAAAAATGAGAAGTTTTAATTAATTCAGATAATATGTTGCTAATATAAGTCTCACTAAAGAAGTATAATTTCCGACGGACCAGAGTAGTCACATTTTCTTAGTTTTGTATCTTGGCTAGATATTTCTAAGCTTGACAACAGTAAGTGTTGGTAGGTAATACGTGACATTTCTCATCACTTTGTTGAACTGATAAATCGTGACTGATATTTGCTCCAAAAACAATTCCGTAAAGGTCATCTAAAATTGGTTGTTGTGCCGGAAAATATACAATAGATGCTAGAAGCGATAAAGCAATAATAGTTATAGGACGTACGGTGATATTGAGGCATCTTTGAACCGTTAAAACCATTTCTTTTCGATGTGGTGTCCATAATTTGAAAGCTTCTATAGAAACTATTAAAAAATAGCTACGAAAATGTGCTATGAAAATTGTTTTAAATGGATGAATGGAACATATCTCTGAAACTATAAAAGCTGGATATTTCAAAGTTGGGCATTTTAATTCCTTTATGTCATAGGCAGATGAAGTTTATGAAATATTTTTGGTGCCACAGTAAAAAACAGCGTTTAGTCTCAGAAAAAACAAAACGCTTAAGATGAGATTTTCGGGCAGCTAGATCTCTCGAAGCTAAACAACGCTTCAAAATAGTCAAACGTAATTTAGATAGAGTTCTCAAGATGGAAGCAAGTGTATCAGAAAATCAATACATCGAATGTCTATCTCTAAATTGGTGCAAAAGCGTCCTCAGAAATATACTCTAACAAATACCCGATAGAAAAAGTTTCACCAAGAGATGCTTCTAGAAACTGGGCTTGTAGTAACGAAGCAAATGTCTTTGTAAATCATCTACAAAAAGTGTTCAAGCGTAAGATTTTGGCTGCCGCAGTATATACTTCAGAGAGCTTAAGAGCATTTCTTTGAATAAACTAATAGCAAATAAGTCGTCAGGACACAATCCTATCTCGCCTGGTCACCGACTTTTTTTCGTTTATTTCGAAAAGGAGGTCTAAAAGTGTTTTTGTTTCACATATGTTATAATACAAAATGAGGCGGAAAAATATTCTGGAAGGTGCCGGAGCTCGGATACAGCGAACAATTATGACTTCTAAAATATCTCACCGCATTCGCTCCTGTCAAAATTTTACAGTATGCGCTTCTAAATTTCTTTTACAAGACATGCAAAGCACCATCGCGCTATGTTAAAAGGCTTTCAAAATACATAGTTCAAAAACTTGTAAGCATGTTTCCGGCCTTGTAAGCGTAATTTAAACGTTTTTTTTTCGTACAAAAGCAACTGAAATAAATTTAAGAAATTATATTCAAAAAAAAAAAAACCAAAAAGAAATAAATTCTTTTCAAATCATGATTTTTATTTCTTCTTCACACATTTTTAACTTCAATAATGAAACAGTTTCGTTTAAAAACTAATCATAACCAAAATAGATTTAACATAATTTAATAAATATTCACTAATACATACATAATAAAATAGTTAATAATAAGTTTTTAATTTTTATGTCTTTACAAATAATTGACAAAAAAATTTAATAAGCAAAAAATTAAACACAACAAGAAAGTTTTAACTTAAATTCAAAAATAGTTGAGGGAATGTAGGGTGGTTAAAAACTTGAACATATTTTAGAAAAATTTTTATATAATAACAAGAAATTAAAAACAAATTATAAATTTGAAGTTTTTTTATTTACTTCAAAACTGGTTAATTAATTTTATTTCATTAAATGAAAAAAAAAAAGATTTTAAAATAAAAAATTGTTCAAAATTAATTTGTTAAACAAAAGAAAATTAAACGAAAAACTAAAAGAAAATTTTAACTTTTGAGCCCTAGGGAGAATTCTTTGTCTTGCGTTTTACTTAGAAAATATTATTAATAATACTTAATTTAAAATTAAATGTAATACAAATTTTGTGCAATAAATAATTAGTTTGTTTAAAAAATGCCTAAGTGTTACAGAAAATTAAATAAATTAACAAAACTTTTTACTAATTTTAGCTTTTAAATTTAATTTTTGTTTAGTTTGTGGTTTGTCCGCTTTGCTTTAAAAATTATAAAATTTGTTTAAAATTATTTAAAACTAAAATTTTATTATATAAATAATAATAATAATTAGAAATACTTATTTAAGTTTTAATTATATTAAAATTAAATTATAAAATTTTTTAAAAATTAAGCGCAATATCTGCTGTCTTTTTTTGTTTTTGTTTATTAATAAATAATTAAATGATTTATTTTTTTTTAGGTTTAGTTTTAATAGAAAGTTTCAAAAAATGCCGCATGCTCACAACCAATAAGAATTATTATTTTTCTGCTGCATTTCGGTCGATTTTCTTCTGTTTTGTTTGTGCAGGTTTTTTCTTTTGTGCCTTAGTAACTAAAATTCATAGAAATCCTTGCTAAGGATACTTGCTAATTGGAACATGGAATTGCTAGCTGTATTTGCGCATACATCTTTCTAACTAATTCTTGCTTCTGCTGCTACTAAACTAATACGTTGGGTGGCTTTGAGTTCGATGCTGCTGCTTCATAGATGCTTTTGTCACGTTTTAAATTAAGTAAAAAATTAAAAGAGTTACATGCTAGATTATATAGTTAAAAAGTTTAAAACTACGCTAAACTTTAGGTAGTTTGTAGTTCTCAGTCTTCGCAGAGAGATTAACGCGTTCTTCAACATCTTCTGGCTTCTAAGTGTGTGTAGAGTAGAGTAGAGTATGTAGGTATTTAATATATTCTAAACTTGGCTGCACTACTTGAACTATTTAAACTAAAAATAATAAATTTCTTCTTTTTCTGTTTGCTTGCTTGCTGCAGCAGTGCCGGCCAGCAGTAAAATAACAACAAAAACTTACTGCCCCTGCACAGCTGTGCAGCATTATATCTGTTTGACGACGACGACGCCGCTGCTCACCTACTACATTCTCATTAGCTGCGTTGCTGCCGCATAGAGATAACGTTAGGCGCTTTCCGTCTTCACCACAATGGGCATAGTACCGCCCAGTCCAACGCCGAGCGGTGACTTGCGCATCAGTTCCTCCGTCTGCAACAAGAGCGGCAGATTCATTTTCATATCAAGCAGCGCTGCCGATGGTGCTTCGCCATGTGGATATCCGTAGACCATATTATTATTGTTGCTGTGATTGTTGTTATTATTGTGATTGGCAGCATCGCCGCCGACGACATTGCGTGCGTCAGCAGCACGCCCACCGTTTCCACCACCACCACCGCCGGCACGCGATTCATAACGCGTATGTGTGCGCATGTGCCGTGTAATCATGTCGCGCCGACATGCCGCATACGGACACTGTGGACACTTGTACGGCTTCTCGCCGGTATGTGTGCGCTGATGCGTCGATAGGTGATCCGAGCGTGAAAAGACCTGCCCACACACCTTGCAGGTGTACGGCTTGACGCCGGTATGTAGACGCATGTGACGTGTTAGCATATCGGAACGTGCAAATGAACGATGACAAACATCGCAGGAATAGGCTTTGGTTATATCATTGGCGGGATTGCGTGATTTATGACGCGAAGCCATATGCTTCGCTAGACGATCGTGCAGCGAGAACATTTGTCCGCAGGTGGGACAGACATATGCCACATCCGAACCGGGTGGCATCTCTTCGACCACAGGCGAAACATCAAGATTATAACGCCAGGCAACAGTCTCCTTGGTTGTTGGTGAGGCAACATCGCCCTTGATGACCGGCACACCAACTGTATTGTTCGGCGCATGCGCATGCAGTGGATGCATTGGCATCTCCAGTTTAATCATTGCTGCAGCAGCGGCCGCAGCTGCGGCATGTGCTGCTGCGGCGGCAGCGGCGTGATGCTGTGGCATGAGACCAGTTGGCATGCCGTATGGAGAGATGGGTGCACTTGCTGCCGACGAAGTGGGTGTGCTATTGTTGCTGTTGTTGTGACATGCTGTCGACGTTGCGGTTGGCGTCGATGCTGTGGAGTGTGTGCTCGATGCCGGCGAGAGCGCATTCAGTGCATCGAGCGCGTGATTACTTGTGGGCGGTGGCGGCAGCATCATGGCAGCTGTTGCGGGCAATGGCGATTTCGATTTCTTGTACTTTTTCTTCGTGGCTGTGGCGGGAGTGTTGCTGCCGCTAGTTGTCGACATATTTGTCGGCTGCTCGCACAGTTCCGCTGTTGGCGTATTACCGCCACTGCGAAACGAGAGATCCAATGGGCGCTCCTGCGGTGGTGGCATAACTTCACCCGTTGAAGTATTTGCCGCCGGTGAGGGACTTGCACGTGTTGCCAGTGTTGGCGCAGTTGTGACCGAAGATTCACTGCGCGGCGGTGAGGGTAGCGCAACACTGACTGCCGGCGGTGGTGAACCGCTGTGTAGCAAGGCATGTGCACCATATGCGCTAGCACCACCACTCATTGTTGTTATATTCTTAGCGGCAGCAGTCGGTGAAGTCTCATCTGCTTGTGACGATGCTATGGAGGAGGGTGTATGCTGCAGCGCTGATGGATAGAGATCTTGACGACGCCGAAATACTTCATTCAAATATTTCGTATGCAGATAGTAACCGAAAAGCGGTGACGATATGGGAAAGTAACGATCGTAGGGATTCTGCATATGTTCAGTCTTGATGTCAACATGCAGCGCATGCTTCTCCTCATGCAGCTGCTGCGCTGTATTACCTGTACCTGCAGGCACAACTGGTGCTGCTGGCACTGGCGTTGCGGCAGCACTGTCATGCGGCATAAGCTGCAACGGACTCATACTAATGCGTGGACTATCATTGTCGCAGTGCGAAAGCTCTTCCGTCGTTGAGAGATCAGCATCAGCCTCTTCGCCATCCAAGTCCTCGTCGCCGCTGGTACTCGAACGTTTGCTGCTCAGTGCAGTGCAACGCATTTTGCGTGCCTCATGCTCCTGCTCAGCATCGGCATCGACCTCCTCACGCTTAATGCAATTAATAGCCTCCGTGTGTGCCTCATCAGCATCGGGATCGGCAGCGTCTAATTTGTATGACGTGCTGTTGTTGTTATTGTGATGATGCAATTTATCCAACACCGCGGACAGACGCTTTCGCTTGCGTTGCTTCCACGGCACATTATTATTTGCGACAAACGGCTGATTGTTGTTGTGCTGCTCTGCAGAGGCTACAGCTGCAGCTGCTGCCGCTGCTGCTGCTTGCGCCTGTTGATGCAGACTCAATGCAAGCGGTAAATGCTGCGCCAACGGTGGATATTGCAATTGTGCAAAGGGCGCGCCATAATGTTGCGCTGCTGCTGCAGCGGCTGCAGCCAATGAAGGATGTTGTTGTTGCACTTGCTGTTGATGTTGCTGCTGCTGTTGGTGGTAGTGGTGCGGGTGGTGTTGTTGTTGTTGCTGCGGCTGATAATGTTGATGGTACTGATGCTGCTGCTGATGATGGTGATGATGATGATGGGAACTTGCATGATGCCCCATGGGGTCGGTACCTTCTGCCATAGTCATTAGGTCAACGTTTTTTATTGGCTTTGCTAGTTGAAAATTTTTCAGCGCACGGCTGGAAGTGCGTTGTGCGTTGTCGGCTGGCAAACTATGCTGCTGCTTCTTTTTTAACTCTTTGCGCAGCGTATTTATCGAATCTGTAAGCAGAAAGAAATAAAATGTTTTTTTGATTAGCTTATTTTTTTATGTGCAACGTACTAAACATATTTTTTTTTTTTTTTAAATTAATTTTCAGCGTGGTAGAATATTTTTTAATATAAAATGGAGATAGGAAAAAAAGAAATCTGCCAGTCACAATTTGTAAAGAATTTTTTGACAGTTGCATGTGCAGCGAGTGCCTGTACAGTAGGAGGAAGGGCGTTGCCAACTTTGTAACTGTTTTAAAGTAGAGTTGTCATGCAGTTGATGAGAGAACTTCATTATTTTATATTATTATATGGCGTCCAATGTGGGGCTTGAAGCAAAAGTTTGTCACTTTACATATAAATAATATAACTGAACAGTTGGAATATTTATTCAGTTATATAAGCTACAGTTATATAATTAGTTAATGGCGCCCAACGTGGGGCCAAATGCAAAACATTTATGACGAACAGTTATCGTTTTATTGCTAGGTTTTCGGTTTATTTATATTTTTATATAAATTTTGTTGCAGGTGCTGGTAACACTTTGCAGTTGTTTTGCCATTCACAAGTCATTAAATGGTTTGACAGCCCATTAAACATGACCTTTAAGCCTTTGATTACACAAACAAAAAATAATACTACTTGCTGAGTTAATAAATATCTGTAGTAAGTAATAAAATAAAGTAAATGTTGTAAATCAAAGCTTTCACAGTTTTCTTGCCAAATTGAGTTTATTTACAAAGTGCTATCATCTAGTACCCCCCTTTTAGACACCATGCTCGCGCGCTGTAATATAGTTTTTCGCAAAAACCGTTTGCCAATCAGTCATGCATCAAAATTCTACAACTTGGCCAACGTTCAAAATGCATAAATAAAATAAAATTTTTGCTTTATAACTATTTCTATTTACGCTGCGTTAGTTTTATGCATTTGTGACAGCCAAACCCCAGCACCAGCAGATAGAGCAGCAGCAGCCTGCAGAAGAAGAATTTACTTTGGGGAATTTTTATTGCTACGCAAGAAGAAGATTTTATGGTGCGCAAATTTATTACACTTGCACTTTGCACAGACAGCGAGTATAGTAACTAACTAACTTTGCCTTGACCAGTGGAGAGGCTGGCTGTAGCTGTGGCAGTCAGCGTTTTATTTGTGCTGTCCAACCGTCCGTCTGACTGTCTGTCTCAGTCAAAAGTCGCTAAGCGCCAGGCTAAAAGAAATCAATGAATGACTTTGTGCAGTCAAGTCAGCAGTAGAAGTTAAAGCGTTGCCACTTTGAACGCTTATGTTTGTTTAGCGCTTTTTTTTTTCATTTTGCCTACAGCGCCACAAATAATTAAAAGTTACATGTATGAAGAAGGAGAAAAAAAAGTGTTGGCAACATTTTGCACAGCACTGTATATATCGACTGACTCGACGACAACAACAACAACTGCTAGAAATGACGACAAAGTCTAGAAGGACGTTTGCTGCATTGCGCTTATCCTTGTGATATATGAATATTGTGTACGTTGGCTTTGGCATGCCGCAGCATTGCATTGCACATATGGGGCGGGTGTATTTTTCTTTTACAAGCGCCTACAACTCCAACGTATCCTTTGGCCATGCACAGTTAAGCTGCTTGTTTGTATTTGTATGCTATACGGCTTGGCTTACGTGTCGCTTTGCCGTTTACGTGTCGTGTAAATGAAATGAAATGCCCGGCAAGAAGTTGCTAGCAAACACCGGTTGTATTTTTTTTTTTTTTTGTGTCCTTTTCGCACGGCATGTGTTGATGATGCGTTGAACATGGCTGGCTGGCTGGCTTGCTGTTAACAGTGTCTGTCTTCTGTTTATTACTTCACACTCATACTGCCTGGCAGATAGAGTTTATTACAAGTCCTGCAATATGCGTTACCGCTTTAAGAAATTGTAATGTACTGTCGCTGCTAGCTATATAGCACCTGCAACACCACATGTTGACCCAATTACATGCTAATATTAATATATCATAGACAATGACAATAGAAAAGTTAGCCAATCAGCAGACAAAAGTTTAAATTAAAATGTTAAAAGTTTTTGTTTTATATATTTTATAAGCTTTATATGCAAATATTACATAAACTTACGCAAAAAACGGCGCCCAACGTCAACGCTACAATCTGGCAACGCTATAAACAACTGCAATTAATATGCTTAATTAGTGTAATTAAACAACTTGCTGTACTGCTGCTGCTGACAACTATGCGAAAAGTTTTACGCTCGAAATTTTTTATATAAAAAATGTGGCAAAAGATAAAGTTTGGCTCGAAAAAAAAACATAAATTTTCACGCCAGTTGAAGTTTTTCTTCCTACCCACAGTGTTTCACAGTGTTAACACGCGAAAATAATAATTTCAAAATAATCTGGCAAGGCGCAAGATTTATGATTTATAGCAAACGTTTGCATTAAAGTTGTATAAATATAAAAATGTATGAGGGACATTATATGTCCTTCGTGCAAGTGCCACACTTTGTTGTACAATGACGACCAAATGAAGTGTTAATTTTAAGCTTTTATATGCGGCTTACTGCTGCGTCTAGCCGCCTTTTTTCATAATTACCAAAAAAAAAAGAAGAAGGAATTATATAAAAAAAATGAAATAAAAGACAAGAAATGGCGAAAAATAATCATCGCGTGTTTCCGCTTTTGCAAGCGGTTTTTTTTTTGTCAGTTTAACTGACAGGTTTTTTGTTTACAGTTCTACAATAAATGGTGTTTTTTATTTTAAGAGGCATTTAGCTTTGCTAAAGTGGCTAATTTGAGAGCATATAAGATTAGTGTTTTGTTTAAGGATTTTTTTTTAAGGATAACTGTCAGCTTAAATTGTCTACAAATTTGTGGAATAATATAAGTAGCAATGGAGCTATGAGAGAGGCAGAAAGTTAAGGCTTGAAGTATAAATTTATGAAAGTTTAAATGTGTAAAAAATACAGATTGTATGGCGCCCAACGTGGGACCGGTAGTAAAAGTTGCTATATTATAAATGCATAAAACAACTGTAGAGTTGGAACGTAAGGCAATGATGAACGTGCGCAATGTCATTGCAAGGCTACAGCTATATTATTATTTTATGGCGCCCAACGTGGTGCTCAAGCCTAAAGTTGCTCTTTTACATATGCATACAACAACTTTAAAGTAGGAACATTGGGCAATGCTGCACGTGCACATTGACTCTGCCAGGTAAATAATTATATTTTTGGCGCCCAACGTGGGGTCTGATGTTAAAGTTGCCATGCATAAAATAATTGAACTGTTGAAACGTTTGGTATTGCTGCACGTGCTCAATGTCACTATCAGGCTACAGTTTTCTAATTATTTAATGGCGCCCAACGTGGGGCCCGAAGCTAAAGTTGCCATGCAGAAAACAATTGAACTGTTGAAACGTTTGGCAATGCTGAATGTGCGGAATGTCATTGCCAGTCTATACTTATAACATTATATAATGGCGCCCAACGTGTGGCACGTAGCTAAAGTAATACAATCAAAGCCACATTATTTATTTAAAAAGTTTTACAAAATATTTTCTAATTTTTTTTAACACTTTTGTTAGAATTTGAGTAGCCCGAACAATTGTTAAAGCGCGTTGTAGCATGCCTGATGGACGGACGGACATATATATTTAAATATCGTATAAACACAACATTTGTCAACAAATACATGACAGCAATAAGAAGAAGCATACATAAGTAAAAAATCTGTTTATTTGCATTTGCAAAACGTCTGCAATTTTTTTTTTTATTCAATACACAGCTCCTTATCGCGCAAATACTCATACATAAATTGTATACAAACAAACAATCAACACGTCAGTCTGTCCGCTGTTGTCAGTCACTTATTACAGACAGGCAGCCAGTTTTATAAGAAAACGACTTCATCAAGTTTCGTTTGAAAGTAATAAGCATGACAAATGTTGTACAAACACACACACAGCCACACATAGATACTCTATAGTGCCCAACTCAAGTGTTTAATTTGCCACGGACGCCATCAACGTATCTTTAAATTTTCCGATTTTGTCTCACCTCTACAGAGTTGAGTCTGTTAGCTCTTCATACACAGCTGGCTACAATATTTTTTTTTTTAACGCTTTCGTTTAAACAAACTTAATACGCGCCATTGTCAAAGTTAATGCATTTTTATTATTATTTTTATTATTGTTATTAATTCTTACTACTACTATTTTGTGTTTGTATTGTTGTTTAAAGTCATGTCATAATTATGCTTTTGTCGAAATGACAATGAATCATATTTCATGGCGTTGCAACTGCGAAAAAATAAAGTATTTAATTTTTAATTTTTATTTTTTTTTTTAGTTAATAATGAAAGCTGAGTCTTGCTGCACCAGCGAAATTTAATTTATTTTATTACATTTCATTTAACAAAATAGAAAAGAAGAGAAGAAAAAAATTGTTGATGAATGGCGCGCTGTATTGCATGTTGTTCATTGTTTTATAATTTTTTATTTTTTTTTTTTGTGTTTAATTTTTAAATAATAAACTGCTTATTTGCATATTAAGTTTACACATTGAATACTGCTCTAGTTTACATATTTTTTTCATGTACCAAAAGCTGTCTGTTTGGATATATTAAATATGAAATTTGAGAAAGTGTGGCGTTTAAAAAAAAATATAAAATTTAATTTGTTTTGTTTTGTAGTTACAGCAATTTTGAAGCTGTTAAATTTTAATTTGTAGACGTTAGACCACTGTGCATAGAAATTTGAAGCTTTCCTCTTACCAAATACTTCAATTAATGTGAATGACTAAGTGCAGCAGTGATTGATAAAAACCAAAAAACACACAAAGAGCATTGCAAGGCAGTGGTTTAAGGAGGAAGAAAAACTGATGATCAGTTTTCTGTACAAGTGATACGTAAGCCGAAATAATAAGGAAGTGGTTTAGGGAGGAATTAAACTGATGACCAATTTACGGTATAAGTGATTTGTGAGATAAAGTAATATTGATGTGCAGGTTGAGACACACTTCGTTATTGAAAAAGGTATAAAATGAAATGAATTTTAACGATGTAAATTAAATAATTAATGTTTATTTATTTATTTGAAAGGGTTTAGCCACCGGAAAGGGTATTAAAAGTTAAAAAATCAAAAATTCTTATTAAAATCGGCAGCAGTATTATAATTTGGTTAATTCTACAATTTGTATGCGGATGCATGTTGACGCATTTCAAGTGGCATGAGCATTGGTACTTGTTGCATTAAATTTTTACTGGCAAGCCTATTACTCAGATCTTGCAGAAACCAATATGCTCCAAGCTACACAATCACAATTTCTACGGGTCTTGTTGAGACACTTCACATGGAATTATCGTTACACTTGAGTATTTATTTTAGATACCAAACCTCTTATATTATACAGAAATAAGTATGTCCCAACCTGCACAATTACAATTTCAACGGGTCGTGTTAAGGCTCTTTACATAGAATGATCGTTGGCACATAAATATTTAGTTAAGATGCCAAACCTATAATATATATCATACAGAAATTAATATGACCTAACATGCACAATTTCAATTTCTGATGGTGAGGCTTGCGCACTTCAAGTGACATAATCTTTGTCACTTGTTACAATTAATGGAGTTGTTGCCATTTAATTTAGCTGGCAACTATATTAAGCAAATCTTACAGAAATCAACATGTCCCAACCTGCACAAACACAACTTCTACGGCTCGTGTTGACGCAGTTCAAATAGAATTACATGTAATGGAGTTGTTGCTATTTAATTTAGCTGGCAAGCCTATTATAATCATAAATCAACATGTCCCAACCTGCAAAAACACGGTAATTTTTTAAAGACATAACATATTTTTATTGAATATTCTTTTACACTTTATCTATTCATGAAATAATTTTTTTTTTTTAACTTGAACACAATTCGCACCTATTAAAGAAAAAGAGAGAGAGTCTCCCACAGGCAGAGATGGAGAGCACATTACAACACAAAGATATACATTTAGAGGAGTAGGTTCAGCTGAATAGCATTTATATGTGACTCCAGCCGTAGTCATGTCAGTGTAAGCACAAAGACAGAAATGCATCTGGGATATCTAAAGCCTTATTAGGGAGGGTGTTAATATATACCTGGTCCGATATATGATGAATAGGTCACGGCTGCTCTTAAAATCCTTCATGTGACTACTACTGTAGCTGTAGCCAATTATGAAAATTTTTGTCTGGCTGGCATGCATGCTTCAATTGCATTTAAAAACTGCCATTTAATATTTGAAAACACTTATAATTCTCAATTAGTTTAAACAACCTTTTTTAATGAAAAATAAATAGCTTGCAAATAAATAAGAATTAAACTTGTACACGAGTAGAATTCTTTAATGAGTTGCATAACTAATTTGTAAAAATTATGATAAGCTGGCTAGCATCGCTAAGCTGATCTGACATCGGAAATAACGGCGTTATTCTCACATTGTCAAGTCGAACTCGAGACAGTAAGAGTGGAAGAAAATTATTGAATTTTTTATACTACTCTTTTATTCTACTCTTTTGATTTACTTAAAGAGTCAAAACTAGCATTTAAAATTCGAAAGTACTTATAATTCACAACATGTTTTAAAATGCAAAAGGTGGTACAGTAGCACATTTGTCAATCTATCTTATTGGAACAGACTAGTCAAAGTTATACTTAATAGGTAGAAGAGCTAGACTCTATATTTAATAAAATTTTGAGAGGTACAGAAAGAGCAAACGAGAGAGAGAGAGAGAGAGAGGAAGCCAACAAAGACTTGTAGTTTAAAACGAACGAACGCAAAGTTTCTTTTTTGTGTGTGTAAAAATATAGGAAAATCAAGCTTGTAGATGAACTCTCCTTCTGACTATCGCAAGCGAACTAAAATTTTTTGGTAAAAAGCGTATCGACTTGTGCGTTTCCACCTTATTAAGTATATCCTAAACCAGTTTGTTCAAAACTAGCATTTAAAACTTAAAATCACTTATAATTCGCAAATAGTTTTAAAATTTAAAAATATTCCGATATAGTAAAGTAGTGCTTCATAGTTCTTTTAAGCAACAAGTAGTTCCATTAAATGCTACTCAAGTATAATTCACAACACATAAACTTTAGCTCTTGCATTCCAAACTAAACAAACAACGCTTCAATCAGCCAACAAGCAAAACGGCAGCAAAATGGCTAATAAAATAAAACGCCATTTCTGTAAACGACGATCGATCAAACAGTAAAAGCAAAAGTAAAGTAAAGAAAAATGAAAAAAAAGCACAAAGAAAATGAAGTAGAAAAGCAAGCGCGATATAAACGCCTACGCTCATTGAAATTTCAAGTGCTGGCGACCAATGAACAGACGGCGGCGCAGTACTTGAGTTATTTCGCCCGCAACAGCGGCTTTAAAAGTAATGAATGAAGCAGCCAGCAGCCAGCAGCAGCAGCAAGCAACTACAACACAATACAAATGAACGACGAAGACAGACAGACAGACAGACTAGCATAATATGTGTATAAAAGCTGCTGGCGCGACAACAGAAAAATAAAAATATAAGAAAAAAGGCAATGTCTACGATTGCAATAGCTCATTGTAGCTAGCTGTGTGTGCTTAATTGTGCACCGACTATGTTGACACGCCCCCAAAGTAAGCAAGTAAAGTAAGTAAGTAAGCAAGCAAACAAACACAACAAAGTTGGCAATGGCGACGACGACGATCATTTGAGCGGATTTGTGTAATTGTAACTGGATTTTCTATATAGCTCAAACATAGACATAGATCGATGGAAGAGCGAATAAGTTTTACACTCTATCGAGTGCTTAGCAAATAAAGCAATACAATATGTTGGCTTAATTGGCAGCACTGAATGGAATTGAACTGAATTGAAAAAGCTTAAAGCTTCGAAGTCTTGCAAAATTTCTTACAGTGTATGGCGACGACGCTAGCGAGGCGCACTATAATTAAATTGATGACTGTAATTTTTGACGGCTCTTATATATTTATACTCTGCGCCAAATTAATTTAAGTACATACCACCTCCTCCTCTATACGAAAATAATAAAAATATTTGCGTTTGTCATTGTCGACGTCTGTGACGTTTGTTTAGCTGATTGGCATAATAATCGAACGTTGATTTGAACTCTAGCCTGATTTATTGGCACGTTAACGAGATTAATTATAATAGCAGCAGCTACTATTATTGTTAAGCGGCTGAGATACATATCAAAGTCGGTTGCTACTGTATTTGTTTTGATTCTACGCTAATTAAGTGGGTAATATGTATAGTTTTGGGTTAAAGTTTAGAAAAAGGGGCAAAAAAAGATGAGTTTAATTATAGAACATTAAATTGTTGTTTGGATTTGTAGTTTAGAATGATTTAATTTTGAAAAAGTCTAGCAAAAGTAAGTGTATGGAAGGTGCTGTCAGGAAAGTATTAGCTTAAAGTATTTGCTTGAATTATTTTTCGGTCCCTGCTTTTATATAGCAGTTAAATAGTATATGTGAGGAGAAAAAAATCTACAGTGATGAACATTCCTACTTATTTTCTTTCTCTCCCTTTTTTCGTAAGTCTTGCTTACAGCTCTACCGATACAAAGTAAAATAAACACCTTATATTAAGTTGTTTGGTGTGTAATAGAGCAAATTTTGTGGTAAATTAAATAAAAATGTCTGCGCCAGAGATGAACTGTCATTTTTTCAATGAATGTCATATAAATTTATTTTATTCACTAAATATTTTCTTAGCTTTACTAAATATTTTTCATTATTTTTCACATTTTTCCAACTATTACACTGCACCACTTACACTTTCAGCATGTTTATCGCAAACGCATACCACAAATCGTATAAACAATATCTTATCGCATAACCCCTTAAGAACAACTTATACAATACACTTACACGGTAGCACTTTTGTCTGCCATTTAAATTGCATAAGAAGTCGATTAACAACATCAAACAGCAACAACGAGTGACGTCGCCAGAGCAACTGAAACTATTTTTATTTAATTTCCATACAAACAGGCGCCCTTTTTTTGCGCAACTGCATGCAACAGACTTTAGAACAAGAGCAAAACACATTACTTGCCGCAAACTTACTGCAAGCCAGAACGTGCTAATCTCAGTCGGCAATGGTTTAATTTAGCAGAACAAAAAAAAGAAAATTGAACAACTAAAGCACAGAACAGATGACGACAGGATCAATTTTGGCGGCGGCGGCGCATGCGCAGATGCAGCTGAAGCGAACTTAAAAAGACTCCTTTGCGCGAAGAACAACAACAGCGGTCGCAGCAGCAAAAAAATGTGTCTGCATATCGCTACTAAATTGACTTTGATCACGCGATCAGCAGCAATTGTTGCCGCTGCTGCTACGGCTTGCTATAAACGGAAGTATGCTAAGCAAGTTGCAACGACAGTAGCTGCTGCTGCTGTTGCAGCTGAAGGTGTATATTGCGAAAATAATTACATTTGATTGTAAAAAGGCCAACGAGTATAAAAATAAAGGAGCACAGCGTAAAATAAAAAAAGGCGTACAAAGAAAAATGTGCAACATGATTGCAGTTTACTGTGGCAACAGCAGCAACAACTTGCAACCAAACCAAACAGATAAAATGCATTTACAATTGAATTTGAATGTAATTTTATTTAAGTTGTTGTGGTCAGCTTGCCTAGACTAGTCTATAGCATAGATTGAGTGTAGCTGTATAAGTATGTGTTGGTGGCTTAAATAAATTTGTGCAGCAGCAGCAGCAGCAGCAGCAACTGGTAGCAACAATAGCAATATAGTGGCAGGAAATTGCTATTATCTGACATTATCCACTTGTGCACTTGACTTCAAAAGCACAACAAAACCATTCAAAACAGCTGGTGAAGGTGGATGTTGTGTTGTGGCAGCAACCGAGGCGTTTTGTTTTTGTAGCAACATGCAACATGTAAGCATCCACATAGCTAGCTGCAGCTACAGCACAAGTTAGCATGGTAGCAGCCAATTTTAATTTTCTGCGGAAATTGTGGGTTGCAAAATAAATGACTGTTGAGATGATGAGAATGACGACGATGATGTCGTAGCAGTATTATAGAGAAGGGGGTGGTACGCAGTGGCAGTTTTGAGTGTGCTCATAAAATCTTATAGCATGAATATTTGATTGCAAAATCAGCAGCAACTAATTGCTAATATCGATTGATGGCGGCAAATAATTATTAAATGCATTAAGCGTTAAATATTTATTGAAATATCTCTCAAATATAATTAAGATGCTTGTCTAAATAAAGTTGGTTTAAAGTAAATTGTATGGAAGAAGTGTATATAAAAAATATAAGTTGGTAATTTTGTAGCTACTGAGCACTTCAATGCTTCTATTGAACTGCGCTATGTTGCTAAGAATTGCTTTAAGCACATGGCACATAAAGTGTCCTACTTTATTTCCACTAAACTTAATATATACCAAAATTAATACTAGTAAGAGCCAATGGAAGTCTCAAACGGCGGGAATTAACTCGAACTTATTTGTATATATGTATGTATATATTTTATGTGGAAGGAAAAAAAATCTTCTTTAAAGCTGTCTTTTGCTTGCTTTTTCTTTCTGATTTTTTCTTTCTCTTAAGCCTTTCATAATTCTCTGCCGATACAAAGTAGCGAAAACCCGTTATGTAAGTATAAATTGTTTTGATTAAAGTTTTTTGTTGTATTATAGATCAAATTTTTCAGAATTTTATTGAAGAAATCTCATTATTTATATGACCTGCATACATACAACAGCTGTTGAAGCTAAATAACTCTTTTGCAGACAGTGAGAACCTGAACTCGTTTTATCTTCTATTAATGAACTTTTCAACAAAATATGACTTTCTGTTTTATACCACATGTAAAAGAGCGTCTCAAACACTATCCGAATTGGCAGAAAGTGGGATATATACCAGGTCACATATTTGTATATGTACATAGAGTAAATAGAGTTGCAATTTGTGCCCTCATTTTTATTATAGCGCAAACGTAATCTTATCATTCCGACACAGAAACCGATTAAAAAAAAAATTATTAAATAAATGTAATCTTTGCTTTTAAAGGAACTTGGTAAGACCCATTTGAACTGCTGTAAATATGTGCCCTCAGATAAAGTGAGATATAGCAATGGCAGGTGCTATGCGTAATAATGCCACTGTCGATGATCTGCTTCTTCAAAAATATTCTCACACAGACCTCAGCAGAAATTTTTGCATTATTATTCTAATTATATGATTGCAGGTGTTAAATAGAGTTATTGGATTACTCTAGTATGCTTAAAATTATTTAATGGCATCATTAATGCTTAAATGAACTCTAAACTACTCCATTCTTGTTCGAGAATGGGAAATTCAACGCCTATCAGAGATAGTTGTTGGCTACCAAACCTTTAACTGTCTTTGGAAAGTACCAACAAGTATGCCACCAGGCATCAGTAGAAAGAGATTACCTATTTCACTGCCTTGCAGGAGCGCGTATTGATTCAAGACTAATCAACTGCCTATTCTATCCAAGTCGCCACTGTTACAAGAGCATAAATCCTAAGCTTTAATGGAATTTTGTATCGTAGAACAGCTAACGTAGCGTCGACTTTGCATCAGCTGTGGCCAGTCTTAGACTAGACCGTGCGGACAAGGTCTATTAAAATACCAAAACAACAAAAAGTACAACTTATTGTTTCACTTATCGTTGGTGCAGATTTGGTAAGCTGTGAAGTTTAACTTCAAAGGTTTCTCGACTTCACTTGTTGGGATTTTTTTTACCTCCTACTTTTTATATGTTTAATCTGCTCTGTTGGTGCAGTTTTCTTCTCACTCTCTTCTTTTTAATTAACATATATAGCAGGTCATCTTTCCCCACATCACTCTCTTTCTCACTATATTACGCACTATAGTAGTTAATTTTTTTTCTTCTCTCTATGGTACCTATATAGCAGCTAATATATTTCCTCCTCACTTTCTTTCTCGCTACATTACATATATAGCAATTTATATATTGTCTCATCTCACTTTGTTCCTCTATATGTTATATATATAGCTGTATTCCGATCCTTTCTCACTTTCTTCCTCTCTATATTACTTATTTAACAGTTCATCTTTCCTCACCTCTCTATGTTACATACAAAGCTGTTAGTCTTTTCTCTCATCATTTTCTTCCTCACTATGTTACATATATTGCAATAAATCTTTCATCTTCTTACTTTCTTCTTTACTATGTTACAGTCTAGCAGTTAGTCTTTCCTCTCCCCAATTTATTCCTTTCTATATAACATGTTTAACAGTTCATCTATCCTCTCCTCACTTTCTACCTCTCTATATTACATATTTACCAGTAAATCTTCCCTCTCTTCACTTTCTTCCTCTCAAACAAGAGTGTGAAACAGTTTTAATTGAAATAACAAATCATCTGTAGCGCCATCTATTGACACAAATATACAATATAAATAGCTTGTATTCATTTCATGCACTACTAAACATTAACTTTAAGCTCAAAATAGACAATAATTAATTAGCTAACACTAAACCTTTAGCTTCTATTCCGCTTAATTGTTTTAAAAACAACTTCAAACCAAAAAATGCCAAAAAAAAAAAAAAAAAAAAATTGGTATTTCTATGTGCAAAAATTTACATAAAACTGCCAAAAGCGGAATTCAAATGTTGAACCTAAGAAAAATATTTTTCAAAAATCCTCATTTCATGCTAATTATATGGCTAGGTAAAATATTTTAAGCGCAACTAACTGACGGAAGATATAGCAGCAGCAGAACTTTGAGTTTAGTTAGAGAACTATGCAAGAGTTGGCAGCAAAGTGAGGGCGCACAAAAGTGCTGCCAGGCTGCCTTGTTTTAATGACGACTACAACGACGATGTCTCGACAACTTAGACGACGACAAAGGCAAACATACAACGTTGGCTTTGGGGTAAATTATTTAATTTTAACCTTTAGGGGGCAGCAATCATCATTAACTAAGCCAAGCAGCAGCAGCAGCAGCAGCAGAAGCCAGTTAGAGCTACAAGTATGCATATTTGTATAAAAAAAATATATATTTTTAGTATATATAAATGAATAAATTTGCGCTAAGCTTTATTTTTTTTAAGGTCACAATTTGTAAAAAAACGAAACGCATCATTGAGACCCGAACGCAATTATCAACAGCAGCGAAAGGAAAAATAATAATTTTTATAAGCGATTGTATTAACACAAATTCCTGCTCTGCAAACGCAAACGTTTGCGCATATCAACTGAAAGCGATCTTTGCAATTAGCCTTAAACGATTTTTGGCTCAACACTCACGCAGCAGCGCAAAAACCAAAAAAAAAAAATAAAGAAGAAAAAAAAAAGCCAGCCAGCGGGGCACTCGATTGCATTTAGGTCGGCTGACATGACTGACTGACTATATAGCATTATCAGTAAGAAATTATCGTATATCATATAAGCGCACTCAAATTCATTGTGCAGGGCGCATTTTCTTCCTCTTGTTTTTATTTATTTTAATAATTTCTTTTTTTTTTTTTTTTTCTTGGACTGTATCTTGTGAAAGCAGGTGAAATGACTGCAACATGACTGGCACTTGTCTCAGCGACTTGCAAGCGAATTTAATATAGATTGCAAAATTCAGATACTCCGTGCAAAAGAAAAAAAGAAATTGTTAAACGCCTTCGCCAGCCAAGTATCAAGCTGAAAAAATGCGTAAAAATTAAATAAATTCAACCGAAAATCTTTTAAAAATAACAGCAAATTTTCCTCTCGAACTTTCTGTTGGCTTTTGTAATATATTATGCCAAAGGCCGATCATTATCGGGTAGCAAAATTATACATGAGCAACTGATGTGCAAATTAAAGGGCGAAAAACAGCGCAGAAGCTTTTGTGCTAAGCGTGTATAGCGGTGGGTGAGTGTAGAGCAGTGAAAAATGAAGAAGTATAGCAGTGCATTGTATAAGTGATGGGCAGAAAAAAAAATCAGTGGGGAGAAAAAACATGTTCCATAGAGGCCAAAAAGTGCACAAACTAAAGTGTTGACATATATGTGTGCTCTGTATGTATGTGTATATTTTTAAACTTTTTAATCAAGTTTCTACTTATAAGTCTAAAATATGATATACTCTCTACAAACTTTAATAATGCACGGAAATTTACTTTTCCCACAACAACAGGATCTGGCAAACGTGCAACCGTTCGATCGAGCGATCGTTCGATTGATTGTTCAGTCATCAAGGCAACCGCAAAACTATAAAATGTCGCAGACAATAAATCCACTTGGAGCAATAAATTTTTCAAAATGTCAGCAGCTGTATTGGCAGTCAGACAGACAGTCAGTCAAGCAGCAGCCAAACTAAAACCAAGCCAAGTTAAGTCAAGTCAAACAAAAAGCTACAAAGCCAGCCATTCAGTCAGTCAGTCAGTCAGCTCCCGCATTAATTACAGTCAAGCGTATGGAAGCTGCAGGTTGCAGTACACCCGCATGTTGCCACAGGTTAGTAATATGATCAGCAGACGTCTGTAATCAATGCTGTATGTTGTAGTGCGCAAAGCTGTCGAAGAAGTTTGTTTTATAACCGCAAAAAAAAAAAAAATTTAGCTTAAAGCCTGAAATGATGCTTTACCACCTGCAGCTGCATATGTAACTAAATAAGAAAAAAAAAAAATCGGTATACATGATCTATGTAGAGTTGACCACAAAACTCGAGCATTGAACAAGTTCTTTCAATTTACGCTTGCGCACAAAAATGTTGAACTATAGGCTTTACTTGTACATGATGATGTCTGTTTGCATCAGCGTATATGCTGTCGTAGTTGTGTAGAACTGTCTGTCGCTTTTTATTAAGCATATATGAACGTGTATGTTGCATGTTTGTATAACGCAAAAGAATTTTTTTGTCCAACTTATATATAACAAGTGTGATTTGCCATGTTGAAAGCGTGAAGTAATCAAAAAAAATAGAAAAAAAAAATACCTTAAACTGAACGAATTAAAAATATGCAGTATAAGTTGTTGATAAAATTAATAATTAATTAATTTTCAATATCAAAATTAATAAAATCCATCAACATGCAAAGAAATTTCCTCTTACCAATTTATCGATATCGATTTATTATGCACTAAAATCTGTCAGGTGGTCATGCTTTCAGTTTGGCATTTATTATTGCGAAACAGTGACATCTGCAATTGCTTACAAACCACTTCTTACCAAATTAATGGAAGGTGTTAAATTTTAGCTAAGAACTCATGCTGTTTGGTATTTATTAGTGCGTAAGAATAAGAAAAAAAAATAACAAAACGCTTCAAAAACGCGTGCTCATTTCTCACAAAAAAAAACGCTAGAAAAACGCACAAATTAAAAACTCAAAAAATCAATTAATTAATTAATTGTTTGCAATGATTCTGGCAAACTGTAAATGTAGAAAATTGGCCGCCGGTTAAGAGTTCTTGCTTTGCCTAAAAATCAGTTTCAGGTTTCGAGTCGAATTTCAACGCTACGCGTTTAAAGCGTTTAAGCGCGCACGCGCTATTATCGCGCAATTATGTTGTATTTGATATGCAAATTTTTACCGAACAAGTCCGCACAATTCAGCGTTATTTTATGCAAAATAAACAGAAAAAAAATATTTATTATAATACGAAAAGCAAAGAAACAACAGGCCAACAAATGAGCAGCAAAAGAACTCAATTATGTATGAAACGCCATTTTTTAAATTTAATTTATGCAGCACAGGTTCTATACTATCTTTAATATGCTATATTGTTTAGTTTTTTGGAGGGGATTTTTTTTGTTGTTTTTGTTTCTTTGTTGCTGAATTTGTGCTAAATGTGAAATGTGTTAATTGATTTGCTTGTAATTTGACACTTTTTTGGTATCGTTTTTTTACTTTTTGCATTTTATTTCGCAAATATTTTGACAAATGTGTGGCTATAAATTTTTAACACCAACGTTGAATGCATGTTTTGAAAAAATTTGCAAAAAGAAAAATATGACTAATTGATTAAACAAACAAATTTAGTTTTTCTGCAATATTTTGCTTAGAAAATTAATAAAAACATGTATTGAAAAAAAAAAAAAATTTTATAGCTAATTAAGCTATATCATATATAAGTTTTTATATATAATCAAATGTGATATCTAAAAAGAATTGTGTAAAAAGTTGTATTGGAAAGAAAAAAAAACTTAAAATTATCAAACAAATACTTTTTAAAACGTTGGTAGACCAGACGATATTACGGATTGCTAGTGGTCCAAATAAATGATAGAGCATAAACACTTAAACTAGTTAAAAACTAAATAAAGTATAGAAGAAGAACGAAATTGGATGTAACATAGATCATTTTTTGCATATATCATGAATTGGGTGCAGTATAAACTGATTGTGTATTATAAGTCTTTGTTAAATGAAAAGCACAGTGGAACAATTGTAAGAACAACAACAAAAATAAAAAAATGATTGTGCTGTTCTCAACCGTTAGAAGTGAAAATTTAAGGCGCACACAAGTACTCATATGTGCAACTTTCGTGAGACAAGAATGGAAAAGATATGAAGAATTGCACAATAAGAAGAAGAAGAATAAGAAGATAATAGTTAACACTGTATATCTATATATTATATCTCTTATATCTGGTAGCCTAAATACGATAGATGTATAAGTTTATGGCTTTATAGTGTCGCTTTTTCGTTTCATCGAGTTTTAAAATGGTGCTATATATATGTATTCTCTTGCTCTCAGAGGCTATATACTATAGTTTTATATGTTTTTCGATTAAAGTGTCGCTTTATCGTTTCAACGAGTTTTAAAATCACAAGTGTGCAGTATATATGTATTCTATCTCTTGCTCTCGGACGCTATATACTGTAGTTATATAGGTTTTTCGATTAAAGTGCCGCGTTTTCGTTTCATTCAGTTTTAAAACAGTTTTAAATCTGTATTTAATGTATTGATTTAGCAGACTAAATACTTTGTATATATAAGTTAATCGCTTTATAGTGTCGCTTTTTCGTTTCATCGAGTTTAAAAATCACAAAGGTGCTATATATATGTATATATGTATTCTATTTCTTACTCTCCGAGGCTATATAGTATAGTTATACATATATGTTTTTCAATTAAAATGTCGCTTTTTCGTTTCATTCAGTATTAAAGCACAACGGTACTATAGAACTGTATTTAATGTATTGCTTTCGCAGGCTTAATACTTTATATATATATGTTTAACGTTTTATAGTGTCGCTTTTTCGTTTCATAGAGTTTTAAATGGCCACAATCGACTGACAAACTCAACTGTTCTTGGTAATGTTAGAAAATATTAACAGTTACTACTCATTTTTGTTGTAATCTAAAAAATACTACTTTTTGCCAATTACAGTTCAAAAAAAGGGGGAGAAAAAAAGGCGACAAAATGTTATATCTCCCCGTCTGTTAGCCCTGCTTTAATTAAATTTCATTCTGCATTATTTTAATATTTTACAAAATATTTTGACAGTTGTCAGTCAGACAGTTTGACCTTAATTATTTTGTAGATTTTTATTATAATTTAATTTTTTTTTTTATTTTATTTTATCAAAGACAACTCAAAAGCCAAACTTGGTCAAAAGGTCGCACCACATTTTTTGGTGTCTCGTTGGAGCTTATATAATATTTTTTTTTTGTAAATTAAGTTGTAGCACATACACACAAAATAAAAAAAAATAGTAGTTAAGTGCACAACAACAACAACAAACAATAATCACTTCAATTGAGCGTTCGTTTGTCTGGCTGGCTCTCTCGTCATTCAAGTCAGTTCTGTTCTGTTCTGTTCTGTTCAGTTCAGTTCAGCAGTCTAAAGCAATTTTGTGTTCAAATTCAACAAACTGTCGCAAGCAATTAATCTTCAGAAATGTTTTGCGCAGAACGAGATGCGAATTTGATTTGATTCCACCTGCGTATGGCGTCGCGTCGCGTCGCGTCGCAACAGAAGTTGGCAGCACTCTATAAACAACAACTAAATGCATTTAATTTCTTTTTATTTTATTTTTATTTTATGACAAAAGTGGCAATCTGTCTAAAACGACGTTGCGCATTCTCAATGGCAATGGCAATGTTTTTTTTTTGTTTTGTTTTTTATATATCGATAAGTTGCTCCTTTGCGGCTTAGAAGGTCGACAGCAATGGCAGCGTTAAACTCCTTCGCCTCCCATGCATTATAAAACGCACAGACAGACGGACAGACAGACAGATTTGACTGACTGTCTGTCTGTCTGTCTGACTGACGCACACAACATGCAACTAAACTTTGAGACAAGACGACACTTGAATGTGCAACTGGACAGCAGAGTCGCAGCAGCATATGATCGACGATCGCGGCATGTAGTCTCTCACTCTCCACTATTTGTGGTACTAGTTTCTATATAGCTGGGGGGCGCACGCAGTGTGGGTGCTATATGCGTTTAAAATTCGAAATGCGTTGCACTGTGAAGGTTGACTTCAAGTCGACGTCGTACGTTGTCCAATGAGATGCTGTAGAATGTTTTTAGTTACGATTTGTATTTGTATTTTTTTGTTGCACGCGCGTTCATGAAATGAAATTCCCAGCAGTCTATACATTCTATAAGTATCTACACAGTATGTTGTCTACACATTATTTCCACTTTTATTATACGCGTGCTTTAGTTTTTTTTATTATTTTTCCTTCTGTGCACTTTATATATGACTCGAAAATGGTAATATTAGTTGGTCAGCAAGTTTGTAACACATTGTAGGTGGCATTAAAGTGGCGAAGCAAAAAAATATTTATGTAGGTTTATTTCATTTTGTGTAGAGTATGATGAGTTAAAAAAATGCTCTACCTTTTCTTTTTACCAAATATTTTTCCTTCTACTTAATACTTTTAGCTCCTACCAAATATTTTACCTAAATTTTTTCTTTCAAACATAAAACTTCAACTGCTAAATTAATACAGATTGTCTTGTAAAGCGTATTAAATGTGCGGCTTCCGCAAAATAAACGTTTTTCCTTATTTCATTTTTAAGTTTTTTTTTTGTTATATGACAAGTATCTACAACATAGTCATAAAACTTAAAAGTATTTCTCGGACTACTTACCACATTAAATTAATATAAATTTGCTGTTGCTTCTGTTTCATGTTGTATGTTGATTTTTGATTGCTCTTGTAGTAGTAGCTGCTTGCATATTCTTTTTTTATTTAGTTGTGCTGTAAAAATGTAAAAAAAAAAAAAAATATTATTAGTTAAAGTTTGCTTTAAGTACTTGGATAAAAGAAATGTGCTTTTCAGAGCAGAGATTAAAAAAATGTCGCTTTAAAAAATTACACATTTATATAAAAAGTTGCCTAAGTGCTGTCTCAGTTTTTATGTACGCTGTCATGGCGACAGTTTTCATGTTTGAGTGTTAAATTAAATAATAAAAAAAAAAAATTAAAAAACTAGAAAACGGTTAAAGCGCGTACGACTTTATGTATGCTAAAGAGGATTAAGTTGGCAGAAACTTTCTTTTTGTAGGTGATTAAAAAAAATGGTAAAAAAAAGTTGGTTTTGCTTAAATTTGAATACACTACAAAAAAAAAAATGTGTAATGGAGTAGAACTTTTTTTTTTTTTATGAAACATAAATTCAATTTTTTACACTTTTTTCAAAAGGCCAGGCTTATACGAATGTGGCACAGGCACAAGGAGGCCCGCCAGATTCCATGAATCGAATACTAAGTCCTTATAGCCATGTCCGTCCGTCAAAAAACGAGATCTCGGAAACTATAAAAAATACTGACTCCAAGTTTTCGAATTTAATTTTTTATATAAAAAATGTATATGCTACACACACCAAGCCTAAAATTTGGGTATAACCTCTTATATGCACTTTTTATATAATCGAAAAAAAATGTTTCTTACTTCATTTATTCGTATTAAATTAATTTTAGGGCCTGTACCGAAGGGAAAAGAGCCTATTGGTTTTGTGCAAATGTATGTAACAGGTAGAAATAATGATCGGAGATCCCCAAAGTTACCCCCATTATGGTGAGGATTGATAGAGGAGTCGATATAGACATGTCCGTCTGTCCGTATGTATGTACGAAAGGATCTCGGAAACGGTAATTGATAGAGACTTTGCGCTTTTTGCATTCGACTAGGACTGCTCCGGAATTTTACAAGTTTATTTTAAAATCTTTCGATAATCATAGCAGCTTAAGTGAAAAAGAAAAATAAAATTTTGCAACCCTTTTTAAAGTGGAATAATAATTTGCTGCTCTTTATCAATTGGAATAATATTTCATTCCACCTTTTCACTTACTATTACCCTATAACATGAGTACACTCCCTTATTCGCTTACACATTTCAAGCAAATGGCAGCACCTACCAGCCTAAATGCCATTTGTCATATTATTCATGCATTCAATAAACTAAAAAAAAAAAAAGGTAAAATCGTGCAATAACTAAAAACCTGTACGCTATCTTCTACAGACTTGCATTACTTCTAATTGGCGTACAACAAACATTTTTTTCTCTAACAAGCAAATATAATTAGTAAATAATTAACAACATAAAGTCAAGCAAAAATCATTAATCAGTATTTATTTGCGCAAGTAAAAAAAAAAAATATTGCATTATTAAATAAAAAAACAGATAAAAAAACATTAAATGGGCTTTTTGCATTTTTAATAAAAATCTATAAGAAAACAACTCGCTCACCCTCAACTAACCAAATAGAAAAACTTTAGCCAAGCCAAGTTGTTGTCTACAAAAGTTGTCTAAATAGAAAACGCTCAACCAAAATCAACTAAGACAGACAGCGTGTCTCGCAGCGTATTAGGCACAAACGCAAACGCAAAAAAAAAAAAAAAACGCTTAGTATGGCTTATGAATTTTAAATAAACTTTTTTTCTAGCGAATTTTAAGCTGTGCGACACATTTAGCCCGACGGCAGCAAGTTGTACAACATGTTGCCACTTTAATGCGGCAATTGTTGCATGAAAGTTGTCTCAAAGAAAAAAAAAATATATATACATATAGCTACTACTACCAGCCTGTTGCAATTTGACAGCGGCAAAGTGATTGATTAAGTGTGCGCAAAACACAGCAGCACAGAAGAAATGGTTGCCACCCTCAAAAAAAAAAAAAAAATAAATAGCGAAGGTTATTAGTGGGCGTCAACATGCGTTCGAAATAATTTTGTAGTAGCTAATTTTTTCGTAATGCGAAATATATCTATTTCAAAATATCAAAAGCTAGTAATTTGCTTGTTTAAGGTCGTCCGAAATAATAATTATATACTATATAAAAGTATCTAATGAGACTTTGATTAATGATGTTTTACTTTAGGATTTAAAAGTGTATACAATTAATAAGCAACTCATTAATATGTAATTGTTTGCAATAATAAATAAATATAATTTGTAAGCTTAAATTCTAAACAAAATTGTCATATAGACATATCAGTCAGTCAGTCAGTCATCTGGCAACGCGTTTCACTGCACAACCCGTAGACTGTGTTGTTGTACACTTTTGACAGTTGTCAATTCGTCAATTGACAGTTCGTGTCGTTGCCATATTTGGTGTAGAGCTTTGTTTGTATTGTTTGTATTTAAATATGTATATTGTAGCATAATATGCAGGCATTTAATAACAATTAACAATTGTTTAACAAACTGTTTAACATTTAAAAAAAAAAAGTCAATAAGTATATAAAAATTAATGTTATGACATTAAAATTGTTGAGGCTTAAAAAAAAGAGTTGAAGCTAAGCAGAGGTAGAAGAAAAATCTTATTTGCTATAAAGTTTATTTTCAATTTATATACAAGGCTCACCAATTTGACTGCCTAATTTGTTTAATTAATTTTCAAACACACTTTATGACTACTGTCAAAGCCTTTAAGCATGTCTAAAAAGCATTCAACACGATTTGACAGCTCAATGTGTGTCTATTGTTGTTGCTGCTGCTGCTGCTGCTTATGACGTTGACAATAATAACAATTGTTGCTGCTTTTCTGTTAATTAGAATGTTGCTGTATATTGTGGAATGTGACATGTTTTGCATGCATGCTGCATGTGGCATAAGACAACCCTAAACTAGTGCAGCAACATGTTGTTGCTGTCAGTTATCATCTACGTGTATGTCGGCAATTTGACCGCAAACATAGCAACAACTGTTGTTGCTGCTGCTGCTGCTAATGACTGGAAAAATGCCGCCATGTATTGTATGTTAGTTTGTTGACTGTTGTTGTTGACTACAACTATTTGCCACCTGTTGCAATTATGCGCATTAATGTTGCACATGCAACATGCAGTATATATTGTTGCTGCTATTCGCATTGCGTGCGTGTGGTTTGCAATTTTGGACCTTTTTTCTCTCATTTTTTTGTTGTTGCTTTTTTTGAAAGTATTGCCTACAGTCTGTCGTTGTCGTTGTTGTTGCAACCGCCGCCTTCCAACTGGCCTCTATTTGACTTCAATTAGACAGCTTTGCGTTTTATGCCGCTAGTGTTGTTGTGTGGTAAGACTTTAAATTAAATGCCTGCATATATAAATTATTTATAGCTATTTTTCCATGCAATTGCGGGTGTACATAAAAGTTTTTGTAGTTTTCCCAGCGGCTTTTTGGCTACCGCTTGTTAGTTGCGCTGCATAAACAACGACCTTAAGAAATATGCGCATGCGCCAACGTAGGCGCTGCAGGCAAGTTGAAACTTTGAAAAATTTTATAGCATATATTCTAATAAATTGTTGCAAATAAATATAGAGAAAAATAAATGAATAAATGGGTGTAGTCGTTGCTTTAATACCCTAACAAAAAAATATTGTAAGCAAAATGTTATAAAAATAAATACTAAAACTCTTAACCCTTTATATTATCTTACTTAATTCTTTTTTTTTTTCAATGCATTACAAACTTTCCCATAAACTAATAATACAATTTTTATACTATATATGCAGTGTATAAATAAATATGCTTAGCTAGTCATTGCTGTTGTTGTTGATAGTTAGACATTGTTGCCAAATATTGCCAGCAGCGACTTGAATTTATTGGAAATATACGCCGTAAAAGCAATAGCAGTAGCAAAAATAACACAGCGTGCAGCAAAATGGCAACAACAAACTGTGGCACAAATGATATATATTCTATATTTATTTTATTTTATTTTATATTATATACGCTTCAATTATTTTATTCTTGCTTTAAAAGCTGCAAATGCTACAAACAATAAGGCTTTAGCTATATTTTAATAAATGCTTAAATAAAAAGGAAAGATTTAAATAAATTTCTTTAGTTCGATTAAATTTTTTTTCCTACCCATACCAAGTAAAAATGTTATGGTGGAACATTTGGTAATGAAATACATTCAACGCATTACTTGAGCTATTGTGAATTGCAAATGTGTGGCAGTGTGGCACAAATGAGTGTAGGGTTGAAGCTAAATGCTTCTAACAAACGAATTTCTTTTATACGCCATTCAATCAACCTTAATCAATCGTAAGAACTTTTCATGCATAGCTTCTGTCTCTTTTTTGGTTTCATTGTATAAATATTTTAGTAATATTTTTCTTGGGTTTTTTTTTTTATTATTTATTTTAATATGTGCCACCAACTGTTGCTATATATATTACTGATAAACTTTGCTCCCTTGACACCGCCGCGCTTATCTGCATTTATAACGCACCCACAACAACGCGTGCAACAACAGCAACGAAAAGATCATGTGGCATGTTGATTTCCATCTATGTCTGTCCATATCTGTCTAGCAACACATGCACGCACGCACGCACGCACGCAATAGCTCGAATTTCCAAGCATACACTATACTCGTTTAATAAAATGCTTATCAGACTCTCAAATGCGGTTCAACCTTTCAATGAACTATGCGTAAATTAGTACAAGGCATGCGTACATAAATACATAAATGCATATATTTACTATAATATTTAAAATTCTAAAATCTGAACAACTGTTCGAACTATTTTCTATTGGAAAAATGAAAAAGAAGAAGAAGAAAAAAAACGCCTACTCAAAAAAATACACAAAAAACGCCTGCCTGCCCTCCATACTCACTGATAAATATCACATAGCGCGCCAGCGATCGAGCGAAAACGTTCCGAAATGGTGTATTAGTAAATTGGAATTTCAAATTAGTTCAGTTCAGAAAATGTATGCCGCCGCACTACTATACAAAACTGACAAGAAAATTATTGAACAATAGGTACATTTTATTATAATATTTTGGAGTAGTTTATGACAGACCAGCGCGCCGTTTGCCTTATGCGGGCGAGTGTGAGAAAGTTTCAAAAATTAAAAGAAAAATTTTTAAAATGCATATTTAAACACAAAAGCTTTCAACAGTCATTTGACGCTGTGACCGCTGGCTATTATATTTTTTTTTTTTTTTTGCGGGTGTAGCTGCTGTAAATTATACAGCAGTTGAGTTTTTCCGATACTACACTTTTCCAAAAGCAAAAGGTATAGAAAATTGCTAACATTGACAGGCAAGCAGGCAGGCAGCAACAAGCATACAAAAGCGCACACTTTTTGCGCGCTGGGCAACAACTTAAGCATATATTATTAGCATGATTGCTGGCGAGCAGGCAGGCAAGTTGGCAGGCTACTTGCCGGTGTTGCCGCCATGTAAAATAATAGCTTAAAAGTACAACAAGTAACAATAAGAACAATGGTAACTGCAAGAGCGAGTCATGCCACCACCTACTACTTGCGGACATGCAAGCAACAAAGTAGCAGCTTAGAGACTTAGAAATTAAAGCAGAAAACAAAAACAAAAAAAAAATTGCTACAAAATTAGCAGCGCGTGCTAAACAGCAACAACAACTACAACAAAAACAACCAGCAATAAAGAAGCTGCAGCGGAGGAGTTTGCAATTTAAGTAGCGTGTACTAAAGCCGATATATATCTAACTACCTGCTGCCTAACAAAAGCCTCCTACTACGTTGTTTCTCTTCTTCTTAATTAATTTTTTTTTTATTGTTGTTCAACACTGCTCTTCTCTACACATTTTGGCATGTGCGCTAAATGGGAATATTATTTTTCAAATAGCAAGTAGCCATGTGCCATGCCATGGCAGCAGTCAGCGCATTTTGTTAACAAATATGGCTTAGCTACTCTACGCGTCGTATAGATGAATTGTTTGTGAACACGAGTCTCTTGCATTGTCTATAGTTTTGTATGTCTATCTCTTTCTAGTACATATCTCTTTCACTGCTCTTTGCTGCTGCTGCTGTTTTAGCTTTGCGCGTCAAGTAATTGTAACAATTTAACGGTCTGTCGCGTTTTTAGCGCTTTTGGCGAAAGATATTTAAAGATACTTTGTAACAAGTGAGCGTGTGTGAGAGAGAGAGAGCAGCGTTTGTTAGAAAGAGCAAACGTTAGCAATCTCGAAAGAAAATAGTCTTGAGTACAAGCTTAAGTGCACTTTAGTTGTAATTAAAAATTTTGTATGTAAAATATAAGAAAATTTATTTTACATTTAAATTTAGAACATTTTACATTGGCAGGACAATAGGAATTTAAGTTTAAAGCTTGCAGCAACGTTGGCAAGCTTATGTGGCTTAGATGTGAGGGTAAGCGAGTTACTTCTGCTTATGTGTTCAATTTTCTGAGCATGACTATGGTAAGTGCGCTCAGAATACGACTAAAAGTGAGGGAAGTATATTAGATAGGTTTATACTCATGGGAAATAGAGGTCGAGCATTGAGCATTGACCCGCTAAGAGTGCACTAAATTATTCAACTGAGATTATATGGCAGACTGCTACTTTTTCTAAGTGCGTCTTAAAACATTTTATAGCTGCTTCCTGTATTGTATTTGCAGGATACATGCCCAAAAATTATCTATATCTTTTATGGGAGTCCTCGGCGCCTAAGAAAGGCTTCAAATACAGTGTTTGTGGAGCACCTGCTAGTGAAAAGCTCACGTAGCATTTGGTAGTTAAGCATTGGTTAGCTTCGGACACAATCCGAAAATAAAGAAAATGATGAATGAAGAAGTAAAAAAAGACAACTAAAAACTTGAATAAAAAGTTAAAAAAAAAAAAAAAAATAAGCGAAATAGAATATAAATATTAACATATATAATATATGTAGATGATTATTTTGATAAATAGCAAAAAATAATTTATTTTGCCATATACACGAAGTAAATAAAATTTTAAACACTCTTATCCTACTAGTATGTATATATTATATGACTTTTGGTCATTGCGGTGGCTACGATAATTTCTTTAATTGCATTTTATCATAATTTCGAAAAAAAAAAACCTCATTGGGTCACTGATATTTTATATTTAATTAAATATGCATACAACTGATAATGAGGTACAGTAAAACCAAGTCAAATTAAACCAAACAACAATCATCAATTGACATCAATTGAGTAGGCGAGCGCGAACGCACTGTCCCTTACATTAAATTCTCCATCTCACCCTTTTCTCTCTCTTTTGGCATACGTGTACAATGCTGCAAGGACGGATGTGGTTTTTAACGCTTCGCTGTCTATACGAAACGCTAAACTTTCAATCAAAGTAAATACAACAACAAAACCTTAGACCAGGGCGAAAAAAAACAAATTCTTGTGGTTTACTTTTTTACAGAAAAGAAAAAAAAACTTTGTGAAATAAAAAAAATCGACGTAGCTTCCTGCAAGGCGAAAAAAAAAAAATTACCACAAAAACATCTAAAAAGAGGGACTTAAAAAAAGGCAGCAAAGAAAATAAAACAACAGAAGAGATTTACTGCGGCGTTGTCAAATTTTTAATACTCTATAAACTACTAGTTTTTTTAGTTTTTAAAAAGTTTGCGCAGCATAAACAATTTTGCCTGAAAATTGCCTTAAAATTGGTTAAAAGAAAATTAGTAGGAATGAGTGGCCTATGAAACATAAAACTTTTTAAATTAATTAAAAGAAGTTTCTTAGGAATAAGTGGAATTGGAAAATAATTTATGTCATAGAGCATGAAACACATCTAAACACACAGATTGGCAGACGGACATGCCTATAGCAGCTAAGCCTCATAGCGCTGATTCGTACAAAGTTGTATATTCTTTCATAGGCCTCCGACTATATTACAAATTTCATGTAAAAATTAATATACTATACACACACACACTGTGTGTAGCGCATGAAAAAGTTGAAGGCTTGCGGGTGTTGCTGCTGCAAATGTTGTTAGCGTATTTTTTTTTTTTTTTGCAGCAGCATAGTTTTTGTTCAAGCAGTAAATGCTGTTGGTGAGCAACAGTTCCGTTCAGTGGTCAGTTTTTATGCTGCATGTTGCTAGTTGTGCGACTATTATGCCAATTGACACACAGCTCAACTGTCGATATCCGTTGTTGTCGCCAACGTTTGTGGCTTAAATATATATATAAACCGTGGGAGCGTATTTAAAAAAAGGCAGTCAAAGCGAAATATGAAATGCAGGAAAAAAAAATGTAAAAAAAGGGAAGACGAAAAAAATGCAACATTCTAATTTATTTGCTTTAAGCAGACGATGTATGGCTGTACGTTCGAGACGCCCGCACAAATACAAATACATACAATCAAAGCTTACGAAAAAGAAAAAAAAAAAAAAAACAGAAATGCAAAAAAAAAAAGAATTGGCAGTTCGAAGTTGCCAAGAAAAACAACTGCAACTGACATTGCCACTGCCAGAGAGCAAGTTGATGGATCACCGTAGATAAGCGAATCTTGCAGATAATCGCATCACTCACTGCAGCAGTAAGAGATGCAGCAGCTCAGCATCAGCGATAGTTGGACAGTGCAAGTTGCATGTGTACGAAAGTATGTAAGTCCGACTGTCTGTTGGCACTCAAAGTGCTGCGTAAAAAATTCGAAAAAAAAAAAAACCCAAAAGCTAAAAACTGCAAACGGACATGCAATAATTTTCTACAGCAATGCCAACTGTTGCTGACTGTCTGGCCGGCTAGCTGGCTGGCTGGCTGGCGGTTTTCAAGCACACGTCAGCAAAGAAGCAACAGCAGCAACAACATGC
Source organism: Leucophenga maculata (assembly GCA_035044805.1). Lineage (NCBI taxonomy): Eukaryota > Metazoa > Arthropoda > Insecta > Diptera > Drosophilidae > Leucophenga > Leucophenga maculata. Next base: position 204,951 of record JAWNNP010001005.1, on the reverse strand, counting down.
AACAGGCAAACTCATGTCTGCAACAACACTAGCTGCTTCTGCTGCGGCTGCTGATGATGATGCATGACAGTGACAGTGTTGTATGCTGCTGCTGTCGACTCACTTGCCAGCACAGCACTGCATGACATTAAGCATGTTGCTGCCGCTGTTGCGGCTGCAGCGAATTGTGGGTGCTTTGTACGCATACATGTAAGCTTACTGAAATTGGCCACGAAGAAGTAGAAAAAAAAAAAATAAATACGAAAATTTATTTTCATGCTTGATCTGTGCGCAGGAACGCAGCCCAAAACGTCGAAAAAGGAATATCATTTTACTGCTGCCGCTGCCGCTGCCGCCGCCGCCTGCTGTTGCTTTTGGCTTTTACAAGCGCAACGAAAGCTCAAATGAAATGCACTCTGTACAACAACTGAAAGCAACTACAGTGCGGCATTCTTTGCTTAGAGCAAAAATCAATTAAAATTCATAGCTAATTGATTTTTGCACTCTTGTACTATAAGTCAAAGCTTAAGACAAATGAAGTTTAGTGTAAAAGCAGCTCTGACCTCTCTTGCAACAGGGCCAAATACTTTCAATTAAAATAGTTTCTTTTAGTTTTTACTACTCAAAAGAAAATATTGTAATTTATGCAATGCAACTGCTAGAAAGGTAGACAAAAAGTGCGCACAGTGAAAGATAAAAGCAATTGTAGCTCAAAAATCTAGCTTTTATGCGCTGATAGTGTTTGGTATTGGTTTTATAGTTTGTATAAAGAAAATCCGCTAACCTACGTATAAAGTATTTGTACACAGCAGCAAATTTTACTAAAAGTAATTTTTTTTTGCTTAAACTATTTGTGTATTATAAAGCCTTTTAAGTGTTAAAAGCAGGTGCTTATGATTTGCTACTAAATAAATTATTTTTTGGTATTATTTAGTACTTAACTTCTGCACAGTCTGTCATTGTCATCTAGCATGTTTATCTGCCCAAAAGCCCTGTTGTTTGTTGCATTAATAAGTACTTCTTCAGCATTGTCAACTTATAAAGAAAATTACAGCACAATGAACTGGGAACCGTCATATACAAAAGCAATACTTAGCTGACCGACTGGCAAACTTAGGAAGATTAGAGGACTCTAAGCATAAGCAGCTTTAAATTCTGAACCAAAAACGAGCCATCGTTTTTATTTTAATATTTATTTTAATATGAATATCATCTGACTTTGTAGTTCGATTTTGATGAAATAATCGCTAAATGTTAAGCACAACAAAGCTGCTAAACTATCAGTAAATCAATTTTAAATCCACTCAGTGGACTTTAGGTGATGCGCGTACAAACAGAAATTTCATCTACAATTTTATTTATTATATGTATAGATGATCGCTGAAACTTTTCTCTTAGCTTAAGTCACATATACAGCTAACATATGCACAGCTTCTAACATTTTCTATAGGGTACAAAGAAAAATAGTTCAAATTAAAATTCACTTCATTGGAATGTAGAATTTTTTTATTTGCATTTGACAGTTAAAAAATATGAAACGAAAAAAAATTAAAAAACATAAAAACTGGCGCCACTTTACCCATTTTTTCGAATAGACAAGTTTCACTTTATGACGTTGATGCTGTTGAGATGTAGTAGAAAAATGATGACGACAACTGATAAAAATCACGCCGTTTATGAAAACAACAACGACGCAGTCAAATAGAAGTCTAAATGCGGCGGCAGTAAGGGCTAGACGGACAGACAGACAGACAGAAAGACTGTTGGAGGAGTTGTAAATAGTAGAAGAAAATGTACAACGGCGGCCACCGACGCAGTCTATAATGCCGCCACCATCAGCGTTGCAACTCATCTATGCACGGTTGCTGTTCGTCATTATGCTCATTAAAATGTCAGTTAATAATAATTTTTTGAGTATCTGAGTGCTTTTTAACAGATACCGCAGCGCCGAGACGTGTTTGTCTGGAAGCGTTTTTCTTACAAATATTATTTCTTTTTTTTTTTCTTGTGGTTTCCATGCCTCATTTTATGTTCAAAGGTTTGTAATAAAATAAATGAAAATCAATGCTTGATTGATGAAGAGTTGACTTGGGTGGCGGCGTGGCATAGAAGAAAATATTTTGTATTTGAAAAAAAGATTGTTTTTTTTTTGAGTTGGTAATTAGACTGTTTAAAAGTTAAACTAAAAAAAATTCAATAATTTCTGCAGCTTGCCAAGCTCCGACTTAAATATACTTCATACAGCATTAAAAAAAATATTGGCATCCTTCAGCTAATTAATGCCAAACAAAAGCAAAAACAAGCATACTATATGCAATAAAAAAAAAAAACTATATATTACATTAACAACAACAATATGCTATATGTTTAATAACAGCGACAACAACAGCAGCACAATCAGTTATTGTACAATAGTTGCCTGCAACCCGCAGCAAGTTCGTTGCTTAAGTCTTTAGTTTTTTTTTTCTTTGCATCCGCAGCGGCTCATTTCATTTCCTTCGTATAAACTCAATTCAGTTGCTGTCGGCTGTGTTAAAATGTGAAAAATGCTCAAATTGCAGTGCAATATCAACAATAAGTATGCACTAGACTAGCTAAAGTATGTCTGTTGACGGACGGACGGACGGACATATAGTCGACAATGTTGCATTAAGAGAGTTGAATTCAACAGTGTTTGCTTCTGTGTTGCACCTGCGCGCATTTTTACCGCACAATTGCTAATAATTATTTATGCTACTTTTAGCACAGACAACTACAACAACAACAACAGCAGCAACAGCATTGCTAGCTTTAATGTTGCAATGCGCGGCTGCTGCTGTGGCTACTGAATCCACCAACAATAACCACACTGCTCATCAACAACAACTACACTGCGTCAGTTAATGACCAAGCGTTAAACTTCTTAGCATTGATGTAGTTGCAACAACATCAGCAGCAGCAACAGCAACAACAGCAACAAAAATCATCATTATCATCGTCGCCGTCATCAACGCCAGTATGCAGCAATACAACATCATAGTCATCGCATAGTCTTGTCTTTGGAATTAGCTACGCCATCGTCGTCATCAGCGTTCTCATGGGACCATAATTATGCAGAAACATTTGCTATGGGGAAAAGGAAAAAAATATATAAAAGAAAAGAGTAGCTGCTGCAACAAAATGTCGGTGGGTGGAGTTACGCCTTAGCATTGCTGCGCATGTTGCAAGCAGTTTTTACTGCTGCTGCAGCCTGCTATTTCCTGTCGCAGTTTTTTTTCGCACATTTTTGTATCTATCTTAGCAAATTGCTAACCGATAAGTAATCTTAGCTACATTAGTTTAGTACAGCGCGCTATACCCTGCCTTTGCTATTTTTTTTCTTCACTTTATTTATGAAGTTTATCAATTAGCAGCCGCTGCTACTCATCAGCAACATGCAACATTAATTTGCTTTATTAAATGCTACATATTCGTTGCACTTCAATGCCTTTTTAACTTGTCTTCTATATGGTATATATTTAGCTTAAGTCTGTGCAGCAGCAGCTACTCAACATCAACACCTGCTCGCTACAAATTAGCAGCATTTAAAACAGGCTTCATTCACTTTGTCTGTGCTGCACAGTGTGTGTGTGTAGCGCAGCTATAAACTTGTATGCAAAAAAAATCAATAACCATTTGCATTTTATGCTTTTTGAAATGTATCTGCACCCACACTTTCGTTGAAAACTTCGTTCACCTAGTTTTATTGCAGCACAAAAATGTCGCATGCTATAATAAAGCTATAAAAAAAGGCTAAAAAAAGGTTAGGCAGGCAGGAAAGCAGGCAGGCAAATCAAATGCAAATCAACACTTTTCCATGCGTTTTGCTTTCACTGCATTGCATACGATTCAATATGTACAAGAGGGTTGTATGAGCGGTCTTTAGTTTGCAGAATATTCTTTAACTTGAAATTGAGAAGAGTTTTTGATAGAACAGTTGATACGTTTTATAGCGAAGCTACTTACAATAGAACGGCTTTTCCAATTAATTTTTAAGTAGAAGACACGCAAAATGAAAACTGAAACGTAATATATGAAACGCTTGCCAGTATCCGAATGCCACAGAATGAAAATGGAACACATGACGAACATAGAAAGCATAGGCTGTAGCTTCTATGTAGCTTAAAGAATGAAGATCGAAATACGAAACGTAAAAAAAAACATAGTCAAAGCAGAAACAGAAAATGGCTACAGTAGTACTCTGATTGATACTTCTATTTGAGGGGTTAAAGGTGGTATTCAGGCGCTAAAAACCCATTCTGAGTCCATTTGATCCTTTGGGTGAGGAAATACATTGATCAATTGGTCTTTAGTGAAGCCAATCATGAAGGCTTAGGAGCTAATATAGTTCTGAAAGGCCAGTAGCTAGTTCGAGGTCCTATTGGCCGCCTTTTCCAGTGAATTGAGGAAAAAGATGTCGAAATATTTCATTTTTTTCTATAGCGATTGCTTCTACAATATCCAAGCCGCCCTGTGTCATGCATTACCTGCAGCTGTTCATGTCGGTTATGCGTAGCTGTGTCCTGTTAGAGTGCAGTCTAAGTAATTGAAACGTATAATATGAAACAATAAGAGAGAGGAAGATCCAGACAGTGATCGAATAGGAATGAATGATTGTGGTGACGCATGAGCAACATTCTTCGGAAAAGAAGGTGACTCAGGGTATTATGTTTACCAACTGTTCTATCTAACTACAGACTTAGTGCAGGGGTATATCTATCATTGTCTTTTTTCCCGGCTGCCTGCCAGAAGCGATGTTGTCCTTTCGAAGACGTAGCATTCCTATGTACATCAAATTGTTGTTTTGGAGAAACACTTCCTAAGTACTTTACTCTACGTTCAAAACGCTTTTAAAATGGTCGAGTTTTTCATATGTATTATCAGATTGTCTTTTTAAGCATAAATATTAACTTGGTGCGGCGCCTGAGCAGGGATTAATAGTTTTTTTTTAACTAGCGCATCTTGAGATCTTAAGTTTTAAATCTGGGGAATTAACTGTATTAGTAACTTAACAGTTTACAAATATAGTTGGCTCGGCGCCTGAGCAGGGATGATAATTTCTTTATTTTTTTGACTAGTGCATCTTGATATGTTAAATTTAAAGTCTAGGGAATTCGTGAGCATTAGGGATTGACAATGTCTTCAATTCTTTTCTTTTTTTTCTTTCAATTCGTAAACAACTGACATCCCTCGCACATACTACATATATATGTAAAAATTTCTATTGCAACCGCATTTTCCGCACTTCCTAATGGCATGCGCTAAAAAAATGCATGCAAAATAGGCAGGCCAACCAGAACAACAACAACAACAACAATTGGTGTTGTGCGTGTCTGCTAAAGCAAGAAAGTTCTTTAGTTTCTTCTTCTTCTACTATATATATTGCAGCAAACCGCGGCAAACCTCACAAAACGACACTCGTAATTTCCGTTTCTTTGACTTGCCTCCTACCAAAAAAAAAACAAAAAAAAAAACACGGCAAATGTATCAAGCAGAAGTTTCCACGCAAGAAAAATCGCTAAAATGAATAAAGTTTTTCCTTTACAGCGCAGCGGCGGTGGCGGCGGCGGCGCTTAACGCGTCAAGTGCGCATAGAGTTACCACCTTCAGCAACAAAACACGGTACTACTTACTTACAGTCAACACGTAGCACATCGTACGTTTGGTTGTAAGAAAACTTCAGTTAAAACGCATTGCGGCAGTTTGGCTACTAAATGGATTTTTCCTGCCTTTTGTACAAAACTCCGCACGCTATAACTGCTCACATAGATACGTACTTGCCACAGCTGCATGTAATGTGTTCCCCCCCCAATTATACACTCACATGCAAAAAACTTTACCTTCCTAATATGTCTTTGTGTATTTGTGTTTTTGCACCCGCGCAGCACAGTACGTGGCGGCAGGTTCACCTTGCATTCCACCTGCAATTGTCGTCGTCGTCGACGATGTCGTTGTGGCAAGTCTTGCTGTTGCTTGCTGTCACTTTTTGGTTTAAGCTTTTCTTAGCATTGGGGGCTTATAACTCTGCATATAAGCAAATACAATATGTATTATTGCTCCTTGATTCTAGTTGCTTTTGTTGTTGTTGTTGTGTTTGATTTTCAGCTTGGTTGCATGCGATTAGTTTGTAATTTGATTGCAGCGCAGTGTAAAATTGTTTGTAGTTGTAGATACATACCAGCCTATAAGTAGTATATGTATCTAGATACTCACACATATGCTTAAAATAGTTAGTCGCAGTTGTTCGTGTTGTTGTTGTTGTTGCTGTTTGTTAGAAGTTGATTCTTGTTTTGTTTTGCTTACCTGCAATGAAAAGAGCGTAAAGTAAGTTGTTAGTTTTGTGCTTCAATTGCTTAATTAATTTAAGAAGATAATATATAAAATAATTTAGATAGATTGGAAATATTTAGCAATTAATTATAAAAATATTTCTACAAATTGAAGTTCAAAAGTAATAGAAACTTGAACATTAATTGTGACTTGGACATTAATTAATGTTTTATAAGTTAATGTTAATACGAACAGCATCGTCAATGTCGAAACAGCATTATATACTTGTCCCTGCTCAGGCGCCGTTCGTATAGTTTATTGTTACATTGCTGTTCCTTACTAATTTAATACAGTTTCATATTTTTACCACATACGATTCGTGCGCTAGTTTGCATAAATACTTCATAAAAAAAAGATAAAAAGTGACCATCCCTGCTCGAGCGCCGACTCAATCAAAATAAGAAAAGGTAAATAATTTAGCATTACAAAGCAAATTGTTGTAGGTAGGCTATTTGCTGCTAAATGTGAGTCTTCTGATTTGAAAAACTGAGCCATCCCTGCTCGGGCGCCTATTCAACTCAAATACTTTTTCAAAGTTATATGGTAATAAGACAAATTGTTATTAGTTATGCTATTTGCTGCGAAAGTTTGCACTTCTGATTTAAAATATTTGGTCATCCCTGCTCGGGCGCCAACACAACTTGGAAAATATTAAAAATTATAACGTAACAAAGCAAATTGTTATAAGTTAAGTTATTTTCTGCGAAATTTAAGTCTTCTGTTTTGAAAAACTTTGACATCCCTGCTCTGGCGTCGACACAAATAAAAAAAATATTAAAAATTAAAGCATAACAAAGCAAATTGGTTGAAGTTCGGCTATTTGAGCAACATATAAGTCTTAACGCTGGTTTTGAAAAAATGTAGTCATCCCTGCTCGGGCGACGAGTCAACTTAATAAAAAAATATATTAAAAATTATAGCACAACAGAACAAATTTTTAATAGTTTGGCCATTTGCTGCACAATTTAAGACTTTTGGTTCGAAAAATTTGCTCGGGCGCCGACTCAATAAAAAAAATTTATAATATGTAGAAAAACATAGCAAATTCTTATAGTTTAAACAAATTTATGCAAGATTGATGGCTGACAATATTATTTGCAAAATTTTATTTAATTAATAACTGTTCGTAAATTTTTTAACACTTCTTGAAGAATCTTTTAACTCTAACTCTAAAATAAATTTTGAAAAACAACATAACCGACAGCTACTACCGGAAAGATGAACTCTTTTATGAGTCAACACCAGCTCAAAAGAAAAAATCTAAGATACAAAAGTTTCACATGAAACTACCAAACTTCTAATTAGCTTAGATTGATTAGGTATTCCCTCGAAATTCGTCGCTCATCATCATGACCAACACTCCAACACCAAAAAAAAAAAACACATGAAAAAACATAGCACGCTCATAAAATTCTGCACAATCATCTAACAAATCAGTAGTAAAATGAAAAAATGTTATAAAATAATATAATTACTTCCGCTTTAAATTCAATTAAATGCAGCTAATGGAGCCAAACCAAATAAAAAACAGAAATCGAAGCAAAGCATTAAATTAAAAAGTAAATCAACGAATGCAGTTGCAGCTAATGAAAAGAATTGTTTGCTGGCTACAACTATTAAATAATAATTTGTGTTATGTCATGAGTATCTGAAAACCGTTGCTTCTACTAAAGATCGCATTACTTTGGGTGCAGCAATTAGATACTATTTAGATGCGTAACAAATGCAACATGCAACACAGTCTACATGCATTGCGTGTCATGCAGTGACAGCATTTTCTACTTTTTTTCCGGCAATTTATCTATATACGAGTATTTTTACTCTTACTTAGTCCTGTTTCAAATTTGTGTGTGCTTGACGACGACGACGGCGTCGGCGGTTTATATAAAGTCAACGTCTGTCAATTCGTACGTTTCGCTTTGTCTGTCTTTGATATGATACTACAAGCAGCAGCAGCAGCAGCAAACTGGACCAGTTTGACAGGTGTTTCTCTGACTGAATGCTGCTTTGAATGAACGAACGTTGAGATACATTTATTGTCGCTATAGATTGTTTTTTTTGTTTTGGGTTGCTGTGTTTATTTGTTTTATTTATCTGTTATTTATTTTTTTTTTTTTCTGCTTCTAAGATATGCAACTTGTTTCGGTCAGTCGAATTCTTAACTCTTTGCTTAATATATGCGCTGACATAAGGCGCATTTTGGTATGAGATACAAGCAACCAAACAAAAAATAAAACAAAAAATAAAACAAAAAATACAAAAAAAAGATACATTTTAGTTTTTTTTTTGTTCGATTTCTTTTTTAATTATAATTTATCTGCCGCTGCATGCCGCGCTACCAGCAAAGAAAGCAGCAAGCAAGAATACTGACTGCACCACAACATAGTATCTCAATGTAGCCCCCAACTATAATGCAAACATATCTCAAGTTTTGACTTTTATCCGTATGAGATGTGCGCGCGCGCCGCCTTCCATTCATTACGTATAAGAATTGATGAGTATATAATAAGACTTTATGAACGTTGAGCGTAAAATAAAGACAAAAAGCCGATAAAAACAAAAATAAAATCAACTGAAAAGCCGAAAACGTATGAAGCGACATACACAGATCAGATCAGTACAGAAAACCGCACGACAAGTTGAGAAATGTTGCTGCTTCAAGTGCTTTCTTGTGGTATTTTCTTCTTTTTTTTTTATATATTTTTTACTTTGATTTGCGAAATATTGGCCAAGCAGTCAGGAATTTATGTTATTAAAGCCAATAAGCTGGCATGATAGGCGGCTGTGTTGCTTGCCGCAAAACTCAACAAGCTTGACTAAAGCGTAGCCAAACTCAAACTCGTCGTCGTCGTCATCGTCGTAGTCGTCGTCGACGTTGTTGTGGGAGTTCGTTCAAGTATGCCAAATGCTTTGAAAGCAATCTTGTATCCTGTACAATTCCCTTATTTTGTAGCTACGTCGCGTTGTCCTCGTATTCATCGTGTTGCGCTGTCACTGCAACGTGGGAACGTGCAACAACTTTCAAAGTATCAATTTACCTCAAACCGCACGTTGCGCATTCGCATTTGCAGCAGTGGTTTGAGTGGTACAGCAAAAATCCTCTTCAACTTCGTTTCAGTGAATGCTTTTTTTTTCGCCCTTTTTTTCACATTTCAGTTGCATGCGTCCATTCGCATTACATTTCATTCGTTTCGTTCGTTCGCTCGCTCGTTCGCTCGCTCGTTCGATCGTTTCGTTTGTTGTCGCTAAAGCACACTGTTGCGCTTGCAGCTTGTTGCCTGTTTTTACTTTTTTTTTTTTTAAATTTTATTTTTATTTTTTGTTTTTGTTGCTTGTTGCTTGTTGCTCTGCTATCCTTCGGGCTCAAAAGTGTTGCTTGTCAATACGCGAAAAAGAAATCAACAACTACATACAACTCTCAAAACAAATTCAGCAAATAAACAAACAACAGCAAACAGGACAATGCTTTAAATGCTTACAGAAAGTTTAAAAAATGAAGAAGTGAAAAAAAGTAAAATCGAGAGCAACAACTTTGAAATGTTTGCACAGTGTGTGCGAAAAGTATGTAGACAATTTTGGGTATTTGTTTTAAAATTTTTTATAAACTTAAATGCTGTGCCGAATTTTTATGTTTTTGAATTTCTGAAATGCAAAGCGAATTTTCAGGACTGTAATTCTTTTTTACTTTTACTATTGAAAAAGTTAAACGGAACAACTTATTCTTGTTAAAAAAGAATGTTTTTTAGTTCCTTAAATGCTGACTTTTATATGTTAGATATAACACTCACAGAATAATGATCAATATATCCTTTTCTGCTGCTTTATATTTTAAGACACTTAATACTTGAATCTTCTCTCCTGCGTTAAATTCCTCAAAAAGGAAGAAGAAAAATGTATGACGAAAGCCACTTTATTATAGATCATCGTTAGTTCTGTTCGGTTGCTTTCTTGAGGCACAAGTATTGGCTCTATAAGTCCATAATTAACTTGACATGGAGCTATGTTATATAGCTTTGGAGAATGGCTTTTGGGTCCTATATAAAAGGCTCCATATATTCGTGTCTAACTGATGCCCAAAGGAGGAACTTGTAAGGTTCATGCATATACCTAGAATAATTTGTCAATCATTATGTAAGCAACCCTGAGACAATAGTCCTCACAAGAGGAAAATTAAACAGCTCCAGTCGCTGTATCTCGCCTGTAGTAGCCCATTGAAGAGGCTTTTACCTTATGCAGTATATGAAGAATTTGTCTACTTGGCAGTATTTTGTTTTCATCTTTAAATTTTTTTTAAATGGCGCCCAACGTGGAGCTCTTATATTTTAACGACGATTGTCGACATTCACTCAAACGAGCATTAAAAGTTTTCCACAACGTAAGAAGTTAACTACTAACTGAGCCGTACAATTTGTATTTCTTTAAATGGCACCCAACGTGGGGCTCTGTCAAGATTTTTATAAGTTAACTATTCAGAGTTTACCTTTAAAATAGCAAATACACCGCGATTGCTAACTGAACCGTATGATTTATATTTATTTAGATGGCGCCCAACGTGGGGCTATGTTGTTTTAAGAACGATTGTCGATATTTGATCAAGAAAGCCATTAAATATTTTGAATATCGTGAACCTTTAACTTTTGATTTATTTAAATGGCGCCCAACGTGGGGCTCTATCGATAATTAACTAAGCTATCCAAAAACAGTATTCCTTTGAAATGCTAACTACACTAGAATTGTTGACAGTACCTAATATTTTTTAATTCTCTAAATGGCGCCCAACGTGAAGCTGTACCTTTTTGATAATTCTCGAAAATTAAAAAGTTAGCTACACCGGAACTACTAACTAGACCGTATGATTTTTGTTTATTTAAATGGCGCCCAACGTGGGACTCTATAGTCTTAAACACGATTGTCAATATTCACTTAAGCTAGCCATTAAGAGTTTTGCTTAAAAAAGTTAACAGCATCGGAACTGTTTGTTGAGCCCAAAGGTATTTATTACTTTAAATGGCGCCCAACGTGGAGCGCTGTCGCTTGTATTACGATTGTCGACATTTATTCAAGAGATGAGATGAGAGATTGCTTTTAGCAGGTATCTACAACAGAAGTACTAACTGAATTGTACAATTTTTCTTTCTTTACTCAAGCAATTTTCTGCTAACTGTACAAATTTTAATTCTTTGAATGATAAATCTAACAAAATAAAATATTTTATAGGTGACCCCGTCACTATTGTCACTATTTTTAGTAAAATTTTCCGTACCTCAATAACCTTTCAGTTAAATGCATGACTCAAGTGCTACGGCATCTATTAAAAACCATCGAACTACAACTTAAATAACTCCCAAAAGCCAAAGCCAACGTTTGCAACGTTTTGTTGGCTTTATTTTTAGCATTTTTTTAAAGTTATTTTTCTTTTTATAAATGCCAAGCATTTGTATGCTCTGCTTTATACTCTTCTTGTTCTTTTTTTTTTTAATAAATTGTCAACGGAAATAAGTTTGCCACTCAACAGGCTTCCCTTTTCCTGTGTTGATGTGTGGCTACCTTAACATGCTTTTTGGTTGAATTTTCTTTGTATTTCTTTTTTTTTTTGCAGTCAACAATGTACGAATTTTTTTTGGTTTATTTTTTCAGAATTTCATTGCTCTTGCATGACTCAGTTGAAACGTTGAGCAGACGACAAAAAGACAGACAGACGGACAGACAGACAGACAAGCAAGGGTGACTTCATTTTTTATTAATACGAAAAAAGAAAGAATAAACTTTTGCCAAAAAAATTAAATCGTGTGAAGCGTCGAAATCGAAAGGTAGATATTAATTTTAGATTTATCTTTTTTTTTTATCGATTTCGAGAAATAATAAACACGTGCCTGCTCGACGTCTTGCACTGCTATGTATATTATTTAGTTATTAGGCATTTTAAAGATACATTTTAAACAATTAACTGGATTGAAATTAATGTTTTAAGCTTTGTTTTATTTAAATTTCGTCGCAAAAAAAAAAAAAATATGATTAAAAATTTTAATATTAATTAAACAACACATTTGAACTCATATTTCAAATTAAACCGTACGAAAAAGCAAATTTTTACAATAAATCTTTTTTTTACTATAATTTTTTGAAGTAAGCGCGCGCCAAAACATATGTTAATTTTAATTTAAAATATCAAAAAAAAAAAAAAAAAAAAGACAACTTTTGCGGCAGTTACAAAAGCTTCTTTCATTTTTATATTTATAACATTTTGAACTTATTTGCCATCAATATATTTCGTTAAGCAGTCTTAGCTGTTAAACATTATAAATATACAAGCAACAAAACTTTAAAAACAATAAATCGAAAATCCATAAAAAAAAGTATCTTAAAGATACAAATAAAAAATAAAATAATAGACAACTGTAATATAATCGCACGACAAATTTATGATTAGTTAACGTTGCTATTGTTGTAGACCAAGCATTGTTTCTAGTGACAAACTTCAATAAGATACTAAGCGAACGTAGAGGTGAAGAAAAAAAATCTAAGATATAAACTAGAATGTAGTATTCAAAAAATGTGACACAAAAAATAAGAAAAAACAGCTGAATTAGTGAACAACACTAAGTCGAAGAAGAAAAAATCGTAGTATAGAAAAAAGTATCTCGAACAAAAGCCAACAAAGCTGCTTAAGGCTTTAGCTAAGGTGTTTACATTGTTGCGTGGTTTTCGAATTTTTCTCGGATTTTTTTTTCATCTTTTTTTTTTCAATTCACCTGTTGTTGCGCTTAGGCTTTTCAACTAGGCATTGTATTTTACAGATATTTTCTTAGTCAATATTGACAATAAATAAAAGAATTCAACGTTCACAAGTTGTCGAAATGTATAGAAAATATTTTAGAGGAGAAAAAATAAACAGAAAACAAAAAAAAAAGTTGTGCAACAAAATGCGCAAAGTTCAATTTCAGTGGAGAGGCTAGTTTGAAAGATTTGGACATATGAAAAAAAAATATTGTAAAGATACGAAATTAATGTAGGTTTATTTCAAAACTTCTCCAAACATTTTGTATTTTCCTCACTTCTTCAAATGGTGCTCTGTAGATATTTAATCAAGCTAAGTGTTTAAGTTTAAAAGGGTAACGCACTGAACCTAGCTGAACCTTACGAGTTTTGTTTCAATAAATGGCGCCCAACGTGGGGCCCTTTGCTGTCTATTGTCGACATTTACTCATGTTAGCCATTAGGTATTTGCTTTAGAAAGTTAAATACCAACACTGCTAACTAAACCGTACTATTTTTATTTGTTTAACTGGCGCCCAACTTGGGGCCCTTTGATATCGACATTTAGTCATGCTAGTCATTAAGATTTTTACCTTAGAAAGTAAAGTATACCAGCACTGCTAATTGAAACGTACGAAATCTATTTCTTTAAATGGCGCCCAATGTGGGGCTCTGTCGTTTTAGTATCAATTGTCGACATTTACTCAAACTAGATATGTCAAGCATTTTGCTTAAAAAAATTAACTAGACTGAAACTGCTAACTGGATCATACGATTTTTATTTCCTTAAATGGCGCCCAACGTGGGGCTACATTTTTTTTATAACAACTGTCGAGATTTATACAAGCGAGCCATTAAGTGCATAGTAAACTACATTGGAACTGTAAACTAAGCCGCAAGATTTGTATTTCCTTAAATGACGCTCAACGTGGGGCTATTCATAAATTTTACACTTCCACTCAAAACTTCTACACACAACCTCGCAAGTTGTGTAAAAATACATTAAAAGCAAATCAAGCTTGCCTCCCTTCAGTTACAAGTGCAATTTAAACTCATCTTCTTCGTCGTAATATCTTGAGCTCTACTGGTGCAGCAGCAGCAGCAGCAGCTTCATGCAACTTTCAACACTCTCAACACAACAGATCACTTCTAGCTTGAAGCGCTTGGTTTGCTGCTTTGTTCTGTTGCCGCCTTCGAAAAGTGTCAACTCTAATTGCCAGGCGTCAGTTTCGCTTATTGGCTTGCAACGACTCTGAGTACTTCGACTCAAAGGCAAATATGGTTTATGCTTCAAACGCAAAGACTGACAGACGGACAGACGGACAGGCAGCTACAGCTTGTCTCACGCAACAACAGCAAAGATGTATCTATAACTGCTGCTTAACCCTTTACAAATTTTTTTTTCTTTTTTCGAATTTTGCTGTTCAAATATTTACGCTGACTTTGTCTGCGCTTGCGTAAATACTAATAAAATTTCGGTTAATTTTTTTCACCCGTTCGCTGCCCGCACGTTGAGTTAATACGCACTTGTTCAGCTTAAATCGGCCGCTCCCCGCAGTATTTCAACTCATCTCATTTCATCGGATCGCATCGCATCGCAGCTTCATGTCATTTCGTTTATTTATTTGCTTATTTATTTGGCTTTGGTGGCTGTGGCGGCGTTGGTGCAGCAGCATCTTTAAGCGCGTACTTGACTGTAATGGATTTGTTGGCATCAAGTTATTTTTTCGTCGGATTGGATATTTTTTTTTTTTTTTGTGCTTTTGCAGTGACGTCTTTTCGCTGTTTTTTTTTTCCTCACTCAACAACTTTTTGGTCATTTAAAGCGAAATAAAAATCGACAGAGAGGTGCTTTTTGGCTTTGAAGGGGGCCCGTGCACAAATAAAAAATTACATAAATTAAGTTGTTTGAGTATTTGTTGAAATAATAATAATAAAAATTAAAAGAAGAAGAAAAAATAATGCGATGGAACAAGTAATTCTTAGCTGTTTATTGCTTTATTTGATTTGTTTTGAATCTAGTTTCTTAAGCAGGCAGTGTACAAATAAATATTAAAAAAATGTGGCGCCCAACGTGGGGCTGCTGTAGTATTTTTTCATAAAGCTAATATATAGCTCAAGTTATGCGTGGTGCAAGCACCTTCTACACTGCCTTTCAATAACAAACCGTTTGACAATCAATATAATACCCTTCCTTAATTCATTTAAAGTGTATAAACTTCTAATGCATTCATTTTGCTAACAAATTGCTGAAGCAATACACTTAAAAGATTTTACTGCGATTTGCCATATATATTTTTTTTTTTATTTGTATATATTTTCCTTCTTTTAAGAGTATCTCGCTGTGTGTCAATTTATTTGCTCGAAAGACAAAATGTGCCTAAATCAAAAGTTAGCAGCAATGACCAAAAACGCATGCAAAACATTTAGCTGCATTATATGCATCAGTCTGTCTGTCCGTCCGTCCGTCTGTCTGCACATCCATTCATTCGACGACTGCCAGCCTGCCGTCTGTCTGTTTAGCTGTCAATGCGTCGCAGACGTCGTCGTCGTCGTCGTGGTCGTCGTTTGTTGCAAAGTCCACAAGGCATGCAACAACGTGTTTTTTGACAAATGCAAGCAACGAGTTGACCACATAAATAAACGTTATAATTAGATGTTATTGGACAGTCTTGAACGCGCGCGCGTAAAAACTTTTAACTCAGACAGCGCACAAGAGCGAGAGAGCCTCCTAGGTATGTGCATAAACAAACATAAGAGTGAGACAGCCAAACACTATATGTGTCCCGATAAAAATATACACCATAAAAAGTCAATTCGCAGCGATAATGTTGTTTAATGCAACCAGCCACCAAGTCAAGTCCAGCTAAGCCACAGTTGTTGCATTGAAATTTGAAGTGGGTACAACGCAACGAAATATGCGAGTGAGAGTGAGTGAGATACAGCAACAGCACCAGCTACAGCTACGCAGCGCGCTTGGCTTATTTGTCAGCCTTGCAAATGAACGTTAATTCTTAAGCAGCAAATGCAACTAACTAAGTGCAATGCAACGTCAACAGACTAAGCGAACAAAGACACAACAACATACTCATCCCAAGCGTACAGGTGTATGGCTTTGTGCAGTCAATAAAACTTAATAATTGTATTTAGCTTAGGGTGTGATAATTATTATTAGTAGGCTTAGCGTGCCATATATGTAGCTATAATTAATTATTTAAAAAAAAAATGGCGCCCAATGTGGAGCAATTGTAGTTTTGATAGTGCGTATATATACAGCTTAGCTATAAGTACGCAGAAAAGTAGTATTCATATGCTACAATTAATTATTACAAAAAATATGGCGCCCAACGTGGAGCTATAATGCTGCAATTATCTAAGTTTACTGCTCAAGTTAGCCTTGAAAATTTTTAAGACTGAGAAAGTAAGATGATGCTACACGCCAAAGTAATATGCCACAATTAAATATTAGAAATGGCGTCCATCGTGGTGCTCTGTTACTTTAATCGTCAATGTTTACTCCCTAAGCGAGCATTGGAGATTTTTTAGTCTAAGAAAGTAAAGACATTCTGATTGCAAAAGTGATTTGCTACAATTAATTATGAAAAATGGCGCCCAACGTAGGGCTCTGTTGCTTAAATTTTCAAAGTTTTCTGCTGAAGTCAGCCTTGAAAATTTTAAAGATTCAACAAGTAATTTGTGTATTTAATTTCTTTTGATTTGGAAACCACAATTTTAATTTAAAAAAATAAACTGTGAATCCGGTATTGCGCGGTTAAGAAAGTAAACGATATGTGCTTACAGCAATACCTAATTGATTAGTTATTTTTTCTTTATATACATATATCACTTGAATTAAAACTATTGAAAACCTAGTGATTTACAAACATAAACCAATAAAGCTATAGCAGGTGCTCAACACAGTCAGCTGAAATCAGCCATCAGTAAGAAAAATTTGTTGCTGAATGCACTCATTCTTGCTTGTCAACAAAATAAGCAAATTTTAGAGTCAACAGTGTACGAAAAAGAGATACTTTTATGCTGTTAGAACAAAATCTTCAAGTAAGTCAAATACTATGCTCAAATATTAATTCATAATTCTAAAAATGTCTATGAACGATATTTAGATAGTGGCAAATGAACTACGGTCGTTTTTTTTTTTTTATTTTATTATTATTATTATTTTTTTTTTTTTGTAATAAAAGAATTTGGAACTTTATAGCGCACCAGTTCAGTATAACCGAACGCTCGCTCGCTCGCTGATAATAGTGCGCACACAATTTGACGTAGTACTCACACATAAAGTGGTCACGTTCCCTATCTATAGAAATGTGCGCCTTGAGTTGTGCAACTGATAAGAAGTGTCAGCGCACTATGGGAACGAATCAACATTTTAAATTGCTTTTAAGTATGATACTATTTGGAAGGCAAACGTGTGGCTAGTTGTCTATAAAAAAATTTATATTAAATAAATTTCATGAATGAGTACACAATGAGGTTTCAATGATATTCAAAAAATATTATACATATATACATATATGTATTTCTATAAATATTATTTTTCCATTTGCTCGAAAACAAAATGGCTGCGCGCACGTTTAATTTGCAACTATGAAACAGTTGCCGCTGTTGAGTTTCACGCGCTGTTACATTTTTAATTGAATTAAATTTGCCGGCAGACGCTAATTGAAGGGGTGTGATCGAGATCAAGCAATGGTCAGCCATGAATGACAAAAATCAAAGCGGCATTGACAGACAAATAGTTAGATAGGCAGACAGCAGCGCGGCGACAAAAACAAAACATTTATCATGCATTTGATAACAACGACCAAAAATGCCTATCAAAAGTAACCGAAAGTCAAAGTCAACGTTTGCGAAGGTGTTAAAGTCTTCGCAACTGTCGCATTCGACGTCTATGTCAAGTTGAAATATGTATCTAACAGATAATACATACGACGCAACGACGACGACGACGACGACAAAGCTGGTCGCTATCATTCTTTGTTTTATCGTTTAACGCATTCGAATTAGCATCTTTAGTTAAATAAATTATAGACATTTCTGTGAAGTACTTTTAACGCACACATGATGATTAAATTTTAATTTCAGTCTTTATTTCTGGCTTTAATTCAGAAAAAGCAGTAAAACAAAGCACAACTAATCCAAATGAAATAGCTTTTCATAATCAATTCGTTTTCAATCGTTTAGAAGTTCATTAACGCTTGCTTGTGATGACAAAGAAAAAAAAAATAAAAACAAAAAATAGTTGAAGCAAACTGCAGTCGAGTTTTTTGTATACGAAATACCCTACATAAATAAATTAAAAAAAAAAAACATAAAGAAACCCCTAAAATGTAGCGCACTTTTGTTGGAGACTACCCATTATTTTTATACACTTTAACTGCTTATGGCTAAGCTGTATGCAAATATCTGAATTTGAAGCCTCCAAGTCTTTTAGTCTCTTAAAACTATTTGTTCCAGGAAATAGGCTGACGCACATTATGGTCTCGACTAGCTATAAAAAAAAAAAATTAATACAGTCTACCAAATTACTTGCTGACGCCATTTGTGCGCCCCCAAGTTTATGATTTACACTGCATGCTTAATTTTTTAAGTTAATTTATTTTAAATGCATTTTCAATACAGTTTTCAATTAACCCAGGAACTCTTTTGGGTATATATTATAGATGTTAATTTTGTGTAAGTCAATGCTGAAATGTAGAATAATAATGTACTTCGTAATATAAACTGCGTGGCATTGTTTGTTTGAACTCCTTGTAAAGGTTAAAACATTATATAGTTCCGTTATATACGCAGTGGCAGCTACTTTTTTTTATTTGATGAAAGCTGTTTAGCAGACTTCTGAGCAACCTATACTGTTTTTTAATACATACATAATCTCCTTGAATAGCAAACTTCGACATTCGAAGCTATATAGTGCCACGTTGGGCGCCATTTTTAATTAATAATAGTTGGAAATTTTTCTATTGCATGCAGAACATCCTTACTTAATCTCTGAGATTCCAAAATCTTTAATGCTGACTTGAGTAATAAATTTATACATATAATCGAAGCAATGTAACCCCACGTTGGGCGCCATTTTCAAATATAAATTGTAGCATATTAATTTAACATGCAGAATCTCCTTACTTTCTGAGCCTTCAAAATTTTAGAGGCTGACTTAAATAGTAAACTTACACATTCTAAGCACATATAGTCACACGTTGGGCGCCATTTTTGTTTAATTATTTTTGCATATTTTTTCTTGCATGCAGAACATATTTATTTACTCATTGAGACTACGAAGTCATTATTGCTGGTTTGAATAATAAGTTTATGTAATCAAAACAATATAGCCCCATGTTGGGCGTTATTAGGCCCTGTACCGAAGGTACAAGAGCCTATTGGTTTTGTGCAAATGTATGTAACAGATAGAAATAATGGTCGGAGACCCCCCAAAGTTACCCCCATTATGGTCAGGAGTGATAGAGGAGTCCATATAGCCATGTCCGTCTGTCCGTCTGTCCGTCCGTCTGTATGAACGAAAGGATCTCGGAAACGGTAATAGATAGCGACTTCGTGTTTTTTGCATTCGACTAGGACTGCTCCGGAATTTCACAAGTTTATTTTAAAATTATTATTAAATAATTTTATTAAATAATTGCATATTAATTTTTGCTAACTGGTTGCGACTTCAATATCTTCAATTCTGGCGCTTTAATCGAACTCATTATCACACCCTAAGACTAATTTTTATCATAAGCAGAACATACGCTGCACTCTGTAATACAAACATTATTTTTTTCCCATATTTTACAATTAAAACTTATCAATAATTAATTTAAATTTATTTTATAGTGTCAGCAACAAATTTGAAGCAATTACTGCTCCAAAAAATGTTTAACTGTGACAATGGAAAAAATCCAAAACGTTATAAACCGGCTTACAAAAAATTTATAGCTCCGATTTCAAAGACAATTGCCTGATTAACATCAACAGCAACAACGATAAAAATCAAGTGCACTGCTTAATATATAAACATTTTTTTCACGCTCATTCGTTGTAATTTATTTTATTTAAATTATTTAATTTTGTTTTCTTACATTATTTTTAATGACTTTAATGTGATTTGGCACAAATTATTTTTATAGCTACTTCGCGTATATATAAATATTATATAAAAAAATTTATGCCACTTGTTATCGATGGCTTACACTTGAGAAAAACAATAAAACAAAACAAAAATAGAGAATTTATAGCTCAAGTAGTTCCAATTAACGTCATTGGACTATCTCAAACGCCAGTGTATAATAATATTATTTTTTTTTTTTTGCGACTGACCACCCACCCAGTCTATGCGGTATTCAACTGATACATATTAACTAGACTTATCAGCAGCTGAATACAATAAAACAAAATTGGTTTCTTTTTTTTGGCACAATTTACGTCATTGCATGAAATTAATATGCTTCATGTTTAAAGTCAATCCGAATCGGTATGAGCAATAAGTAGGCACAATAAATATAAATAATAATATTTTCTTCTACTTTGGCTTGTTTATCAGTTGCACTAAACTATTATATTAGATGTAGTAGTTTAGATTGATGTATTTATTTATGTCCACTTCATGAACTGACTAACTAGATTCACTTGCTACATTTTTGTTACAGTTTTTATTTTTGCTGATAAAAAAAAGTGGGGTTTTTTTTTCAATTTATTATTTTGAAGTGCTTCAAGTGCGGGTGTAAGCTGTAGAATATTTATTTATGAATCTGCTATAAAATGCTGAATTGTCAATAGAAACTGTTTGCTTTATTTTTTTATGACAGTTTTGCACTTGTCTCCAATAAATCGTGTCTAAATTAACAGCGGTTTGGTATATGATGTGGCATTTAATTATGATGAAATATATTAACAGATAGTTATGTAAATTGAAATTACTTTTTGCATTAAAGTAGAAGTTTAATTTAAAAGCAGTTTGCAGCAGTAATTTATGACTTCAAATCGAGTAACATTTTGGCATCAAAAGTTGGAATATTTATTTTATTTTTTTATCTGCGCAAAGCTTATCGTATCTTGTATGCAAATCAGTTGTTAGCAAATCAAATGTGCTACAAGATGATATAAAATGATAGCAGCTAGCAAGGCTACAATTGATCTTACTAGTATACAACATATTCCTTTATCACGCTCTCCCTTCCCCTGCTAGTCAACCTCTAACATTAGTTAGCTAAATCATACGATAGCTTATCGTGTGCGAATTGTAGATTGTCAGCACCAACGCATAGCAAATCTACTGATGCACAATGATACAGAAACTGAACGTCTGCTGCAATATCATGTACTAGATACATCCTCCTCACATGTTGTTACATGAAAAATGTGCAACAACGCGTGCAACACGCGGCAAAATAGATCAATATTATAGGCAGGCAGGCAGCAGGCAGACAGACAGTGCGTTGCATTAACAGGAGGAGGAAGAAAATGTTGAAGAAAATGTTAAGTTGGCAACATCGATCACGATGTGGTACATTATAGCTGGCTATCTTTTTCTATATTTTTTTTTCTCCAAAACTGTGACTCTACAATGTAGCTATATATATATGTACTCCACCTTCTCCTTGACTGCAGCCAAGTGTAGTAGTAGTCATAGTCGAGCAGTTGAAGTCGTCGAAGTTGTCGTCGTCGTCGTCATGTGTCATATAAGGCTTTGTGCGTATAAAGTACAATCCGCGTACAGAGTCAACTCGACTGGAGTCGAGTCGAGTCGATTCGAGTCAGTCAGTCAGTCAGATGACTCTGAAACACTTTGAAACAAAAAAAAAAAAAAAACTTCACTTGTTCGTTCGTTCGTTTGTTCGCTTGCTCGTTCGTTCGTGCGTTGGTACGCTCGCGACATATTGAGAAATGTGCAATAGTTTAATGACCATATTTGGTTTATTTTCATGGCAAGTTGTATTGCGTTCAGTCGACTGGACTGCACGATTCGTATCGTATCGCTTGGCCAGCTATCGATCAATAATAAAAACTTAAAAAAAAAAAACTCGAACGTCTAAAAAAACCTAAAGATAACATCGCACTTGAACGTCTTTCAATGCATTTTTACAACACTTGTAATTATTTATTATTTATTTGATATGAAACAATAGATTTTTCCTTGAGCGCCCAGTTGTAGTAGTGCGTAGTGTCTGTTTATTAGTCATGTCTGCCAAAAGCAAATCAAACAATGAAATGCTAATTGAAAGGTGCGATTAAAACACTTTTTGTAAATAAATAAATAAATACAATTTATAAACAACAGCTGTCTGCAACATGCAACAAACAGCAGCAGCAGCAAAAAATCAGGTACAAAAAGTCTGCTAATGCTTGCATCACGACTGCAAAATACGCTGCCAATGTTTTGTTTACAAAGGCTTTTAAAGTTAAACAAAACTTAACTTGAGCTGCATCTATTGCAGGCGCGTCTAAAAATACAAATTTGATGACTTTTAACTCCTATAGTTGGCGAGAAGTTGCTTAAAGGACGACTTGAATATTTTACGGATCAAGCATATATGCAGCACCTTCCACCATTCCAAAGTTTTCATTATTCAAACCTGCAAAGGACGGATCGATATATGTATAAAGACTTGACTTTTGTTACAAATGAAGCATATATGAAGCACCTTCCACAGTTTCCATTATTGAAACATGCAAAGATCGGATATAAATATATATCGACTTGAAGTTTCTTACCGATCAAGCACATATGAAGCACCTTCCACAAAACTGTTACAAACATTTGCAAAACTTTAGCATACTCTCAGCCTAACTTTTAGGGCAGTGTATAAACAAACTACATGCAGCATCTGCAGCAGCTTGTACTCCAACGCTAGCTGTCTGGCTGGCTGGCTGGTTGGCTGGCTGACCGTCTGCATGTCAATGCGTGTCGCATGTCTTAAAAAGGTATAAATTACCAATGAATGACATACAAT
Organism: Leucophenga maculata; assembly: GCA_035044805.1. Taxonomy (NCBI): domain Eukaryota; kingdom Metazoa; phylum Arthropoda; class Insecta; order Diptera; family Drosophilidae; genus Leucophenga; species Leucophenga maculata. The sequence goes on along the minus strand of JAWNNP010001005.1, from coordinate 181,897 downwards.
TTAATTGCCAGGCTATTGATTCAGTCAGTGCACGTCGTCGTCGTCGTCGAAGTCGTTGTCTGTTCGCCTGCTTAGCTGCTGCTGCTGCTCATACTGCATGTAGTTGCCAGTTGCATTTGGCAGTCTTTATATGCAGCATGTTGCAACTACTACTTGTGTACTTGGATGCTGGAATTAATTAATATTGCACTTTTGAAGTGCGTGCATACAAATTTGTCAGACTTATGGCATTTAGTTGCTCTTTTTCAAGCGACACTTTCCCGTACACTGTCATCATCGTCATCGTCATCGCCATCGTCCTCATCATCATTGTGTCTCTGTAAGGTGTAGTAGCCAATTGGCATAGTTCACATAGTTTCGACCATTTTCTACTGCAGTTTGTTAACGCTCACAGCTCATTTACTTTAGATGGTTGCTTTTTGAATGCCAAACCATCTAACTAACTACGTTTGCTCTAGTAGGTTTGTGTAATTAAAAAAAAAAAATGGTATATCTGCGAAAGGTTCTCGGTGAGTCGCTCTTCCGTTCCATTTTCGGGTTTGCTGTTTGTTAAGTCTCTTCGCGATTTGCAATTAAAAGTTTTTCACTTTAATTGTACTGATTTATGCGCATACGGTTATGGCTTGAGTAGGTGGCGTGGTGGATTTTGATGTGCGTGAAATATAAATCATATTTAGTTGTAAGAAGAAGAAAAAAGTTACAATATATATCTGCAAGAAAGTTAGGCTGCAAAACAGTTAGTGGAAGGTGGTACATATATGCTTGATCGGTACAAAAGTCAAGTATGCTTAAATTCTGCAACTGTTTGTAACAGTTTGTAGAAGGTGCTTCAGATATGCTTCATCGCTACAAAAGACAAGTCGTAATATATGTCCGTTGCATGTTTGAATGATGGAAACTGTGGAACTGTGGAAGGTGCTTCAATTTTGTACGACATATTTCGAACAAAAAAAATATTAATAACATTGCAAAAGCAGGTTCAGACTCGGCAAAGCTATTTTAAGTACATTTAACAGTGATTTCTACAACTAATTAAATATTTAAAATTTGTTATTAAAACTTAAGTGCGCTTATAATTCGCAACTAGTTTAAGAAAGCCAAATATTAACTATTTACCAACTAAGCGCACAAGCAAACGTGCCTAACTGCAATTTAAAGCCTTAATACGTCAAAATCTTGCAGTAGTACGCCTATTTTATATATACATATTATAAAATGTATATAAATAAAAAAATATTTTAAACTTAAAAACAATTGCAAAAATAAATAGAAAATAGAATGAACACAATTTGCATGATCATCGAATTTGCCTACGTATGAAAGTATTTTCTATGTAAAAAATAGAATATATAGATATGTCCGTCTTGCCAATCAGCCTAAAAGTCTAACACACTACGCGCGATGTCAATGCGGTGATTGACGTCAAACTTGACAATCAGCAAGCACTACAACAAAAACAACAATGTATGTGTACATCTTCATCAGTAAAAATCAGAAACGATGCTGCCTCCAACGCCGCCTTCCATTTAATTGCTACGAGGGAGGCAACGAAATGCGTCATTTTAAGAAGATTTTACATACTAAAAAGTAAATAGATCGAACGAGTATTATAAATCTATATATGACAGCTGCTTGCTATCAGCTGCAAATAATTAAAATGCCGTCGCTGCCATTCATTGATAGTGGAGAAAAAATAAATAAAAATAAATACTAAAAAAAAAATGACGTACGAAATCGTGCGATCAATCGATCGATCGAACGTTTTCGCTTTGTTGTAGGTGTAAGGAAGTCATCATCGACACATGCTCAATTGCCGCAGTCTCTCTCTCTCTATTAGTGATGGAGTCTATAAATATTTTTTAATAAATAAATGAAAAGTAATCAAAATATAAACAATAAATGGCGTTTTTTTTCGCTATAGCTCTTGCAAATTGAAATAAATTGTCAATCATTGATCACACATTTTGTGTTTCGACTCTGCCATTGCACGATGATGACGTTTGTTAATTATTTTATTGATTTATAGTGAAACCAAAAACCAAAAATCAGCAAACGCTAGGAAATAACAACGCAACAACTCTGTTAATTATGCATTTAAAGCTTTAATTCGTGGCCATTGGTAACTGATATTTTTTCTTTTTTTCGTTCGATGAAAAATGCTGATAGCAAAAGTTTTGTAATTTTAATAAATTATTATAATTTTTTTTATTTTATAGTCATTTTTGAGGTTGGCGTAAGTTGACGCCAAAATTCCGCTGCATTTGCTGAATTTTGAATGCTCTGGCGCTATCTGATGACACACACACGAGTTCCTTTAATTATGGCAATTTGGAGTTGGTTATCGTATTTCGATTGCTTGGCATGGGGCTGTGTTGACTTTGACAAATTATTATTTAAAAAAAAAATAAGCACAAAAAAAGAGTAGAACTTGTAGAATAAATGGGTAATAAATATGATTAGTAATATTAATTATAAAATAAATGAAACATGTTTAAATGTAGCTTATATCTTCGGATAAACAATTCCAAGCAATCTTTCAAGTTCAATCACGCAAGTTGGCAGCTTCACAATTTAAAAAGAAGTACTAAGGCAGCAACAATAGTCTGACTATCAGTAGATCCTTTTTGTCTATAATTTTAAGCTATTTTCAAGCAGTTATATACAGTAAAAAATTTTGAATAGGAACATGAGCTATCACTAGAGCAGATTAACACAAATTATACAGTGACCGACACGACTTAGTTTTAAGTTTATTTATTTTTATTTAATAAAATTTTCAAACCATAATTCATAATTAGTTTATTTGCACCATATATAAAATATCTATAAGCAATATATGTCGAAACTATATATCTACAATATTTATATGTCTAGAAGTGCTACAGCGAGTTAAACCATTGGGAAACATGCTGTTGAACGCTCGAAGATGATCTTCCAAAGAACGTTTAAAAGCTAAAGTGGCAATTTGATACAAGACTCAAAAGCCTGAAATGCTATTCTTCTACTTTTAATGCATTACAGCCCGCTTAAGTTCCACGAGTTAGCAGCCCCCAACACAAAGATGAACCAGTTACTCTAATCAAATTTAAATAGTAACACATCAATTCTAATTTTTATAATGAATGATAACTTTTATCGTTATTTTTTTTAACAGTTTGAAAGCGTTCTGTTCAGTTTAAAAAATAAAAATATGAGTTTGAGATGTTTAGCTGCGATTTATGCATCACTTTTGGCAAACGAAGTCAACTTAAGAACATTGACATCACAATTTGAGTTGATCTATGCTGACTTCTGCAACAATTTTACATATCTTTCACAGAAAAAATTAGACACGATCATGGTTGTCAGACGACGGTTACATTTCTGGAGAATCTATTATCATCAAACTCTTCTTTCAATGAATAACTTGATGCCTTACAATTATGGCATTTGGTAACTAAACATCGTTCAACATGGTTCGTTACCGAACATAATTGATATTGAGACGTATTTTCGTCGTTTTAGATTAAGAATGATCAGCCGATAATGCCACCTCCAGCATATAAACCACACCAAACAGTAGTAAACCTTAATACAGAAATTTTGTGGTGAAAAACTTAATAAACTACCCTATCGACCGTTTAACCCTCCAATCAGTGTACTCATGACAGCTATTATATTTTCGATAAACTTGCCACAAAAAAAAAAAGCAAACACGTCCTGATGAAAATTTTTTTTAAGGTAGAAAAAGAGGATTAAATTTTGTTGATGCCAAATTATTCAAATAAAATAAAAGATTCCTCATATATTCAATAGCATCAGCATATCTTTTCCCACTACAATAATATTCACTAAGCGACCTTACCCTAACTGAAGCAAATGAGATGCTATATCTTGGAATTATTGTGCATAAAAGCCTGAATCTGAACAGTCACATTTTTGAACATAATATATGCCTTGAGTAGATGTATTAAATAAAGTGATACACACACATATCTTGGAGGATATTCCAAATGCAAAACGGTTTTAATTTTGCAAAGTTGTGTCTGGAATTCAGTGCGTCACAGAGATCTGCAACTTATAGAGATTGAAGATCAGATAACGACATGTAACAAGCGGTTCGCCATATCTCTAACTTCAGCTAGACCCACTCATCGTTTATGACGTCGAAATTATGAATATCTTTTGATGTCTTATTTATATATTTCTCGCCGAAGACAATAGTAAACATCAACATATATGTATATAATACTATTTAGTTTATAAGGTATTAATAAATATATAAGCTCGGTGATCTCAGACAAAGATATAAGGCCGCATATAAGTAACTTTACTTCAATAATAATACAAACGATACATTTAGTTAAGGTTTAAAAAGTGCACAAGACAACCTTAGACTACACCATGGTACAATTATACAAGGTAGCGACACTTCCCACCTATAAGCAACTCATACTGATTTCAACTACTCGTTGAAAAACCAGAACAAAGTGCAACTATTATGAAAGCACATACATGAAGTGGCGTCATTATGCATTATTAGACAATGCACTCAATGAGTACTCGTCACAGTATACTGGTAAATGGAAAAATTAACTAAGAAGAGGAGAAACTAGTTGCTATAATATGATATACAATATCCATTAAACTGCGTCTATCCATTAATCGTTGAGTATATAAAACAAGACGCTTTAATTGAAAAGTCAGAAGACCAAAAAATATTATCAAACCTGTATGTGTCTCTATTTCTGCATTATGTTGAACTGCCTCCGCCTCCGCCAATGTATAATTTCCAACCGCTCATATTTAAAATCGACTTAAATAATAATATTTAATACACTTCAAACTGGCACATCCAATTTAAATTGAAACTTCATTGACAAATAGAGGACTTTTCTGTGAAGAACTGTATTTTTCTTAAATTTTTATTTTTTTAAACTAGAACTTTGAAGCTAGTCATGCCATCGCATTACATGTTAACCATATTCATAGCTTTGCAATTATTTGCATTAAAATGAGATATGATACATCTTCAAAGTTCTCCGGCAGAAATACTAAACGCTAGAAATATGCGGTTCCATATAAGTACAGAACCAAATTATACACAGTCCAGCAAGCTCACGTGTGATGTGTGGCTATTTATTTAATATATTTAAATTAAAAACTTTATTAATTCTACTAAATTATTTTGATCTACTCAAAGTAATTCCCAAAACCTTTTCAATTCAGACTCTTTTAAAAATCAAATAATTGGGCGCTCCTAATTATTTAGAAGATTAGCTATGAATATACTTCAGTGGTAGTAGAAGCTTCTTTAAATCATAACAAATTCTTTTAAATCTATTTTAGCAACTTCCAAGTATTATACATTCAATTATCTCCACCTCTATGAAGTTCTTCAAACTTTAATTACTTTTGATGCAGCCTAGTGCAGTTTGTAGGCTTAGTCAAGTGGATCACGTGGCTATATAAAAAAAACGATTATTTCCCAAACTTTATACACTTAAAAACTTATAGCTCTGCAACTGTGGATCCGATTTCAAAGCTGTTTATAGCGAAATGTTTGCTCTTTCAACAGGTTCCGATACTACGACTATACTTGAAGCTATACACTGTCAAAATCAAGTTCAACAAGCTATACTAAAAGCCACTTATTTGCTTCAATTCAATCATATATGTATTAAGAAATCTCAAATCTAAATGCTCCCGCAAATGATACAACTAAGACTCCTAATTATCAAAGTAAGTTCAAATAAGTGTATGAAATTCAGTACTATTAAGTACTATTAAGTACTACAGTAAGCATTCCATTTGTGACTCTTTTAAGTAAGAACTTCCGTATTACTTGCGCTAAGCCCTGCCAAATATATGCTTCTTGAGCACTCTGCCAAACTTTACTTTACTACATTACTAGTTCTCAGCATTAAGCAATATTTGAAGTCATAAACAATTTATACTTAAACAAACTAGTTGCACAACATTGCACTTAAAAAAATAAAACTCGAAAAAAATATATAACAAACCGACGGCTTATTTGCTGTAAAATTTTTAATAGCTCTCCCAGCTAAAACTTACCATTTTTCGACGGAGTTATTAAAACAAAATATGTGCGTAATCCAACAGAAATGTATTCCGAAAAGTTGTTTGTAAGTTTTTGTATTTTTATTTGTTTTGTTGTTGAGTTGTTGTTGTTGTATATTGTATTAGTTAGCAGCTACTTTAAAGCGCAATTAAACATTTAACGCTTCGAGTACTTTAATATGTTTCACATTTGTTTGTATTATTTTCACTTAATTTATATATTTTAATTTTTTTATATATTTTTTAATTGCTAATATCAAAAATATCACACACTGTTTTGTTCAAATATTTCTTTTTGCGTTTTAGATTTTAAGTTTAAAAATTGGCAAGCTTTAGTTTACAAAAATGAACTTGAATTTGTTTTTATTTCTTATTTTTTTTTTATATATTTTAAGACACTTGAATTGCTGCTTATGCACTTTATTTGTTTTATTATTTTTTTTAGTATAATTGAATAATTAATATTTTTTTTTTTAATTTCAGCTTATAAAATTTGGCAAGATTTAGTTTGAGTAGTAGAAGAGAGAAGGAGAAAATTGGTTGTTGCTGTTTTAATTAATTAATTTATTATTTTTTGTAGCTTTTAATAATGCATATGTTTGAAGGTACACTTCTGTTGCTTATTTATTTTTTTATTATTAATTTATTAATGAGAAATTAGTTAATAAGTGTAAAATTGATTTTGCTTTTATTTATTTTTTATTTTAGTTGAAGTAGTTGATTGTTTTGTTTGTAAAGCATTAAAAGTTAAAAAATTATTTAGTTTTTTTTTTAATATTTTAGTTAGTAATAGTAAAAATATTTATGCCGACGCTTTGTTATAAAATTGTTGTGCTTTTTATTTATTAAATTTTTAATATTTTAACACTTGAGATACAATTTTTTTTTTTTTTTGATAATTTCTTATTGAACAGCACACACGCGTTTAATTTTTTTATTATTATTATTGAATAAACGTAAAAAGTTGTTGTTTTTATTTTGAATTTTTTGTTGCTGTTGCATTCAACCGCGTTGCACGCACTACACCGTCAACGTGCGAATAACAAATAACGAGAAAATGTATCTTGGAAATTTTCACTGCAGCAGAAGAGATTTTTCCCGCCGCGCTGCTGCTGCTACACAAAGACAAAGTGTATCTTGTATCTTAAGCGTTGGCGTTGGCGTCGTCGTTGACGTCAGCGTCGGCAGCAAACAACAATAAATGGAAAATTAGGCGCCTATTAGATTATTGTTTTTTTTTTGTGGCAAGTTCTAAGCTTAAAAAGTATCTTTTTTTTTTTAATAAATAAAAAAATTATTTCTTTTATTCAAATTAATGAACTCAAAATAAACTTCTAATAAAAACTCGCACTACGTTCTACGATTTCTGCTTGTGTTTCTTCTTCTTCTTCTTCTTTTTCGTTAACGTTTTAAGCGCGACGTGCGGTTCTATGACGTTGAACCGACAGTGCCCTACAAGACACTGAAAAAATAAATAAATGCTGAGCGGCCTTTCTAAGTAAGAATAGGAATATATGTGCACACAGTTACACACACACATATACACTGTCATGCACGCACGCACTACACACAGCTATAAACACACAAACACATATACAAGTAGTTTGCTCTCTGAGCGTAAGAGAGCGATGAGCGCTTATGCTTGTGTGTATTGGTATTCGTTTTGTTAGCGGATAAAATTTTGTTTGTTTGTTTGTTCACTCGCTTGCTCTCTCCCACTCGTGTCTGCTAAGCATCGTCGTATTTTGTCGTTTGTTGTAGCACGTGCAAAATTTTATTCCGATTCTGATTGTCATTTTTTTTGTTTTGTTTGTCGGAATTGTTGCCATGCATAGTTCTAAAATGTACCCAGCCTCTTTATAGCTGTGCGTTTCGCTTGGATTTGATGAAGTTTTTCTCCATTAGTCATAAAAGAGACTTAATTGGTGGAATTTAGGTGTCATATTTTATGATGACACAAGACTAAACAATCCGGGAAACGTAACAGCCACGTCCCAGACTCTTTCTTTACTGGCAGAGACAGCTTTTGATGAAGCGGGTCCCGGAATTGTTAAACTACTTGCATCAACTTCGTCTTCGTCGATCCAATCGGCCTCCTCAAACAATCTTTCACAGCGCCGCAAGTCGCTGTGGCCGTACTCTATATATTTCCCCATTATTGTGTGATATAAAATAGATTCTACAGATTGCACATATTCTGTTCTTGAGGTCGGATTTTACTGATAGACGAAATAAATCGTAAGGTATCTGCTTAAACCTTCCTAAAGGAGTCGATAGATCAACGGACAACCTCACAAGAAGTGGTAAAAACTTGCATGATCTCTTCTTTAGCTCACTGGTACAACGAGCTTGTTTAAAGTTTGAAGAATTGGACAGGGTGATGGCAGTAAACTTTCCGGAAAGCCAGACTTCAATGAAAGTTGTATTTTTTGAAGTGTTGATAGGAACCCACCATCTACAAAGATGATATTCACTGGTTTCACGTTGATCCATTTTGTCATCATTGCTTGATTGCAAACACTAATAAGAATTATTCGAAATCATAAGCATGGGTGTTCGCTGTGGATGATGCTTGTCCCACTCCTTATTAATATTTGTATCGACCCTTTGTAATCAACAGCTTCATCGTTGGATCAACGTTGACGCCGGAGTACTCATTAGAAATAAGTCTGTGCTGCTTTGTCACGATCCAGTCAAGGTTAGGTAAAAGTACTCTGTATTCTATATGCATTAAAGAAGGGCTCCGACTTTTTAGTGATGGTAATTCTATAACAAATACTAGATCTGATTGTAGCAGTGCAATCCCTGTCCCTGTCATCTTTTTATGCTTCACGGACGGCGATCTTGCTAGCTTTACATGTACGGTGCGTACGAACCACCTTCCCTTTTAAGTGATAGAAACTTCTGGAAGTAAATGTGCTGCTTCAAAAGATTTGTAGTCCCATCAACAACAATCTCTCATGCAGATGGGAAAGCGACAACTTATCATCTCTGTTTGGCGGCGTTCATCGAAATAAAATAATTGAAAAAAGACCAAATAAGAGCACTAAAATGGGTAGCCTCCATACAAAAAGTAGTTTCTATATAAACATGTCCGTCTGTCTGTCTTTTCGTTTGAGCAAGCTTCCAGCAATCAATGAACAAGCAAGCCAATCCGTCTCTAAGCGATAATACCTATAAAAACTTACGCTTCCCTCTAAGTTTTTATTTTTTTTTTTTAATTTAAAATTATTTTTGCTAAAAACGTCAAATTTTGTGTGTCTAACTTCAACTCTAATAAAAATATTCTTTATTTAGGTCTATATCGGATCATTAGAAGGGATAGTCGATGCTCAAATTGTTCCCCTTTCCTCGGTTTTTGTGTAAAAAACATTTTTTTTTTTTTTTTGTTTAAATTAGCTTGGAACAACAAATCTGTTGTTTCTTTCACAAATCTGAATAAAATAACCCACACGGATCCAGATATGAATAAACCACACAAATTTAAGGTTACACGGGTATCTCGAAATAGAGCAAACTTCACTGCTGTGTTCTTTCTTGTTTTTCTTTTCGCGCGAAATGTTTTTGGGTGGATTAATTTAATTCAATAAATATTTTGACATAATATATTTTGACACAATCTGCAGCGCCTCCTTCCCCTCCCATTTCATATTTCGTTACAAATGATCTTAAAATATTTCCATTAGCAATAAACTTCTCAACATTTATGTGCAGCGCATTGAGACTTCGGTTTCTTCTGCAATTTTTCTGTTACTACTTTTGATTCGTGCTTCGTTTTAGTTTGCTGCGCTTTTATTGTTTTATGCTTTCGCTGTTTTTTTTTTTTTTTTGTACTCTTTTTTTCCATTTTACTTCATTATAATTGCGTGGGTTTTCTAATTGCTCAACACTTTCGCGGCCCGCCCCCACATGCTCGCCATCCATAGCCGCTCTATGCCAATGAAACCGAAGCACAGCTGCCGACACCATTGCCATGCGAAGCTTCGTTTGCACCTCCCACTTTTCTTGTTGTTGCTGTTGTTGGTTTTTAACGACAATTTTTTTTTTAGTTGATGCTTTTGGAAGTCTTACTTTCATTTTTTGATTAGTTATGTTTTCTTGAAACTTCTTTTCTTTTGGAGATACCTTATTAGTATTGCATACAACACGCTTGCGCTATGCATTGTTGCATGGCACAGTTTAAGTTTTATATGTTGCAGTTGCACCCATTGCGCGTTAAATTTGAAAATGTAGTAAATTAGTCTTGCACGAGATATGGAACAAAATCTTAATTGCATTTTATAGGTCATTTATTTGTTATGCAATCATCAATCACTGCAAGAGTGAAAGGGAAATTATTTTAACTATCAGAATTTTTAATTGTCGAATATGCCTAAGCGTTTTTAACTGAATAGTGCAATAAAGAAATAATAATTAAATAATTTTTTAAAATGTTACTTTTTCTATTAATGTTTGTTTGGCTTGGATAAATTTTATGTAGAGCTCTTAAGACATTAATAGAATTCGATGTTAAAGTTTATTGAATCATGTGGTTATTCATTTAATATAATATAATGGAATTATTTATCAATACTGGATCAGTTATGAAAAATTAAATATGAAGAGCAAGGGAGACACGTCTCATCAGTCCGCTTGGTTCGAAATATTTAATTTTGTTGGCCCTGGATTCAGAAAGAAAGGAAAGTTTTGCGTACATCAACCAAACTTTCTAGGTCAATTAGAGATCATAAATATTGCGAATTAAGGTTTGACCATGATTTGACTTGATGCTGAGATGATGAGCGAACCTTAAAACATAAAGGTCACCTAGGCATAGAACATATCCAGCTAAACTTCACTTTGTGATCCTGTATAATCACTGCATCTTTGTGTAGAGGAAGCGATATTGTGTTATAGCAACCCAATCCATACCAAATATGAGGAGCGATTCTGACGATTCTCATACAACGACGATCTCAAACAGCTGCTGTTCAAACACTTTTTGACGAAAAAATTATCCCAATTGTGACACTAGATATGTGCCAAGGCACCGATACTAACCAATAATGCCTCATTGAAATGTTGAAGATAAATTTTTAAGCTCAAAAATTCATGGTCAAACAAGCAACGGAAGAAGCGGCTACGCTGTACAGTAATCAGCGTTTCATCGACATACGAGTCTATATTAGGTGTCAGCGTAGATATAGATCTTCTTCCATGACAACATGCTTTTGGAATCTATCATCAGGGATGGTAAATGGTTCCGAACGATGGGGATGGAAAAGAAGCTACAATGGGCTTATTTTTGGCACCACTCTCGGGGTCTATGGTACGGAAAGCTAAGAAAGAGATGTGAGAAAGCACGTGGATGCAGAAATGATGAAGTATAAGGCTCCGTTATATGCACGAATTGCAATGATACCTCTTATAGCGACAAAATGGAAGAAAAAGAGGAAGAAGAAACTGTTAGTCACATCACGGATGATGTGGAAGATATTTCTGTGACATTTCAATCGGTGCTGAAGAAGATAAACTTACAAAATCTTGAACATTAAGAATAGAAAGAAAAAGGAATGCGCTGAGTTTTGTTATAGTGCATATAGGTTGCAGATTAGGGAGAGATTAGGGAGAGATATATAAAACAGCTTCACTTACTCGACCTGGTGTTGTGGAATTGAGATATTTCGATAAAACGCCTGTTGGAGTAGAATTTGCGGCGACTTAAAACTAAAACTATGCAAAAAAGATAACTACATGAACTATAGAAAATTATCTCTAATTTAATTATCATATAAACTTAGTCAGAAAGGAGATATTATAAAAAAAAATCAGTTTTAGGCGTAAATTTTTCAACTACGACGACTCGAACGGCAAAGATACGAGGTGACAAATTCGAAATTCAAAAAGAGCGCGTCGAAATCTATAAAGTCATGAATTTTAAAAACATCCGGAAAACAATTCCAAATAATAATGCCAAATGACTGTGTTATGATGACAACTCAAAATTAAGACGGTCCCTAAAATATTACACATTTAAAAAAAATATATATACATACATATATACTATAAAACATGGCGGTGCCAACTTAATGCTACGAGGATGTTTTTCCGCTTCGGGTCTTGGTCCAATATATTGGAACATTGAGTACATCAATATACTTAATAGTACATACTTAATACTGTCATATGCTGAGGAAGAATTGCCGTTTGAATTGCCATTGAAACACCTCTCGCGGTTTGAGGAGAACAAAGTTTTTTTTGATAAAATCGGCTTCACTATTACTAGACCTTAGTCCCATAGAAAACCTATGGCCGTACTACAAAAAAAAAAAATAATAAAAAATATAGTAAACTATTTTAGAAAAAAAAAGAGAAGCTGAGTGTTATGTCAATGATCCCTCAATTTGTGCAAAACTGATGAATTCCATGGATGGTAGATGCGTCATAGGAAGGTCTTCAAGATTATCAATTGAAAATAATTAAATAATAATTAGTTTGAATTAAATTTAATCATTATATTAATTATGTATTATTCTTTCCAAAATTTGTCTTATTAAAATAAAAGTCTGTGTTTTCCTGATGGCATATCTTGAAAAATGCCCACTGTACAATAACTAAATTTCCAACAAATAATTAATTTAACATAAATTTAAAAACTAATATTTTTTGTTTAATTTAAATTAAATATTTAATTAATTTCCAATTCAATTAATTTTCCCACAAATAAAAACAACTTCACTAAAATTCCGGATAAAATACAACGGATAAACTAGCAAGCCAGAGAGCGAAGAGAGGCTCTCTGCTAAGAAAGAGGAGGCGAAAAGGAAAGCAATCAACTGAGTGCTTTTTTCCACTCATTTGATCGCTTTTTGTTTTGGTTCATTCGTAATTTTCACTCAGTGAATCGCTTTCCTTTTCGCCTCCTCATTCTTACGCTAATAATAAAATACTAAATTTGCCATATTTTCTTAGATTGGTATTATGATTTTCTTTTTTGTTATTAATATTGCTTAATATTTAATATTTTCGAATGCCTAGCTTAAAACAATTCAATTCAATTCCTAAGAGTAAACATTTGCTTGGATAAACCTTTTCATTTAAATAAATGAAATGACGGAACCAGTGATTCGATTCTAATTTTTAATATATTTTTTTTTTAATAATTAATGCCGAAGTACATTTCGTACAAACATATGTTTGTTTGTATTAAAATATAAACAAGCGCAATACAATAGCATCTGCAGTGAAATTTAGATTGTACATTAAATATAAGTTTAAATTAATTAGAATAAGTAATAAATAAGTAGTATTAAGTAAACCTAAGGTAGAATAAGTAGTTGTAAGTAAAAAAAAAAAAATATATGTATAATAAATATATACTGGCATACTTACTTTTTTTTGTACCGAAGAAATTTTTACCCTTGGTGGTGATTTTATGGGGAAGGGGGGAGGGGCAAGTTTTTAAAATAAACTTGTAAAATTCCGGAGCAGTCCTAGTCGAATGCAAAAAACACGAAGTCTCTATCTATTACCGTTTCCGAGATCCTTTCGTTCATACGGACGGACAGACGGACATGTCTATATCGACTCCTCTATCACTCCTGACCATAATGGGGGTAACTGTAGGGGGTCTCCGACCATTATTTCTACCTGTTACATACATTTGCACAAAACCAATAGGCTCTTGTACCTTCGGTACAGGGCCTAAAAAAAAATAATATAATTTAAAAACCAAAAAGAGATCATAGAAAAATGTATTTTACTATACAACATATTTACAGATCGTATCATCAATATAAAAACAAAACAAGTCAATATTTGTAGTTTGTATACCCTACACATTGTTTTCAATGTTAACTTAAAAAACAAATAATTTCAAAACAATAATTCTATTCGTTTTGTCAAAATAATTTTTGTACATACTGTATCGCAATAAGAAAACAATACAAAAATAACAAAAAAGAAAATCATAATACCAAATCTAAGAAAATATGGCAAATTTAGTATTTTATTATTAGCGTAAGAATGAGGAGGCGAAAAGGAAAGCGATTCACTGAGTGAAAATTACGAATGAACCAAAACAAAAAGCGATCAAATGAGTGGAAAAAAGCACTCAGTTGATTGCTTTTTGTTTTGGTTTTAATTCGCTGCCGACGTCAAAGCAAAACGCTCTCAACTCACACACGCACACACGCACACACAATGCATCTGTGTGTCTATTTGTTTGCATACGTATGCAGTTGTGCATGTGTATTGGAATGTTTACAAAACAAACTACGCGAATAAGCAGCAAAAAGAGGCAAATAAAAATAAAAGAAAAACATAAAAAAAACAAATTTGTGAATGAATGAATTAAAGCAAAACACACAACTACAAATGCACACACATATACACTCACAACTGCCCACACATGTGCACGCTTTGTTGGCGCTGTAGCTGTATGCTGCATAGCTATGCATGCGTTTGTATGTATTTGTGTATTGTGGGCAGGGAAAATAAACGAAACGAAAAAAACGCGTCTACGCGATTCGTACAAAATTTTCGTAGCAACAACAACAATAAACAACAAAACTAATACATATGGCAAAGCGTTGAGCGTATGAGATTGTGTAGTGTAACTGTGTGTGTGCCTTGCATATGTGTGCGTAGCACAAAGTACAACGAATAGTAGTTTTTTGTATTTGTTTCTTTCTTATTGTAAAATGGTGTGTTGGCGGCGAAGCAAGCAGCAGCAGCTGTGGAGGTGGCAACCAATTCGCGGCTATATCTAAAAAGCAGCAACAACAACATGAAAAGTATCTACGACTGACTAAATATATATGTATGTATATATATGTATATGTAACTCAACTGTTGCGCATGCATTTCATTCGTCTGCGACTGTTCCGAGTCTTGTCGTCTGACACTTGTAGGCCGCTTTGCATCCGATTCGTATAAATAAGTATGTATATACATATTTCTTTATTTATTTATATTTACCTACGACATTCTGCTATGTTGTTTCGACTTCAGTTTAACTTAGCTATGCGTATCTCAAATTTATATATGTATTTATATGCAGATACAAATGTATCTTGTTATCTTATGCGACACCTTCGTGTAGCGCCAACGCTTTTCGATGGCTGTCGTTGACAGCGGCGCTACAACAACGTTTTCTGATTTGCTGATGAAGTTGTTTGGCATTCGCGAACACTTTGACATTGTCATATGGCATGCATGAATGAATGACTGCCTGAAGATAGACATGGCGAGCAAACGAGCGAGCGTATACGCAGCTGTATGTATCTGTAACGCTTTGTGTGCTTTTTAAGTAGCTTGTTTTATGTAAATTCGTTGTTTTTTTCGCATGCGTAATTAGGTATTGTATAGATACAGACAGACAGCTTAAGCTGTAGGAGTGCTTAATAAGCTATAGATAATATAGCTAGAGCTATTTCTTTTTTTAAGTAGCTATTTAATTTACAATTATTTGTTTTTAATTTAAATAAATATTTTTTTTTGCATTGATTTTACTGCGTAGGTCTTTCAATTTCAGTAGTACAACCTTGATATAAGCGAAACTGTCAAGGCAGTTGGATGATTAATAATGCTGTAGCTACAATAATTCTTCTCGATGCTTGTTGCTTCAGATAAGCCGCCAATTGTTTCTATGAATTTGGAAAATATTATTACCTAACCAACAATCTCTAGGATCAGTTCTATTCCATCGTCGTCAATCTTAATGGGCCAGCATAGAAAATTAAAAAAAAAATTTTGAAAATTTAGTCTTGAAACAAATCATGGAGTTGTAAATATTAATTTTTCTTAAAAACCAGCCCATTAATGGCGATTTTTTTTTAGCGAAAATCGATAGAGCAGCTAATTTAACCTTTAGAAACCATATTTTGGTCATCGAAAATTATTCAACTTTCACCAGTACATCTTTTAAGGTACCGAAATCAATCGAATGTGATGCAAGCATATGGTACAAGATGGGAAAAATATTAGAATGCCAAGACTTGCAGGAACTTTGAACGATATGCCATCCATATCCGAAATATTTGTGAGGACTTGCTCATAAGCGAGCTTGATGCGATTGTACACTTTCTTAGAGATAAATGCTCTCTAGGAACCATGGTCAACTAGGTTTCTTTAGTTGAAATTTTCACCCGTATGTTCGATGTATACTAAGACTGTTAAAAGAACTACTTCATGGGTTTTGCGAAGAGCAATATGACAAACTAGACTAAAAGCACGCGGTGAAGCAAGTAGAAGTGTTTGGAATTATATACTTTAAGGCCTAAATTAGGGATCTCAATAAATATATACATCATATGTTTCTTTGGTGATGTATGCTTTAACGATGTGAACTAGAGGTGTGAAAGAGCTTAATTGCGAAGCAGTTTCATCCTTCCCATAACTGAATCATTGGTTTGTTTGTTAAAGGGTCTAAATGAGTTCAATTGCAAAAAGGTGTTCTCCCTCCTATAGCTTGGAGTTATGTGCCTTAAAAGTCTGAATTAGAAGTCTAAATGAGTTCAATTGCAATGAAGTTTTTCCTTTTCCATAAGTGGAGCACAGATATGTTTGGTGTTATATCTTTAAGGGTATAATTATGGAGTCTTCATTAGTTCAATAGGTAGAAGTTTCCTCCCATAAATGAATCATATTTTTTTTTTGCTCAAAAGCATGGGCTGGCATTTGTTGTATGGGTTTTTGACTATATGCAAATTTTTGGGCTTCAAAATATGTACAGCCTTTGTATGCGTTCATATCGGTACCATGAAGATTTGTATGGTGGGGTTGTCTACCGAATTGTTTGCAGAGCATCTTTGGTGGAGTTCAGAGTTTACTAGTCATGCTTTTGTCTACTTATTGGCCGAGGAACCTGCGAAGAACTCCAGTTTCTCGAATAGCAGAATAAGAAATTTTAAGCTCCTATAGCTCCTAAATAGACATCGCGTGTCATCTCAGAACATTTACCATGTGGTGACTATATGATGCTAGAGCTAAGAAGCAAGCCAGTTTTGGAGGAGGGTTTAGGCTTACTCAAATCGTGTCCCACTGAAAAGAGTTCTATTGCTCTTCCTTCCTCTCTGATGAAAATAAATTAGAATAATTAGACATATTCAAAATAACTTTATCTAGTCTGTCATTTTCTTGACAGAACAGTTTTTCCGTAAGCAGATATGCTTCGAAGAATTTTTTTGCGTCTTTTAAATAAATTATTTCGTATTTGTTTACTATTTTTATTTCAATAACACTTCACATTAATTTCTAACAAAATTCTATCTTAAGTGGGCAACACAAAAAAACCCACTGCCAATTCTAGACATCTCCAAATCCAAATCTAGACATGAACTGTCATATGCGACATGACTACCGAATTACGACAAAACGCTTACAAATACAAATAATTCAGATACTGAAAGTCAAACGAAGGCGTAGCGAATGGTTTGGCTGGCAATGATTAATTGACAATTGTGACAAGGCTTGAATTGATTTAATTATTGAAGAAGACGACTGCATGCGAATGCAATCCATAGAATTCCGTCGAATTCAATGGTTCGTACAGCAGCAGGCCGTTTCTTTGCATTCTTTGGCAGTCACACTCACTCTCCAGCAACGGTGGTGCTGCCAAGTCTTAGTAGGCAGGAAAAATAAATAATTTTGAATGAACAAAAAAAAAAAAAAATAACTAAAAAGTCTTACAGCAACGCTTGAGGCGATCAAAGTCGAAAGAACAACATATAATTTTTAAAGGAGCGAAATTTAGTGTCGGTGGTAGTGGTGGCGGCGGCGGCAAAGCAGCCACGGCTTATAAGAACACTTCATAAAATATTAATGCGCAGGCGCAGCCAGTTTTCAGGTAACATATATGAAAGGAAGGGTGGTGGGTTGTTTGTATGGCACAGCAAGGGTGATCTTTTGTCTAAGAAAGTTTTACTGCGTCGTCGTCGTCTTTCGCTTGCCTGACAGTCTGTCTATAGCTCCCTCCCGCAGCCGCCGCACGCAAGGACGAACCGCGCACAATATCCTGTTTTTGAGTTCCCGCCAAAATAAAATTTATATATGTATGCGAGGGGGTTGCACGGCGCGCTGTATAGTTTGTATAGTTAGTTCGTCGTTCGTCGGGCGTTCTTGGCTCGGGGCGGTGGTGGTTGTTGCTCGGGTGGTTGAGGGATCTGTTCTTTGCATGAAGAGGGTGAAGTGATTTCTTTTGTCGTACGCGTCTTTCGCGACCGTGGGAAGATTTCTTAGACAATTGCTGAGCATAGCTAAAGGTATTTTATTTCGCTTTTTTCGGACATCTGCGCATTAAAACTGATTTTCTTCGATGTCGTGGGGTGTTAATGTTTTGGGTTGTTGTTGTCTTGCAAAAGTGCTTTCAAATGCGACGGATTCATATATTTTATGGTTGAGAATTTATTTACCTAAAATTTATATTTGAAGTTTAGAGTTACAGTCGGGTTTTTTTTTATAGGCTAAGAAAGTATCTCAAGAACATGATTCGAAAAATTTATATCAGAAGTGCTTCGAGATACAAATGTATTATATGTGAGAGGGCTTAATTTAAAGCGGACAAAATAGACATTGATTAAAAAATAAATAAATAGAAAAGTACTTTTCGAGAAAAATCTTTTTTTAACACATCTCGTACACTGAAGCCAATAAATATACACCTATTATTGAATATACTCCAGATTATTCCAAAACATAATTCTATTAAAAATAATTAAATAAAATCTATCCACAAAAAACTGCACAAGAAGAGTATTCAAGTTTAGCTACACTTTGTATTATATTTTTTTTTTATTTCTCTCCAACAAACATAAATCAATTTTAATTTTGATTAAACAAAAAGCAACACTTTCAGTTGTTAAATAATTTAAGGACGGACCACCTTGTGTGCTTGCAGAAGTTTCTTTTAAATCACAAAAAAAATCTTCACAGCTGCACACATCATGTGATGACAGCTTTATAAATTAAATTAATGAAGCAAATCTTCAAACTGGAAACGTATAAATAAACTAAAAAAAAAACGCTTATTAAAAGCGCTTTTTAGACGAGAATTTGCATGCGCTTAGCGTACATTTATAAATCCAATTAAACACAAAAGCAAAGACTTCCTCAGCAGCTATTCATATCGCTTATTTGCATCTGAACTTAGACGTGTACTGTAGCGGCGTAAACTTCTGGCCTACGTTTTATTTTTATTTTATTTTATTTTATTTTTTTTTCAGGCCTACGAATGCAAATTAGTTTTATTTAATTAGCGTTTAAAAGGTGCTGCCTTGCTTGCCTACCTGCCTGTCTGCGTATTGCGTGAAAATTAAACGCTTCGTTGGTATTTATTTTCATTTTAAGCTTTTCCTATTTGCCGCCTTTAATTCCTTCTTTGTTTGGCTTGGTTTTTGTTTGGTGAGAACTGCAAGTTGGTGTGCCAAGGTTTGTCACTCACTAGCTTAGTTTGCTATCTTTAAGCCATGCCAGATCTTTCGTTTCGTTTGTTTCTATGACTATTTTAAGCTATTAACTTTTACGATTATTGCAATTTGATGTTTTACGTTTGGTTTCTCTCTTCTGCTGGTTTGTAGCTGTTGTCAAATGCAAATCAAAGCGAAAAATTGCTTTTTTCTTTTTGCAACATTTGCTGTTTTTCGATTTGGAACTTTTTTTTTTTTTCAGTTTTGCGTTACGATTTTTGACTTAACAGAGTAGGTTAACAAGATTTTGTAAGTTGCTGCAGATGGCGTGTCTAAAGGTAACTAATATAGGCAGCTACATATATGCAGGCTTTATATCAGTTAATAAAACTTTGATATGCTACGAAATCGAAGCAAAGTACTCAAAGATTTTCATTAGATACTTGACATACTGTCACCAATATTTTCTAGCATTGGAAGCATCTGCAATTTTGCTGTCAATAGGCATCATTACTGCTCGAATACGTTATTGCCTGAAGACATCAGAAAAGACCAGCAACAAAACTTAAATCCAATCAAACGAATTATTAACGAACTGAGAAGCTTGATTGGACTTGAGGTTGCTGTTAGCACTTTATTTTGGTATAAGGATAACACGATTGGCCCTCATAAAAGTCACCACACTCCGGAGCAACTTATCCGTGGTAAACTTCGCCCTTAAAGCGATAAAACATAAGAGATATTCTGTGGCTATGTTCATGCATATTAATCACGGTTTTGATTGGGGGTTAGTTTGTGATCTTCTGAGCAAGCTAAAGGGCCTTCAACCCTTCAGCTGTTCGAGTATATACGAGGTGCATTTTCACGGTATTACCAATGGCAGCATCAAAAATCAAGTCATCATTCAGGCTGTACATGCGAATAACGAGAACTTGGAGACTTTAAGCTATAGAACGTGCAAGTTTGTATACTTAGGCGTTTCTATTCCATCTTCAGAACCCTTTCTAAAGCGTCGCATCAGACAAAAGCCAGAGTCTAGCTACAAGCGCCAAATTCGGTGTAAGGTGCAATAATCCTAATAAAATATCCCACACGGACCCAGTTAGAAATATATAACGCCTATAAATTGAGAGTTCAGACGGACGGACAGGGTGACTCGAAATCAAGCTCTACAACCGAATCACTATTAGAGAATTACGGTTGGTTTAAGCTAAAATTTGTGGAACTTTGTGGAAGCGGCCACAAGAATTCCATAAAAACACGTCAAGTTCTGTCAAATGTGAAGGTTTAACTTACTGTTTTCTTCGTTTACAATTGTAAGGCCAGAAGATTCTCTCAGAATAAACTACGAACACCAGATTTTAGTATATAATGAAAAACTGCAACTTCAAGTCAGAACGGAAATCAGAGCCGCTACACTTTATCAAGGAACCGGTCAGGATATTGACGATATGTATGTGTTCTTTCAGAAGTTCTATCATAGAATGAAAATGGAAAATATCCAACTCGTATACGACTGTCCTACATTTCTCAGTAAACGCATCCAATTCCTCGGAAAACAATTCTTTGAAAACCTGGAAAGTCGTGAGAACTGAACAAAAACTGTTCAGTAGCTTTCTCCACACGCACTAATAAGCGCATTATTAGCAATTTTCCACTCGCTCACCCACTGTGTAAGCTCTTGAGATAAAATCGATAAACGTCGCGTCACACACAAACACAGCAGCGCTGCAGAGGCAAGTTGCTCGCTTAAGTCTTTCGATTTTTTTTTATTCACTTCCCAAGCAATTTAAAAACTCAATCATATAAAAACTAAATATTAGCTGCAGTGCTTATCATTTACAATAATAAAAAAAATATACACACTCCCGCGACTACTATTGCCGGATCGATTTGTTGTTGTTGCTGTTATATCTATTATTAACGCTCATCAACAGCAGCAGTCTGCGTCATCTCTAGATACACTGCCTCACCACCATTCATAGACAGGCTAGGCTATACTCTCTGCAAAGTAAAAGATACAACGCATAAAATTAACTGTTCATTCAATAAAAAATTAAACTATTAAAAGATTTTTTTTTTCTTTCTATTTTTTGATTCTAGCAGAAATCAGCTTAGCCACATAAAACGTTTAAACTTCATCGAATGCTCTTGAATCAAAATTTTGTTAGTTATAAAAATTTTCAAATAAAATCGAACAATTCATGCGATACGAATTCGAAAAAATTCGTTGCCCCATTCACCTGTCGTGTAAAAGTGTGGGAACGAAAAAAGTTGCACACTGAGAGCAGTTGGAGAAAAAAAGTTTTTTTTCGGTTGTGTATAAAAAAAACTAATCGAAAATCTTCGAAAAATCAAAACAAATACAAAGGGAAAAAGAATGCGAGTTGGAGATACCCTGCGCCCTTGCTCATAAGCTTCCTTGTTCACTTTTTTTTTATAAAGGGAGAATATTGAGGTACCATGGTGAATTTATATATAAGCTGTGGTGAAATTATATATTATATGGTGGTTTATTTATATATTAGTTGGTGGGGGTCTTATGTGGTGAATTTATAGACAATGTGGTGAATTATAAGTGGTGAATTTACACATTAGGTGGTGGTGCATTTATATATTAAGTGATAAATTTATGTTTTAGGTGGTGAAATTTAATGTTATGTGGTGAATTTATATATTAAGTGGTCAATTTATAAATTAGGTGTTGAAATTATGTACTAAGTTGCGGTGAACCATATCAGCTTATATAATAAAACCATATGGTAGCATCTCCGTGAGGCTTCTATATTCTAGAAGAGCTTTAACACACCAATTTTTTTGGCTTTATCTTCTAAAGACTTCACGAAATCTGCATTTAGACAGACGAACATGGCTTTAAAGACATAGCTTTGATGTTTAACAAGAATATGTATATATACTTCATAGCACCTACCACACCTACTTTTTTTTTTTCTCCATTACACATATTTACCCTAAACCAAATATCACATTTTATACCATATATATAGGGTATCAAACTCTATATGTATAAAGAGCGAAGCAGCAACAACTGGGGTAGCCAACCGCCATAATCTCATAGTCGTCGTCTCCATCCAGCTCAAAGATGATGAAGAAGTTGCTTTCGGAATAAAACGTTGAAAATTCAAATTAGCTCAACACTCGTAAATAAAAGATATTATAGTCAATCGAGTAATAAAACGAGTTAATCTCTAAATGCTGCACACGCAGCATCAACTGAGCTCAGCTGAGCTCAGCTCAACTCAACTTCTCAGCTTAGTTCGAAGCTCTCTAAGCAGTAGTTGGAAGTGGAAGCTACCGGGAGGAAGCAATCGATTGAACAAGCAAACTAAAGCGTGGCAATGCGCTACAAGAGATGTGGCAGTAACTGCGCACTGGAAATGGTATAAAATAAAAACTTGTAGCCACAGTCACAGATAAAGAAACAAATCTCCGATTTTTTTTCTTTCTTTCTTTCTTTGTAAAGATTGTAAATAGTCAGGAAACTTCTGCGACACAGTCGTCGTTGAAGTCATCAGCAGCATCAGCAGCATCGTCGGAAACAAATCAGTTAGCAGCTGTTTTTTTTATTTTTTATGGACTTTGTGTTTGTTGCCTTGTGCTGCTGTTTATTATGCGAATTTCCCTATAACTTGAATTAGGATTTCATGACCCAGTGAACGTACGCGTACTATAGACAGTGGTGTAGAGAATGGGGGATAGATAATTTTGGTGTATGTCATAAGAAGATGTGTTTGCGGTTGAATCCAGGGAATGAAAGAGCGAAAACTGCAGACAAACCAGCAAATGACAAAAAAAAAATACTTAAATAAAAATGGAATTGTGTGTTGGGAGCATCTGGCCACTCTATTATTTTTATAATTGTTTCTTTTTCTGTATTTGTTGTTGGTTTTTTTTTGTGGTCAATGTAGCTAATACATTTGAATGGTGCATAGTTTGTATTGTTTAGCAAGCTTGTTAGAAAGTTGAGCTATCTAGGTCTCAAGATTTTATTTCGATATAAATGAACAGTTTATGCAATATAAAAATAATAAAATCCTACTACGCCACTGCTTCCCAATGTTCTATACCGCACA
Source organism: Leucophenga maculata (assembly GCA_035044805.1). NCBI lineage: Eukaryota > Metazoa > Arthropoda > Insecta > Diptera > Drosophilidae > Leucophenga > Leucophenga maculata. The sequence goes on along the minus strand of JAWNNP010001005.1, from coordinate 158,358 downwards.
TCATAAAGTGTAATGTTGCATGCGAACAGAAATCAATTAAACTTTTTTCTCCATTTCCAACTTGAAGACATCTCGCTGCACACGGTTCAAATTACCAACAAGTTCATTGATGAACTTTATTTAGTTTTTTTTTATTATACAACATATTTATGTAGAGGATTAGGTAGGTCGTAGTACATAATGGTCGATCGTAAAATGTTGCTGCTTTTTGTGTTGTCTTCACTTTACAACTTTTTTCTATTGAGTTGCTTAAGAAGCAAGAACCGCAGACCGGAAGTTGGCGTTTTCCGTATACATAAAAGCATTTATATACATCTAAGTGCATACGATATGCGTAAAAATTTCAAAAATTTCCACTTATTAGCCCTCAACGCTTAGTTCAATCTTTTCTCAAGCTTAAAAGACATATTAAGATATTAACGCACTTAAAAGCTGACCATAATCAAAAGTCTGAGTTGAATTAAATTGAATTGTTGGCACGGTTGGATGTGAGAAAACGTTCATATCCGCAAATGAAAACGCCAACCCACAGATACATTAAATTGACTGGCTGACTTGACTGACTGACTGGAAGCTGTATGCGTTTGTATGGATAAAAAATTTAATTTGTAATAGGAAAACTGAAAAAAGCGCATGCGGAAATTATACATTAAACGAATATTTTTTTTCCTCATCTTTTTAACTGCGCGGAAGTTAAAGCCACCAACATCTTTTCATTCAGTTATCTACACAAATGAGAAGATATGTATATAAAAAAAAAGATAAATAACCTCAACTCGCAGCACTTGCTCCAAAACATTTTGCTTAATGGTCGACACAATTTTATTGTATATTATCTGCTGTTGAAAATATGGTATATACCCGGTTTTGTTAAGGTATATTGTAGCTTATATGATTTTACGTTAAAATAATAAGGTTACACATAAAAATTTATTACCAAATTAATATTTATTGTAATACCTTTATTATTTTTATATTAAAAACTCAGTACAATTCCAATTATGAGCCTTAACAGAACGAAAATTGAAAAAACCAGACACATCCCACGGATATAACTTGTGGAGGTTTACTCGACAAATCAAGAGACAACCAATGCGTAACACATCTATACAATTGCAAAATAACAGATGGTGCCCTTCTGTCGAGGAGAAAGCTGGAACTTCTACAGTCTAGAAGATGTTACTAACACTTTGGACCAACTTTCACCACCATGCTCTCCACCTGTTCGTATCTGACCTGTTATGTTTGAAGAAGTTAAACAGAAGATCAGTGCACTGAAACCACGAAAAGCTCCAGGTTACGATGGTATATCAGCAAGACTGTCAAGTGTCTATCAGTTCCATATTACGTAGCAGTCACTTTCCATCACAATAGAAATGTGCAGAAATTTCGATGATACTGAAACGCGTAAGGACCGAAGAACAGGTCGAAGTTATTCGAAAGACAGATTATTGCCAATTTTGAATGAAAGGAACATCATCCCCGATTGCCAGTTTGGTTTCAGACATCAGCACTGCACTCCAGAGCAAGTTCACAGACTTGTTCATCACATCCTTGATGCTTTTGAAGAGAAGCAATACAGCTCTGCTATTTTCTTAGATGTTTAACAGAATTTTGACCGATTTTGGATTGAGGGACTGATGCTTAGAATCAAATCAAATCTACCAAAGGCTTATTACAGTATCTTAAAATATTTCTTATTAGAACGAAGTTTCCTTCGATACGACCAATACTTGCTGGTGTACCCCAAAGTAGTGTTCTAAGTCCAACTCTCTTTTTAGTTGTACACTGTGGACATACCAAAACCAATTGGCGAACACATGCTGCTTGCTATGTACGGGGACGACACGGTTAGTATAGTAGTATTGCCCTGATACTGCTTCTGAATTTCATCAAGGAGCTCTTTCATCAATGGACTACGTGGTGGAACAGTTCTAAGTCAGTGCCGCCCGATTATTCTAGACAATTATTTTAACGAAATTCAATTATAATGGTCTTCAGAGAGCACACATGTTTACACTGATAATCTAGATAATCGCCTCAGTCTCAGATAATATGTATGAAACGCCGTTGGGGCCCTGCACCTGCTTTTTTTTCTGATTTAAATATTCACACTTTGAGCTCGGTACATCCTGATGTCACTGTATAGTCTATCTCCTCTGAATCTGAATTGGACAACATAACAGTTGTTGCCGTCCCACAAAGCGTTACTCCAGTAGTTAAAAAAAAACTTCGCGTACTAAAGAATCTCAAGGAAAGATGATTTTTCAAGCAAACAATTGTTAATGGCTAGCCCTAGAGTATCCAAAGACTTAGAACGATCGGATTATTCAGAGAGTCCGATCAGAGTGAAGCTTCTCTGGAACCTCCCTCTCAATGAAGATCCGGGCGACAGATGGATAGTTTTCTAGAATGGCAGCATGTAATTTTACAACGATATAAAATTTTTATGATCCTGCTGCGAAAGAAATTAAAAGATGCTTAGGATGCTTTTGTTTTTGGGTCTTTTAGATAGACGTTACAATAGAATAACATCCCGATTCATTGTGCTGTAGCAATATGGATGCAGCGCTAACATATGTCTTTGCTGCCCTGACCGTCATACTCGTCTGACCACAATATTATTTAAAATTTTTTGAGATGAATAGTATGCAAAAAAAAAAGAGTCTGGGAACCAATTTGATTAAGTTGGAGCTAATTGAAGCCATATAACGCGTATGGGATACCATTTCAATTCTTTATATCAAATCATTGTATGACTTCTTACCGATCAGGATTTAAGAAGTCTTTGATAATCAAAGTGGTGCAACACATTATTAATTCTTTAAATGCTAAGTCCACAAGAGACTCAAGAGCGATATCTTTGATGCCAACTAGTCGCTGAGGATAAGCACTAAATTGGTCTCTGATCTGGTGGAGGATTTAATAAAGTGTAGAGATACAAGAATATGATTTTGTTCACCATCTGAAGGATAGATCCACCACATATGACGTGGCCATGTTGGTGTAGGTGAAAGACAATCTCCAAAGCTTGGAAACAACTTTGCAGACATTTTTCTCCATTCATGCTTAAGAGCTAGCCGATGTTATTAAAGACTTGCTGAAGATCCAGGCCTGGGGCATGGTGAGTCAGGGTGTGCTACATCAACCCGAAGATACTGCTGAAACTAACCAACCACTAATGCTAACCCTGAGTCATATCGGTTAAAACAATATCCTGCCAGATCACCAAATTGGATTAATTAATTAATCAGGTTCACAGTGATGTGCAGCATATCTTCCAACCTTTTGATGACCTTGAGTACTGTAATGTCGACAAGCGTAAATAAATATTAAAAATCAATTTTTTAAATCAATTAAATCAATTTCGTACAAACGTACAAACAACGTTTCTCCCATTACACATATACAAATATATGAGTTTAAAAGATTTGCTGCTTTAGTCTTGTATTATAATACAAGCCAACTACTGCTACAACTAAATACAAACACAACAACTCGAATCAATTAAAAACCAAACACCGGTGGCAACAATTCATAGTACTACAACAGCAACAACTATAACAACAATGCGACAACGCCATCGCCTGGATGTCATTAAACTTGACGGTGTGACGGTTGTTTCAATGGTTTCTTCATTTACTGCGAAATCGAGCGAGACTTTAAAACAACTCCGACATGAAACGATTTATTTCATTCATTTTTTTTTTTGTTTAGTTTAGATTTTTTGTTAGTTGCTTTTATTTTGAATCTTTTCTTTTATTATTTTTTATTTTTATGAATGAACAAATGAATTCTATATAAAAGCGCTCTCGAAAAAATGACCTTAGCAAGTTTGCTGTAGGTAAATCATTTAAAATTTGTTTGCAAGAAATTATGGAACACGCGTTCGTCGTTTGTATTTTGACTTGGTTAACAGGAAATGGGAATTAGGCTGATAAGATCAATTTGAGATGAGTTATTTTTTGTGGCTTTGTATATGATGGGTAGACATATACTATGTGATATATGTATGTTATAAAGTGTTTATATTTTAAGATATCAAAACTTATAAATGCTACTCCTAAAAAATGTAACCTTTAACCTTTTTTTATGTTTAATTTTAATTAATTTCCTTTAAATTTTTTTTACATTTATTAAAATAAAATTATGCAAATTCCTTGCTCCAAATCCATCAATCACACAAAAAAAGGGCACAGTCTTAGCATATTTCATCCCATTTTAAGATGCTCAACATTATAGAGAACCAGTTTTTAAATTAATTTTACCGCTTTTGCCTATTGCGCATTTTGTTGCGCACAAATCTCAAGACAACCCACCACCCCTTTTATTTCCTCTCGTTTTGAAAATGCGCAATAACTTCCTGCTTTGGGTGGCCTTTTAAGCACATCTTCACGATCAACAGCCTTAAATGAAGTATGAGAAGGAGGAGGGTGCTTAACAATTGCGCAGATAATACAAAGAACTGGGTGATGCTTTGCAACCCCACTACTTATTCTTCTTTACTGTGCACCACCACCAAGAGCACCACCCCATTTGCGCATTTCAAGATCGAGGCTTATAATATATTTTATTACAGTTCTGCGTGCTTTTTGCTTTTTTCTATTCATTGCAAAATTTCCAGAAATCTTCTATCTTCTATTGTAGTCTTGCTCGTCTTCTGCTACAGAAACTTTTAACAAAGCACAGAAAAAACACGCAGCTGCGCTTGCGTATTAAAACTTTTCTTCTTCTGGGATACTAAATTATCCTACAAACTGCGCAGTTATATGTCAGCTTAGATTTACAATTTTGGGATGTGCACATTTTTTTTCTTGTTGCCAAGTGGTTGTCCAAGTTGTTTGTGAATTAAGTTTTGCTTGATTATCCAGAACAGCTGCACAAATAGATAATGGCGTAGCAATAAGCTTTGGAACGAATTTGAAAGTTTGTTGAGAAGTTTAGAAATGGCGAATATTTATTCGAAGATACAGCGGATGGCAAGCAGTTTTGAGAATTTTTGTGAACATAAGCTCATACTTGGATTAATATTTTAATTGAATTATTTATGCCTTCAACCGGAGCATAAAAATAGCACATTGAATCCTTGAGACAAAAGTTCAAAGTGCAAGAAGACAATAAAATGGTGAGCAATTAGAGCTTCGATATAACTTACACATGGACTTAAAGTACGGGTTTGAAACCGATGGAAAGCCATGAAATTGCAAAGCATATATAATTCGATATTGATCATATTTAGCTTATATAACAAATTGTCATGCCACACGGTACCGAACGCAGCTTATAGATATATCAAGTGTGACCAGGCCAACAGAGTGCCCAGAGAGTGAAGACTATTTAGTGGTGAGTTTGAGCTCCATTCATTTGCAGAAGGAGCTAAATTCAGGAGAAGACATCAAGATGGCGGTTGATATTCTGCTACTCCTCCTATGCCCTTGTTGACCAGTCAGTTATCCCATTGTTTTTAATACAGAAGCTAAGGGGGCTTCTTGCAACTAAAAGATGTCTCAGAAGTAGAGCGACAGGACCCGTAGGACCGTATGTTTTGAAACCAAGCCGCAAAACAACTAAGAATTGTTTTATAGAATCTGAAGAGCGATTTCTTTGAGCAACGGTTGGCAACTGTAGACTGCACCATAGACTCCAAATATTCTTCGTGGGAATGTACTCAGTCGTTCAAGAGACAACCATTTCGACAATTCCCGATCCGGTACACTGGTGGAGGACTTGCTAAAGGTGAAAAGGAGCAGACACATACTCCTGCCCTCCATCTGGATGAGAGATTCACCATACATGATGAGGCCACTTTGGTGCAAGTGAAAGACAATACCGAAAACTTGGAAATATCAATGCAGATATCCCTCCCAATGGAGCCTACCCAGGCTCAAGAAATAGTCAACATAATCAAAGACTTTGCCGAAAAAAAGACCCATGGTTCGGTCAGGGATTGGTACTTTGAAGATTTTGCCAATACGTACGATCCTTTAAATTGCCTTGATTTTCAATGCGTTGCTGTGAGTTCAATTCTTTCCGGTTCAGCGAAAGAAAGCTGCGATCTATAAGTTTCAGAAACTAGGTAAGCCAGAGTCATATCGGTCAATTAGCCTTTTGTCTTCATTATTGAAGTAATAGGAGAGACTGAATACTGAACGAGTTCATGGACAAAAATAGTATCCTGCCAGATCCCCAGTTTGGGTTGAGGGCAGGCCATGGCATAGTTGAACAATTTTACAGAGTTACACAGCATATCTTGCAAGCTTTGTCGACATGCACCAGGCATTCGGCCTCTTGTACAAAGCTAAAAAAAACTCCTGCCAGCACCTTACTTCTGCCTTCTTTGGCTCTACATGGAAAGAGAATTTAAGCTTAGGAGCGGGACACCTAATCTGCACCCCACCCGATAAGTGCTGGAGTTCAGCAGGGCAGCGTACTAGAACCGTCGTAGTATTCGCTCTATACCGCTGAGCTCCCGATCCCTGATGACGACTGCATGGAGGCCTCTCTAAGGTACTCATTCTGATACATTTTGCTGACGATGTTGCCATTCTATACAGTTGAAAGTATCGGATTGAGGCCTCAGATGGCCTTCAGTGTTGCCTCCAAGTATTGGCAGCTTGGTATAGGTGCTGGGAATTAAAGATTACTGCAACTAATCCATGGTTTACGCTTAACCTATGGTCACTCCAACAAATCAAATAGAAGGTGTATATCTGCAGCAGCCTTTACTGGCAATATACCTAGGCATCAAGCTGAACAAGAGAGTCACGTTCCAGAGGGACAACTGACAGCCACACTAAAAGTTTTTCAAATATACGAGAATTGCATTGCCTCAATCTGGCTCTATGGCGTGTTCAGATTTGGGGGATCACTCTGAAGACAAACTGAAACTGTATTCAGGTGCTGCAGAATGGCTGCCCATGGTACGTAAGAAATTCGACGTTGCATCGAGATCTTAATTTGCACAAATTTAAAGAGCGAATTGTGATGCACACCGGCAGATATGGAGACAAATTCAGTAACCATCAAAGGAAACTTGCAAAGGGACTCTTGCCTTCCTTTGAAAAAAACAGGATTTGAAAAAATTATATGAGGAAGAAGGCATACAAATAACAAAAGTAAAATAAATAGAGTTCTCGTGCGATTTGTTTGAGGTTCGGATTCTGGCTAGGCTTAAGCGGTTTCATTACTTAAATAAATAAACAAAAAAAAAAAAAGGGGGTGAGTTTGAAAGACATAAGAGTGGAAGGCTTTTTTTTGTAAACTGCTGGTATATAAATTGGATTGTTAGGATATATAATTTCAAACTTATCAATGGTTGATAGATGATGATGTCTATTTCCCCAGCAAGTAGGCCAAAAACAACTTCATATGCGGTATTGCTTATAAATCCTTCATCTCTTCATCGTTGTTCACCCACACACACATGTAAGCTAATCAAAATTCCATACTAAATTTTGGACACTACTAACTTTCTGTCGCTCCTACAGTTAATATTTTATGCAGGAATGTTTTTAGTTATGCAGCAATACGTAACACAACTAACATATCTCGAATAGGTATATTTATGTCATTAAATTTAAGCATTTTCGTTTAGACCATTGCCAGGCAGGCACTGGCATGACTGGCTGGATATGGCTGTTTGTCTGGCAAGGCTGTGATTAACTTTTGTTCTTTTGCTGCCGCTGGCGGCGGTGGCGGCTAAAATAACGTGCGTCGACTAATAGTTACTGCTCAGTTATACAAATGGTATTATAGTGATACTACTTGTATGTATATATATACTATATAAGCGGAAAAAAAACCAAAGCCATATAAAATTATAAGCGAATTTATTTTATTGTCTGTCCTTGTGGCTGTGCTTAAAATTGCCAGGGTGGTGGCGGCGGCGGCGGCGGTGGTGGTGGCGATTTAAGCGATCGTGTCGAGTCAGCCGACTGCGCTACAGTGATAAATGTTTCCTACGCACAGCAAATTTGTTGCTGCTGCTGGCGGCTATAAGCGGCTGAAACGAATCAAAATCAACGTACAAATGCAAATTTAATTGTAGTGAAGCCTATGCTAAAGGATAATGAATACTTGTGCGAATGGCACGCAATTTAAGTGGGCGTGCCCACGGGCACATACGTACATATCATATGATGACGACTGCAACGACGATGACACAGCGAGGTGCTGTTGCTGCAGAGTTAGAAGCGGCAAATTTTATTTCGAAGTTGTTTTCAAATGATATATTTAAATTTCATTGGTTTTTATAGGTTAAAGAAATTTTTAACAGTTAGCGCTACTGGTTTTTCTGTATAAAATAAAGTAATGCCGTTAGTTGTCTCTGAGTTTTTGTGGCATACAAATTTAACGGCGCACTTTTTAGACGTCTCGTCTCAACAAATAGCAACGCCCACTCTGTTGTATCCTTTTCTGCGCTGCACATGTTGCCAAGACGCTAGCATGCCACTTGTTCGAAAGTCCATTTAAAAGTGCCACTAATTATGTTTGGTGTTAATTATTATTGATTTTAAGTTGCATACCTACCGCTGCTTTACTTCCTCTCTCGCTCGCTTGCCATGACATATGCTGCAACAATTCTGACACTTTTCCATCATCATCATTATATGCTTGATCCATCCTTCAGTCTGCTTTGACAAAACCACAAAACCTATTAAACAACAAATAAAAGAAAAACAGGCAAACAGTTCGAGCGCAACTGTCGCAACTCATTGTTTTGAGGTCCTTTACCTTCAGTTGCGGCTTCTGCTGCCTCTTTTAGTTCCGGCTGCAAATGCTCGTGCTGTGCTGTGTTCTGTGTACCGCTCACTGCTGCTGCCGCTGCTACAGTAGTCACACCTTGTCAGCTGTTCAAGCGAGATTTTGATTTTTTTTTGGCTGTCCTTGTTGTTTGGCTGCTCAAGTCTGCCACTGCTGTTCAATGTTGTATTTATACCCTGTAAACATTGTGTGGAATGGTAAATTAATTTTGTGCGTATGTATGAACATCAAAAGTCAAATTTCAAAGCAATATTTTGAACTAGTTTCATGATGCTTGGATATATATACATATACTATTTGCAGAGCTACACATAGTCTTACAATTTGGTTGCACCATACAAATTTTGGATTCATTTTTGATTCTTAGTGTAAGAGTAGCGCATTTCTTAGTCGTCCACAATCGCCTACAATATTTTTTCTTGCTCTCATCGAAACTGCACTCACAAACAAACAATTGCATTCGATTTTTGTATTTTTATTTTGCTTTATGTCAATAATTGGGAAAGCAACTCTCTTATTTTTTATTTGCAATTTCTTTGAGCAAAAATTCTATTGCAACAGCTGTGTCTAGTATCTAGAATCACATTCTTCTTTTTCGCAAAACTTAAAAGGTCAACAAACGCTTAATCACTATACACCCTGCCAAGAAAGTATCGGTACATGTCAAACTACTTTCTCCCGGTAATAGTTAGGCAGTTGATATTTTTCTCCCCAGTTGGTAACAAATTAGATGATCCACAAGCCTGGCAAACTCTTATCGAGCAATAAGTCCTCTACCTTTTTCGTCGAAGGTATGGTAGGACAAAACATCAAACATTCCTGCCTGAGCAATAATTCCTCTTTAGATTCGATCGTCGCACAAAAGACCAAGTCCACAGAGTGGTGAGCCATGTCTTGAAGGCGTTTGATGACAAGGAGTACTGCAATGCGATATTTGTCGATATGCTGGAAGCCTTCGATAGAGTCTGGCATGCTGAACTCCTGGTTAAGATCAAGGCACTACTTCCAGCACCCAATTTTTCTGATGGTCCAATCCGCTTCCAGGTGAAAGTGCGAGAAAAGCTGTCCAACATGCTTGTTGTAAAATCTGGTGTCCTCCAAGGAAGCATTGTTAACAGCCGATCTCCCAGAGCCTTAAGTAGACACAATGGCACTAGAAAAAGTGCTGCTGGTATCGTATGCAGATGATGTCACGATTCTGTGCAATTCAATGTGAGTACGATGCGGCCATCGGGGTGCACACGCTTCAGTACTGGGCCCTAAAGTGGAACATTAAACTAAATCCAGCCAAGTGCATTACAGTATGCTTCACACTAGGCAGAATGAGTCCTCCCAATGTCTGGCTGAACAACACCGTCCTCACGCAGGCAAATGAGATCAGATACCTTGGGCTGACACTGGACAAAGGGTTGACGTTCGCGCGGCATACTCAAAACTTGGTCACCCTTTGTTGCCTCAGAATGAGACAGCTCTACTGGCTGGTAAACATACGAAACAAACTGGCCCTGCGCTGCAAGAGAGCTGTCTACATACTTGCCGTTGCTCCCATATGGAGGTACTAAGGGCAACTGTAGAATATTTGTGCCAAAACACACTGAAATCGCATCCAAAGCCCTGAGAATGATTAGCGATAGCCCATGGTTCGTTCAGAACAGCACGTTCTACAGGGTTCTCTGCGTTGAGTCAATTGAGGAGCAAATTGTCCGCCACATCAGTCTGTATACCGCAAGACTGACTGACACTGCTACAGATAGCCAAATAGACGGGCGATCCAGGAGGCTAAGAAAACGTAATGTCTTTACAGCGTCAGTATTCACACGGCATTGAAGGCTTAAGGATATTAGTAATATTTCTCTCAAAGAGGAATTCATTGTGAATTGATTCAGCAAACTTTCATTTAAAAATAAAAGGGTATGGTGTAAGGAATTATGGTGCCAATTTTAAGATCTATCTGTCAGCCAGTGTGCTTACAGCAGCTGTTTAACTCCGTCGACCTCAGTTGGTCTTGGAAATTCTTTTATAAAGAGTGAAAATATTGATCAACGTATTTGTATTAAATTTTGTGTTTTGCGAAGGAAATTTCGTGTTCCTTCGAAAAAATTTATCGAGAAGATGAAGCTGCATACATGCTAAGCCGATTCATTTGGGATGCTAGCTTTATGGAACGCATAAAAACTGGCAACGAGATATGGGTGCACGAGTATGACACATTTACGAATCAATAGTCATGCGAATGGCAGCCGAGAGGTGCGCCAATGTAAAAATAAACCTGACAACTATTCCGCACAGCAATAATGTAATGTAACTTGGAGTGAGGGCTTACTTGGGAAGATAATATGGTGGCTTCTTAGTTTAAAATCGAAATTGAGCTTGGAAAATGTGGTATTACTATAAAAAGATCCATTGTGGACCTATGGTATTCAGTTATGGATCACAGCTCAAATATAAAAAGGCATTAAATTTAAAATTTCCAAGAAAAATGCGTAACACTTGAACAGTCAAACACAATACAATTTTTTTGTTACACACAGCCTAACCCTACTGCTACGTCTTGGTCAAATACACTGTCACACGCTGCAATATATTCATCAGCAGAAATCAGTGCTGCTATCAAAGTGTTGTGTTGTTATTCAAATAGTTTTACGTTAAATGTGTCTATAGAAGTGTCCATCAGCGAGCATGGTCAGATTTTACGAGCGTGTACGATGCGCTGACAATGAGCATATGTATGGCGCGATGTTTGCAACGCAGCGCTGACACCTCTTGACAAGATGCCGTGAAGACGTGCTGTAGACAGGACGAGTCGACAAAAGCAGAAGCAGCAGCAGCAGCATTTACATTTGTATGTGCTGCGAGTGCTAATAAAATGTCAATAAAAGCGCAGAATATACACGTACTACACAAACGATTGACAGTGATTGTTGCTTGATTGAATAAAGGCAGCAAGCAAGCAAGTTTGTTGCTTAAGTCTTTCGTTTTGTTTAGTTTTATTTTAAAAATAATTTACAAAAAAAAAAATGAAATAAAATAAAATAGATATAAGAAAATATTACTACTATCTTTATATACAAATATGGCTGTCAGCAACATGCTATAAAGTGCGAAATGTACACGCTTCATGGCACACACAACTTGCAACGACTTGGAGACAACTGCTCGCGCGCCAACTGTCGTCAAATGCTGCAGCAAAAATGGCAAATGATAAATTGGCGCATGTGCAAAATGTTGGCTCGCGCAGTTGCAAGAGTACTTTGATTGCGTGGCATATTTTTCTTCTTCTACAAGAGTGTTTCTACATATATAAATAAATATATATATATATCTCGTCCGTTCGGAGTTGTATTGGCCAATTATAACCGCTTTTGGTCTGTTCAAATGCGTCAAATTAAAAAGCAATCGCTTAATTTGTTACTAATGAGCGTGCAGCAGATAACATGAAGCGCTACAAACTTGGTAATAATTGCTAGCGCAGTGAAAAAATGAAAATAATTTAATGTACATAGAATAGCATACAATAAATCACCGTAAGTACTCGTATTTCACTTTTTGTCTCGAAGCTACAAGTTCCGCGTGAAACCCTTTAACTGAAATATCCGGCAAAGTACGACAAAAAGTATCAAAATATCAATAAAAATTAATCGAAGAAAAAGACCGGATGCCAAAAAATTGTAAGCGAGACCAAGGTGTTAAATATCTCAAAGTGATATGTGAAATTAAAGAAAAAAATTATGCAGAAATTTCATGTGCGCGCAAAGTTTAAAATAACAAAATGCCAGACGTCTAGTTTAAAAAAAAATAGCAGACTTTTAGTTTGGTAGAGAAGCAACTTTAATACGCTGCTTTTTTAATATAATAAATAATTTATGCTGATTTGTATAAAATAGAACTAAAAAATAGGAGCCTCGCACGGGTGTACTCGATACCAAACATTCTTATCTGGATCTGTGTGTAATATTTTATTGGTATTAGTGTAATATACGACTAATTTGTCGTTTGAAGTTAATCTGAACCTCAAAAAGTTGTTGTCCTTACAAGAACACAGAAAAGGACACAGTTTTTTATGAAGGCTATCCTTTCGAATTGTCCATTATGAACCTACATGGTATAATTTATTAGAATTGAAGAGAGTTACACCGCGATAAGCGTTTTTAGCTAAAAGTAGCACAAAAACAACAAAATTTTAATTAATAAACTCAGAAATGAGGGAAAGATTACTAAAAGTATTAACCCTTATTGAGGGGTTAACACATTCGTTGAATACTAGTTAATCGAAGAAAGAATAAGATAATTTTAAAATCTAAACTGGAATGCTACATCTTTTATAGTCTTTAAGTTGTAAGTGTTCACAGCCAGCCAGACAGACGGACATGTCTATATCAATTCGACTTACTGTTGGAGGACTACCCCTTTAAGTGGGTCTATATGAAGTTTAATGAAATATTTTATTAGAATTCATACGAAATACATAAATCTCATCATTATGAGCTGATTAAACAACAATAATATAATTTTTTCATAGAAAAATTCAGAAAGGTGGAATAGATTTGTATAAAGAGAGGCCTTTCTACTGGTCCGGTATGAACCTATATGAAAGAACTTATTAGTATTAAAGATAAATACACCAAAATTATCGATTTTAACTCGATTAACCACAAAAACAAAACATTTTTTATTTAAAAACTCAGCAAGGAGGGATATGTTTCTAAGAGTATTACCCCTTATAGAGGGGGTAAGCACGTTCATTGAGTACTAGTTAATTGAATGAAAAATAGAAGAGACTTAAAATCTAAACTAGAAGGCTCTATCTTTTATAGTCTTTAAGTTCTATGTGTACATAGATAGGCGGACAGACGGACATGTCTATATCGATTCGACGTTTTGTAAGCGGGCACCTCTTTTAGGGGTCGGATAATAGCTTTAATGGAATGCTTTATTAAAATTAATGCAAAATATACTAATCTCATCGAAGCTAGCAGAATTAACAACGCTAATAAAATTTTTTCATAGAAAATTCCAGTAAAGTGTGACAGTTTTGTATGGAAAGTATCCCTACTAGTAATCCGAACTGGACTTAAATTAAAGGACGAACATAAGATAGACTAAATTTGGTATTTCCAGCTAAATGAACAACACCAATACACATTTTTTTAACACAAAAAACGCAGAATGTGGGTGAGGTTTGCATTGTTGTTACTAAACCCCCTTAAGAACGGGAGCTTGGCACCTACAGTGAATATAAACTACCTCAAGAAAAAATTACAGAATCGAAATATTCAATCTTAAAGGCTCTATCACTTATAGACTGCAAGTTCTTATTGTTCATATGGACACTCATATAGACGCACAGTTGAGCATGTCTATATCGACTCGACTTTAGTTGCTCATCAAGTATATATCTACAGCCTTTCTTCTAGCCTTCTTCCACCTATAACACACATTTGCATAAATTTAATATACCCTTTTACGCTTTGGCTACAGGGTATAAACATAAAAGATACTTAAACGTACAACGAAAAAAAGAAATATAAAGTGCAACAAACTGTAATCAGATACGAAAATTGCTCTCGTCACATAATTTTTCACAATTGAGCGCGCAGCACCCGCTATCGGTTTACTTCCTTGCAGCAATTCGTTGCATACAAACACCAAAAAAGGCGCCAACTCTGAAGCAGGCAGGCAGACGGACAGACTATCAAGCAGCAGAAGCGGCAGCTCATCACGCTCATGCCAAATAAGCCACGTGCTACAAATTGCGTTGCACGACAAACAAAGCCGTTCGAATTGAGTTCGTTCGACAATGGAATGGCAATGAGCACAGATCGAAGACAGTCAGCACAGGACACCCTCGCATGCTGCAGCGCAAATCTCACCTGAGGCAATATGTAGCTCTAATGCTGTAGCTACTCGTACTCGTATTGTGTAGCTCCTTCGGTTCATTGACGTTTGCCACCAGCAGCAGCAGAAGCAACAGCAGCTTGCAACTCAGCTGTTTCTTTTTTATTTATTTCTTCTTAGTGCCGTTGGCTTCTAATTTCTTTCTTGCAGCATTGTTGAAAAAATTTGGCGCGTTCGTTCAGCTCATCTTGTGCATTATTATCGGCCCGGTGCGTTACTTTTGTATACAAAAATATCAAATTATGTAGCGCGCTGCTCCTTTAAACAATCTCAGTCTAGAATCTGCTACCTACTGGCTACTGCCTTATTATCTGTGATGCAACTTATAAGATTATTGTTTCGTTTAAGGAGCGCAGCAACATACACCCGCATTGGACCCTTCGACTTCTTTTGGTATGAAATAAATTGTCATCGCTTTATGGTTACATGAAAGGAAAGCAAATGTAGCGCATTTAGTTTTGATGGAATTCATGATCCGAGCAAATAAAAGGAAATGATTTGTATATTTTATTTGTAGTCTTTAGGAAGGTATGATGTAAGAAGATTTAGAGAAGGAAGTTTTACAATTTGTATTTTATATGTTTATTGATGTGATTTAACTTTTTCCGGCCTTAGTTGAAGTTTTTGTTGAAGATTTTAGCTTAATAAGCGATGCTAATGTGAGGTGCATGTTTGTTCCAATGTTTGGCTTAAACATTGGTGATTCATGGAAATGGAATTAAATAATAGTGCTACGTTGACACAAATACCATCCAAAAGGCGCCGATCGACATAAATATGACATCAAAAGCTATTTCGTGCAAAATATTGTATTGATGCAGAAGAAAACTTTTGTCGGAAGAGAATGTTGTATCCTCTACGAAAGGGTGTGTAGGATCAATGCGCCCGAAACTATATCATCCTTCTCCACGCAAAATTAACGTCTGCCCTGATCGCTGTTGACTGCCAGGCTATCTTAATTTCTCAAAATCAATACCATGAATAGATTATTTCTTTTCAAAACAATTGTTCGAACCAAAAAACACAATTTACTAAAATATAAAAAAAAAAAAAAAAGTAAGATCCACTTGTTCAACAAACCTTGTACAATTTCTAACACTTTGATGTCACTTGCAGCAACTTATCGGCAAACTTCATCTGCAGCAATTGTCCGACACAACAGCAGCAGCAACAGCAACATCACAGCATATTGTCAATATGCAAATTTGCGCTGGCAACCAATAGACTAAACTACACTGCTTAACAACTGCTGCTGCATTATTTGAAGCAAAACCGAGCAGCAATTGCTATTGAAGACTGGTGTCTTGAGTTCAGCTAGAAGTATTAAAGTGCGTTGCTGTTCACTTGAAACAAATAAATTCATGCGAGTGTGTAAAATGTTTGATCGTGGCAACAGCAAATGTCACACTCGTTAACACGCAGCAGCAGCAGCAGCGGCAACAAATCCGAAATGCGATATTTCACACGATTTATGGCGACAACACGGTGAACAACAACGCCGAAATGTTGCTAGCTCCAGCAATAGCAATAGCAACAGCAACAGCAACCTTGCTACCAACGTTAGCAGCAGTACTTGCAATGGTTGCTCCCACAGTTGTTGGTCTAAACTAAATGCGGCAAAAATCAACGTGAGAAGGACGACCAACCAACTAACCAACCAACCAACCGACCGACCGACCACACACGTTGTGAAGTGCGTTGTTGTTTGTGATTATTGTTGTTGTTGCTGTTGCTGCTGTTGCGCTTACATGTTCTCAATGTGTTGACAGCTTGCTTACTACAACTCAGATCGGCTACTATGTACGATGTATATTTATATATATGTAGTAAATATATATGTATGTATAAATTATTGTATGTACATGCGAACACGCATATTTAACACAACAAGGAGCATCAAAAATGTTATAATTGTAGACTGTGGAGAAGTATTTGCAATGTTGCTTGAGTTGGTTGAAAAACTTTAATAAGAACTTCAAGCAAATGCATATAAATAGAAGTGTACTAAATCTGGACCTGAAGCAACCCAGATTTTATTTAATTGGCATGATTTCATTAAAGTGTAACTTGCTGTCATTTTGATGATTGGCCCAAGTTCGTAAACTAACTTAAATCAAAGAATATAAAATTAAATAGAGTGCGCATCAGATCTAACGAAACGAAAAACGATAAATGTTGTATATTAGCTAAGTAAACCATTGCGTCCCGATGAAATTTCTTCTACCAGGTCCCTTTTGAATCCTTAAAATAAATGTTTTTAGAGCTAAAACTGAAAAGTGTGCTCATTTGAGGAAATGTCGCTTAAAGAAGAGCTCCAACACATCGTCAGGATTGAAACCGACGGACGTACGCAAAGCAATGATACTGTAAAGAAAGCTTGCTTGATCAAATTGGAATATCTTTTAGAGTCCTTTCACATAATCAAAGATCTTTTAACAGAAAGTGTTTCAACTGGTTCAACTTTCATACTGTAGAGTCCCCATATTTTGAGTTTCAAACGTTTGGTTTTCCCTATTTAATAAAATCCAACAGTCCTGGCCACTATAAGGACAAAATGCAATGTTTTTGGATTCATAAGAAACACACAAAAAGAGTCCCTATCAACAGTTGATTTAATAGAAATCAATGTAGATCAAAGTCTAAAGAATTTATTACTGCCCCAGTGAACTTTTTATATAATACAAACATTACCGAACATCCCTAGACTTCGGAATGATTCGTGGCGAGTAGACAAAGAGATTATATTGGACTTTTTAAATTATTTTTTATTACATTATGACTGTAAATAGGCGGTAGAGAAGGGCAGCACCTGCAAGCAGAAATTAAAAACATTTACTAGTCATTGAATAAAATTAAAAAATTAAACGAAGTCAGAAAATACATCCAGAGGTCAGAGGTTTGGCTCTCAAGCCCAATTTTCAGCAACAACAGCTTTATTCTCACTTGACCACGCCTGTCGGTACTCGCTTTGCTTCAACGATCGAAAGTTTGCCGAAGCTAATGAAAAGTTTGGCCTTCAACCGTAGATCGGTCATGGCCGCATTTAGGAACACGGTTCAATCTTGTTCGCGCTGACGCCATTTCTGCTTAATGACAAGTAAGCAGAGATTTCTTCATATCTGGTCATACCAACGCGGGCAGGTCATTTCCTATTACGTCTTTAAACAGCTTGGGTCCTCCATGTAAGCCGTATGTGCAGCAACTCTTACGCCCATCCGAATAAGATGACAGGCCCAGTACAACCTCTAGACTCTTAAACTCTAGACTATGTTGGCCAGAAGACTGAAGCTGGTAGCCAACTCTAATAGGTTCAAAAGGCATCTATCTGTCGAAGATTTGAAACTCATATATTTCTAGTTCAATCGGAGTCTATGCATCTGCGTTGAACTGCATAACCGGAACTATCAAGGTCTTATGGATCTTGATTTTAGTCATTTGAGAGAAGACTCTTCTTTAAATGTGCATATATTAGCAAGCGGAGTTGTTCGACTGATTTTGCCGTGATTGTAGTTGCTAGTTACATCTGTTTCTAGATGTCGTCAACGACCTTCCAAAATGTGATGCCAGAATGGGGAAAAATACCAATTGCTTCATCTCATCATCTTGTGACTGTTTTTCTGAAAACATTATTCTTGTGTACCAATGATGTCAATGTGCTTTACATATGCGAGCAGCATCACTTTCAGCTGGACGATCGAGCCCAACATATGTATTCTATATGAGCTTTAATGGGATATACTCCATCACCATTAGGGCTTCAATATACTTCAAAATACTTCATCCGAGTCAGCGTATGGAAAGTGGCTTTATTGTCGAAAATTAGGTGTTGTGAGACTCTATTAAGCTTACAGATCTTTTCCAGGAATTGTTGTAATGTGAATATCCGTTGGAAAGGAAGCTTTTTCCGTGGTAGTTGGTGCAATCAGACATAGAACACAGTCGTTTGGCATGCATTCACGGGATTGTATCTTGCATAAAAATGGAGGATAATCCTTTCACATCTACTTCGTCACCAGCCTTGACTATCTTAGCTGACAGTTCAAAGCAGTCTTTGCCATTTTTAAGCATTTAAAAAACCGAGTTGCCCTCGTTGTAGTTCTGCGGCTCTACAATAAATCCATCATTAACTGGTGGTTCGGACAATTGTTCTCTGATGATTCATTCATATTCTCAGTGATTCCTGTGTATCTGTAACCGGACTTCCGGTTTCGTCTATGCTGAGAGTATCTCCGGGCTTAAATCATTCGTTCTGACGATTGTCTTTTTAATACAATTTTCGAGCCTCATTTCTGTCACACAAACTTTCAACATCTTTTCTTGAGAATGAGAATACATTCTAACGCATCGGATGTTATATCTCCACTCTTCATTGTCGTCTTTTTCTTACGCAGAAACATGTCCGTTGATCAGGTTTATATTAAAATATTTAAACTTAATGTGTACAACTGCCAGGTGCTAATCAAGTGACACCGCAGCCAAAGTCGAGTCTACTCCTATGGTAACCATAATAAAAACGCCGGGGGCGGGGGGTTTGCGTTGTCATTATCGGGGTATTGTATGCGAGCTTGTCGTTGTGTCTTCACTGGTAATATTTTTTACCAAGCCCAACGCACCAATCCCTAATTGAGGGAGGGGTTTTTCTACTTGCTTGCGCTTCTTCGCTGCAACCGAAATTGATTTTTTTTTTTTTCTTATTTTCTATGTTTTAATATTTAATTTTTTTTTATTAACTACATTTTACTTTTTTAAATAAATAGTTTTTTTTTTTTGTATAATTTTTTTCACAGTCTCTTAACCGCCCACAAAACAATTGACAGCCAACATGAACATCGCGCATCGTCTCAGATATCGCACAGAACGAGCGCATCTGATAAGGTCGCGCATGCGCATGTTGCACGCCTACAAAATCATGTTGCACGTCAATTGTTGTCGAGCGCGCAGCGAACTTTAGCAATTTTTTTTTCACCATAATATATTTAAATAGTAAATGTTTATTTATTTATTTTTTATTTTTATATATTTATGTATTTGTGCATTTTTCAAGGCCGCCGCAACGTTTGTCGACTGCCGTCTGTCGTCGTGTGTGGTCATAAATACTCTGCATGTTGCTGTTGCTGTTACTGCTGCAACCACGCGCGTCTACAAAAGCCACCAACGCGTCGCGGTTACACATTGCAAAAAAAAAAAAAAATGCGAGTATCTTAAAGCAGAAAAAAAAGTATCTGCTAGCCTCGCAATGCTATCAAGTTGCAATTGCGAATTGATTCTTAAAAAACGTTGACATTTTACATGTTGCTGCAACATGTTGTCGCCGCGTTTTTCTTTGACGCTGCTCTATGTCTGTCCGTCTGTTGCTGCTGGTAGATTGTCTTGCTGCATGCATTTGCATTTGGCGCAATGACAAATTGCTACATGCGTTCGAGCTACTTTTGGCAGCAATGGCAACTTAGAAATACGAGTATGTACGTGCAACAACATGTTGTTAGATTTACGAGGATGCGACGAAGGTAACTCAAGTTGCTCAACGGAAATTGAAAATTACTTTAAGAGGTAAAGAAAAAAAGAAAGAGCAGCAACAGAGAGTTAACGCCTACCAAAGAGACGAAAGAAGAAGCAAAAAGGATTCAAAGTATCCGAAACCAAATTAAACTGCAACTGTGCATCTGCTCTGCGCCGGTGTACATGCAACTTCAGCTATCTGTCGATTTCGATAACTAATAATCGCATAATACACGTTCCAAACTAATGATTAACCGTGCATCATTATCGCATGAGATCGAAGCAGCAAACAATGTAAAATGCCCCAAAAAAAAGGGCTAAGCCCAAATGCAATTTTTTTTTTTTTCGAACTCAACTCAGCTCATTGCAATGCAACAAAATCAGCCGCAACGATCGTCGCCGCACAGAAATTAGCTGCTGTATCTGCAGAAGCTGTTTCGTCCCACATTGGCTTTGGCGTCGGTGGTTTTTTGACCATAAGGATATACATAGGCGGCGTTGCACTATAGCGCAGCACCAGCTCCAATGTATGCCACAATGAATGTGCACAGTTGTTCCAGTTGTTCATGCAGGAGTTCGTTGCATCCTTTCATAATGGCATAAAGAATGAAGCGAACAATTTTTACGTTTCATTCAAGAAATCTTGGAATAATACACATGCACAGTGGTTGGCGAGTTTTGAAAATAAGTTGAAGATGAAGTAACAAATTTAGTAACAATGAAGACCGAGTCCTTTTGAGACATTTAAAGAAAAATATTGATTGAAAGTCTCCAACTGATGCAGATCAATGAAATAAGTCTCCAATAAGAGAGTTCGGTGACATTTGAAAAAGAAGATTTGAAGACATACAAAGCAAAGGACACTCCTTACATACTCTAAAGTTGAATAGGCAAAAGACTTTTGGAGACGCATGCATGAAAATTACTTCTGTTTTCCAGACTCAAAACCACTCTTAATGGACTTTGTCATGGAACACTGAATGCCGTCAAAGAAGCATGCAATCCGAATATTACGAATTTCGACTAATAGGGATCATTAAAAACTTGAAAGAGATGCGCTTTTCTGTGATTTTTTAACAAATCAAATATTTATTTATTCATTTATTCACAGCCAACACACCACTGTGCACACTTTAACGCGTTGGAGTTGAAGTTCTGCTGCTGCTGTTGCCTTTAATCGCGCAAATTTTTGGCCCGAGGCAACTGTGGCGGTATTTCAACTGCAATTTCTTTTCATTTTACATTTTTTCAGCAGCATTGTCTTATTTTTTCTTCACTCAGTTTTTTTGTGTTTTTTGTTTTTTTGTTTTAAAGTTAAACCCTTTTTCGGCTGCGCGCAATGAAACATGGAATTTGATGCGTTTAAAAATGCAGTCGACGTTCTCAGCCATATTCGCGCGACGAACGGAACGTCCACACAAAGTATTCACAGGCAACTGTCCTAGCCTGTCCATTCTTCAAGCCGCAATTGCCTGTTGGCCAAATTGGCAGCAGCATCAGCAACAGCAACAACGGCAGCAATACAAACTGTGGTAGCCGCTGCTGTTGCTGCGGCTGCTGGATCAAGTAAAATATATTTAAGAGAGAAAATTCACTGCATCCTCCCACTTTTTGCTGTGCAATGCCAATGCAGGCTGCGTTGCCAGCCTGCCTCACGTTCCTCCTTTCTAGCACAGTGTTGCAAGCTGATTATAGGCTGTGTAGTCCTTAGTTTTGTTGTTGTTGTTGTTGCTGTTGCTGACTACATTATTATATGCGTTTTTTTTATGCGGGAGTTGTTGCGCACAAATTGCAAATTTTGATTTATGCGCAGAAGAGGTAGAAATATTAAAAGAATGAATAAAAAATTAGAGCACACCCACACTTCCGGCTCTAAATTGAAAGCAAGCAAACGAAAAAAAAAATAAAAAAGAAAAATGATTGCCTTCGGGCTGAAACTTATTTCTGGCAAGCACTCCTTATGTGAGACAAGCAAAACTCAAGAAAAATTATTCACTTCGGTAAAATTGAAACACCCTCAGCAGAGTATTGGTTAATTTAAGAAAAAATCGCAAAATCATACACTGATCGATCATATTAAGTTCTATATATATAATATATTGTGTAAGATCTATATAGTAATGCAGCATCGAATCCTTTATTTTTTGAAGTGTTCTAAAAACTATTAAGCCTTGAATCCAAGGCAATGATCATATTGTGTGGATGAATATTTGGGTTGACTCGCACTGAGTATAGATTTCTGAAATTTTTTGTGCTCGCATCTGAGGTGACATTTTGCAGCGCCAACAACTTCATGATTCTACTGTTGACTTTGCGGTAAACCCTATCCACAATAGGATCCTGTGGAGAGGACAGGTGGTACTCAGCTCTTATTCTTAACTCTTCTGCTAGCAAGCCTTTGCAGATAAAGAAATCGAAGTGTGTCGCTTTACCAGAAGCTAGGATTTGGGCAGAGATGTTCACAACAGCTTCCTGTAAGCATCTGCCTCCCGTAACCGTTCTATAGTTGCCTCATAACCTATGTTCAGCGAAGTCTCCACCGATTTGCAACTTTCTCCTAACCTTGCTTAGCACCTGCTAGGAGTCTGCTAAGAATTTAAGTCGAATTTAAGATCTTATACAATGCGTATGTTAAATCAGCCAAAAAATATTTTGAACTAACCAACATATTTCTTAAACCAGGCACCTAGATGAAGACAAAAAGACTCCACACGGAAGTAGCCTTAAAACTTCATTCTGATGCTACTGTTTAAGTATCGGCCTTTTTTTCAATTGATGCTGGAGGAAGTTCCCCAGTGAACCAAAAATGGAGAAAATAATTTGCACTTCTCATTGCCCTTTCTGCAGAGCCAGATTTACCTCTGCAGTTGGACTTGCGGCAGATAACTCCATACGGGATAGGACTGATGAAATCATCGACCACTGGTAGTTAGTCACATTGAATAGGCATCGAACCGGTACACTCTTATAGAGTGAGCGAGAAAGGGAGATCAATAAAATTTATGTGTGTAAAAAACATTTTGCATGCAGCAGCAGCAGCAGCAGCAGAAAAAAGAACATTAAACAAGCAAAAAGCAAACAACAAAAAAAGAACACGCGCTATTTGCGATTACTGCGAATCAATGCCGTATTTACGCGTCAGCAATAACAACATCAAAAACCGTCATGTTGCTGCGGTCTGTTGCAACTGCTACAACTGCTGCTGCTGGTGACTGCTGTCGCATAATTATGCGCGCGATGCGCATCTATTTGCCAAAGCATTTAAAAATACGTAAATTGCAGTTGATTTCAGACAGTCAAACAAGCAAGCGAACGCGCCTGATCCGTTGAAAGTTACAGTTTAAGTTGCAGCAGCAGCAGCAACAGCAACAGTTGCTGTGATTGGCGGTCTGTCTGCCTGGCTGGCTGCCTGCTTACTTACTTGACTTTACGCGGTTGACAGTTGAGATAATCAGAATTCCAACATTTTCACCTGTTGCCGCCGCTGTTGCAACAATTGTCATGCATTTGACATGTGCCGCACATACCGAAATGCAACAACTTTAGTCTACCCCACCTTAGCCCCGCACATTTCGACGCTTTCTATGCTATATGCCCGTAGTTTGCACACTCACCTTTCTATTTAGCCGCACTTAATGACGTTCATCTGTCCAAACCATTGCACTCTACACTAGCTACGAGTAGCAACAACGTCCATCATCGCGCTTTAAACTTGCGCTCGCGCTCGCGCGGTTTCAAAATGATTCCGTAATGGATCCATCCATCTATCTAAGTAGCCTATCGACACAGCTCACAACAGTCAGTCAGTCGAACTTGTGTTTGTATGGCTGGACGGACAGACAATCTATGCGCATAGTTTAGCATTTACGTTCGGAATTATTGAACCACATGCGAAGTACGTTTGTATCTATGTATCGGCGATATTTGACCCACTTGCAACATAGTGTGCAACGCGACGAGGCGACGTTTGGTGAAGTGCGTGTTTAGAATCTTGTCGCTTTGCAATGCTTTCATATTTGTTTTAGTTTGTTCGTCGTCCCTTCACTTTTTGTTTTGTTTTACAGTTTATTTAGGTAGAACAGCAAAATGTTGCATGTGGCATTTAGCGGAAGTTTCTGCAGAAATGCAAATGAAACAACCAACAGCAGCAGTGGCAATTGTGGCAGCCATTTCAATTGCCACCATTTCTATGCAAATTTCAATTGTGAATTCATATGCAATGCGATTTGCACTAAAATGGCATGTTTTTGTTTTGAAATTTTACGAGTTTGTCTGCTGAACTTAAATACAAATATTGCTTCGAGTGCGTCATTGCGTTGACCTCCCGCACAATCTATTTGTGGCAGGCATTCCTTACGGTGGAATGAATTGCATAGTTTAAGCTTAAAATATTTTTATATCACTTAATAGAATCCTTTAAATTTGTCTGATTTTATCGAAAATAATAGTGTGATCAGTCTTTATGCACGGGAGGCTAAGTCGGCAGAATATAAGTTCTGACCGAGACGAAATTGGGGACGCCTTTGTACTGTGGAGAATCAAATAGTGGATGGACTACCAATACATTCGTACATCATTCCGCTCTTACTCAGATCCTCTTCACTCACCAAAACTCACGAGATCAGACCATGTAAAGCGAATGGAGAATAGAATTTCTGATACTACTTCAAACATGTCACTTCAGCATATCATTTAAAGCTATACCCACAGTGCATTGCACTATAGTCTCCAGTCAACATATGCTAATTCTAGCAACTAAAGCAGCAACTACTGCCATGTGTAAGTGGTTACATTCTGAACAAAACACGCAGATATAAAAAGTCGAACTCAAACAATACAAAACGCATTAAAATTTATGCAATTGAATGACAATAAATGCGTATTTGACCTCAGCAACAACCTCAGCAAGCGAAAAGTTGAATTTGCATAAGAAAAACATTTCCGCCAACACGAAAGAAATGTCGGTCCAAGTTGAAGGTGGTTGTGAAACGAAAATAAAAAAGTAAAAGAGGTGAAGTGTAGTGCAAGGTTTAGAAAACTATTTACGTATAATGAAAGAAATTCCATTTCAGAGGTGACAGAGCGCTTTAGTGGGTGGGCAAATCCAAGTTGAAAGGGACTAAGACGCAATAATCATTCCAACTTTGCGTCTAACGGTATAACTTTATAACGGTATAACAGTATATATATATAACAGTATAACTATATAACTGTGTAACTGTATAACTGCATAATCTTATAACGATACAACAGTATAACTGTATAACGGAATAACTGTATAATAGTATAGCATTATAAACGTAAAACAGTATAACAGTATATCTTTATAGCTAAACCGCAATCATGATCTCCGTCCTCTCACTCTTTATTCGGCGTTATGTCTACGCTTCCGAAGAAGTCTATCGTTGTAGTCGGTGCCGTGAAATGAAAACCTTTCGAACAACCAGTTTCAAACTTCTCGGATGCCAACCATTTCTATTCTTAATGCAGAATTTGATGTTGTCTTTGGTATGTAGGCTAAGACGTGGCGAAATGTCACCCTTTTGTAGTAAAGCGAGTGCTGGCTGCGGCATTCAATGAGGACGTTTCATCCTTGATGAACCTTGGTCTTAGAATCCATCTTCTTAAAGACAATACCATGATATAGTTCCATTCACTATTGCTAAAGGACAAAGCCGTTCATTATAATTGCTGCGGGGTGTCCTCGTCTTAGTGTGGAACATACTGGTTTTATCTAAATTAGCTTTAGATTTCATCATCGGAAGGTCGCTCCTGACCAGATTGTGGGTAACTTTGGGAGTCTCCGACCATTTTTTCTACCTGTTGAATACAAAATAGGCTCTTGTACCTTTTGTATCCATTTCTGCTCATTTCTGTATCCATTTTCCGCTGTAGTTTACAATTTTTTGAATATGTTTAAACCAACTCTGCACAGCGCAAAACTCAGTGGGGACTTTCGACTTTGGTTTTAGCAGAACTGAAGCGACTGGCAACATATTATAGAGATCCACATTTTGTCTAGTTCGTGAAATCTTTCTTTCTGCATTTTTGGGATTCTTTTGACAATTCTTCAATTAGAAGGTGTTTGTATTCAAATATAATATTCAAGCCCAAATTTTATGTACTGTGGCAGTAAGTTTCTCCACATGATACATTGGAGACATATAGACCATATAGATGCACCATTTAAAACAGTAAGAATAACTCAACATCTCTTTTTTATAATATTATCCAGAAATTTGGACTGTTATCTCAACATACTCAAAAAATGTCCATTGTTGCAAAATCTGTATTAATATTTTATTTTTTCTCCATCTCTGGAAATTGAATACACTAGCTTCAAGAAGAAGAAAAATGGACTGTCTGACGCCAATGTTCTAAGAGTTCACTTTTTAGTTGTAAGGGAGCAAGAGATAGCATACAAAAATTCGTATTTAAAATAAAATATTTTCGTCTCTCGTAACTTGTAAATACTCTGTCCAGATGATGCATCAGCAATTAATTCTAGCTACTCTTCAGGTATACTCTCTTAGAGAGGTCTCGCAGTGTGATCCATGAAGTCTTGAAGCTGTACTTTAATCAATACCACAGTAAACATTATATTGGATGGTACAGATTCCTGTTTAGCAACTGCAATCAATTTTGGAACACCCTTTACTATTAAGTTTCAATATTGATAGCAAGGATACTCACTATTTTAATGTCACAATATAATTTTTTTTTTTTTAAATTTCCTTCAAATTGTTAAACAAGCAAATTTTTCCGTACTAAGCCTTTTTATGATGTCAAAATTTCTGCTTCTGCTGGGCGTTTTATTCTGCACAAGTAAGCTGACGAAATAATAAAAAGTTTTCCAGTTACCGAAAGACCAAGAATAAATGGGAACCATAAGCGTCTTAATTTAAAATCTTCGCCATTCCAGCTATACTGCTTAATCGTTAACAAATTTTATACCCGTAGATGAAGTGGGCCGAAAAACCGTAGTGTCCGGCGAAAACAGGGCAGAAATAGCGCCGATAGACATAATGCGCGCGAGTTATCATGCAAATATTCGTAAGAGAACTGGAGAGACGCAATATCTGAATAGTAATCACACATGCAGTGGCGCCATTATTACGACACGTGTTGTGATCACCGTCGCCCATTGTTTCTACAGGTAAGTAACGCTCTCTCTCCAGTTTAAATATTTTTAATGCAATGCGCTTCACTGCAGTTATCGGCGACGTGGCTTTGACCATCCGGATTTAATGAGTGATCGCGATTTCGATGTTGTCGTCGGTGCAAACAATCACATCGATCAGTTTGCGAAGTCATACAGGATACAAAAACTAATTATTCATGAGAATTTTATGCCAATCGCTTATAAAATGCACGACGACATTGCATTGGTGTTCATTAATGCAGTCTTCGAATGGTCATTGTTCGTAAACCCTATACCGCTAGCTTTAGAAAGTCCAGTAGAAGATGAACCTTGTCGAGCGACAGGTTGGAAAGTACAAGTAAGTAACATGCATTCCTAACTCCTTTTTGTTTTTCCTTTTGTTTAGTTCAAATTTTTTTAAGTCAAACTTGTTACACAAAGTTGATT
The DNA here is from genome assembly GCA_035044805.1 of Leucophenga maculata. Taxonomy (NCBI): domain Eukaryota; kingdom Metazoa; phylum Arthropoda; class Insecta; order Diptera; family Drosophilidae; genus Leucophenga; species Leucophenga maculata. The sequence goes on along the minus strand of JAWNNP010001005.1, from coordinate 130,613 downwards.
TAACTGTTTTGACGCAGAATAAATGTGACCACATTACTCCCGGACATATCTGTGCCGGTTATATGTTGGGTGTATTGGGCGACTGTCCGGGCGATACTGCCGCACCATTAAAATGCCATTTGTTCTTAGCAGGCCTTTCTGCATACACGACAACACAATGTACTGCGACTGGAAGTGCTTTCATAGACATTGCGCAATACACTCCATGGATATTTCGACAAAATTCGACCCTTGATTATTTAACTTTTATTAAAGTAGAAGATCCAAGTAAAGGCGAAGGAGCTGAAGGCGATGGTGATGGTGGTGGTGGTGATGATAGTAAAAGTACGACTAAACGTAGCATAGCCGCTGCTGGTATGTACCACGTGGCTGGAGGTTTTAAATATTGGAGCTTCAAATTACTCATCGAAATGTTAAGTGTGCCCGCATTGTTTCATCTGTTACAGACCTAACTTGTGGCAGTTCAAATTTATCGGTAATAATCAATGTTTTATGTATTTTCGAACAACATGAATACGAGTATAAAAGTTTCAGCTGTACGAAGATGTGATATTTTCGAAATTTGGATGTGACAAAAAATCGAAGGCACAATGGACCTTGTACACTAATAATTATAATAATTCAAATAAAAATAAGAAAAATAATAATAAAAATGATACTAAAAACCAATTTCTGTCTGTTTATTTGTTCGGACTTAACTCCGAAACGGCTGAACCGATTTTGACGGCACTTTCATAGTCCGAAAGCTGTGAAAATGTAAAAAAAAAAATCATAAATAAGATTAGGCGATTTCCGAGATGTGTTGGAGTACGCACATTTGCAATTTCCATACATTCATTTTTGTGGAAAATGATGTCACAGATGCTCTACAATGATGACATATGAAATAATGAATAGATATGTGTGGAGGCGAGTTCACATTGTGAGAAAAGTTTTTGACTGTCATTGACGTAGGAATGGCCAACAATTATTCTTGTTGAAAATGGTTTAAGCAGCTCACAGCGTCCGCAAGGACACATCTCTCTTGGGTAGCCTCTGAACAGCCGTCTTCTCGAGATATATGGGAGCAGTGGAAATATATTACCCGCTTCAAAGATAGAGCTGCCAAGGAAGTCATTGGTTATACAAAACCAACGACCAGTGATTTAAATTTCGCCAAGTCTTTGAAAAGATCCGTGTGCTTAGCAAAGACACACATCACCTGTTGGTCGCCTTAAAAGCCGCTTTCTCACGCCAATATGATCGAAGTTTTTCGACTACCAGTCTGCAGTTAGTATCCCGGAAAAGGTCGTTCGTCTTTGCATGATTACGCTATCACACTCAGAAAGCGTTGTAAGGGTGACGCAAAAACCTCTTCGACCTCTTTGATACCAAGAGAAGTTTTAGACCTGAAAATGCGCTGTCTTAAATCCTACGCCAGTGCCCACACATACAGAATATATCGAACTCGATCTTTTAAAAGCAAGTGATGCTTCTTTTCTTACACCGATGACATCGATGTCATCGGTACGCAGGCACGCAGGCACGGCGACTCAGCAAGGCGTTCTCTGAGATTAAAAAATAGTCTTGGTTCATGGGTCTAGCGATGAATGAGGACAAGACGAAATGATTGTTGGCTTCTCGCCCACTGTCATCGCATCTTGGACGGTCAGTGACGATGAAGAGTTTCAACTTCAATGTTGTAGAAGCTTCTGTCTATCTTGGATCCGAAATAACCAGCAACAACAACATCAGCCTGGAGATCAAGCGAAGAATCACGCTTCCAAATAGATGCTATTTTGGGCGGAGCAAGCACATTAGAAGTAAAGCACTCTCTCTAAAGACGAAAATAAAGATCTATGAAATCTATGATACTCTCGGTCCTACTGTATGGTGCAGGGCATGGACCGTGACTGAGTCAGATGAAGGATTTTTGGACCTCTTAGAATCGGCGACGAGTTTAGGAACTGCGAGCTGTATGAGATATTCGATAAGGTTGACATAGTCCGGCGCATAAAATTCGAGCGGCTTCCAGCGAGACTTGCACCTCATTGGAATGAATGAAAGAGCTTCAGCACGCATGGCTTACATGGAGGGCCCAAACTTGATTGTTGGACGACGAAATAGAGGATGACCGGGCACGCGATAGATTGCCCAAGTATGAATAGATCTCTCCGTACAAGATTACAGAAGCTTTTCCGCCTTGCTAAATGCGGCCATGTTCGGAAGACGATTGAAGGCCATTTAAGTAAGTAAGTATGTATGGAGGCCACCCCTTCCAGTGAACCTAACTGACCGAAATAAAAAATTTTATAAGGGTTTATGTAAAATATGGAATTTCTAGCAAATTTAGCCAATATCAATAAACATTTTTCATACAAAAAACTAAGAATAAGTAGCAGGTCTCGCTTTGGGAGTTGGGTAAGCACATTCATTGAATAGAAGTGCTCTGAAGAATGAATAGGAGAATCTATATCTCGTATAATCTTTAAGCTCTTGATTTTTATATACACGGCCAAATAAACGAACAGTTAGACATGTCTATATTAGCTCCATTTTTGATGCTGATTAAGAATATTTATACACTATGAGCTCAGCCCAGCTTCCTACTGCATGTTATATACATTTGCACCGAACTTAATATACTCTGTTTCCTATCAAATTCTCATCTCATCACCTTCCGTCAGTATTGCTAGTACTTCTGAGACAGTTCTTGTAAAACGTGTTAGTATGCGCAACCCTCTTCCTCAAAACTTCCGCTGCTGCTGCACAAAATCAGCCAAAAAGCCAACTTAAATCGCGTTTATCGAATACAATTATTAGCAAGAACTGCCGCACATTAAGCGAGCTTCTAATTATTTTGTTAAGGCAATCCTTTTGGCTCGCGCTCAACGTGCTATGCGTTTGGTTTTTTTTTTCCACTCATTCTAAGGCAAGTCTGGCGTATGCGCCCACAAATGCCCAGCGGCCAGGCGTGCATATTTTTGTGAGCATCAGTAGCCGACGAAGACGATAATACAAGCCAAGTCTAGCCACAAATTCTTGGCAAGATAATTTTCAAGCTTAAAACGCCCACACAATCTTCTGCTGTCCGTTCGTTGTGCTTCTTGGCTCTGCTGTGCTGTGCTGTGGTGTTATTAAAATGTTGTTAAGTTTCAAAGTTTGTCGGACTTCTTGGAAGAAACAAATGCTCTTGGCCATATTTTGTTTGTTTCGAATGCAAAACGTTGTATGTTTCTTTTTTTTTTTTTGCAAAATGTTTATAATAAACCTTTATATAAAACATTTTTTTTTGTCTGACTGTTAATCGTTTTTGGTATTTATAAGCAGCGGGATTAGATTTGCATAATTTGAAGGTTTCAAACCAAAAACAAAAAAAGAGAACACGAAAGGTTTTTGATAAAAATTTATTAAGTTTTGCTTAAACTGTCAGTTTTTTATTTAGAAATTTTGCAAATGAAGTCTACGAACAGTGAAACACAGCTTATGTGAGTGGTTCCCCTAAGTAGCATATTTTGTCTCGCTTGCACTTATAAGCCAACTTATATACTTATAGCTAGTGGAGGAAAGAAGAAATGCAAGAAGTTCTAATATTTTCTAATTTTTTAATTGTTTTATTTAAATTTTTTTATTCTATTACAGCCAAGCATATGATCCACATGCGCATCGTCAGCTGAAGCATCCATTGAGGTATTATGTATAAAAAATTTCTGTTCATCTTCTGTTCTCCATAAATGTTTTTCTCTTTATTAGTGACTGTGAGGTGCTGCTACATCTATTGAAATGTGCTTTCGGCACCGGTTGTCTGGCCATGCCACATGCCTTCCACAATGCGGGCTGGCTAATAGGCCTGTTTGGTACCTTCTTTATAGGCTTCATTATTGTCTATGCACTGCATATATATGTAAGCTGATCAAGCAATAATAGTATATAATAAAATTTAAAATGTCTCCAAACACAGATCAATGGCATGTATACACTCTGCCAACGTCATAAAATACCATATCTCAGCTACACCGGTGCTATGCAAGTTGCCTTTGAGGATGGTCCACCCGCTTTGCGAGCTTATAGCAATGCCTCACGGTATATTATATTAAATTTTAGAGAAAAATAATATCTCTTAATTACCAGTGCAGCCATCTGGTAGAATTATCTTTATTTTTTTATAGCTTTGGTGTCTGTTGTGTCTATATAATCTTTGTCTCCAATAATCTGAAACAGCTGGGTGATGCTTTTGTCATAGACATCGATTCACGCTATTATATGGTAATACTTATAATACCGTTAATATTAACATATACCATACGCACGCTGAAGTATCTTGTGCCCTTGATAATAATATCTTCGTTGCTGTTGCTTTTGGGTAAGTTTTTGCTTTCCATCGGTTAAAAAATTTTACTAATACTTTAAAATTTTTTAGGTTATATAATATTATTTATATATCTGTTCACTGAATTGCCTGATATAAGTAAACGCATAGAAATGCATAATTTAATGGAACTACCATTATTTTTTGGTACAGTGTTGTTCTCCATCGAATCAGTGGGCGTGGTAAGTTGATCTATATAACTTTTTTCAAGTTTATTTCCTTGTATAAACGCCAAATCTTATTACAGATTGTTGCACTTGAGGGACAAATGAAAAATCCGAAACATTTTCTCGGCATTTGTGGCATACTAAATCGTGGCATGCTAATTGTCATCAGTTTCTATGCGCTTTTTGGATTTGTCGGCTATTGGCATTTTGGTGCAGCGACAAGTGATTCCATTATAGATAATATGCCGCCGCAGGCAGTGTAAGTAGTGGCGAACATTGTGTGTAACATCATACATTTTTATTTCTCCTACTTTCAGACTATCACACATTGTTATGCTTCTGTTTACACTTTCGATCTTCTTATCCTATCCACTACAAGGCTATGTTGCCTTTGATATACTCTGGCATGGCTTTTTGCGTGATGCGCTGGATGAGCGCCATCATACCGTGCTGGAGTACATGGTACGCGTCTCAATTGTTTTGGCCACCGTGCTGTGCTCTCTGGTCTATCCGGATTTCGGTTTGTTTATTTCGTTCATTGGTTCGCTTTGCCTGTCACAATTGGGCTTACTATTTCCGGCCATATTGGATTTATGCATACGCTATGACAAGGACTCGGGTTATGGGTGGCTTTACTTTTATTTTATTCGTGATTTGTTTTTGATGTGTTTTGGTATTATTGGCTGTTTGGCGGGCAGTTTTGCTGCATTTCATGGCATGATCGAAATATATCGCCAAATATTTTAGTTTTAATTTTTGTTTATTAAAGTTTAATTTCTTTGTTCAAAACTTCTTCTCAGTTTTTCCTTATTTATTTAGAAGCAAAAGGCAACATATTCACCCGTTCTCTACTCTTTTTAGTTCCTTAATTTAAAGTTGGCTTATTGTCATCAGTGCAGAGTGTCGTAAAGTAATTTATTATTCTTACTCATTGCCCAATTTGTTGTACTCCCAGCAGATATATATGTACATCATTCAACAAATCTCTCGCGTTCTATACGCTGTGAACAGTTAAAAAAGATAATCTGGGGACTCTGGTAACCCATTCCCGGTTGTATTCAGGGGAGCGGAGAACAAATTTTACCTAAGATAACCCCCAAGGGGCTATAAGCCTGAAATAACGAAAGAACAGAAGACCTTTAGTTGAACCCTGCAGTGCCAATACGCCAAAGAACTGCTTTAAGTAGCGCCTCTAAATATGGAGGAGCTGAAGCGTAGCAAAACCCAAAATGCATCAACGTCAAGATCAAGTTGAGGAACGCCTAGCTATGCGGAGTTAGCAAAAGGCACAAAAATTTCAGTCTTTTCACGTCTTTTCACCGTCTTTTTACGTACGTTGTCTTCTTTCGAGAGGGCTTGGCTAAGATGGAGGACCTATTATTGTAATTCTAGCGATGAAGTGTGGCTGGTCCTCTCCGCTAGATTTCAAATGACTGTATCAGGTTGTGCTTGATACTAATCGACTGCACAGATAAGTGTTTGGCTAATTGGCTCAGAGAGGATGTCATAAATTTTAATGTCTTGGACAATTTAAGTAGTTCTGAGCACAAGCTGCTCCCCAAAGTACTGAATGTATGAATGAACATCAAAGTATGAAAGACACAGTAATGCAAAGCCGCAGGAAACGGACGACTACTCGCCATTGGAATCGATGAGAAGTCGGTGCAAGTGACTCAGAACCGCTGCAATAGTTTTAGTGAAAAAAAGACAAGATATGCAGCAAAAAATGATGCAGCCGAACATGTGAGTACAACAAAGGACCCTGTCGAATAAAAGCCATTGCATGACGCGCCGATAGCGAAGAAATCGGAAATCGACCTATATGATACGTCCATTTCGAATGAAGGTGTTGCATATTCTCCGGATAAGTGTGATGTGTCGATAATCCTGTTGCTATAGCCACATGCATGTGATGTGATTGCGGCTTGCTACCTCAATTTTTTTTTCAAAGCGACCTAAACTAACATTCAGCTAGAGAGCTACAGGAAATCGTAATATGTTGCACATGATGGAACATACTGTTCTTCATTGGATGTCAATGCATCCAACCTTCTGTGCGGAAGCGCATATACAAGTAAAAGGGGTGAGTACCTACTGGAGTCCTTTGTATGAAATGATCTTAATTTATTGAAAGTAGGCAATACTCCTTCTTTTGAAGTAGAGTTTGTAGCAAGATGTCATTGACATCACATTCGGCAACACCCTTTAGCCAAATACTACGATCAGTGCACAATACATCTGCAAAGGTCGCAGTGCATACTATCTAATAATTATGAAACTCTTAGAATTCATCAAAGTTTCTACTATGAGGTCCTCCATTGTATCATCTCAGAATAGTTTTTTTCTTTTTAAGTGAAGCGATAACTTTGTTTCTATATCATAATCAAGACCTATGAAGAAAAATCATCTAAAAAATATAATAAATTCAAATTGCAATATTCAAATTTTGGCTTCAACCATTTTACTTAAATAAACACGAAGTCAGTCAAAGCATCGATCTTAACAACTAAAAAAAAAAAACTTTTTATTTATTGACTTCCAAAACCTATCAAAGATACTATTCTCATATAAACAAGCAAATAACAACATATCAAGAAGCTATAAAAATATTTATTGTATACAGACTTATACGGTAGAAAATTCAAAGACAGAGTGTACAAGTAAATAGCTAACGCAGTGAAACCGACTATGCTATACGCTACGAAGCGATAAATAGTATATTGGAAGAAAACCAAGGATTGTAGTGAAAAAATTTTGAAGGCAATATTTTATAAAATAGTTCAATACCTTTTTCGGGCATACAGACACAGACGACGCATTCAAATAAGTTTGACTAAACCAATTTTTTTGGGGTATAACTTCAATCTTAAGAAAATAGTTCAATTCGGTATTCTAGATCAACAAACAGTGGCTGCAGTGTCTACTAGTAAACCGAAATATACAAATAAGTTCTAACGATTCAAGTCGAAACATCATATCCTAATTATTGGAGTTGTAGACCACACATTTTTTTTTTTTCAGTTATACTTGTTTTCAAGCAGCTTCTTGAGAGTCTGTATGCCAGTTATGGTGTCTCCAATATATATAATCGCTGAGAAACAGGCACTCAGACAGAAGGACGAACAAACTTGAGCAGATCAAAGTTCATGTGGGTTTTTCTTCTCTAAGTTCAACATTATTTCAACGAAAACAATATACCCTATTCACTTATATTTATATTTGTTGTGTAGGGTATCTAAACATTGTATAAGAAACGCACAGCTGGATGTCAAATTCATGCAACGTCGATCGTACGATGGATCGAAGCCAGTCAATGCGCAGCAAAGTGAGTGAGCGTACAATTGATTTATACTAACTGCTAAGCAACGGAACACAAATTGGTTGCAAGAACAACAGCAACAAAAATCATGTGCAACATGATTTGTTACATGATGCATTCGCACAGAAAAGCCACGATGTAAACGATGGAGACTATGATGAGGAGAATAGTTTGGTTTTTTTTTTTTTTTTGCTGCAAACGTTTAACCTTTTGAACTTGCATTTAAACGCGTCAGTGGCACTGTGCATATATATACGCGTACTGCAACAACAACAGCGCACGTGTTGCAACAAGATGTTGTTGTCGCCAACACCAACAGCAACACGAAGCGCAGTATCTACTAGAGAGCTCCATGCTGTGTGTAGGTTGAATGTGCAACAATTCAAGGAAATCATTAGTAACTGATGCAAAGTAAAGAATGCAGACGACAACTTGGTTTGGATGCACATATCTAAGCAGCCGCCAAGCGGCAAACGGCAACCGCCAACCGCCAACAACGAGCAATGACAACTGTTGCTGCTGCTGCTGTTGGTACTGCAACTTTGCATTTAGATCGCGTAGTTAATTAGTCGATTATTTGCCATAAACGCTGACCAACAAATCCCAAATGCAATCCAATGCAATGCAGTAGCTACTGCACACGGCCAACCATCTCCAACTTCAAGTTTGCACTTGTTTCAGTTGCAACGAAAAATTCGAAGCCCAGCGGATTTGACTGAAAGTGATAGGGGGCAAAAAAAAAAAGAAAAATAAAAGAAATAAATGAATAAACCAAGAAAAACGAAACCAAATCAATTCAAACCAGACCCAATTTAGGTTATATCGAGTGCTGCTGCTGCTGCTGCTGCTGCATCAAAGTGACAACAGTTTATCAGACGCAACACAGCGCAAACAATAAATTACGCAATCCAAACTGTCCATCTGTAGTCCATCAATGGTGTGGCATAATGAGGCAGTTCAGTCCAGTCCAGACGGCATGCAGTCGCACTGTAGTCAGAGTCGAGTTGTGGTGGCAAAGCAAATACCACAGCCAGCGCACATGACGAGCGGCAACATTACCATATCGGCATAAATTCCGGCGCATCGTTAAGTGGGCAGCAGCACTGGTAGCTCTGGTAGCAGCAGCAGCAGTAGCAGCAGTGTTGTGTTGGATTCCGTGTCGCTGTCAATGTGCGTGGCACAAATCACCGCCGCCACCTTCTTCGAACAGACAGATAATGAGGAAATTACTGGCAGCAGTGACTGATAGTGCACACGCGCTTGAGAAGTCATTGCAATGAAAATAAAAGAGTTTGCAGTAGGGTATTAGAGAAGCTGATGCGCGTATGAAGTTTAGAGTGTAGGTAGAGATAACTAAAGAAATAAAGTGGAATAATATGGTTTGGTATTGATTTTTTTTTTTTGTGTATTGTCAGGATTTAAAATGGTTTGTTGGTGTCATGAGCTTCCTTAAATTTGAACATCTCAAATTCGGATGAGAGATCCTAATGCATTCACGTTATAGTCCGGACTTGGCACCATCGGATTACCATCTTTTCCTGTCAATATCGAACGATTTAGCTGGCGAGAAATTGACCTCAATAGTGAAGTAAGCTTCTATGAACGGCGCATAATTAAGTTGGAATCTCGTTGGCCACAGACGAATTTACATGACTTTGAGATACTCTGCATCCTCTTGAATCTTCTTCGAACGTTAAGAAGTTGTATTGAGATTCATACAATACCTCCGCTAATCCTCCTCCCTTGCGGTGCCATTGGCGATTTCCTTGATGGCACACAGCAGTCCTGTGGTGTTACCACATAACGATCAAAGATTCAGCCAAACAAATTCAGCGGGTTCCGCTAACCTGGATTCCAATATCCAATGGTGGCCACACAAATTATATGCAGATCGAGGGTCTTTGCAGCTCCATCTACATCTGAGAAGCACTCTTTGATAAAAGGTTCAGCCCTTCAAAGTCCTTCGCCAGATCAATAAGACTTTCAAGCGATGCAATCTTGCCTCTTATTATACTATTGGAATTTTTTCCGAATCTTCCGATAAATCCTTGTTAGCTTCACATCCTACTCTAACTCAGCACAAAATACTTAAAGCGCTTTTTCCGACGTGACGTCTTTTCGAGTTTCATTCTTTAGCTTCTCTGCAAATAGTGTGTTGGAAGAAATGTTTCGAAAAGTCCTTCATAAATATTTTCCATGTCTTCAACTGCACTAAGCCACTAAGCCAAACCATCCATTTGCACACCTGTTCTATCAGACGTGTTGACTTTCTGTTTGCTTTCTGAACTACGAAGTAGAATTCTTCCCTCAATCAGCACTCTTCTTTCTTGTGGTGTAGGTATGTGTGGAACTTCTCCTACTGGGGTATAATACTAATTATCTGAGAGACTTCTAATTTCTGTAAACGGCTTGGAATGGTCACATTTGACAATTTTGAACTAAAGCACTTACCGCTGTGATATTTTGTGTGGAGAGAGTTTAAAATAAATAGTTCCCATCGTTTTTCAATACATATATTTTGATTGGCAGTTAATAGTTTTTAAGCGTTTGTAAATAATTTCAATATTTAAAGTTAATTTGACAAGAGAGATCCAATTAGATAAGCACAAAAGTTAATTCAAAAAATATTTTTAAAGCTCGCCATTTAATTATTCTCACGCTTTAGACGAAACTCCGTTTTAAACACTTCTCAAATGTGACTGTGGGGAACAAAACAGCTGTCTTTAAATTAGTAAATGTACCAAAAATCCCATGGGGCACCAAAAGCCACCAATGTGCATTATGCAGCTTCAAACTTATACATTATACATGTACAAGGCAATCGATCGTTCGATTAGAAAGTGTAGATATATACAATATATATAAAATATACACATCGATTTTTTACACTTTCTGACAAATTGCAGCACAAATAGTCTTGCAACGGAAAATTTTTAATAATATTTATAATTCCTTTCTAATTTTCGCGCATTGCGTATAACAAATGCAAAACTGCTGCATTCGGATATAGTACGAGTACGACATATCTATAAAGATATCAGCTGGAGTTAATGCAGCTGGGTGATACAGGTCGAGAGAGCGTGCGGTGGTCTTCTTTTGTAAGCTGGCGCCTAAACAATTTTAAACATTTTCCACACGTTCTGCGAAAGCTCGAATCATTTGTCCATCGAATCGTATCATTTAAAATTCTTGTCACACACATGTAATTGCAAGCCAGCGAGCAAGCAACTGTGCGGCAGCTGTCCGTCCAATTGTCTCAACTTGTGGTAGACCTATATAAAATTGCTGTATTGACATAGATAAGTCGTGGCTACGATGGCGATAAGTAGCGTTTTATGCATTAATTTTTATGCGCTATAGTTGTATTGTTGGGAATTGGTTTGCTGCAGTTCGTGGTAAAGTTTGTAACTTACAAGTGAAGGCGTATGAAGTATAGGAGTGAAGCACTATGGAGAGAATTGTTGCGGTTGCTTAAAAGTAAAAACTACAAAAACCCTATTATCCTAAAACTCCATAATCCTAAAAGCCCAGAACTAATAAATCATAGAAGATTTCATAAAAACTTATGCATTCAAACCTTAAAACCTTTTTAAGAGGGTGCTTACCTATTTTCAACTAGTTCCATTGAAGACATCTTGCTTACGAATGGCTTCCATTCAGCTAGCCAGTAGCCGAGGCGATATGATAGTGTCCTCAGCAGACTTCGAATTGGTCCTACGCGGATTGAGAGGAAAGTTTCTTATGAGTGGTGACGCCAAACACAGGCAACTTTAAAACGAACATGAGGAGCAGGTGCTTACAGGAAGCAATTCTTACCCCTTCTATCTAAATTGTGACTACTGGGCAAGCGACACATTTTCCTTACGACCAAGGTTATACTCCCAGCGCCATCGATTTCTTCACCTTTAATGGCGACCAGAGGAACTATCAATAAGTACTGAGTATCATCTATCCATTGAGCACCTGCTCCTTGTAGTAACATGGGATTTCCTGCTACTACCGTCTGCTTATATGGCTACATGTGGAGGAAACTCTAGATCTTAATCTTGAGATCCTTCAACCACAGGAGATCGAAGATGAACAGACGATTTTCTAATAATGCCCTTATTAGCTAAAGAGGTTTTGCTTTTGGTGTAGAGCATCGCACCAGGAACCATAATATAAATAGAGTCTACCGCAGAGTCGCTAATGAATTAAGAAAGCTTCTAACAATGCAGAGAGAGAAGGACACCCATCATTTCCTGCAGAATGCGAACTCAAGACACTCAGACTAGACCTCTGGACTAGAATAAATTCCAACACAATGAAAGAAGGAAAGGATTTGTATGATCCACAAAAAAAACACTTCAGTATTGGACTGTAGTCCAATCACGATGTTATCAACCATAGCAATGCTCTTCTAGAGGTGCCTTCTAACGAGAATACCTGCACTCGAGAAAGTCAGGAGGATACCACCATTTCAGTTTAGATTCCGTAAATCTCAGAACAGTTAAATAGGTTGGTAATCTTTATCCTGGACGCATATCAGTCCATAAAGTATGTGGTGGCGGCCTAACTCGATATAAGGCAAGCTTTTGATAAAGTGTGACATGATGGCCTCCTGTACGAGCCCAAGGGTCAACTGCTGTCTCAATTGTTCTAACTGCTGAAGAGTTATTTGGCTGACAGAATCTTCTCCGTTGTTTTGGATGGAATAGAGTCAACGGTTGGAGCAATCAATGCTGGTGTACCACAAGTAAGCATACACTTTATTCGCTTTTCACTAGCGATACAAGACAATAATTGTACCAACCTGGCGCTACGAAATGCAAGTCTATGGCATTGCTGCTAACTTGCACCTTGCTAAGATCATGGTACTCCAAACGAAGGTCCTTCGCAGTTTCTCTGGCGCACCCTGCTACATAAGAACAGAAAATCTTGAAAGAAACTTTAATGTTCCCTAAATTGGAGAAGTCCTCAACTAGCAAGCATCGATCGACATTGAGCGTCTTAAAAATCATCGTAACTTGGTAGCAAGGTGCCTAAGGAGGCGCAAGAGATCTGGATTAAGAGATCTGGAATGTCAGTCGTAAAGTGTATAAAATATTCGTCTATGCCGTACCCAAGATTTTACTTATTTTTCCGCTCCAATGTTTATTGCACTTTAATGTTGAAATAGCGCATGGATTTTTTTTTTTTTTCCTTTTTCTACTTTTAGACTCAAATAATTAATATTAATGAAATTTGTCGCTGTTGGTCGGCGACGTCGCTTCAAGTCGCCTTTTATGCCCAATTCTAGGCATTAAACTACGCTGCGATTGATCAGGCTCATAGTAATTTGTAGCGTAAACATAGCAGAAGCATGGCAAACTCTTTGAACATATTTTTTCCGCAATAATACACATTAAGTCAATTAAATGTGGAAAGCCTTCATCAATGTGAAGCGCCTTGAATGTCATTAGGCGCTTGTAAGCTGGCATTTGTTGTCGAAAGCGTCAATTTGGCAAGCCACCACCTTCAGAGATGAATTTTCATGCATTCACTCACTTAGAATATTTTAAATGACCATTTGCTTCAATCAACCTGTAGCTGCAGCTACTGTGTGCAGATACACTTCAGTTCCAGTTCGTTTGGAGTACGTCAGCTTATATGACAGTTTTTCGTTGGCTAGACAGACAGACAGACACAGAGACTTAAAAGTGAAACGCCGCCACCGCCGCAGAAATAATTGTCTACGGCTCTAGTACTAGTATTTAGAGAGAGACTATAGCAATTTTCATTCGAAATTGTCAACCAACCGCACAGGCCTCACTGGAGTACTTTGTGAGCAGCGTTTTGGGCGGACACAGCTTCAAGTCAAGTCGATATGTCGTCGTCGTCTTCTTCTTGGTTGACTTTGTCAGCAACTGACTCTTTGTCTATACAGCATATTGCAGCGAATTTGGTGCACTTGCCTTTGCGCTTTTGTCGGTGCAGCATTTGCTCCTACAACTAAAAACTTTTTTTTTTATGTATTTAAAATTGTTGGATTTGTGTTGACATCTGCCAAAGTTACTAAACCGATTCAGTCTTCGAGACGTGCGCGGCTTCCACTGCTGATCAAAGCGCGCATTCAATTTTGACATTCGTTGCAATTTTTCCGCATCACAACTTAGTCGATTTAATTGACTTTGTACTTCAAAATTTATGCCTTATCAATCACAATTGCTGATAAATTTTGTAACCCACACAATTTATCAACTCTTTTAGGGTTTGTTCGTAAATATTTATGTGTCTTGCATCCATAAAAATGCCAATTGACCGTTTTTGAAATTTGAAATATTCTCGCCAGACAACTCAATCATTTGTAGTGAACAAATATGAGTTTTTTTTTAGATAAATTTCTCAGTTTAATCCATGCTTGTAGCGCGACTGTTTACACTTGTAAAGCGTCGTCGTATATTCTTATTCCAAATATTTATTTAGTTATGTAGAAAGTCTGGGTTTGTTTGTTGGTTTCAGGTTTTTCTAATGCTATCTCACTTTGGAGTTTGAACAAGTGTTTGTTTGATCTATAAATTTTTAAACCCTTTTTAAATGATGACATTTGATTAAGAAGTGGTCTAAAGAAATTCGATTTCGATTTGTGCGGGGCTTGTAATTTTAAAGTGAAAAAAAAATACTTCGAATTCTTTAAATAATTGTCAATATCTCATTGTCGATCAAACAGATGGATTCGTCTATATCGACTCGAAATTTACTTCTGATCAAAAATACTGTAAAATCTGACAAAAGAATATTTGGTTTCAGGAATTCTTATAACTTTAAACTATTTCAAGAATGGATAGGATCACTTCACAGTTGTCTTAAGAAACTAACTTTTTTCAGGAAAAACGGTGAGCAAAAATAAAAATGGCGAATGAAAGGTCTGAAGAAACATCACCAACAATACGTCTAAAAAATTCAACTCAAGTCAGTATAAATATTTAATAAATGCCAAACACCTTCACTCAAAACCCTCTCCCAAAAACCTCTCTCAAAACTATTTCCAATTGATTTTGAAGATTTCCAACTTGACATTCAATGGACGACGAATCTCAAAAACCTTCTCCTAAAAAACTATCTCCTAAACTCCTCACTCAAAACTGTTTCCAAGCGATTTCAAAATTGATATCATTCGGAAGAGGACGAACCTTGTTCTCAAAAACTCTTTCAAAAACGTTTCTTCAAACCCTCTCTCAAAACTATTATCAAGTGATTTCGAAGATTCCAAACTTAACATTATTAGGTAGAGGAGGAGTCTCAATAAACATCTCTCTCAAAAACCCCTATCAAGACTATTTCCAAGTAATTTCGAAGATATCTAACTTGACATTCGATAGAGGAAAATTCTCAAAAACCTTCTCCCAAAAAACTCTCTCAAAACTGTTTCGAAGTGATTTCAGTAGAGAAAGAGTCTTCAAACCATCTTTTCAAAAAACCTTCCCCAAAAATTCTTTCTCAAAAGCCTCATACAAAACTAATACCACGTACTTTCGAAGATTCCAATTATGACATTAAACTATATAGGAAGAGTCTTGAGAAAGTCGACTATAATGATTTGCTGAATACGAATAAATCTGCACAATGGGTTTCAAGAATTTTGTATGTGATCCAAAAGAAACTAAAGTTCGTTGATGGCATAATTAGCTTAGAACAGATACAGGCTATGAAAGGGACCAATTTTAAATTTGAGAAAAAAATCTTAATGTTTTTTTCTAATAGGCAATGGCTGCAATAATGTTTCTTCCAAGGCTGCAAAATAGCTCTGACAATGACTAGAATAGAGATTGTAGCAGCGTTCTACAATTTTGTGTGTTTCAGGGATGCATTAAAATTAAACCGAGACTGCATAAATATTTATATACTGCTATATAAATGTTTTTGCCAGGGTTGCAAAGTTTACTATAACAGAGCTATGTTAATAGGTGTAGCAGGGTTACAGAAATAAATTTCTACCAGGGCTGCATAGTTACTCCTTTCAGGGGTACATTTGTGAGAATACCAAGGCTACATAAGTATTTGTTGCAGAGCTATATAAATATTTGTACCAGTATACCAGGGCTGCATAAATGCTTGTACCAGGGCTGCTGAAATGCGTAAACAAGCGATGCAATTGTGCTTGTACCAAAGGGCTGCATAAATGCATGGATTAGGGACTACATAAAACCATGTACCATAACATCAGAAATGCATAAATATTTGTACCAGGGCCACATTAAGGTTTGTATGGGGGGTTTTAAATATTTTTACCAGGACAGCAACCATCAGTGCAAGACTATAACCAGGAAGAACAATACAGGTGGGTTTGCTCGACATCGAGATACCATGTACCCCTATTGAACCTCACATTTGTATAGGAGATATATTCCTAACTGGAACTGTGTGGATTATATTAATAAGATTCGTGTAAAGTTCTCGTTTCCAGCTAAACAAAGATACAATAAAATTTTTTTCCTAAACATGCCCAAAAAAGGGTTAAATTTGTATAGGAACTACTCCTTGTAGTGGTCTGTTATGGACCTACATATAAGAAATATTTTGTTAGAAGTAAGCTAAATAAAACTTTTATCTAAAATAACAAAAAAAAAAACAAACCAAACTATTTTTCTTTGAAAAAATTAGAAAGAAGGGGAAGATTTTTATTTTTTTTTTATGGGCCCCTTAGAGAAATTTTGACACGTTTACCCTATCTGAGGAGGGAATAGAAGACATTAATTATCCAAATTTAAAACCTTCTTGTTCATGTTCTTCATCGCCAGACAGACGGACATCGACTTGACTTTTGTAGGGGGACCACCTCTTTCAGCGATGCGACTTGGACTGTGATGGAATATTTGATTTGGATCGACGCAAATTACACCAAGTTCGACCTTGCTTACTGAATTAACAACAACAAACACCGTAGATTCATGGACGTCTGTATATTCGACCATCTGTATGTCCTATATATGTGTGCATCAAAAGTAGCGCCTCAGTTTTCAAGCTATCATATGAAGTCGGATATAGTTGGTATATAAACTTTTGTAATGGACCCACTAAAATATATTAATATATTCTATTCTATTCTATTCTATATTATATATATTCAGCTAAGTTTTGTCGATTGTGAAGCGTATTTAAACTTCGGCTACAACATAACTCATGTGTTTATCAATATTAAAATAGTTTAAAACCCACTGCAGACCAAGCAAAAATCCTACGAGGAAATACATTTTGCCTGTAACAACACACAGCGTTAGTGTATAATTTCTCACAGGACGCATGAACGGACGGACAGACAGACAGACTCATAATCGTGAAAACACAGTTTGTCTGTCATTTGTGGTTTATTTGATTACGAACAAGCAATACACTCGAACCTATATAGCGAAGGCGAAACTATAGCGCGCAAGCGAACGGATTCATATTTATTTGTTGTGTATCCGCCAGATAAAAACTTGCACACTGTAAAATAAATATACACAATTATTTGTTCGCAAGCAACAACGATGTGAACAAAAATTATCGCACATTGAACATGAAGTGCTATCGCTAACGCATACAGCGAGCCAAATTAAAATATTTACATTACAGCTTATAGACCTCTGTGATTAACCTTTCGCACATCATAGCCTAGACTCGTCGTAGTAGAGATGTCTCTGACTAACTAACTATAAACCAATCGATGAAGTCAAGTGCAATGCTTTTGGTGTATTGGACAAAAGCACTTTCATTTCTTTAATACAAAACATAAATTTGGATTTGGTAAACGCAGAGATACATAGATACAGGTAGACAGACAGAAAGACAGACAGACAGACAGACAGACACACATACAATACCGAATGCCTCTGGGCTAAGGTGGTGGCTCTCTCCAAGTCATCTTTGTCTGTCAATAAATTTAAATGTCCAACTTAATTTCGATTTTAACTACTACTAATTTGCGATTTGTAGCTAAGCTTAAGTTGGCAGCAGTTGAGGCTTGCAACGAGGTTCGTTTTATGGGTCGATGAAGAAGCTTGAAAATGTTTTGCCTTATAAATATACGTCCGTACTTCAACTTTAGCAGAAGGTATAGAAATCAAGATATTGTCGATCAATTCTAATGAGAACATCTAGAATAATTGAAGAATCTAACACGATTCGAAAGAGTAACATAATATTGGATACATTGCAGAGTGTCGTATATACAGCACAGCGGTGGATAGATGTGAGAGCACAGATACCACGGCATCAACATTCAACTACAGCAGACTCGATGTTGAGGCATCCCAGGTGACTATAGCCGTAAGTGAAGGTTGGCTCCCAAGGTAAGATGCTGTAAATTTGCAACCTGAAGTGTTCTGCAACCATTTCCCGTTCAGAGACCCAATAACTGCAGCTCAATTGGCACTTATCGGTAGACCAGCGAACAGCGAAAACTCTGAAGAAACCCAACTTCCCATAACGCGATATCACTTACTGCGGAGTTAAGAACCAACTGAAAAAGAAGCACGAGTACAATGTGAGATGATACGAGTGGCTTTAAATGATATCAACGCGCCAGCCCCAACTCAAAGTACAAGTGCTGCAGAACAGGAGAAAAGAGAGGATAAGACAGTCTCGAAGAGAAAGGAAATGATGCCATATCAAAGACAGTCAAAGCAAGTGGTCACTTAAAACAGCAAAACCTTATTCTGCAGACCATCCACGATGCCATGTTTTGGATCAAGCCCTTCAAACCCTTTCTTGCGAATTTGATGGCATCTGATGGTATAAGTCAACCAATCTCGTAGCCTGTACCAACGAAGGATCGCTAAAAATCTTTGAAGAAAGGAATGATTCGTAACTCAAGAATTGATGTCGCTCTCACGAACCAATTGCCTCAGCGTAAGATTGTTATGGATCCCACCATCTATTATAAAGAACTCAGCCATACTTCAAATGGTTAAATGTCAAAAAAAAAAAAATTTAACACGAAATACTGGACCTTAGTGAGAGGGTTCATGCAATGAGGGAAACTTCAAGAACATCGGGAACTGATTCGTCGAAAGCAAATAACACTCAATATGGGCTTTCATATTTCTCTCGAGCAGAGAGAATTCTTGGCTTCTGAAGGTTGAAGTCTATATATGGCTGCTCTAGAGAATCGTAGAATAAATTGCTGCAGTTGGCCCTTATTCATGTTCGGCTTTTATTCAGTAGTTCACTCATGGAAGTTAAACCACAAATCGTTTTACCAACCATCCTGCAATCTCCCACACTATCTCTTCTACCCATAGATTCATATAATAGCCAAAAAGTGGCAGCAAAAATCGAGAAAATGTGTCTCAGGCTAGCACAGACTTAGAGGTGCAAACCTCATAAGTATAAGGTATAAGGTTCTGCATGTGTCGCACTATTACAAGACTATACTTAAATTTCATGACTTGGAACTCGAATGTCTGTCGACATTCTCCAAATTATTCAAAAGAGTATTTCTTGGAGGAATTCTGGCAGCAAGTGGCGTCGAGAGTGTCTTATCTGACCACACGTTTGGCTTTCTTCACGGTGCACCAGAATTAAATAAAAAATAAAAAATGTAGCTCTGCTATCTTTCTGGATATCCGAAATTTACTGCAATAAAAAAGAACCAATTTTTCGAGTCTATATTAAAATATATTTAATATATTCATTATTATATAGCATAGTATAATATTTTTCATTTCTCACAAACTTCTCAAACTACACTCGTTTCGTTCAAAATCAATCGATTGGATGCGCTGCTTATACCAATTGCACTTGAGAGCGAATGTGCGCCTTCTTGGCTATTGTAGCGCTTCAATATTGAACTGATCGATGCACACAGATAAATGCAATTTCTATCGTTGGATTCATTTACTTATTAGCAACTTAACGTCAGTCGACTATGTTGCGGCCATGTTTATGGATTAGTTTGAAAAATTATTACCAATTTGCCAAAGCACAGCCGCCCATTCAATGTTTAGTTAGAAAATGTATCTATCTCTCTATGAGCTATAAGAAGCTTTACTTCACTGGTATATCTGTTGCATCAAATATGTAACTAGCGACGAGTTGACTTTATTTATTTGGACATTTAAACGAGATACAATGATGTTGTGGGTAGCTGCTGATGAAGATGATGATGACTTTAAGCTAAACAATAGAAACTATGGCATAAGTCTTTTAATATACAAATACAAATTTGTATAGAATCGTATATATATATATATATATTTTTTATTTTTTTTATTTTTCTTCTGCGCATCTCCTACAGCAAACCTGATTTCCGAGTCAATTGCATGCAAATGTTTTGTTGCACACGCGTCAAGTGTTGCGTGTCGCTTGCCGTTGTCGCTTTTTTTAGGATTATGCGTATCACATTCAAGCCTTAGAAGGCGACTTAGTTTGCGTTGAATTTTGGCAAATGAAATTAAAGCCTTAAATAGCTGAGCTGCCTGCGATTGAATGCAAATCTCAATCGCGCGTACCTTGCAATGCAATTCACTCGCTTGCAACATGCAGCTAGCAGCTTGCAGTTATCGTCTGTCTGGCGTTTGAGTTAATAGAAAATTTATAATGCATTCGACTGCAATAAATTTGCCAACAGACACCCACATATATGTCGAGGCTGGTTGGCTGGCGAGATAAAGAAGTGTCGCTACGGTCGAGTCGTGTGGGAAAGTTGTAATTCTTGCCGTTGACAAATATGCATGTTGCTTTAGTTGGAGACGCATGCGCATGCGTCTGTTGCAGCAGCGCCTGGCAATAAAGTTGCAGCTCACTCACTCGACTGGCTGCCTCGCTTGCCTGCAACGAAATTAACTCATATTGCATGGCAAATGATTTATGTGGAGCAACAGCAACAGCAACAGACGACAACGACCATGTCCACCTTTTATACAAGTCGAAAGTGTAGCAAATATCTATGAGTTGATGATAATGACGATGCTGCTGCTGCTGCTGATGATAATGATGATGATGATGCTTTTGCTGCAACAATGCTATTCAACAGAACAATAGCAACTTGCGCAGTGCAGTATAAAAATCTAAAATTTGAACAAGTGGGTACAGCTGTTTCAGTTAAATGGAAGTTTTTGTACACTTCTTTGGCGCAGGCTTCTGCAGTTTAAAGATTTTTTCTATAAGCTTGAACCCAAGTAATGAAGCGCCAGGAACCCATCTAGGATAAACTCCACCACCCTATACAGCTGCTCAGAGGTTCCGTGTGCCTTCCTGAAGCCAAACGAATATCCTTTGGTTGACCTCGTCAATCGCTAGTAGCCTCGTCAAGAGGCATCGCTCGAATTGCTTCGCAATTGACGACAGCAGACTGATGTGTCGGTATGAGTCAACGTCAGACGGGCTCTTCCCGCACTTATCATAAAAATTCTGGTCTTTTTCCAATGTTTTCGGAAGTGCTCAATTCTCAAAGCAGGGTTAATAAAAAGTACAAAAAATTGTTACCGCTTTGTGAGTCCTGTTGTCAAGACCATCTTCACCTGGGGCCTTTCTAATTTTTAGGCGCTTGCATGTAGGACTGAATCTCCTCGATAGTGATAGGATTGG
This sequence comes from Leucophenga maculata, assembly GCA_035044805.1. Taxonomy (NCBI): domain Eukaryota; kingdom Metazoa; phylum Arthropoda; class Insecta; order Diptera; family Drosophilidae; genus Leucophenga; species Leucophenga maculata. The sequence goes on along the minus strand of JAWNNP010001005.1, from coordinate 109,252 downwards.
CTGGAAGAGTCAGCTGCCCAGAGCGGTCCAGTACCCTTTGAACTCGTCTCCTGCGACTACCGAATGTTGACTCAAAGGGTTGGAACTTAGCCTCTAAGCGCACGGCAAAAGTTTCCTCACGAACTTGGTAGATCTGGCCCAGCTCCCATCTGTCTTGCGAATTGGGAACTTTGGTGGTGTTTGTCTGTTATATTGTTTCGTAAGAGTCCACAGGGAAGGGAATAGTTCTGACTCGCGTTCGGAGAGATCTTTTCTAGCAATAAGTCCGTATCTTACTGTTTTTGCCTGATCCTGTTTGATACACTTCGGTACACTCTATTCACATCAGGATTTCAGTAGCTGGATGAAACCTCGATTGACGTCTGAAATACTGAGGTGGGTTTTCTTGGCAGCCGAATGCACTTTATTGAGAAAAAAGTCTTCAGGCCGTATAATCTCGAGGTTCAACTCCAAGGTAATTTCTAGCTCCTTGCGAAAAGCAACAAGGTTCGTACCAGGCGACAACAATCGTCTTTTTGATGCCCTGGACTGCGGTGAGCTTTCTACGCGGGAGAGTATATCGAGGAGTTTAGACATGAAATTCGAATATTTACAAAAACTATCCGTTTCCAATTTTTCAAACCGGACCGCTAGGGAGTTTCGTAGTGAACATGACGCTGCTGAGCAGTTCTACCAAAATCTTGGCTCTACAAACTACGAGCGAACTGCAACAATTTCTGCATGTCTTTTAAATCAAGACGAAAAATTGGAACATAAATGTGAACAGCGAAAAGAGATGCAACCGTGCGACAACCGCTTCTTCGGGAATGCATGTTGACTTTCATGCAGCACATAATTGTGGTCCTGCGTCACAAATACTTCCCACCACTGACTAATTTTTCAAACATACTCCATTATTTACCATACCAACACTCCACTATAAATGAGTAGGGTATTAAAAACTGATCAGCATGTAGAAAGACGCCCGCGTGTTGCAGCACATTTTACTGCAGGGTGTGTGTGCAGCATGTGTTGGCGTTATACGAATGTTGTTGTTGTTGTTGTTGTTGCTGCTGTTGCTGCCACTGCTTCACTTGTTGGTTGCTGTCGCTGTTATTGTTCGTCGTCGTCGTCGTCGTTGCTGCTGCCACTTTCAGTAGGAGTTGCGCCCTGCAGGTTGCAATTGTCCGCTTAAAAGCGTTCATTCTGTCTACAGAATGAAGGCGCATAACTTAGATCAACTCCAACTTCGACTTCAACTTTAACTGCAACTTACAAGCGCTGCTGCCCTTTCACAAAAAGGCTTTACTGCTTTACTGCAGCATTGAGTAGTAGTTCCTATCCGTTGCTGTTGCTGCTGCTGCTGCTGCTCGATGCAATGATTTATTGTTTGTGCGCCTCGAGCTGCATTTGCTGCAACTGAATCTGTTGCTGCGGCAGCTTTTTTCTGCTGCTTGTCGTGTGGCGCACGGAAGCTGTGCTGCAATGCGAAAAAAAAAACAAAAAACAGCCTTTTGGCTGCAGGTTCATTCGCTCCTTTTCTATATAGTTCTATGCACTTGCACTTTTGTTCTTGTTGTTGTTTTTGGTTTTGTATTGAAATTTTTATTTAATAAGTTGATGTTATTTGTTAACTGCTATGCTGCAATGGGCCGCCAATGGGGCTGGGGCTGGCTCTGGCGTTCTGGTTGTTAGGTCTATTCACTGCTACTCTGTGCTGTGAATTATGTTTCGTTCTAAGCAAACGCCTTGTGGAGTTCCTTTGAAGTTGCTCTGGCGAGTGTGTTGCAGCGGGGGCATGTGTTGCAGTCTAATGATTGTTGTGCAGAACAGCAGGTATTTTGTTTGTATAATGTTTCAATAAATCAATTCGAAGGTGGAGACTCATCTCTAGTAAAGCAATTCGTGTCGAATAATGAGTTTGTCGATGAAAAATTTCATAGTTTTTTTTTTTTTTTTTAATGTTGAGCTGAGGGTGGACGTCTAGCGCATCTATCAGTGTCACAACGTCAACAATAAACGCAGCAGTAGACTCTAAGATACTCTGTGAAACTATTGGAGATTTAGCCATAATATGTTAGCTTAGTTACGCAATATTCGAAGGTATTTGCAATGTATATCATATTCTCATAACAAGTTAATCTATTTATACAAATATATTTCACACCCTCAAATGTTCTCTACAACTTCTTAACAGTGGGTGTAATATTTTCTCACGCTTCAGTTTCTTGTCTTATCTGCAAATTTAAACATTTGTTTCATATTTTTGCGCATGATCGGCACATTTTGTTGTTCTTTCCGCGTTTCGCTTGTCATATTTTGTGGGTGATTATGCGATTTAACACCTGAGCAAATATTTTACGAGCTCGTTCACAGCGTTTTCTTAAAGTTTAATAGAATTGCAAGCTGATTACGCTGCCGCCGCCGTAAAAAAGCGTGGGAAAACGCGCGATGAGCGAATGTGCAAAATTTATTTTATTACAAACAGTCTGTCTGTCAGTCAGTCAGTCAGTCGCGCGAAGTCTGTCGGTAATCAGCGTATTTAAGCATATTTTTTGAATGATATCAAGTGTTTGATAGAGCATTAAATCGATGTAGTTTTTGCACTCATGCTAAATCTCACAACACTCGTGTGGGAAATGTCAATAGTTAGTTGTGCTGTGGAGGATCGCGCGTATTTGTACATCAGCTACTTTCAAGGTCTTGGGAATGAGCACGAATATAGAATGTATGAATGGCGTTCTTACTAATTTTTTTTTAGGTCATTTGTTCAGTGTTTGTTAGTGTGTAGAAATAATTATTAGTGGCTAGAATAACAATAAATAAATTTAAATATATTTTATACGAGATAAGCATAATTGTTGACAGCTCAATAGAGTTAAGCAATTCAAAATATGACCAAATACATTTAACAAAATAAACAGCCTTAAAATCAAGTCACTTGATCACAAAAAATTACTATAATACCACTCAATGGGCTGAAGAATGACTTCTGAGTCCCCATCAACCTTCAAAACATATTTTGCAATGGAATATAAATAAATGTTATTTTTATTAATTTTATTTTTATTAATACTAGATAATATTACTCATATATAAAGCAACAACTTTCTGCCCTATTCTTCCCTAACTGCAAGACAACAGTTCTTCGTAAAAGTGTTTGAAGATGTCTCTCCAATCCTATACGCATATATGCGCAGAAATCCTTCACACATCTTTAAGCAACTCCTTTTCAAACTCTCTGTTAGCTGACCATCCAATTGCTAAAGAATATCCATATTGCCGATGATGTATGAGAACTATATTGTTCTAGATGCGAATAGTGCTCTGCGGTTGGTATATAGAACCATCTACTCTCGCTGCAGACTATTGATCTTCCAAACGCAGCAATTTACGAGGTTAATAAAAAATTAATTCAAAAAAAAGGAGCAGGCTAAGTGTAAAACAGTTTGGATTTGAATCGAAATGGATTAATGTATCTTTTTTTAATTTCATATAAAAAAAATAGGTTGATTCACTATTAGAGAAGTCACTGAGGAACTCGGCATATCAGTTGTCTCATGCCATGCAATTTTTTTTTGGATGTTTTGGGCAAGAAACATATAACAACAAAATGTTGTTTCGAAATTGCTAAATTTTGACCAAGGATCAATCGCGTGAGCATCGCTCAGTAGAGCAGATTTACTCAAAAGTGGCGTCGATACCAAGGTAAGGGTAAGAAGATCAGGACTCTGCTGAATTTGCATTGAAACGGATGAAAATCGACCCTAAATCTGATAAAAAAAAAAAAAAACTTTTCCAGTCTTCCAAATCTTCCAATTATCTTTATTTCTAGCTTTGTAAATAAGCAATATTGGAGTTATTGGAAAATAGAAAGTTTTAATTACATTCAGAAAAGTTCAGAGTCTGTTGGGCATTACGCATTATGGCCCACATTGGGCGGAATGTGTGCTTCGATTTGTCACAATGGAACAAACACAGCTTTGTAAGGATTTTTCAATCGATTCTAATTTGGTTGGCAAAGTTTCGATGTACATTGTTTGAGTCAAGTTTTTTGAATCATAATCCTGGACCAAGCATGTTAATAGCACTTCACAGCTGAGTAGAAACACACAAACCAATGGACTGAAAATAGAAAATTGGCTTCAAAATATTTGTAAGCAGTTTCATCTGCAGGGATGATAGTCAAATCCAATAATTTGTAATCTTCACGCACCTTATCCGCCAGATTTAGACCGCAGAACTATTTTTTGGTATAAAACTTAAAATAAATGCTTCACTGGTAACTGAATCGTCAAAAATGAATAAGTGGGATCAGTCTCGATAGCGAATCATATCTTAAGCCGCACCAATAATTTTGTGCTAGCTGGACAGTGGAGCTTGCTTGCTTTGCTATTCTGTCTTTTTGATCAACGTAATATTATGTTTGAAGAGTCTTTGAATAAACTTAAAAGATCTTAAACTCCTTAACTAATTTTTGCAATGTTTTTAAAGATGATGATTCTTTGGTAGAGTGGATTACTAAAGATCTTGACTGATGAACAGTCTAAGTAATTTTTTTTAATATTTTTCTTTAACCGGCTATACTTTGATGCTATTACTCCTCGAAGCATTGTTCTTTTTTTCCATTTTGTGAAGCATGTGAGCCATTTTTTCAAGGTTTTTTTGAATATCTAGACTGACATAATTATTGGTTCAAGTGCGCTATTGTTCAGGTGCATTCAGTATATTTTTTTTCCATTTTTAATTCTAAGACAAATTCGAATTCGAATCGAGTTCCCAGTCTCTACACAACAGAATCAATAGTTGGCACACCCTTTAACGTCGTACTATTTCACTTGCATTAAACTGCACTCACAGAAAAAATTAAATTTCTCATAGCATACTTTTAGGACTTGCATAAAGTGCACTGCTGCTGTTCTGCAAATCATTTAAATTAAACTCTTTTTTTTAGTTTTTAATGTATTTCTACTTTTTATTGAATGTTAATTTTAATTTTCTTAAAAAAATTAACGCTTAAAATTTATATAAAAAAATGTAGCTAAGACAATTTGCTACATTTTGCTGCCAAAGTATAAAAAAGAACAAAAGTTTGCAAATACTTTTGTAAAATTTTGTTTAATTTGCTCCACAAATTGTACAAATTTTCTTTCTATTTTTGTTTTTAAATTTGTATGCTTAAATAATTAATTGATATAAATAAAAAATAAATCATTGTTAATTGTTGCATATGTATGCAGGTCTTTTCGTTATAAGGTTTGAAATATATTAAAATAAAAATGAAAATATTAAATAAAAATTTTAGAAAATTAAATTAAATAAATCGATTTAAAATAAAGATTTTGAAATATTAAAAAAACATATAAATAAAAGTGATTTATAATTTAATTAAATTAAGACAAATTAGTTTGTTATATTTTTAATTAAAAAAAAGTTCATAGGAACTTGGTAGCAAGAAATAATATAATAATTAAAATACAATTCTGGCTTAGCTGTCGCCGTAGTACGTAGCAGCTAAGCCAATTTATGGCTTCATTTTTGTTGTTGGAACTAATAGCTAATTCTTTTTTTTTTTTTTTTTAGTAGGGTGCTTTGAATAAAAAATCACTACGTTACAAATCACGGCAAGAAATTGAACTAAAGCTAATTAATAGCATTTTTTAGTTTCAGATTTGGTGTTTTTCGATTGGTTTCTCTTTCTTTTTGTATCTTATTCTGGTTTGTTAGTAAACTAATGTGTAAACAGCCACTTCGACTAAAATGACACAACAATACTAGTTCAAGAACGGCATCTTTTAGAGCAGAGATGCCGAACGTTTACTACAATAAATGTATATAAAGAATTTCAATAGCCTGTCTTTCTGTTTGCGTTTTGTATAAAAACTTTTTAAAGCAAATGGTACACACTTTAGAGCTAGACTTAAAGAGTGACGCTGCCAAAAGAACATGCTACACATATATGTAAATCTTACAAACTTTGTTCAGCTTAAAATTAGTTAATAACCTGAAAGACACAATTAGAGTTTGACATCCCTGTACATCGGCGCTTAGAACTAAGTTTATAATGTTGTAGTCATGTTGGCTAATAATGTCGGTAATGTGGCATTCTCATGTGCACCACCCACATGACCACCGCTGAACTCCAAACGGAATTCTTCAATGCTGACAAAAGTGCCCGTCAGAAAGCCAACAATGCCGAAGAGTATTAAGCCAATATTTTTCCACATGCGCCAGTTGAAACGTCCATAGCCTGGATCATCGTGATAGACAGCCAGCTCAATGGTGGCGGGCACAATCATGCCCAGTGTGCTGAGACAAACAGCACCAATGAGTGAGATGAAGGGTCCCAGATTGGGCAGCGCAACAGCAATGGCGCCGGTTAAAATCTGCAGTTAAAAGAAAGTGTTTAAATAAATTATAACGCACCGCTTTACAGAAGTCAATACTTACCACCAAAGCTATACGCAGCGCATATTCCATAATATTCTGCTTATCCGGTGACACCTTGTGTGCAATGCCCTTCCAGATGATGCTCACCGGCACATAGAATTGCAGCGTAAAGGTGAAGAAAATGGCAATGCCTATCATAAGCTTAACTGATTGCGCCAATCTGTGCATTAAAAATAAAATTAATAAATATCTCTTTTAGCAACAACATTCATCTGCCACTCACTTATCTTCCACCGGCAAATTAAGCGTTATGCTGCCCTCTGTTTCATCACCATACTTCAGATAGCCAAAGAAGCCGACCAGCGTATACAGCGCAATAACCACACCCATGCCAATGTTCAAGACCGAGGGGCAACCAATGAAATGCTTTGGGTTCTTCATGTCATTCTCCAGCGACATAACTACACCAATACCCTCAAGCGCAAAGATCACAGTGCCGAAGAAGAGTGGCCATTGTACGACATCAGCCACACCCACGCGTTCGCTCGGTGCTGGCATATCGGTGAAGACATAGATGAATGTTATAACAATGCCCACAAACATCAAAATATTGGCAATCATGGAGAACGGCGTCAAGAATTTCAGATTGCGTATCAAACACATCAACAGCAACGGCGCCGTGACTATGACAATCCAAACACGCACGCTCAGCTCAACCTCGCAGTAGACATCGACGACTTGTTTCACATTACGCGCAACAAACACCAAATAGATGCAACAGCAGCCAATCAGATCGATTACCAGAAACGTATTCACCATAAAACGTATGAAACGTGACCATTTGATCAGCGCAGGTGGTCCATCGAGAAATGCCTGTTCGGCAACATCGGCAAAACCCATCATGGGTATCTTACGTCGCCGGCAGAGTATGTGCGCACATTTGACCAAAACATGCACGCAATAGGTGCAGAGTGTGCCAACGGCAAAGGTTGCAGCCAGACCGAACCATAGACCGGCATTCATGAAGGCCATGGGCATGGCTAGAATGCCGGAGCCCAGTGAGCCTTTGAGCAGATGCACTAAGGTTTCAAAGTCGCTGTAAGATATTTAAAAAAAAGGAAATTGATTATTAAAAAATAAAAAATCAAATAAAAATAATCGACAAAAATAATCGATTAATTGCATATAATAAAAAAAAATTGATTTGAATAAGAAAAAATGCAATTTAAACTACTTCTAAGAGTTTTTTAAAACAAGTTTTTTCTTATAAAAATAATCGTTTGAAATAATCGATTATTTGCAATTAATCAAAAATGTAAATATTTATAAAAAATAAATGAAAAAAACAGCTGAAGCAGTAAGTGCTCAATAATAATGGGCGAAAAATAGTCTAAAAGTCCAAAATTGATTTAACATCCCTACTCGTGCGCCATGGAATTTTAATTTCTCTTTAAGTTAACGAAACTGTTTGAATACTCACTGTCAGCCAATTTAGTAATACATAATACTAAAAACTTAACCAATTAATTTTTAAAATCAATATATCATTTAACATGTGTGCTCGGGCGCCACGAAATTTCAACATTAATTTAAGTTAAAGAAATCGTTGCAAAACTCAATAAATACGATATTTACATTTGAACATTTTTTTATTTTCCTTATGAAAGTTTAGCAATCAACAAGTTCAAATCAATATTTCGATAAATTGCAACCGATTATTCGATATTTGAATGTCTAACATGTTCAAATAGTTCACTTAGTATGCTTCTTCCGTCTCTTTTGTTATATAATTAAGAATGCGATTTGAAACAGTAATTAAAATGTTTCGATAAAATTTGACCGATAATTCGATATTTAAATGTCTAACATATATTAAAAATTCAATATAAATGTTTCTTCTTTCTGTTTACCATGACGAAAATTGTGATCTGAGACTTGAATCGATTGCTAAAAATGTATCGATAAATTGCGACCGATATTTAAATATACAATATATAATTCAAAAATATTATCGTATTTGTTTTTATTTAATTAAAATAGTGACTTCAAACGACAACACAAAAATCTTTAGATGAAATATGACCGATAAGTGTATAGCTTAATCATCATTAACTCCATATGTTTCGATTTAATTAAAATTTCTTTTTGTACGATTTCAATGCAAAACTTTAAAATTATCGATGAACTGAGACCAATAATTCGATAACACATTTCCTTCAATGCTAAAATAGTTAAATAACTGTGTTTGATATAATAGAAATTCGTAACTATGAATCCAATAGATAGCCGAAAAAGTTAGTGATACATTAAGACCGATAATTCGATATCAAAAGTTCTTATATACTAAATTAGTTAAATAATTGTGTCTGCTATTTTCTTATCTAATAAAAATCTGTATGACTTCAATAGATAATCAAGAAACTGAACAATAAATTGAGACCGATAAATTGATAAAACAATTCAACATATGTTCAGTTAAACAAACTGCAATTTTCCTATACATTTTCATATAATAAAAATTTTCATCGTTGACTTCTACTTATAACTAAAAAATTTATCGATTAATGCAATGACCGATACTTCGAAAACTTAATGACCTACGTATGTATTAAAATTTTACAATTATTTTTTTTTTTTGAATTGTACTGCTCCAAATAAATTGTTGATCTATGATTTCAAACGATAACTGAAACATGTATCGATAAATTAAGACCGATAGTTCGATAACAAAATTGCATTTTATTTTTAAATAAATTTTTTTTTTTTTATTTTTTGCATTGTATAAAGTTCATTAAGCTTATTATTCGCTACTACCTTTGTTTTTTTTTTTCTCTCTCGATAACAATAACCAATACATTGAAGCTTTCAATATATGTATTGCATATTTCTAAATAGCTAAACCTGTGACCTTATAAAATTCAACGCTCAAGTGAGCAACTAAATGAAACAAATATTTTCGAAATAGCTGCCAAAATATTTTCGACAAAAATAAGATACATTCAAATTGTAAATAGAATAGAAACTGCACTTTTCCTGATTTGAAATTGGCGCCAGTTGGTTTTGCATATGCTTCTGCATTTGCATATGTATTTATTTATTTAGATACAAGTTGAATATTATACAAAAAAACATTGCAAATTGAAAACAATAAAAACGACAAATCGAACAAAAATTGTGTCGATAATTGTGCTGCCGCAAAAATTAGATAGATACATAATATGGTATGTATGTGGCTTTTATTTTATGCCTAGTTGATCAGCGCACAAATCAACGTCAATTATAAATATTATAAAATATATAGAAAGCATTTATTGCTAAATTATTTCGAGTAGTTTTTTCTCAAATCTATTATATGCTTAGCTATATATTGTAGACGACATTACAGATTTTCCGCTGCTTGACACATTGCCTTTGATATTTGTGTGCTATATACATATACTGGGCGAATGCGACTGTGAGGTGTGGCACGGTATTTAATTTGATTTTATTTTTACAAACATTATTTATTTTTTTTTTTGGCTTGGAAATTGTCAAGTCCAAGGACAATGTCAAAGCCAACTACAACAACAAATATGTTAATTTCCGTTTTAGTTGTTGAAATTTCTCAAAAGTATTTCAGGTTCAATGACGTGCGAAATTCTTCAATACTATTTATTGACGATTGCCTATTGTTGCATTGATTAGTCATTGAGATAATTGGCGGCATTCGCGATCAGCTGTTTACATAATGTGCAAAAAAATAATTGAAGGGAGATGATGTTAGATACTTTGTATTATACGAAAGGAAATTGTTCTTAAGTGCACAGATATGCACCTTATAGATTGCAAATCACTTCGATTTGTTGAAGATTTTTAAATAGTTTTAGAGATATTTGCACAAAATGCATTTAAATCAACTTTGTAGTAGCACAAACAGTATCTATAATATACTTATTCAAAGTAAAATGTATCTATGATATATCACACTAAAGTTTTTGAAGCAACAAAGGCATATATTCATTAAATGCACAGTAAATAGCATACATGTTCAATTTTGAGCTAAAAGATACACATTTTAATTAAAAATTATTCAAAAGATACAAGTTATAAAGTAAAAGATATAAGTATCTTCACTTTAACGTCTAAAAGATACAAGTAACTTTGTTTAAATATTTAAAAATATGCAAGTATCTCTACTTTAAAAGCAACAAATATCTTTTATCTAAAATATAACAGCAGTAAGTATCTTTAATTATTTAAAACAAATATGTTTCATATACAGTATTTCTTTAAAAAAAAAAACATTTAAAATTTATTTATAAAATTCTCATAAAATATTTCAATCATACTCACGTTGTTGGATGTTCCACTTTCCGGTGCTCAAAAGGATTATAATTCACATCCTCTGAATCATCGCCACCGCCTTTTTTACGCGATATCACTAAAGGCAACGTTGAGCCAGCGGCCTGCTGTACGGGTACATCCGCCATATCCGAACGTATGAATCTATCCGAAGAAGTATACATTTCAAACATAGTTGTTGATGATTCGTTATCGATATTCTTGTACATTTCGCCGTTTTAAATTTTTATTTTATTAATTTTTTAAGAAGCATAAATGTATATTAACTACGCCCGATTTCAAGATTTATTATTTATTCTTTACTAAGCAAATTTTTATAAGCAATTTTTAATGTTTAAAGCGTTAGAAAACCGTTAACAAGTTAGATAGATAGATAACTAAATTAGATAGTCACTTGTGTAGAAAAAAGAACATACTTTGATTGATTTATTTGCGCGTTATTCCTTCCGTTATGCTTCTCGTTATCATAGCCCGGCGCAACTGTTGGGATTTTCTGCAAAAAGATACGAAAAGAGTTCAGCGTGTAAGCAAATATTTTTTTTTTTTTTTTTTTTTTGAGCATAGAAATAAACGAATGTATAGATAAATAGATAGCTAAATACATAGATACATAGACAGGCAGACAGGCAGACAGACGGACAGACGGACACACGAAAAGTGCAATCAATTGAGATAAATTAAAAGAAAAAAAAACAAATTATTTCGAAATAAAGAGCGAGAATATATATACATATCGTAGGCATTATATACTACATTGTACGCCAGCTGCTTAGTTATACATAATATACGCTGCAAATTGCGTGTAAGATACTTTTATATCTTTTTCTTTTAAAGCTCCCACAAATAATTTTTTTCTTTTTTTGTAAATGTAATATTTAATTATGCAGTTGTGCAGGTATGTTGTAGACAATTTCTTAATGCGCTACAATAGGTATAAAAAAATATATTTTTTAATTAGTTTGTATATAATTTGTTACAAAATGCTATGCAATGCGGCATACGCTGCTCGACCGCCACTTTATCTTCCTGTTTTACATGTGAAACATTGGCTTTGGTGAATTCTTTTTCGTCCATTGTCCTTTTTAATAATTAATATAGTTTAATAACAGCGTCAAGTTTGGGTTGAAAGTAAGCTGCATCAAAGTCATCTACTATCTGAGTGAGTTTTTTTATTGGTATTAGTGTAGAATACAACAAATTTGCCGCTTCAAGCTAAATTAAGCTACAATAAAATGTTTGCCATACAAAAACCCTGAAATGGGGAGGGATATATATGACGGCTAACTCTTCTAGTAGTCTTATATGTACCTATATATAGAATATTTTATTAGAATTGAAGTAAGATACACCAAATTTGGCATTTTTAGTTAAAATAAATAAGCTAAAAAAAATATAAAACTCAGTAAAACTCATATGGGTAAAACTCATATGGGTACTACCCCTCAGTAATAAAGGTGGTTCCCATAAATACTACTTATTTCAAGAGGGAATAGTTGAGTCTAATATCTAAACTTGATAATTCTATCTTTTTAAGTCTTAAGTACTAAATTTGTGTAGCAAGACAGACGGACATGCCTATATTGATTTGACATTTTGTATGGAGGCTACCCCTTTAATGGTCCGATTTGTATTTTAAATAAATATTTTATTAGGATTGACGAAAAACACACCAATTTCAGCGATTCTAACAGATTCTAACTAACCTCAACAACAAATAGTTTACATACAAAAACCAAAAAAGATTGAATAGATTTGTAGGGGGTTACTCTTTATAGTGATCCGATCTAGGTCTAAATATAATATTTTATAAGAAATAACATGAAGTAGATCAAATTTGGTCTTATTAGCTAAATTAACACCATTAATTATACATTTTTTCCTATAAAAAAGCTCAGAATGTGTAATACATTTGCATGCTAAGTGCAGATCCTTCCTTAATGGGGGGAGAGTTTGGTTCGTAAATTGAATACAAGTAATCTGAAGAAGAATGGGAGAATATAAAAATTTAAATTTGAAGGCTCTATCTCTTATAGTCTCTAAGTTCTCATAGTTCATATGAATATATGACTATATCGGTTCGACTTTTGATGCTGTTCAAGAATATATTTATACTTTATGGGATCACTTGCTGGATACTGTGTGTATTATTTGCATAATTTCTATACGAGCATACTGTTACAAGTCCAAAATTTTTGAACCAATGTTGAAAGAAACTTCAATTATGTGAGGAAAGTCATCACGTAAAGTATAAACATGATCGGTGGCTATGATATGCCTGAATATCATAGGCTCCCGAACTAAGAACCACTAAGAAAAATGGGCGGCAGTGTACTGATATCCCGAATTTGGCTTCTGTTCCAATTCCCAGTGTGTAGACTGCTTCGAATATATGACTTAGTTTCGAGTCATGCATAATATTTTATTCGAATTTTCTAACATCCTTTGCTGACCATGGGGTTTTCTAATTCCGTACTCTTTATTAAAGTATTTAGGGTCAGCATTAATTAATTAAAGTAGATCATTCTATCTATGTATAAGGGATTGGTGAGTGGCCTACGCTTCTATTTTTTCATCAGTTGTTTTCTTGAAGCCTGACAGCAGCTTATGTAACAGTTTATTTCACTCCACAATAGTTTCTTGTATCTAACTAATAAATTTTTCAAAATCTTCAAATAAATTCCGTCCAAATTTCGGTATAAGGTTACTTTCTTATGGATAATAGTAACTCTGTCATGCCATGACTTACTTCTACTCCTCGCACAATTAAAGAGATCTTTGAGTGATGTTTCCATACGATCGCAGAGACTATGTGGAAACATACCACTGATTGCTATAAGCATCTTATAACCCCCTCTTACATGCGCCTAGGCACCATGTCAATTGATAAGATACATAGAAAATGTGATCGGACGTATCCTGACTCCTAGATGGCCTCTTTTGACACATCTACAAACAGTTGTTTCCCTCAGCTAAGCTTTCACAGTATTTTAATTAAGCATTTGGCTGACGATGTCAGATCTTTCAAAGCATCCAAACACACCGACAAATTTATTAACCGACCATATATCTAAGATTTTTGAGGTAGATGGATGGGAATTGCTACTTCTAGAAAGGCACAATAAAATGGGCACTAGGAATGCCTTGCTTTCATTTGAGGGCCAAACAAAACGGGGCATTGGAACTCATATATTAGTATACAGTTTTTTGGAGTTTGGGAACTATTTTAAGAAATTCAAACTAATGAAATTAATTTTTAAGTCTAAGCTATTGTTTACAAGGCTGTGTAATGGATTTTACTTGCTCATTTCTAATAGAAATGAGCATTAAAGACCACATAAGAAATAAAAAAATCTGATAAAAGCACTTCTAAGATCTTATTACCCATATAAATATTTATATTTCAAGTATTATGCCTACAGCGTATTAAAATGTTGTCTATACATTAAATTTTGAGACACAAACAAGCTGAATATTTTTCAAAATTGGCAGCCGAAAGCAATTTGCATATAATATTTCGTATGATTTAAGGCAGCGGATATGCACTTCAAGAGGAGGTTTAATTAAATTAACTCAGCAGGTAAATTCAAAAAACACACACTTAGACGAATTATACTTCTCATAATATATTATATATGTCGATTAAAAGAACATAAACTTTTATTTGGCTTTTTGGCAAGCTAGGACGTCATTTAGAAAAATAAATAAAAATAAAAATACTCAAAAAAAAAATTTCGAAAATAAATAGAAAACCAAAACTATTTGTGCCAAAATAATAAAGCAACGCCATATTTTTTTTTTTTTTTAGTTTTTAGTTTTTGTACGAAAGTATCTGTTAAAATCAAAATCAGCAAAGCAAAACAAACGCCAAAGATCGAATGCTGCAAACTAAATACATGTACCTCGGCTATGTATGAGTATATACGTCTACATATATGCGCTACTATGTAAATATTGCTCAGCTGCAACTGCTAAGAAACTGAGCGAAACGAAAAATGCAAAAGAAAAAAAAAATTGAGTAAAAATTTTCTGGCAACACATGTCGGCGTATGTGCAACGTTCAAGTTCAAGCAATCACGCGCAATGGCGGAAATTATTGCGTATACGCGATGTAGACGCATGAAATTTAGTGGTAGTAGGCAAGGGGAGTGCACAAACACGCGACTTTTATGCGATTTTAAAAGAAAAACTGTAAATTTTTAAGCCATAAAAATTACACTTGACCTTGCACATTAGAAACAAAAACAAAAACAAAAACAAATAACAACAACAACAACCTGTTTATGCAATTGCGGTGCACTCAATGATGCTGGTAAGCCTGCAGCACCGCTTGATGGTGCCGGTGGTGGACCACCACGTTTTAAGGACATTTTCAGCTTTTGTCTGCTTAATGCAGCGTTCGAGAGACGCGTTTCACGCACTTTAACTGGCGCTGCGCTATGTCTTTGTATCGCATCCGTATTGCCAGCGGAAAATGTACTCAGCTCGTTGCACTCGCCACTGTTGTTGTTGTTGTTGTTGTTGCTGCGTATTAAGCTGTTGCGTCTGCGCGGTGGCAACGGTGGCTTTGCAGCGACTACTGTGTCGCTGTTGCTGCTGCTGTTGCTGCTGCTGCTGTTGGCACTGTTGCTTGCGTTGAAGGCGTTCAGTTTGACTGTTGCTATTGTGCGGATTTTTACACCCGCTTACAACGACGACGACAACAATTAATTCTAAGTTTTTAGATTTTAAATTAAAGAACGTATTGCGTTGTACACACAACGACGACGACGACATGCGCGTTACTGTTGGGTACTGCTCCAGTTTAGAACAAAATTTTGACTTGAAACTATGTTCCAAACGTGCAACTATTTTATTATTTTCACTTCAAGCAATAAAACAATCGACCCACGTAGCACGACCGACAACCGATCTCCAACGTTTACTGAGCACAAGTGCGCCGAGCGGCGGCACTGTGGATTTGTTGCGCTATACGCTTGGATGAGCTTTCTATCTGCGGAAAATGTTGTTGAGCACCACACACGGTGAAACGGTGAAACGAAAAACATCCAAAAAAAAAAAAAACTGCAACTACTTGCTGAGATTTTGCCATAGACAGGCGCACAGCTGCATATATAAAACTATTTTGTATCTTGCAGCGGTCGATCGCTCATTTAGAATTTGTTTTAATGACTTTTGGCGCTGCTGACGTTTGAAATTAAGAGCGACACTGTCGACTTGATGCGACTCAACACTCACCCAAACACCCATCCACCCGCGCATGATACTATATAATTTTTTTTTATTTTTTTTTTAGCTTTATGTGCAATATTTTGCCAAAATTGATTTTCTTATTTTGTGGAAATGAATGGCGAAATATTTGCAACTATATACGTGTATATAGCGGAAAGATTGAATAATCGTGTGATGATATGCATTTTGGCACGTGATGCTTTGCTTTGCTGCTTGTAAATGTTGACGTAAAAAGTTGTTGTACAAATTAATTGATTAGTAGCCATTGTTGAAATATTTTTGCTACGTGTAGATTGATATTTAGTAAATTTTTATTTGTTTTATTTACTTTTGCTTAAATTGTTTTTTCGTGAATGTTTGTTTTTTTATAGGGTGTATCCATAAATTCGTTAAATATATTATTTAAATGGTCGCGAGTCGGTTCAAAGCGTTTGGACTAAGTAGCAAGCAAATTAATCTGCTTTGCGTGGTGAGCGGAAATTCCCCCTTCAGTAGGGGGTTACCATGTTTAATAACTACAAGTTATCTGAGGATGGAATAGAAGAATCTAAATACCCAAATTATAAAAGTCTATCCCTAACAGTCTTCCAGTTCTTGATGTTTAGATGGAGAATCAGACAGACGGACATGTCTATATTGAGTCGAATTTTGAAGTTGATCAAAAATTGATTGCGTTTACCTAGCTAGGAGTTGTGGCTATGGAACCCACTACATACTGTTCTACACGTCAAAAAGTTTCTGGCAAAATATAGTCCCAACCTATTTACAGCAAAGTTCGTTTTATTTTGTGGGACTAGTGAGTGAGACTAGGCGAGGTCTGATAGTTTTTTAAGTTCCAAATAAATAAATAAATCGAATAAGAAATGGATTTCTTTTTTAGCAGACAATTTGAGTGGATTTGTGGTGGCATTGATATATGCAGCTGGACTGTAAATACTTCAGAAGGCACACAGAATAGCTTTAGCTTCTGCCAAACAATCCAATCGTTGCATTTCGACTCGGATGAAAATGAAGCCTATTGATTGCATACACAAAAATTAATCCTTTTTCATTAGGTAACACTTTTCAACAGCCTTTCTGTACCATATACAATTTTGTAATTGATTTAAATAATATTTATAATTCTTAATAACTTATATGCTTTACATAAAATTCCAAAGGTAAAACTTAAAACGAACTTAAACGTTCCAAAAACTATCACTGACTGACTACTCAAGCAGCTAACTAAGACTGAACTTTCTACTACGACGAATCAACTAAGCTAGATAAGCTCAAAAACGACACCAAACATAAATCTTGCTTGTTTATATGTAAAGCGACAAAAAAAAAAATAAATAAAAATAGTTGAAAACTCTTCTTTAGTCAATTTAGCAATCTGCATGTTATAAACTATCCACATGATCATTATCATCAACGAAAATCTCATACAACCGAGTGGCGTCAATTGCAAAAACTTGATCCACTGCGATAAAATTTAGTCTTTAAGCTAATCTCAGTGACAATGAGACGAGTATCATCAGCTTAATTGGCAAACGAGTACTCGCGCTTGAAGGTATTTAAGGCGATTCTGTATGCAGTGGGCGGGTATACGTCATTAATTGTTTGGCGCATTGGTTCGTTTGTTGGTGTTTCCTACGTTCAGACAGACAGACTCGAAATAAACAAACAAACAAATAAATAAATAAATACTACATGGAGGAAATTGTAAATTGACGAAAATAGCATAAAATAAATTTAAATTTTGCACAACCCTCAAATGTACTTTTTTCTATTGTTTTGTCTAAAAATTTTTATTTTTTCGGCGCATAAATTTCTGCCAATTACGAAAATGGTTTTAAATTTAATAGAATTGCTCTTTATTTGAAAATTGCATCAATGTATTAAATAAAACGCTCTGACATTATTCTATTAGCTAAAAACAAAAACGCTTGTCAAGTTAAATTACCAGTCGACAACAATTTGCATGGCATACGAAAAAAAATATTTGACTTAATTCGAATGCGACTTTGTATGGAGAAGATTTGGTTGTGGTTTGCTTAAATGTTTTAAAGATCCCACTTTATAGCAATATGTTGCTTCAATAAATCATTCATTCACAATATTTCTAAAATAAGAATATTATTAATTTTCATTTATTTTAAACTAATGCATTCAAAGTTTGAAATAAATGCACTTCATAATTCCATTATCAGCAAATAATCGCAATGCCTCACTATCTTCCACTCCATTGTTAGAACTTCATATATAAAATGCAATCGTATTAGTGTATGTGCACTGCTAAGACAAGTATTCGTTCTTCAAGCGTCTGGAATTTGTTTGGTTCAAGCTACATCCAGCTGTTGACAATGGAGAGAGAGGTCTCATGAACTTCAGATTCTACTTATGATAAAATTGGTCCAACACAAGAAAGTGACCATTTGTCAGCTACTCTTATTGTTTGAACACGAATTAAATCGATGCAAAAAAGTTGCAATCTTCTGTGCAGCCAGTTTTTATATGCCGCCAGCTTTCCACAATCCTCTAATATAAATAACTGCCTAGAAATTCTATCAACACTATATCTTTCATTCAAACGCTTGACTCTTGACTCTTCATATAAAACTATATTTTTTCTCGAGCTTTTATAAGCAGATATAATAAGAGGATTTGAGGAAATTAGTAAGCATTTACCACATCTTCTATTGTATTTCTTCTAGTTTCTTCTTTCTGCACGATGCAAACGAAAACAGTGAACATCCTTGTGTTCATCCTCGGACATCATTCCGATTGAAATAGCAACTTGGCCAATGAGGTTCGCCCCGTGAGTTAAATTTGTATGCACTGATGATGATACGACGCGGTGCAAAAAGCTTCTGTGTCCATTTCATAGCCACTTGCCATGGACCGCAAGATATAGGTCTTCATTGAAGCCAGTTATACGTGAAACCAGATTTGGTTCCTCAAAAAATCTTCGGGCTAAATTTCTGTTCTCGCTATTGCCGGAACCTTGATTGGACATATCAACAAATAAATACATTTCTTTTCTAAGATTTTTCTTGATTTCTTTTTTTTTTTTTTTTTCTTTGGCTTCGAATTTTCCCGAATAAATTAGCGATTCATTATTTCAATTGAGCTCTTGGCTTTAAAAATAGAAATCTCTGAGCATTATCGATATTTCTAAGCGCAATAGACTTTCTGACTCAGCAGCATTAGATACCATTTGAAAAGCTCAACTTCTTCCCTTTTTAAACAGTATGATTCTATATAAATTTCTCCCAGTGTATGGAAGATGAATCGATTAAAGAAGGCCATTTCTCTGAGAGCAGAAGATTGTGGAAAAATTTCATTCAAAATATCTTCAAACTCATGGTTTTCGTTAGACTTCCCTTAATTCTTTTTTAAGAAAGATTTTCAAGCACTAAATTTGGTGCAAGTCTGATAGCAACACAGCTTCTCGTTACTGTTTTTCTGTCTGTCTGTCTGTCTGTCTTTCGGTTTGTATGAGCATTGAGACCATGGAGATAACAATCTTTCTTGGAGATATAAGCCCTTAAATATATATTTTTGAAGTTTTTTTGAGTTCATAATGCATTATCAGCAAAAACTTGCCTCTTTTTTTTTTTGGATTTTCTATATAATTTTTCTATTTCAGTAAATTTTGATAAAATATCGCATATGGATGTTCTCAGTATGATAAAAACTATCTTAAAATATTCTAATTCCAGCTTGTTGCAAACCTTAGCTCTTTAAAAAATAACTGCCGCACGATGACCAAAGTGTCTAAAAGCTGGAAGCCCCGAATGGGCCTTCGGCTGTACAGAGGACATTGAAGCGATGACCAATTTTTTCTGAATGCAATAACACATGACCAGTTATCAAAACACATGACCTATTAACGGTTTCTGTACTCTTTGCATTGGTGTTCATGTGTTCGAGCTTATTGCTACAAAATTATTTACCGTTACTAGCACGAATGACTCAATATCTGGCACTTTGGAACACTACTTCCATTTTTTAATGACTTCATTGAATATTGTCGAATTTTTCAAATCTTTAAGCTCCCGAATAAATTTAATGCAGTAAAAAATCAATTTTATAAAAGCTGATATCGACAAAAGAGAAGCACAACAATCAAAATAAAATAATATTAGAAACAAATAAAAAAATGTATATCATGAAATACAACTATTTGAGAATTATAAGCGCATTTAAATTTGATGGGAATAGACCGACATAGTAGCAGCCGTACCATCGCCCTTGAGCTTAATATCAGTCATATGACCGTTCAAAGGCATTTGAAGAAGCTTGGCTACACAAAAAAACTCGATATTTGGGTGCCACACGAATTGACACCAAAAAACCTCAAGGACCGAAGTTCGATCTGCGAATCGCTACTGAATCGCAACCAAATCGACTAGTTTTTGAAGCGAATGGTAACTGACGATGAAAAGTAGGTCACTTACGACAACGTAAAGCGCAAAAGGTCGTCGGTGAAGGGTGACGAAGCAGCTCAAACGGTTGCCAAGCCCGGATTGACCGTCAGAAAGGTTAAGCTGTGTGTTTGGTGGGATTG
Source organism: Leucophenga maculata (assembly GCA_035044805.1). NCBI lineage: Eukaryota > Metazoa > Arthropoda > Insecta > Diptera > Drosophilidae > Leucophenga > Leucophenga maculata. Next base: position 88,761 of record JAWNNP010001005.1, on the reverse strand, counting down.
GCAGGGGATTAAGAGCTGCATCTACTAAAGAACTGAAGATCAGGACAACGCCAGACCACACACTTCGCTTGTGACGCGCCAGAAGCTCCGAGAGTTCGGATGGGAGGTCCTTAGGCATCGACCTTATAGTCCGGACCTGGCCGGACGATTTAGCTGGCGAAAAATCGACCTCAAATGAGGCTTGCGAAAATCGACTGTCTCACTTTTTTAGGCCCTGTACCGAAGGTACAAGAGCCTATTGGGTTTGTGCAAATGTATGTAACAGGTAGAAATAATGGTCGGAGACCCCCCAAAGTTACCCCCATTATGGTCAGGAGTGATAGAGGAGTCGATATAGACATGTCCGTCCGTCCGTCCGTATGAACGAAAGGATCTCGGAAACGGTAATAGATAGAGACTTCGTGTTTTTTGCATTCGACTAGGACTGCTCCGGAATTTCACAAGTTTATTTTAAAAACTTGACCCTCCCCCCAAGTCGAGCACGCTTCTGCATTCTTGCTTATTTATTGTTTATCAATTTGTAGCAACTACATTTGGTTTCCATTTAAAAAAAAACTTGAATTAGATATGAGTTGATTTATTTGTGCATATATTTTTTTTTTTTTTTTGTATCAGGTTGCTTCAATTTCAAACGGATTTATTTTCAGACTTAACCAGTCTTGTACTGAAATAAATCTAAAACAAACCAGTTCACTCCGAAACATATAAAACTGGCTCACAGCTGATGCGGCTCCAAACCAGTTTTTAACAGTATTTGGTTTGGCAATGCTATTTCTGTTTACTTTTTGCCATTCACACATAAATTAGCTTTCGAAAGTGTTTGTAATTCACGAGACTTATTTCCTTTGTTTTATATAAAATTTGCTCAGAATTATGCATTTAATTTGTTATAATTAAATGCATTTGCATGTAATCTAATCTGAATCTGTATTTACTTTCATTTGCGCAACTAAAAAATCAAAATAAACTTGTAAAAGTCGGAATTTTGACAGTAAACAAACGCCACCACTTGAGTATATAGTACAAACAATATATAGCACAAGCCTAGAACTCAGTAAAAATCAAAACAAAACTTTTCACAATTTACAGAATATTCTTTTTATGGCTTGCGAAATACTTAATTTGAAGTATGCCTATTTATATAACAGAAACAAACTCATAGATACTTTAGGCTTTTCCGCATCAGCGGTTTTCAGTTATGTAGGAAAAGCGCTGCTGGAACTATAATTGCAAATTATTCTTTTTTTTATCTATTTGACATGTGAAAAAAATATAGATTGCCTGATTATTTATACTAAAAATAGCTTTACACGCAAAACGAGTTAGGCAGACAGACTGCCAGACAGTGAGTGAGTGAGTGAGTCAGTCAGTCAGTTAAAGCGCCAGCCAAACAGTCTGACAATCAGTCACTCACTCGCTCAGTTCATTCAACACATTCACAAATTGTCGTTCATTCATTTTTTATTTATTTCCGAACAAGTCGCGTGCAAACAAATGTCAACTGTCAAGTTCAATAGTGCTGCGAATGAAACGTTACGAATCACATTAAATGCTTTAATTGTATTTGAAAGTTTGCAACTTAGTTGGAAACTAAGAACTACTGCAAGTTCTGCATAATTTTATAATAATCTGTTGACTTCCCGCAATATATGCCCTTGCACGATATCAACATCGACTTCAAACTGAGCATTCTTTCACTTTGCGGTGAAAACGTTTTGCCTTTTTATTGCGTCGCAGTTTTTCTTCTTTTTGAAATAAAATACTCAAAAGGTACATTCAACAATTTATCAACACGTGCCGCGTAACTAATTCCACAAGTTGAAGAAAAATGGCGCCAAGTAATAATACTTAAAATGCTTTAGAAAGATTGGAGTGTATAGCTTGCAAAACTTATATAAAATATTAAATAAAAAAAAATATTGTAAATTTTTGCACGATTTTAGAAATAATTAGACATGCTATTAATAAGTCTCGGTAATCGGAAATGTATTAAATAATCAATTAGCAATGTCTATTGCGATGCGTATGCGATATTAATTTTCTTTAAATTAGTCTAAATTACACTGAACAACTTTTATTATTATTTTCATTATTATTATGTGCTATTAAAACAAAATAAAGCGTTACAATCGACTGTGCTTGAGTGTGAGAAAAAATATAGCATGATAAAACACAGATTTCAAACCTATCTGCATCTTTCAGGATCTATTCAAATTTATATGAATCTGAATATATCGATATGAATCTATAGAAGTCTATCTGAATCTATCTGCATTTATCTGAATCTCTCTGCATTTATCTGAATCTATCTAAATCTGTCTGAAGCTGAATATGAATCTATCTGAATCTATATGAATCTGCATGTACCTATATGAATTCATATGAATGTATATGAATCCATATGAATCAACATGAATCTGTCTTCATCTTTTTAATCTATCTAAGTCTATCTGAAGCTAAATATGAATATAAACGAATCTATATGTATCTATCTGCATCTATCAGAATCTGTCTGCATCTATTCGAATCTATCTAAATTTATCTGAAACGGAATATGAATTTATATCTATATATATGAGTACTTATGAATATATCTGAATCTATATGAATCTATACGTTTCTATATGAATCCATATGAATCTGTAGGATTCTATCTGCATCTGTTTAAATTAGTTTTATATAAATATAAATTTATCTGAATCTATGTGAATTCATGTGAATCTATTTGAATCATATAGGAATCTATCTGAATATATCTACAATCAACCCTTTAACAAAGCAGATGGTTAAGCCCTTTGAACCCTTGACTTTAGCGAAGATCACAAAAAAAAAATAAGAAAAACACAAGTAAGTAAATTACAGTCGGGTATAACTGACTGTAAGAGCCCTTTACCAGTCCAGGTCGTCTAACAAACACAAATGTTTCCCTAGCTTATGACCAAGCAATGCAAAACTACAAGGTAGAAAACTAATAAGAGAAAATGGTACACAGGCAAAGTATTTTATGAAAAACATGTTTTATGTATGTAGAGGAAAGGGAGGACGGAAGTATCATAGATCGTTCAAATTTAATTGCTTCTAAAATCGTCATTTATTATCCGATTTTGATGAAGTTTTAGGATTTTGATTTAGCGTTTTTTTTTTTGTACCGAAGAAATCTTTAGCCATGAGGGTGATTTTATGGGGATGGGGGGAGGTGCAAAATTTTAAAATAAACTCGTAAACTTCCGGCGAATTCCTAGTCGAATGCAAAAAGAACGAAGTCTCTATCTATAACCATTTACGAGATCCTTTCGTTCATACGGACGGACAGACGGACATGGCTATATCGACTCCTCTATCACTACTGACCATAATGGGGTTAACTATGGGGGGTCTCCGACCATTATTTCTACCTGTTACATACATTTGCACAAACCCAATAGGCTCTTGTACCTTCGGTACAGGGCCTAAAAAGCCTTCAAGTTATTGAAATTTTAAATGAAAAATTTCTAATGAAATATTCTATATTGGACTACTAGAAGTCTCATACAAATCTGTCGACTCTCCTAGGGTACTATATGGAAATTATTTTGTATCTTGAATCGACAAATTTGAAGTATCTTTTACTTATCCTAAATATAATTTTCTGCACGGAAACAGATAGGAACATACACCTCATACAAATTTACGGTTCGATGGGACTACAGAGTATCTCAAAGATTCTTTTAAAGAATAATTTTTTGGCTTATTTTTTGTTGGCTTATTTCAGTAAACTGCATATTTCATATTATTCCTATTTCTTTCTCTGCATTTGTTGTTGAACTCGACAGTAAATTGGTGTTAAAATACTTCACCATTTAAAAAAAAAAACTATATACACTAATCATGACAGAATTTCATTATTATTCATTATACAAATAATTACATACTTCGTTCATTAACTATTATAATTATATTATTTTTTGCACAATTTTCGAAATTAGAAAAATAAATATTTATATAAACTATTCACAAAGAAATGACGCATTACTTTTATTTAGTTTCCAATTTTACAAAATGTGACGAAATAATTTTCACAATTCAAAGCGATTTTCGCAAATGACTATGCATAAAAAATTATTCTAATTGAAATTGTCAACCTTAGCAGATAGCTAAAACTTATATAAATGGCTGATTGGATTGGCTGACGATAATATTTACAATTTCCTTATAATATATATATAGACACTCGAATTAAAAGTAAAACTTATTGTCTGTTAAACGACTATATATATATATTATATATAGTACATGACAGATCGTGCAAATATTGCATAAATAAATAATTAAAAATTTTAGTCATTTGATGCCAAAACTAGCTAAACGGTTTGTATATATTGTATAAGAATTAATGGAACTTATAACCAAACAATAGCTGTAGGTAGGCCTGCATTTAAATGAGCTTCGCAAATGTCATTAATATTTGCATCAGCAATTTTTACAAGTATTACTACATAGGCTTAAGTCTGCAATAGTGGGCGCATTATATATATATATATATATTTTATTTCTAACTAATCTTATCGTCTAGATCTGTTGTGCTTTATTTAGATTTATTAGTGTATGATCTCGTGTTACATGACTTTCATTTCTAGAAATATTTTTTTTGCAAATAATTGTTGTGCCTTTGGAAATCAGTAAAAATTCGTCACGCATTTAAATCAATTTTATGAGTACACCTTTGTGTCTTACTCGGTACTTGAAATGCAACGTGAATGTTTTAGTTCATTCGAGTATAAAGCAGTGCATTCAACAAACTATTTAGAAACCAAAGAGCCTAAGTGCTATGATAAGATAAAATAGTCACGCGTACTACTATGTTGACATCTTTACGACTTGTGGTCGACGTATTTTTTGCAAAATGTAAAATAGAAATGCATTCGCTAATCAAAGTTCGTTTTGGGCTTTTCAGAAATTATATTAAGTTGCATGAATTGTTGTATACCCTAGTTTTGCGAGCAGGCGTACTTAAATTGAGCTGGTTTTGTGTTTCATATTTAGTCTAGACATTGTTTTTGTCATAGTCATGCAATTATCTATTTACAGTGCAATGTAACTGAGTCAAGCTAGATTTATTGTACGCCGAGTCGTTAAAATTTTTTTTGAAATTCTATAGTTTAATTGTTTTGTTTTTAAAATAAAACAATTTAATAAATTAAGCAAGTAATACAAGTAGATATATGAGTTGTTTTCGAAAACCAATGCTGATTTAAACTGGTTTTCCTGCATCTTTTGTTTTCGAATATATTGCGTTGTGCACAAGAAACCAATTAGTTGCAGATTCATTTTAAGTTCAGAAATTTCCTGTGTAGAAGTTATGTGTATCATATAGTGCTCCCAGTAGACAAACATGTTCCCTGTATTCTAATAGTATAGCCTTCGTTCAACACGAAGAATTATTACATATTTACATTTACATATTTTCGGTACCTCTACAATCTAATCTTGCCAGATAGAAATTTCCAAAAAATTTCCGAGCATTTAAAGGTAAAAATCGATGCATACATGTCTACATTTCGACATCTTAAACGCATGCCTGGCAAAAAGGTAGGAAATTAATAAGAAAAAATGGAACTAACGAAAAGTATTTTGCTCCTCCAATTTCTCACTTCACGAATAAGTGCTTTATAAAAGAAAAGGGAGGATGGAAGTATCATAGGTCGATATCTCTATACTGGCATATATAATTGTGTCACAGAAATTTTTACCCTTGATGGTGATTTTGTGGGGAAGGGGGAGGGGCAAATTTTTAAATAAATTCGTAAAGTTCCGGCGAAGTCCTAGTCTAATGCAAAAAGAACAAAATCTCTATCTATTACCGTTTCCGAGATCCTTCCGTTCATATGGACGGGAGGGAGGGTCTCCGACCATTATTTCTACCTGTTCAATACATTTGCACAAACCAATAGGCTCTTGTTCCTTCGGTACAGGGCCTAACTAGTCCTACTTTCTGGGGTTTTGTATTTATTTTAATATATTTGCTAGAAACTTCAACTTTGGTAATCTTTAAAACTTATTAAATGGTTCTATACGGTATAGATCGAAAGGCGGTAGGTCCCATACAAAACTAAATCGTCTTCAGAATTTGGGAGACACATCTAAAACTTTGGAATTAAAAACGAGTGGTGCGAAATAATTCGAATAAGTAATTTGGCTTTTTAACCTTATACTTCTGGTATATGGATATTAGCTAGCACACTTGGAGAATGTGAATATCCATGCATCACTGTTCATTCTTACTTTATATCGAGCTGTAATATTTTATGCTTTTGTCGCTTTTTTTCCAAGTAGCGGATTACATATGACAATTTTGGGAGGGAAGTACTTTACATCGATCGTTTTTTTTTTTGTTCCATGTTATCCTGTTATCGTGACATCCACTTTTATTTTGTAATTTATTAGTAAAAGCATTAATTTCCGATCTTTGTCCAATATGAAGACCCTGTCCCCATATTAATATTTTTGACTAGCAGCAAAACACATCGTTGGCCAGCTTAGAATTAATAGAAATATGTCCAATACAATTTTTGGCCCATATAATATTATTCCTACTTGGTTGAATATCATGTTGGAGGACGTTTGGATGAAACAAAAAAACCAATTACAATCTTTGTTCACCATTTATCTTAAAAGGGGGAGGGAATATTTGCTAATGAAAATTTTACTACTATCTAGCAAAAAGATCTCTTCAATGGTTTAATGGTTTGGGACGTGTGTTGTTAAGTGAATGAAGGTGAAGTATTTTTGTATATACATAATTAGACCCACGAGTTATACAAAGGCTCTTCACAGAATGTACTACTTCAAAAAACTTATTCGAATAAACTGTCCACACTTCGCTACATAGTTGAGGCAGTCTTCATACAAACCCAGTGAACAATATCCAGTCAAGCTTATCAAAAAATCTTCTTATAGTGGTTTCTTATGAACTATTTGTGTCAAACCCACTTATATTCTTTTACATTAATTCTTTTTTTTTTGATGATGCAGATCTTTAGATTTTGAGAAAATTTTTCCAAAGACATTTCAAAGTTTTTTATATCTTTGTTTCTTCATTTAGTAAAATTTTGTGTCCAAGAGTCAAAGTGTGGCTTAAATTAAGCTTCTCTTCTCCATTTTAACTATTTCACCTTCTTAAAATCTTCCGAAAAGTGAAAACCGATATGGACTTCCATACAATTTTTCTGTATTAAAGATATGTGATGGTAAGTTTTTTTTATGAGACTTGAAGAAGTAATTTTTATGTCTAATTGTGAAGAATTTTGTGGAGAAGTAAATTACAATAATTTATCAAAATATTATTTATTTCTAAAGAAGTCTCGAAACTATTAAGAGAAAACTCCCATTAGTATTTTTTATCTTTATGCAATTTTTACAATAAAAAATGAGAAGCTGAAAAAAACTTTTAAGCTTAATTTGACAATGGACCAATTAAAAGCTTTTAATACATTTATAATACACGAGTACTTATTTTTCTTGGCTCATATTGATGCCAAATTGCCATACAAAATAGATAACTGTGCAGCGTAAATAAAGTACAAAATAGCAAATATTAATTTGCCTTAAATTATACACATTGAAAAATCAAAGTTTGCATAATGCAACACACGAGTGCAAATACAGAAAAAAAATATAAACACGTGCATGTGTACACGAAAATTTTCGCATAACCAGTAATAGGCGGTTCTAAGTTTTGCAATTTTTTTTAGACATATAAGGTAGATAGGTATAAAAAGTAATGACAGTCATTTTATGGTGAGGTAACACATAAAGCTTGGAAGTATTGGAGGAGGGCGAAGTTAGCTTACGTATGCGCTATTGCACAGACATCATCAAACAAACGGAAAGTAAGAACAGATTTTGGCGTAAAAATTTTTTAGAATGAGTAAAAATAAATAAATTAAAAAGTTCCAACTTACACAAATTAAGTATTTACTTTCATTTTTACAAAATGTGCCTAAAAGTGTATCTCATTGATCTCGAAGCATTTTTCCACAACAAAATAATTTTATGAAATTAAAAATTAATTGCGCTTGGACTAATTAAAAAAAAGAAATCAATGCTCGATGACTGTATGTTCCAGTAATGAAATCAAATGCTATTTCTTAAATCACCGACGTCATGGAAAATTACCAATGGCTCGAGAACTTTGAACGCGAACTTGAAATGCAAGAAATAATAAATATGTTTGTACCTATGTATATATAACTGCATACATATACATATATAATATATTTCTGAGTAATGTTAAAAAAAAAAGTTGTATTCCAGCAGAAAAGAGAAAAAAAAAACATTGCAAATCTTAAACTGTTTAAGGGTATTCAAATCGCCAACACGTTTCAGTAAAAACCGGAAAAAGCATATTTCCGCCATTAGAAAAGCACGCCGTGCATGTGTATGTGAGCACATACATACATAACTTGTTTAAAGTTTTATGCTTTTAAACATCATACACCCCGGCGCAAGCCTCTTCTTCCTATCTCAAAGGATCCTTTTTCGTTTGAAGCGCGCTTCAGAGAAGGGTTCTTTAAACTTTGAAAACAAAAAAATTCCAAAGAAATATTCAACAATGCATAAAGAAAAACGAAAAGGAATTAAAATAAAAATAAATCGAAATTAAAAAAAAAATTGCTGACTAGGTATGTAGGTAGATAATGCCGCATACTGAGTGCCCAAAATATATTCGCAATACTGAATTGCCTAAGCATAAACAATATATTTATATGCAAAATACAGAAAGTTTTGGTTAAGTTAAGCCGAAATTTTTATGCGCTGAATTGTGTGAAAAAAATATTTTGAAAGGTTTTAACTTAAACATTTTTAGTAGCAATGTGTCTTGGAGACCCCATTTAACAATTTGGCATATATTTCATTTGAATGAAATGAACCATAAATGCATAATTCAGTGATCCTAAACTATGTGGCATGGTGACCCCTTTTGAAGTGTTGGCAAATATTTTATTTAAATGACAATCACGCTTTTAAAGTATCTACATTATAGACTGGGCAAACTAAGAAACATGAACTGAACCATATGTTTCTATATAGCATAAATGCATAACTTGGTGACCCTGAGCTGGTATATTTTAAGATTTTAATAATATTTCGAATTTAAATCATAAATTGGTGAATGGCTGTATTTTAATTTGTTTTTTTTTTTTTAATTAGTTTATTTGCTTTGATTCATAATTTAAATAATTTGGTGACTCCATATTGAAATATTTATTTTTTAAAAGAAATTACTGGATGGTAGATATATTATTTTTTATTATTTTTCAAATGCACAAAATGTATAAAATTCAAGTATAAATTCATATTTTGATGACCCCAAACTAGTCTAATATTTCTTTTTGTAATGTTTATATAAATAAAAATTACTGAAAGCCAGATTCAAAGTTATTTTTTAAAGTAAACTTATTATTTTAATACATTCAATTGAAGTTTAAAGCATAAAAGCATATTTTGGTGACTACGTTTTTCAATTTTTATATAAATATTCGTGGATGGATCACATATTTTAAATCGTGTTTTCTAGTAATATAAATTATTTTTATACATAAGATTCAAGTATAAAGCATAATTACAAATTTTGGTGACCCCAAACTTGAATAAATCTCATAGATTTTATATTAAAAAAAAAAATAGCTGAATGCCAGATTTAAAGTATTTTTTTAAGTAAAATAAATAATTTTGAGACAAAAATTTCAAGTATACTCATTTTTTTTAGTGGTTACAAATAAAAAAAAAATATAGTAAGCGTAAGCGAGATAGATATAGAAAACAGGGAACACTAAAATGCATAGCAGGCCAAAAAGAGAGCGATAAATTGTGAGCATTTTCTGTGTGCTGCATGTGTGTGCTCTCTTTTCATTATTTCTTTAATTTTTCTACTTCACAGCTTGTTTCCAAATGCCTGCATATTGACCTTGAAACACGTGTGCACTATACTTGGACAGCACTGCGCTATAATATATTTCAGCATGTTAACTCAATAACTAAAAGCATAAAAAACTTTTATAAACCACCCAACCACAAATGATGCTTAACTCTCTCTCTCTCTCTCTGCAAAGTTTCATAAATACCTTTTCACAAATTTTTTTGTGCAGGGTATATACAACAGAAAAACAAACAGGAGCAGATCTACAAAGATGCCTTGTGAAACGAAGTAAAGACAACACGACAGACAGACGGACAGACAGACATAACTAAGTACGCGAACAACATGCGATCCTCAGCAATTCCAAACCAAACCAAACAACAACATTGCAGCCGGCTGTCGCCTCACTGTGCTCACTCAGCTTACTTCACTTACTACTTCTTGCACTTCACTCCACTACACAACATGGCACAGTGGAAATTTCCACTGCAATTAAGCAAAAAAATTTCCTATGTAGCGTGAAAGGGAAAGGAGATACCGTGTTAGAGTGAAATAGTAAGACACCGTGGTTGAATCAATGTGTATGCCATGTTGCCGAAGCATACAGAATATAATTCACTCCAATAGTTTCTACATATATATTTTCTTGTCATTTAAGTAGTCTTGTCTAAAAGCAAGAAAAAAAAACATCGAATGTTTTATTACAATTGCTTATGATATCTCCACTCTGTTATTTTAGCAGTATGAGCTGAGGGTGGCATTAGGTTTCTAATGACTACAGCCGCTTTAAGTTGAAATTGTGTCGAAATAAAACAACAACAAAAACGAACTAACTTAGTATTAGCGCAAAAAACCTCCCCAAAAAATTTCACCAGAACTTAAATCAAATTTAGTTAGGAAAATAAAAATGTTGACTTAATATTCAAAAAAGCGAAAAAGTAGAAACCAAAAACGAACAATGAGTATGTAAAAAAGTTGAACAGTGTAGTAGTCCAAAAAACAGAAGAAATAAATTAGGGATAAGAAATTTGAATTACTGCTTCCTACTCGACAATATAATTCCTTCCAGCCATGTTCGTCTGCTAGACTCTCTCTTTTTGAGTTATTATTTTTAAGCTTTGTGTAGAAAGTTCAAGCAACTAGCATCGTTACTTATGGGAAAATTTCCTTTAAATTTACGAGAGCATTGAAGCATAAAACATCACCATAAAATGCATACGATGCAAGGGAAACAGTGTAACTCGTAGTGGAGCATACTTGGTTGAAGCGTATTATCATTTTTTATTTTTTTTTTTATATGTTTTCTTGTATCAAGCCTAGCTAAGTCCTACATGGCTGCAGATCGGCATATATCTCCCATATAAATTTTATATGGAGCTGGTATCTCAAAGTGGAGCACACCTGACTCAGGAAAACTTCTTTAGTTTATATACAATTGATTTTATATAAGGGGGAGACTTCTTCTTCATTTATTTCCTTGAGTTATATCATAATATTAGTGGATGTATTCCGATCAATTTTAGACTTAGTCTCCATATAAAAACGGCAACCACTTTTTGATTTTTTTTTTATGAAAAACTTCATTCTTATAGATTTCAACAGCTTGAAACTCGATATGGTGACTTTTGGTGTGCGGATGCCTAATATATAGTTATTGGGTATATCTTATCCCATTTTAAGAAGAAGGCTTCAAACAGACCTACCCATGCAACACAGAATGGTGCATTTAAGTAAACACTGGAACACTTAGAAACATAACAATCATTTTAAGTTATATGAAAAGCATCAGAGCTTCAGTTCCACCGTTTATATTCCACAGTTTATATATAGGCAACTTTCGGCAGCCTTGGTCAAACATTTAAAAGAATTTGATGGGTCAACCACTCCAACCTTAAATTTTCTAAAGTCAAAAATTATATTTCAAAAATGTCCAATTTTTTCTTGCAAAATATTATTGTTTTATAGATGTACCAGAGTCAAAACAAAATATTTTTAAAGACAAAAGAGGGCAAAAGAGGAATGGTTAAAAAAAAAAAATTGGCGGGCTATAATTTTTCTTGAAAAAGGAGGAATGGACTTGACAAATAAAAAAATTTAAAACAATATAATTTAAAGAATTTTGTTTGGAAAAAATATAACAAAAAAATTGCTGTTGAGGAACATTTATAAGATAAATTCTAGCACTTCACCAATAACTTCTAACCTTTTTGAATCTACCATATTTTCTCTGTACTATATGCTCTATGTGCCTAGTAATTCGAGAAGAAACTATTGAGCAAATATCGCGTTCGAGGTCAACAGAGGACTTAAGAAAAAACATTTAGTTTTTATTTATATTCAAAAAAAAATAGAGGAATGGAATAAAAGGATTTTTTCAATAAAATATAACAAAAAGCATTCTGTTGAAGAACATCTATTAGACAAGTTTCCAATACTTCACAACCACCGTATTTTTTTTTTTTTTTTTATATGGCAACGGAGTGCCTTTTGGTGTTTTAATTTCTATTTTTATATTTTTTATTTTTTCTATTTATGTACAAAATTTTGTTTTCTTTTTTATTTACTAAGCTACATGTTTCTCCCATTTATATATGTACATCCCTTTTTATAATGCCCAACTACACCACTGCATTGCACGTAATATGCATAAAAACAAAGGCAAACAAACAAGCGGACCTCAAATCCAGCGTATGACAAACGCAATCAATCAAGCAACCAAACGATGCTAATCCTAGAAAACACCTTTTTTCTAAGTCCATAAAAAACTACAACGCGACAGCTGTAAGCAATACTTTTAGCCCCGAACCAGTGCATTTTTCACTGAACATGAGCTAAGAGCGTGGAACTATGCTTAGGGTATTTCCGCAAAACTGTTTTATCCAAAGCAAGTAAGTACCTTATCGGCATAGATTACAGCAAAAGTAAATTAAATAAATTAACAATAAATAATATGACTAAAAATTTCGCGAGAAACTAGTCGAACTCTGTAATAAATTGAAAATCGATTTAGAAAAAGAAAAAAAAAACTAAAGCACTTGCAGCGTGTTTTATAGAACAGCAAATGTTGAACCAGAAATAATTAGCATTGAATCAATTTGCATAAATCAAAAGTGACATAGTTTCCATTTGCAGTTTAGTATTTCACACTAATTTGAACTAATTTTAAGGCGACACGTGTAAACTAAAAAGTATTTTTACTTACGGTGTACTCGGTCGGCGCCAATGGCGTGCGAGAATCGCTTTTGTGAAAACTCATTTTGAATTTATTCGTCCTGCCGGGTAATCCTAGGCTATGAGATTCCTTCGGTTGTGTTGTTCAAATATGTATTCCAAAAAATATGGCAAGTAAAATGCCGTAATGGCAACCTTGCAGCCGCGCGTATCGATAAAACAAATATCGAATATCGAAAACTGTTCTGTAACTTTCCAGAACTTTCCGAAAAATAAAAACACTTAATTATATAATTTTCTATAATTATTATTTATAGAATTTAATGCAACTTTTTTTTGCTTTTAATTTGATTTAATTTATTATTTTTTAACTGTAAAAATTAATTATTTTTTATATATGTATATAAGTAAAATATCGAACAGTTTTGTATGCCGAAACGCTGTTCAAACTGTTCGAATGTGCGAATGAGCAAAAAATTGATTTCTGTTCTGTTTTGCGTTAAGGCTAAAACGAGACAACCGCACAGTTTGACGTATAAAGCAAGAATGCCAAACCAGAGTGAAACCCCTAAAAATGTTCGTACTGTAAGCAGGGAAAGAACACAGCAAACCCGAACAGCAGCGCATTTCGGGAAAGACGAAGTTGTGCGCCGAACAATGCACAAATCAGAATAGGCCGCCGAAGCGACCCTATTAATGTTCGTCATAGGCAGTTTACTTTCTATGCGAGGGTGTAACTTGAAGTTTTTAGTTATTAGTTTTTTTTTTTTTTCTCAAAATAGTTGCACTTTGTTCTGTATTAGGAACGATTAGTTGCACGCAGTATGAGCGATTTCAACGTTTTAACTAAAACTTTCAGCGTTCCCCACTTAAACAATAGTGAAAGAGACAGATAAAAAAAAAGAAAGAGAGATAATTTTCTTTTTATTATATATATTTTATTTTTTGTTTTTATTTTATCTCGGTGCACCGTTGCACCCGCTCGGTAATGCAATTACCTGTTATTTGAAATTGGTTCCGCTTTAATGCAATTTTTTATATAGAATAAAAAATTGCGGCACCGGAAATTTATTATCATCAGCCTCTGAACGACAAGTTACCATTTTGGGATGACGATTTATCGTTTCTGAGGTGTATAATAGATTTTTAAGTAGAAATAGTTTGATAGAAATGAGTTTAAGTCAGTATGAATCATTAGGATTAGAATTTTTTGTGGCCTAAATTTTCCATGGCTTGCAGTCACAGTACTTTAAATTCTTTATAATTCTTTTTCGATTTATGATTCATCGTGCAGACTAATAGCATGTTACGAGCAGACACACAAGTGCATACGATATATTGCAGATTCAAATTTCAAAGGAATTAAGATATTCGTTAATATATATAAATATGTGCATATATCACTTGCATATTTCTATGATAAAAAAGTATGCAAAATAATTTTTATTTTTATAAAATGACTAATTGATTACTAATTGAAGAAAATTTCGGAAGTTTAGTGTTTAATTAAAAGTGTGGAAAATATATTAGATATTTTTTCCATACTCTTCTGTAGCTCCGAAACTGAAATAAGCTTTACTTTTGCTTTTTGTCTGGCAACGTTGGAATTAACTTCAGTTGTCATATACAATCACACATTATGGGAATGTTTCAAAGAAGATATCGTAGACCCTATAAAGACTTCGAGATGATTCGATCTTTCATAAATTCAAAATGATCATTCCATAATATTTTTAACAGAAACAAGGATAATTAATATCTTTCGTTTTGTAAGAACCATGCACAGAATGGAGAGATCTTCTTCGGTAGTCAGCTGGAACAAGCTCATGAGTATGTAGTGGTACGGGTGAGGTCTATCGTGCTTTAAAGACTGTGCAAACTCTAGTTCGGTGTAGCTCAACAAATGAAGCTATACGAAATAAAAAACTAACTGAACTGATGCTGCTAACGTATTCATTCCCAACGAACTGATTAATTTACAAGCAAGAAGAACTAACAAGTTTATAGAAAACTTTGACTTTGACGCAGGAATTTAAAATTAATAAGAAACAAGAGAAGAGGGATTTGAGTTGTGACAATCAATTAAAACTGTAAAATTAATTTTTAGAATATTCAAAAGTATGTGTATATATCTATGGATCAACAGTTTGATAGGCCTTATTCGAGGTAAGTATTTTTATTTAATTTTTCTTTTTTCTAAAACATTTTTTCATTTTTACAACTTTAATTCCTAACTGCTACAAAAAACACTGCCCAATAAATTCCTTTGTTAGTGTCGATCTTCTCTATTAACTGCAGCCTTCTTAAATTATAGCAGAGAATTATTGCACTTTATATATTATTTGACCCAAAATGCGCTTATTTGGTCTATTACGGATATGTTTGAAGTTTGGGAATGAAACGAAAATTAGTTGCGTTGGATGAGTGGGGCATAAACCTTAGACCACTCTGACATGTTAACATCGGCAACCACATCAAATTTTCAATCAAATGGACGTACAATTTATACAATATCAACTATTAATCAAACTTAATGACAAACTTGGTTCGATTCGAATATTTTATATTTTTTTTCCTTTTATGTTCTTGGTACTCCAAATCTTATGCTTAAAATTTAAGAAACTTAGAACATGTGGCATATGGAACTGCCACTGAAAATATTTATTTTAAATATAAATCAATTGCTTAATGCATTTCGAATCAGTTTTCATTTATTTGTTTATACAATTCTATTCTAAAGAGGCAGAACCGATTTTGATGACATTCCGTTTGATTCACCCTTCACCTTAAAATTTTAGTAAATTGTAAAATTTATTGAATTGAAAATCGGAAAATTTCCGATTATGGAAATGAAAATATTTTTGTAGAACTGGATCGAGTATAATTTTCATGTAGTTCGATCTGCTGAGTTTGAAGTTTATTTGGACTCTTCAAAATTTGCGTAAATTGTGAGAGAGCGAAAAAAAAACAGTGGTCGTGGATAATGTTGTGTCTGCTAAAAAGATGCATGTTGAAGAAGAAGAAATTTAAGTTGACGAGTTCTGCCCAGAAGAAAGTTCCGAGAATCAAGCATGCTTTAATTCAAAACCTTGACAATGAATGGAGACTTTTTATTGATTCAACAACAAGAAGTCTTAAGGTCTTACATTTCAATAGAGACTTACGAAAATTTACAGTATAAAAAAAAAAAATATGCGAAATACCAATGGTGATCTAAGAATTAGAACACTACTTTTAGGTCAATAATCGAGGTTTACAAAATATTCCTTCTTTTTATGTTTGTGGAAGACTAGGGACTGATTACTATGTTAAGTATGGCAAACGAAAGCAAAATTTGATACAGATACTCATTGATTGATTCTCCTAAATTTGTGGCACCACCAATGCATATTAAGTTGGGTCCCTTAAAACAGTGTGATGACAATTGTTTCCAATACTTGGGGAAAAAATTCCTGTGATAAGTGAAGAGAGAATTTCCAATGGACCCCGAATTCGGACATTGTTTGAGATTCCAAATTTTGTTGAAAAATCAAAATAAATATTAATTATTAAACAATTTGCATCTTAACAATTATATTCCACAGACCTATCACACTAACCATTTGTTACATACACATTTACATGCAATTTACATTGACCTTTTAGCGTCAGAACTACTGTAAAAAATAAATAATTTTATCGCTTATCAATAAAAGCCTCAAAATTCATATGATTCACATAGACTATCTCATAAGTATTTACTTAAAATGATAGCCGACTAACCGACTCAACCTCGCAACGATAAGCAGATAGCGTTGATTTTTCCAACATAAATAGAAAAAAAAAAATTTCCTATCACAATTTTCGCAAATAATTGTATTACTTTAATTAATTATTGATAAAACTGTGCACAGTGCGCATGAAATAATGATAAAATGGTGGAAGCAGTGTCAATTTGGGTCGAAAGTAACCTTTGTGGGTGTGCCAATATACATATATATATTAATTTAAAAAAAATATATAACAAGTCATCATAAACATCACGCGGAATATTAATAATATGCGCTTTAAATATTAGAATAACAAAATTATGCTAAGATATTGATCGTAATTTTTAAGTTCAGTGACATATCTAATATTTTGTGCTTTAGAAAGTAATACATGTCGCTTTTGTGGCTTAAAAACATATTAAAATTTAGCAGCTTAAAAGTTTTTCAATTATAATTGAAGAAAAATGATTAGAAAAAGGTGGAAAAGAAAGGGAAAATGATAATAATAAGGAATAAAAAAATAAAAAATAATATTAAAAAGAAGAAAAAAGGAGAAAAAAAAATTTAGAAATCAGTTAACAGATGATTTGTATATTTCTTAATTTATTTTCTCTTTTTTTCTACCATTTTTTTTTATATTAGTCTTCAATACCCTTCATCTGTTGACCACTTATACAGCAAATCATGCATCCAAACTACGCCATTCAATCAAATTCCAAAAAATTTAAATGCAAAGACGCAATTCTCTGCACAAAGTACAAACTAAAACGTCATTTGCTGCTCAAATTTCTTCAAACAATTTGCACACTTCAGTGCCATACAAAGATATATGCGCAAAATATCTGCCACTTTGTTTTAGTAAATTTGTCATAATTGAGCTAAATAAATTCTCAGATAGATATACTCAAAGCAATAAGTGATGTGCTTCTGCTTTTTTAATGCATTTTCTTCACCCTTCACTTTTTTTTATTAATTTCAATTGATTGCCAAAAAAAAAAAAAAGAGAAAAAATATAAATAAAAAGAAAGAAGATTTATTGGCGCCCAATTTTCAGTTCAGATTTCAAAAGTTGAAAAGTTGAATGCGCAAATTATTCAAACGTCAGCCCGATAGATAGCTATATATATATATAATATATATAAATATATAATTTAAATCAATTTACGCAGTGACAGCAATTTTTTTGCGCTTTTATCTGGTTTTTTTGGTATGCGACGTAATATGAGCTCGAATATTCATTCATATTTTATCTGTTGAATCGACTGACAATGTCTCTTTTTTCCTTCGAATAATAAATATTTTACATGCCACAAACAAAAAAAATTAATATACCCCGCCTAACTAATAATAATAGTTAAAAAACGCATACTGTGCGTTCTGCAGTACTAGTTTAAATTGGTTATTGTTAGGATTTTTCTTCACCTTGTCAGATTATCAATTGAAGATTTCTTTTCATTGGTTTGCACTTTAAACTGTCTATGTGTATGCGAGATTAAATGGATTTAAATTTTTACATTGTAAACTGTTTAATAATGATTTTGTTGTTCGATCTATATTGATTATTGTCAAGTTCAAAGCATAAATACATCAATTGATATGGTAAACATTGAACAACATATCGAATATGTATAATAAATGATAATCCTTAAATATTATTTATCAGAAAGTTTATTTAATATTTGATTTAATATTTATGGAGCATAAGAATAGTGTTGGAAGATCATAAGATGGACAATCAATTGTTTCTTCACAGAAGGTTTGATCCAACTTTTGGAAAATACTGTCCATAAAATCCTTATGTCTTTATGAATATCAAGAACTTGGCTCTATAGTAAACAGATCCCTAAAGTTTAAATACTCTACTGCAGATAACTAGTATTCAATGAAGGTGCCAACCTCTCCCTAAGGAATAGCCCTCATACAAAACTCCCCCCAATTTTGAATTTTTTGTGTATAAAATCTTGTTGTTGTTGTCACCAAATTTGGTCTCACTTACTTCAATCCTAATAAAATATTCAATATGAATATTGATCAGATCACTAAAAGTGGTGGCCCCTATAAAAATCTGTTCCACCTTTCTGGTTTCTTGCATGAAAAAATTTTTATTCTTATTCTGAATTCTACTAGAAATACCAAGTTTATTGTATTTTATATAAATCCTAATAAAATATTCCATGAAGCTCCAAATCGAATCACTAAACGTAGTGGCCCTCATACAAATCTGTCTGAATTTTTATATGAAATTTTTTTGTTTTTGGTTAATTGAGCAAGGGACACCAAATTTAATTTAAATTTGGGTCAATCCCTTAAAAAATATTCCATTTAGCGTCTAGAATTGTTCATGTTCCCTGAACAAGATATCGATTCCTATTTCTGTCTGCGTGACATCCGTAAACAAAATATTTGCCAAGTTTTATATCATCTGTTTTTGATCCAGACCCAGATGGAACCACTAAAACATGTAGCCCCATACAAATATGCCCTTCCTCTCTGTATTTTTTTATGAATCATGTTTGGTTCGTGTTCTTAAATTAGGTAGAAACGCTAAATTTGGCTAAATTTGCGAAAATATTTATGTAAAATTTCAAAAAAGTCAAGATAGACCGCCTTTAAGGAGTAACCCCCAAATAGAGCAGCGATCCCTTTCTGAGTTTTTTATGGAAACAAATTTTATTTTGGTTATTTTCATCCAATTTAGTGTGACTTATATCAATCCTAATAAAATAAATGGAAGACTCAAAAGGGCCACCATACCGAAATGCTCCTTTTTTTCTGATTTTTTGTATGAATAATCTATTATTGTTGTTGTTATTCTGGCTAGAAGCCCCAATTCCAATAAAATGTTCTATTAAGGTTCAGATACGACCACTAAAAAGGGTAGTCCTCATAAAGATCTGTCTTCCTCTGTGGATTTTTGTATAAAAAAATGCTCTTCTTCATAGATTAGCAATATTTGATATATTTTGCAATAATATATCACACAAGGATCTACATAAAAAAAAAAATCAGCATACAAATTTAAGGTTCAAGGCGGAACAGAGTATTCCCAAGTCGTGTAAACTCGACTCCGGCTTTCTTTATGGTTTATATTTCATATATATTTTCCAGATCGGACAGTTTTGGAGCAGCGCTGTATATTAGTTGAGGTTGTAATGTCTGCTTGCCACGCGGTGATACCATTTTAATCTGATTTTACTAAAGGAAAATAGCTCTTTCTATCAATCAATCAAATAAGTCTTCCACAACATTGAAGATACCTGATATATATCATTAAGAAAAAAGTCCCAAGTTTTCGATTCTGCTTCTAGACAGTCTGAGACAGTGATATAGTAGATTCTGAACGCTTTCTAATTGTTTGCTGTTATCACAACATCTATAGAGACATTGAAGTCACTCTGCCATCTATATGTATGAGACAGTGACTTCAGATAACTCCTATTAAGGTTGTTATATTAACTTTTCTCATACTCAGTAGGGTTAGACTACTTCAAAAGTCATACTTGTGATTTGTATTGATTCCTATTTCTGATTGGATTTCCACGATTTGCAACCCTTATTATGCAACCAAAATCCTATCAAGACTTTTCAAATTCAGTTGCTGCTGTTTGCATTCAGAAACCTTCTGATGTACATTTACCACCATATATGAATCGATTGAAATTCATCGATCTTCCAACACTTTCTACTTGCTCCAAGCTTATCAGACAGCTATTGAGACACTTTCATTCGCCACTAAATCTATGGATAGAAGTTAAAGTATTATATGCATTACTACGAGATATGTCCTACTCCGCAAGTTCATAAATAGCTCCGCCCCTCTTTAATCGTTACCCCAATGAATTTTTAATACTGGTCTAATTCCAATTATGAAGGCTTAAATTTATATTTTATTAATTAAATTTTGAAATATTTATTGTTTTTATTATTTCATAGAACAAATTTTACGTTAATAAAGCTTATAAACAATATTCAATTTAAGCTTTTATTTCTTTACTAATTCAATTTTGGCGCGCTTTCTGTCAGTGCTGCCAACTACTCAAAAAGATTTATCTTATCTCCATCACGCTATTACTCACTCGCACTCTTCAAATAAGCTTATATGATCATACAAAACTTTTATATTCGTTAATATAAGTGTAAGCGAGGTAACACTAGTGTATACAAAAAGCTAGCAAGCTATTTCTAAAGCTTTATTTTACACACATTTAAAGTTCGCTGCTACAAAACAAAAAATAACGGAAAAAGAACAACAAATTTGGCTGACATTGGAAAAGCATAAAAACACAAAACTTATCACTTCCCAGTTACCTTAAAAATGTTTGTAAATAATTAAATTGTGCGAATATTTATTTACATTGATTTTAATACTCGGAAAGGCAAATTTAATTGTATTAGTTTTTATAGTAGCGTAAAAATAATGGAATTAGTAGGTCATAATTTGTTACAGTTTCGGTTAGTAGAATGCCAACAGAAATGTACCAAGGAAAGGAAATAATATATTTTTTAATGATTTTATTTAAGTGAATGGATTGAAAGCAATATATTCAGCCATGCTCCCGTTTAATTTGTTTCTTTCTTCTTTTGTTTTATGATTTCATTAAACACCTAAACCTGGTTTTTTTTTTAATTTAAATACAATTTTTTGGGAAAATTTGATTAGTCATGATTTAAGATTCAGAGATAACATGATCAACTGATGTGCGAAATCATAAAAGGCAAAAGTTAGTTTGAACGGAAGCTCGCCAGACTGTTTTAAATTATATAAATATATCATAAAAGACAGTTGCTCCTTTATGATTTATTTATATAATTTACGATAGTCTGGTTGAAGCTGAAATCTAGTTCATAGATATGAGAAAAGCTATTATTAGTCTGGTAGAATTGGTAGATTTGGATTAGTAGATTTTAATTTTAGTTAGCACTATAAGTTCTTTATCGGTTATATGGAGGATTGGATCTTGGATTTCGAGCAAACTAATAATTTGTTAATGTGAAATAGCGCATAGCCTTTCTTGATAAATGGACTATCCAGCACATAAAAAAAATTTCATTTCGAACCAGTAGTTCCTGAGATTAGCACGTACAACCAATTGATGTTTTTGTTTCTTTATGTCTTTAGAAACAAAAGCAAGAGAAGGTTTTGCACACCCAAGCCATCATATTGCTTGACTACGCATCTCGTCATCCACCAAGTCATCCATCAGAAAATGAAACTCCTGATGGCTTTATATTCCTGTAAGCTGTTAGCAGTAAGAAACGATGACATCATTGAGAGCCAATCGATTATTTTCCTTTCTGTCTAATTCAACAAAATATATTGCAGGAAAAATATAAAGTCCAAGAAATACATTGTCGTCTCGAAGGTAATTTTATTTACTTTGAGCTCGTCATGTAGTTGTAACTCTATTTATTTTAGAAAACCTACTCTGAAATCGATATTGAAAGTGAAATGCAATCGGAGACGACGAGGAAGATGCATGAGGACCATGGCAAAATATTGATCACACACCCTGTAAAAGCTAATGAAAGTTTCGATAATGCTATCACATGTGCTGGGGCCAACACTACTGATTATGCTAGTATACTAGCACTGCGAAGTCTACGCAAAATGCGGTCCAAAAGTCAATTTCTAAAAGCAAAAAGCAAAGATTTGCTATTTCGTTCAATTGCTTTCATTAATTTGCTTTTATTTAATTGCTTTAATTTTTTTTTGTATGTGCGCGGTACTTTCAAGTGACCACATGTACATAACTGTCAAAAAAAACTGTTAACTAACAGTTAGCTGCAATTAACATTAAGCAATGCTGTTAACTGTTGCATTTAACTGTTATTAACAGCATTTAATGAAAGAAATTATGTTAATCAAACTTAACAGCGCATCTAGTAGATATAGTTCTGCAGAAATGATCTATAATTACATATGGTACTAAGTAAATGTTGACATTTAATACAGTCAAATTTAGCATTAGTAATTCAATAAATTGAACTTGAATTCAATTGAGAAACCCAATAATTCAAATTTGAAACAACTAAAATTAAGTTTAAACGTTACAACCAATTATTTACATAAGATGTTGTCCTCATCATTTACAACATTTAATGAATGGTATGCCTTGATAAACAGAAGCTAACATTTATTATAAATCAGCTACTTCTCTAATAATTTTTGTCATATTTACTAATTTATAAAAATTTAAAATCAGGTTTCCTTAGCTGATTTAAATATAGCAGTATACACTTATAGAAAGCTATAAAATTCTCACGAAAACTAAAAAATTTCGAGGAAAAAATCATATCACAAAAAATGATGTTGCACTTGAATTCCAATTTATTTCTGACAGACAATTTGAAATCTACAATTGAGATAACTAGTTGTGGCATGCAAAATTGTGTCTATTAGTAAGTGTAAGTCGACAAGTTTAGATTATTTTCCAAGTGAAAGACTAGCAAATCGAGTGCATTATAAGCGTAAATTAGTCGAGTATTTCAATTAGAGACTAAATCACGGTCGCATCTTTAGACATTTACAAATGACTTTTAAATTTAAGCGCATGCAAACCTGTTTGTAAATGCAAAAATAAACATAAAATATTTCGGTACAAGTCAAGACATGCACTTGAAATCTGTTTAAAAACACTCAAAGTGTGCGAAATATTATTTTTATTTTTTATTTTTTTTTTGTTTTATACGCTTTATTGTTATTAAACAATCTCACAGCGTGAGACTACCGCATTCCAAATGCAAAACACGTAAAGCGTTTTTCAATTGAAAATCCTTGAAAAAAAAAAGAGTATAACAAGTGAAACAGTTTTATGGAACGCCTCTTTAGAATGCTGTTTGGCGTATTAAATAGATTGAAACGTCAACGCACAATGGGTCATTAAAATGTATAATAATTATTTGAGATACATGTTATATAGCTAAGATCTCAGCATTAATTAGTATTGTGCGCTGCATCGAAATGAGTTAGTTGAGTTACTTAAAGCAATTATAACTGACACATATAAGCACTACACTTTAATTCACAAATATCTCCAGCGCTGCGTCGTCACTCACCTAATTTTCTTTGTATCCGCTTTGAATTTTTATTTCTTTAAAGGATATAAATATTTATAGCACTTGATCTCAAGAACGCGCTAACGTTAATAAAATCAACTAAGACTTTCACTTCAAAAGAAACTTATGGTCTTCAATAATTAATAATGGATAAACGCCTCAGATATCTTTATTTCGTAGAAGCATTTATATACAATGTGAGTCAATGTCCAACTGTGGTATTTAATGACACTTTTAGTCAATGACACACGATAAATGTGCCCGAAATCGGAAGTGATTTGCTTAATTAAACTATAACTGTTCTACATATATATACAATAGATCACAAAGAAATACCGATTTGGTGTGCAAAAATAATTCAGACATGGCTTATCTCTGAGAAAATGGCTGTTAAATTAATTAAAATTAAAAAAAAAAAAAAAATAAAATATATAAAAAATGTCGAAATATATCTTTGAAAATTCCATTAGATTAAGTCGCGTCTTTAAATAGCTGCGTATATAATAAATTTATTTAAAAGATTAAATATGACTCTTTAAATTTTTTATAAATATTTGTGGATATATAAATAAATATGTAGAAATATAATTTGTATATAACTCACGTGTGTTATAGTTTGAGAGTAAAAAATATTGCTTGACCCTCCAAATAATATTTAATAGATAAGCTTATATGCATTTATATAGTTGAGGATTATTATTTGCTGCTCTGGGAATTTCAGTAAATTGCATTACGACCTTGGATAAAAAGGTCTGCTACACACGCTTCTGTACTTTGAAGTTGATAGTATCTATCAGTCAGTGGTTGTGTATAAGTTTATTCTAAGACGAATACAGAGGTACGCGTCGTTTTTTCATATACTAAACTCCTTCATTTAATAGCTACTATGACGAATATATGTAGGTACTCTCTTTGAACGATCTTGAAATTCTTAGAAAAATCTTCTAACTGCCAATGAAAGCTACATCAAAATCGGTTCAGTAGTTTCAGAGAAAAGCGCACTTTTAAAAACAATCACCGAAACCATGGAACGGCTTGACAAATGCTATGGAGACTGTGCACCATCAATTTCAATGGTTAAGAAGTGGTTCAATGGTTAAGTTTAGTTGGTTCGTATCACCACAAGTGCTGTCGTACGTTCAGGACACCCAAAAGAGGTCGTCACGCCAGAAATCTATGGATTGTTATTGGATGATCGGATAGTATGCGTGTGATGACTGAGACTGTAGGCATCTGAACTCAGTGCGTGCTTCACATTTCCCATGAATATTTCAACATAAAATCAATCTGCGCGAATAGGTGCTCCGATTGCTCACACTTGACCGAGTAATCACTTAAAAATGTGTTTGGCGATGCACGGCCGCAATTCGAACATTTTTTTTCCACCCCTTCGATACCGAAAACAAAAAACAGGAATCCAACACACCACACCAGAGACCAAGGATCGTTCAAGACACTTTGTTTCTCCAGTTGAAGGTGCACCATAGAAAGCCGAGGTTGGTCTGCTGGCCAAACAGGTCAAGGTCACATCGATTTCCTTGAAAAGGACAAATCAGATGTTACTCATAGCTTATGAAGAAAAAAAGTTCTGTTCCATCAATGCATTCATGGCAAAAATCCATAAATTGGGCTACGAACTGCTATCGCATCCAGCATATTATTCCGATTAAGCACGCTGTGACTATTTCTTGTTGCCAAACCTAAAGAAATTAGTGGTCGTTTGGAGATTTAGGTGAAATGAAGCTATCATGACTGAAACCAATGCCTATTTTGAGGACCTTGGTAAACATTTTATTTGGAAGGAATTTAATATTGGAAAAACTGTGGACTAAATATATAGCGCCGGAAGGAGACCATGTAGAGAGATTAAACGCTTATTATATCTTTTATCTACACTCGTATATTGCCACTGGGTTTGACAATAGATCTTTGCTTCGGCAGACAACTCTCAACTTTCCTTGCAAGTTGCATGAACTGGAAGGACGGCACCCCAAGTAATGGGAAGTCTTTTGTTTATGGTTCCATACTGAAATAGAAATGCGGGGAATTTTTGGATCCAATACAAGCATTTCTAATGCAATATTTTCCTGAACCACAGTCTGTCAATCTGAGATACATGTCATCGAGGTTTGTGCCCTCCACTTATTGGACAGAAGTCCAAAAGGGGTAAATCAAGCAGTCAACACTTATCTTCTGACAACTATCCAACAGGTTGGTAAAACAGTGCTTCGATAATCTTCCACGACTCTCGGTAGCCCGAAAGCACAGCATTTTCTGGGATACTGGTGTTACTCAGATCGAGTTCTTGTACCTCTTGGTAGAACCAGATCTCTTAGGCAGTATTAGTCAAATTTTGGCCAAATTTAACATTGAAAACAATTTAAGAACGACTACCTTTCGATTTTAGTCACGTTATGCTCGACTTCAAAGCTAAACAACTTCTGCTACCTAAATACTCAAAAGGAAAAAAAACATCTCTGAAGAGGAGATCATGACTGAGATATCATCTCATCGATTTGTATATAAGCCCAGTCACTGAGTATTGACTCTGTTAAGAAGAGGATGTGACAAGTATGCACTTACACTGCAGTTGCCACGCTCCTTTGAGTAGGTCCACTGAACAGATAATTTCTAACGACTAACTCTGTCAGACAAGAATTCGACTAGGTTTGATCTCAAAGAAGCCCACAAAATAATGTCCCTATTAGGGCACAAAAGACATAACATTAAGTCGCAGTACCTTTTAGCTACATCAGTATTGTCCTTCACGTTTTAAATATCTAACTTTTAAGTCTAGGGTGATATGTAACTGGTTATTGTTGTCGAGTTTTTTCATTGTGGCCACGATTTAAGTCCAAACATTATGTCTAACCTTTGGTATGCTCATAACTAAGGTAAGCAACCAGATTTATGCTTAAACATGGTCTCAAGAACAACAGAGTTAGCATATTTAACTGCTGACTCAACAATAAATAAATATAATAATAAATCGTGATGGAGAAATAATAAAGATTTAATACTTCAGAATCTTCTAAGCGCATTAAACTCTCCACGATTTTTAGTTCAACACTCTGAAGATTACCAAAAACTCTCTGTTGTCGAATACATCATCAAGAGCCAGAAATATTGAAGACTAAATAAAGGAGCGAAAGCAGAACGAAGCATCACTTTACTTAGAAAAGAGCTGCCTTTGAAAATCTGTAACTTGCTAAAATTTTGTTGCATAGCTTGTAACACATTAGGGAAAGGCATCAAGTTAGCTTGATATATTCAATGGTCCCGCAACTTTTAATATATTGATCTGAAATTGAGTAAGGAGATTTCGTATAGTCCTAGGCTTTAAAGGATATGCAACGCAACTGGGTAGCAGAATAAAGAGAGATTATATATTATATTATAGCTGTAAGTAGTTGCGCTAATTTTTAGCACTACAAATTTTCGCATAAACACTTTTCACGCTGAGAGCTACTTCTAATTACTCTAGTAGCTATTATTATTATTATTATCAAGTCTAAACAACACACTTCTCACACAGTAGTATCATCCATTACACACTTAGTAGTAGTTCGGTCATTAAGTAACCCTTATATCTGTCTATACTTGAGTTGAACCTGAACCTGCAAAATTTGTTTAGTCAGCGTGCTTCAAACTGATAAGGAGTCATGTAGTTGTTGTGGTTTTGTTTATATTTTTATGATTTAATTATTTTATAGACTGTTATTACACAGCAAAAACTCAATGTAAACCTCTCGGCTGTTAGTAACTTATTTAGTCGTTCTGAGTGGCTAAAGATAAAATTCTTGGCAGACGCAATCATTGATTAAATATATAATACAATAAGTATAAATTGTGGAACTTTGATTTTATAAATATATCACAAAGTCGATCGATATCATTTGATATGACGCAGATTTGAGTAATTGCAATTTTTGTAATTTATGAGTAAAGTGCGTCCTCAATAATAAATTATTATTTTATTATGACAAAACACTGATTTTTATTATTATTTAGCTTAGTAATATATTTTGTCAACAATTAATGATTAAATAAATCAAAATAGATTAATGTGCTATTAGTTTCGTAGAATTTATAAGAATTTTGTCACTGCACAATTTTAATCGAAAAAAATTGATTTACTAGTTTTTAATTAAATCAATTTTAAAACAATTCAATTATAAATTGTTTAAATTATTCCAATTGAAGTCAGTTAATCTTTTGGCTCGTAAATTGATATAACACACACACACACACATATACAGCTTACACTTTATGTATTAAGATAATTTTGAAATGCGAACTCTATATACAATTTAACCCATTAAAGCCTTTGATGTAATGAGCGTAATATGAAGAAAAACTTCAAATAATAAACTTTTTCGAAGTGAAACTTCTTTCGCGACTTTTGAGTTCAAAAGACTGAAACAATGCAGTAAGAGGATATAGCCCCAGGATTACCGGGTCTAACAAAAAATCACACATTTTTGGAAGAAAACATTTGCTCTAAATAGTACACTTTTCTCACCGATGTTTCAATAGCTGCTATATACTGCCTTTAGTGAGAATTATCGAAGAGCTTCACAAAGACATTAGCCACAGACTTCAGCAATTTATCAATCTTTCCATAGGAAAATGTATGTAACAGGGAGAAGAAGGCCAGATAGACCAGACAGAAAAAAATCAATCTGTCTCTATGTCCCTCCTATATGAACACTGAGATTTTGAATATTTCGGAACAATTGGAGACGCAAAGACTGAAATAAATTGAATATTTAAACTGTAGAAGCTGTTTTGGACAACATTGCTGAGCTTTTTTAGGCCCTGTACCGAAGGTACAATAGCCTATTGGTTTTGTGCAAATGTATGTAACAGGTAGAAATAATAATCGGAGACCCCCCAAAGTTACCCCCATTATGGTCAAGAGCGATAGAGGAGTCGATATAGACATGTCCGTCTGTCCGTCCGTCTGGCCGTCCGTATGAACGAAAGGATCTCAAAAACTTCTCATTTGAAGTGCAACTTCTTTTGATGGGGTAGAAAAATAAAAAAAACCGTCACGAAATTTGAACACTTATGTTGCAACGGATGTGGCTTTTGTTTTATATCAAAATACGCATGACCAATCGTTGGTCATGTGGTGGTCATTTGCTGTATCCGTAAAATTCTTTATGCAATCTTGTAAATTCAGCATTCTATATATTCTATCATTAAAAATACATGAGAATCCATCAAGAAGTTTCACTTCTTGGGCATGGACATGGAGCACTCAAATTTTTTTTTTTTTGTAAGAAACAACTTTTATGTCGTTTCTACCAAATTCCAAAGGTTTCAAAAGCGATCTATGAAAAGGGTTTTTTTGACTTTAATAGGAACGTTTAAATATTTGTTTACATCCAATGGAGACTATTTGAAAGGGAAGAAAAGAAATATCACAAAATATTGTTGTTGTTGTTGCCACCATTATTGTATGTAATGTCAAATTTCATTTATTATTTGATCAGAAGGTATATAACGGGTGTTGCAATTGAATATTTTTAATAATATTCAAAATTCGGTATTGCAGTTTACTTTTTGCAGATAATTTAATTTAAATGTTGGACGTGACAAAACTTTAGGTTTTGCATTCTGAAGAACGAAAATTCCATAACTATTTCGAGCATATCCATGGGAAATCTCGACGGAAGCTTAATCATTTAAAACACTTCCAATTCTTCTCGAAGTCCATTTATTTGGTCCGAAGCATAAAATTAATTGCTCACTAAAACAATTTAGCAATAGGACCATTCGTAAGCGCGAAAAAATAAAGCATATGGTAAGTAGTTTCCTTTGGTTGAAATAAAATATCGTCGACATCACGAAATTCTATAGTATTTGAAGAAAAATGTTCCGATGATCCCAACAGCCCATGAGCCACACCAAACAGTGCATTTTGTGGGAATATAAACTCTTTAAACGATCACTGATCCAACCACAGAAACATTCTGTTTCATTCACTGCATGGCCTCTTATATATTTCGATGAGTTCATATTTCAAACATGGCCAAGAAATGTTCCTTAAACTAGTTCAAACTGCTGCTATACAATGCCAAAGACTATTAAAAACTCGGATTTCGGTAGCCAACTGCTTTCTGTCCGTCTGTCTGCATATCATATCTGCACTCTCAAAGACTGTCAAGTACCAAACATAAGGATGCAGATAACTCGTAGGTGGTAACAAAAATTTATTTAACACCGTCATACGCCGTCACTTTAAGTAATTCTTAACTTAAACTCATATCAATCTGCAACACTTTCAAGTACATCTTTTAATTTGTCAATCAAGCTGTCAATCAAGCAAACAATTTCATTTTTTTGTACACTTTTTTTTTTTCAAATAAAATAATTTCTCTGATTAATGCTATCACGCTTTCAAGACTTCAGAGATTATTAATAATTTATTTATATAATCTTCACGTGATTATGTTTAATTTTTGTTGCAATTTTAATACACTACACTGAAGACACAAATTCTTTTAAACTTTTATAAAAATCGTCACTTACAGCGCCATTTGCCGGCGTAGTGGCTGCCTTCGTTGGAGCAGGCTCTGTAGTTGTAGTTGCCGCCATTTTTGGTATTTGTTGTATTTGTTGCTGCACCGACGGACAGCTTCTAATACACTTTTTGGTAAATGCCTTGAAAACTTTATTAAAAACTTAAATAAAACCGTGCCAATGCGTTAAAAGTTGCAGCCGCTTTGTGCGATTACTGCGAACAGAATAAAAAAAAAATATCTTACAAAAATGTATTTAAACAACAAAACAAGTCAAGTAGAGTAAATACTAAATGAATGAAATCATTTTTTGAGCGCAGCAAATGCTGCAAACTAACTCAAATGCGGCACAACTTCACTCATTGAGAAAACACTCAGCGAATTTCAAATACTTGCGAGTATTGAGTATATTCGAGTAATTCAATGAAAGCTTTTAATGTTTTGTCTTTTTTCGAGGTAATCGCTTTTAACATTGAATATCTGACATTATTAACCGATTTTTGTTTTTTATTTTTCAGTTTTGAGTTAGTTACTCTACTTAATAATGCCGGCAGCTGTTTACGAAATTACTCAAAAGTTTTGTCTTATCGTGTATTAAATTTAATCAGTTTTTTAGATTAGTAACAGATTTTAATGTGTGTGCTAAACAGTTGCCCGTGTAAATATTTTTTGGCTGTCTGCTGTGAGTTGTCGAAGGCATAAGTTCCTAGTCTGCACTCAGTAAAGATAAAAGTAGATATAGGCGCGGACTTATGCTATTTATTTAAGTAGCTCAAGCAAGTGCATTCTGTATAGCTTCATTTTGGAGTAAAATATTAAAAGCAGTCTATTGCAAAACTAAAATTTATTACACTTGATTACATATCTTGCATATCGAAGCCTCTATTTTATCATCAAGTGGCAAAAGTAGTTCAAAGTTTGAGCAATGTACTTGCAAGTACCTATACTAATGCAAATAGTGTGTTATCTATTTTATATTTAGCTCGGTGTCTTTATTTCACAGATAATCTCTTTAAACTACTTTGCAAACAATTATAAAAAAACGCGCGCTAAGTATGTCTGGTTAGTAGCTGTTGCAAGCAGTGAGTGCACTACCAACTTGGAAGCACTTTGGAGTTCAAATGAATAGTGTTGAAGCTAGTTTTGGCTGATGTGGCATGTTCTACCATCAACTGGGAAATATAATACGTATGCATCCACAAAACATGAAACATATTTTTATAAATAACCTCATTTTAATTTCAGTAAAACCAGCTAATCATCAATGGCGGCATTTAGATACATTAAAAGGATAAGTCGAATATATGCCATCCATTCAACATCGAACCCATACGTTTGTCTCATCATCCGGTGTACTCAAATCGCACCACGAGCAAGTGGCCACAGAGGCAACACATTCGGCTCCAGTTAGTAACCACCTTAAACCTGAAGATCAATGGTTGCAAACGATGCCCGATATGATTTGGTTAATAGTAATGAGATGCTCTTCACTTCTTTAATAAGCTTGAGCACAACCCTTGTCACTTAATATAAAAAAGATTGTATCATCCTGTTTTAAACAGAGTCTACACTTAGTTTCTCGGCTGAGAAACGCTATCTCAATCAAAAATGGCCTGTCAGATATACCATGAGCAGTTACAGGTCTCCACTGCTGAGAAGTGTGTTTCCAGTGAAGTAATTTGGTAGTAGAGCTTGCTTAGCTTGCAGAAGTGCTGAATACCGTAAGATGTACCGAAAGGCGCCCGATCTGAAATTTTTTTAAAGTTTAGTTCTGGTCGAAGCCCTACCAAGACTGGCATCACATTGAACTATGCGAATTAATGAAATAACACCACAGAAAGAAATCTGAAGGCTTCAATTCCGATAGGGGTGCCCACTTTAAATCACACTTTTTTCAAAATAAAGCCTCCGAAGAACAAATGTGCGGTAATGGGACTCTCCAGTTGGTACCAGACATTTTTCATACACAAACTTTGTTACAAACTGCCATAACTCATAGGTGAAAGAGATTCCTTTGAGAGGTTTCGTTGAATTTTTTCTTTGTATAAGTTTTAACAAAATATAAGTCACATCGGTCATGACTGAGTTCATGACTGATTCATGCAACAACAACGCACAGGCCACACCGCTAGTGCTATAGAAAAGATTTCTGAATATTATCTTTTTATGGTGAAAATGCACGATAGGTGGGGAAAAGATGCAAACCGCACTGGTTGTTCAAAGTGATGAAATTTTGCACATGATCACGACTCATCGATAACTAAACATATAAGGCTTTCAACGCACCTCTGAGTTCATCATACAACAACAATTTAAAGGAATTACACAAACTCTGAATCGTCAAGCTTTTGCGTTTTTTGTGTGAAGAAATAAAATCGAAACTGTAAACGGATTATCAACTCAAATTTCTAGATGGTACTGGTTCAAGCGCGATGAAGAACCAGCAAGAACGGTAAAAGACGTATTACACTAAAAAAATCTTTATATTGGATGAGTTTGGAGGAGCTTCTTTAACTGTAAGCTACTACCACCGAACCAAAGCATCAATTCTGACAAAGCGAACCCTCCAAATGTACGAAATTGATCAATCCAACAGATATGGCATACCAGCTGGATAACGCAAAACCACAAAATTATTTCAAGACCCTTTAAAGAATTAATCCTCATACTGATTGTGCGAGAGAATTACTGAAGAAATAAATCCAAATTTATTGAACGCGCAGCACATTTAAAAGAAACCAATATATTTTAAATAAAAGAAATAAAAAATTTTATAAACGCACAAAACAATAAGAAATATAATCAAAGTTCTACAACAAACAACCGAAATTTAACTTAACTTCATATGTTTGCTGCTTTAACTGATTGTGAATTATATTTACAAGGCTGTAACAAAAATGTTTTTGATATAAAGCTAGAAAGTGTACGTAGAAAAAACTACAAACGCAATTTAAACGTTTCTTTTGCCATGTGCCATGCGCTACTGTAATATTTTTGTTAAAGCTCTTTTATAATTCACAATCAGTTTAAATTAAATACATTAAAATTAGCTTTCATAATATGTACCTTCTTTCGCATATTACCTACATCTATGTCAGATGATACTATTTTTCAAAGGCACTTTACAATAAAATATTATAATAAATAATAAAAAAAAGAACGAGTCATAAATTGACAATAACAAAGTAATCTTTCAATTAAGTTAGACAAGCTCACACATACAGGCGGCATAGTTACTAAATATATTTACATACAAGTATATAGACATATCTTGTACCTATGTCTACTATATATGAACGCTGAACAACCATTATTTCAATATCAAAATAATAATGATATATCACAAATTGTGCCAAAATAGTCAACGCATGAAAATCTTTTTGTTGTATATTATATACCACCAGCGCGGGAGGAGCCATACTCATATGACACAAAAATGTGCAAATTCGCGCCTTAATAAAAAATTTAGCAGCACAAGTTATTGGATAATAAGCTGCCATGTACCGAGCACAAAGGTTCATAGAACGCTTACAGGGTCAGAAAATGGAATTTTGTGTAAAATTTGCTGCAATTTATATTTTATTAAATTATATACTTTGACTCGTGCCTATTAAACTTTTGGAACTCTTGTTATTGAAGACAACAAACACTCACTCAGGTGTTCATTAGCATTCCAAACATTATTGTGCACAGCTAATAAAGAAAAAAATCAAATTGTATAGAATTGAGTCTATTATTATTTAATGAGTATCTTTAATAAAATATTTGCTTTAAAGTGAATTAACTTTTTTTATCTGTGACAATTTTCTTCTTTTTTTTTATTTGCATTTACAGCAAATATTTTTAGCATAATTTTTCCGTATTTAATATATTTTTTTTTGTATAATTAGCAGCTGATGTTGTTAGACTCCAGCAGAAAATCTGTCAGTTCCGTAATTAATTCGATACTAAATAAATTTGTTTTTTTGTCATTAGCATGCGAAACGCATGATGTGCGATGTGGCGTATAAAGTTTTTACTTTTTTTTTCTGCGAAATTAACGCTTAAAACGCTTTTGAAGGTCTAATGGGAATAATGTAATCAAATAGATTTAATTTTTTTGTGTGCAGTTAACTCAATTTAGATATTTATTTTATTTTATTTACGAATAAGTGTTATAATTTAGTCATCACTATTTGCGCAATGCCTGGAATGAATCATTGGAGATTCATTAAAGTATAATTATTCCTGATCAGCTTAACAAGAAAGTAAAAATCCACAAAAGAGCATACCCCAACAAGCTTTACTATGTCTCGCCCTAACTATCCCAAAATATTGGCTTACAGATTCGATAAAAATTCCAGATCTCATCGATTTTTCTATAACACGAAGAATCTCAAGCTTAAGAACATTCTCCAGTTCTTTTTAGCTTACTGAAGTGGCCTGTGCCAGTATCCTGAGTTCCGTTCACATTGCTGCAGCTCAACACTCCACAGCTAATTCGATGAACCACGGCATAGCCAACCGTCATAGTGATGAAACGGCGCTTAAGCAGGGAATGACAGTGTCTAAGACCTCCAACCTCAGCAAAATCTATAGATTGCCTCACGTGAACTAAGCAAAGCTCCTAAAATCAAGGATAAACTCACACAGAGACGATTTATCGAACGTCTCTCTCCAACAAGCTCTAACTTTTTTGCTATGAAAAACGCGAGCGGACATTAATCCACCGGTTATACGGGTCTCTACACCCATAAGAGACCACACTGCAAAGGCAGAAGCTTTTGCAACCCATTTAAGAAATGCTTTTTAGCCAAATCTTTCAACAAACTCATTTGTTCTCTCCACTATTTCGACAACGAATTACTCTGAACCGCTCAGAGTTCACAGCAATGAAGTACATAAACTGATAAAAGCACAGCAGAATCCAAAAAGGCACAAGTCACAAATTAAATTCCCCGAAAAGGATTATGGAGCTTCCCAGCCCAGCTACATAAATACATCATAATATTGTGTAACGCGATTTTTAAATGCGAATACTTTTCAACTCAGTGGAAGAAATCGGTCATAGTCATGATCCCGAAACCCGGAAAGGATAGAACACAGCCAGCGTTAGCCTACGATCCTGCCTATCCAAACTGTTTGAAAAGTTAGTTCTTATAAAAATCAATCCACACATGCAGAACGTTATTCCCACTCACCAATTTGGATACACTAATGTATGTTAGAGTCGAGAGACTCAATTCAATCTTGCCATCGTCGAGAGACAAACAATCGCAATAGCATTTCAATTCCCCACAAACTTTTTCAATAATGATAAACGAAATCGTGGATTGATCCACAATTATTCCAATCACGTTTCTGCTTTTACAAATTAATTCAATGCATAATTTTTTCCGGAATTCGGGGAATAACATACAAAAAATCCAATAAAAGGCAACACTTTTAAAATAAATATATTTTCTGTCACTTTCAGTGACGCGAGCCAAGGAGTGACAAGATATTTTATTCGTACTACTATGATTGCAGGGCAAATGCTGATGAGGTGATTTGGGTTTTCCATAAGCACCTTGCATTTCATGTTACCGCTCGATGAGCCGTGCCTTGTTTTTGCATGTCGGCGTCTGGGAGACAATGACCGAAATTCTTTTAACAGGCTGCAATGAGTCCTATGAAAACTTTCATTTGCATGACTGTAACCAATGACTGAAACATTCGAACTGAAAACAATTTGAATGAAATTACGCTTTCATTTGATAAATTCGAATTGTTAGAAAGATTCGGATATACTCGCTTACGAAATTGAATGCACAAATCAATGAATGTAATATATTCGAATGTTTTGAATACGCTTCATTTTAGTGTGTTGAACTCTCTTTCATTCTCTTTCTCTATATATATATTTGTATTTCTTTGTTCCTACTTCTTGTTCATGTTATGCACGCTCGCACTCAAAAATTAAAAACCAAATGATTATTTTTTAAAGTAATTCAGTTTTGGGTTCCGGTTGTTTTTTCTTCTATTCTTTTTTTAAGCTACCAGCTGCTAGCTAGCTGATATCTGTTGTCGAAGTCTTCATAATGATCAAACCTTCGAATCATTTGAATGAATGAATGTTTCGAATATCCGAATGTTCAAACCGCATTGATTTAAGATGTTATTTCAATGAAATGAATTTTTCAGTTGGAATGAATGATTTTAGCGGTTATATCTGTATTTTCTTCTTGAAATAGCCTGATGCTTAATTTTCCGTCATTTTATGAATGTCTATGGTGGCTGAAAATTAAAAATATTTAATCCGCTTTTGAGCTGCTAAGAGCAAAGACTGCTTTCCTACTCAGCAGCAAATTTCTCGAAGAGTTGTTAGCAACCTACAAGGCTTTTGTCGCAGCTTGACTATCGAAGAATATATTTATTCGTTCTTACAAGGCATGCATCCTCTGAGCTACTTATGCTGATTTTTTGTATGGCGATCACTTTCCCTTGGAATATGGTATAATCGGTTAGCTTATATGAGATCCGCTGCTCTAATAACTGAATCTAATTTGGATCCAACTGAAAATATGTTTATTGCGTACTGGTTCAGTTCTGTATGCCAAGTTTAACCAATATTAGTTTTCTAGACCACAATGTGACAACACAGTTTAATAATGGATCCGAAGTTGTACTTATAAGATCCAAAATTATTCCAATCACATTTTGCAATTACCAATTCACTGTTGAATTGTTGTTAAATTGTTTTTTGCGGAATTTGGGAATCACATACAAACAAAGGCGATACTTTCAAAATAAATATTAAAAAAGCAATTTCCGGGAAATATTCTTCTTATAAGTTTGTTCACCTTTTCACATACAATTTCATAATTAAAAACTGCTTTTATTAAAAAGGAAAGTTTTTATTGTATAAAAAGAGTCAATTCATTGCTCAATGATAGTACAGAAAAATATTATCTCACCACGATGTCATGACACATCTTTCTATTAAAAGTGTTTTCCCAATCAAATTATTTAAATAGCTCATTAAATGCAATAAAAGTTTTAAAGCTGCTGATTTGATTGCAATTACCCAAAAGTAATAAACAAAAATCGAGCAACTGATCAATAGATGCTATTTAAATACTCTTAACACGTCTGAACAACAATTGCGCGTGTATTGATTTGTTTATTAGCGGCTTGTCATGCAGCAATGGAATGACGTATGCTGTTCTTCGCAACATTTATGCCAATTATGACGTCAGTTGCAGCAGCACAAGCTCAGCTTTTCCTATTAGCCATTTTTTTTTTTTTTTTGGTTATTTATTATAAATATTATTTCTTTTTTTATGTTATTTGTTCCATTTATTTTTTTGTATGTAAACAAAAAATTAATCATATGCGTCAAAAACTTGTTTGCAGAACGCGTTCGAGGTGACAGTCGATGCCGTCTTTAAGCCAGTTGGTCATATGCTTCACTGTTTTTTTTTTCACTTTTTTTTTTTTGCCATAATCTATCACTTCACTCTTTCTCTACTTGTTTATTTCGCGCTGCGCTTCAAAGCCTTTTTTCGCAAAAAACAATTTACTCGAATTTGCCAGCAACTCCAGTTGGCGTCGAGAGGGTTTCATGACATGATCATGTCGAGGAGATGTATTAAAAATAAATTATAAGAAAAATATTTAATACGGTGGCACCGAAGTTTTAATACACTTTAATAGCTAATTGAATTAAATTTTAATTATATATCACTTGGTCTGTCTAAGTTTTATATGGAAATAAGATGCTAGAATGCAAAGTATCTGTAACTAACTCACCTCCACCGAATTCTACCAATATTCCTACTGTGGACGATAAGAAGCTGTCTGTGAAACCACCATCAATTATCATTCCACAAGTAATTCTCGACAAAGTAAGAAATAACTTAAAGTCACTTATTCCTAAGAACGAGACTTCACTAACAAACATCACTGGTGACGTTCCATGCAAATTAATCCGAAAGGTTGAGAGCTTTATAAATGCATAAACGAGAAATATATTAACCCACTGATCCACAAAATTTTCCTGACCTTTAAGATGGGATTCCTTCAAATGTTACGTAGTAAGCTCAGATTACACCTCAATATTAATTAAACTTGGTGTAGTCCTACCAATATGCTCAAAAAATCGTAATAAAACTCTCTAATTATCCCAACTCAAGCAATGAAATTGAAGAAGCTGTCGAGAAGAAGCTGCTTATCTTTCAACGACATAGTTAGTTCATCTCCGAAAAGCTGTTCAGAGTTTAAGCAGAACTTTTACGAGTATAAACGATCTCCCACTATTGCTTCA
Source organism: Leucophenga maculata (assembly GCA_035044805.1). Classification (NCBI taxonomy): domain Eukaryota; kingdom Metazoa; phylum Arthropoda; class Insecta; order Diptera; family Drosophilidae; genus Leucophenga; species Leucophenga maculata. The sequence goes on along the minus strand of JAWNNP010001005.1, from coordinate 50,076 downwards.
AAAAAAAAAATGGTGATGCCTTGAGTACCCCTAATAAACTTTGGTATATTTATTATATACATGTATGAAAAGTCTAATGGGTTTTCGTGCTTCAATAAACAGTACAGCCTGGTGTGGCAATACAATTTTTCAATAAAGTAAATTCCAAAGTTTTTTTTTTATTACCTTTCCAACGTTGCAAGCCATAAGTATGCTGCCGAAATGAAGAAGTATGTACTTATTTGAAAATTTAAAACAAAAATCAATTTTTTTTAGCATTTGTTATTGTTTTTACTGCCTTTACTGCTTTGCAAATTCTTTTTTAATTTATTAATTTTTTTCTTTTTGTGAGTTGAGGAATAACATTAATATTCAGTCAGCCAAAGAATACAATTTGCGAAAAAGAAGTAAAAAAAATGAAGACAGGTAAAAAAATACTCCTAATGTAAGACAAAAGCAGAAGCAGTTGGTAATTAAGCCGAAGTAGTTGTACACTTTAGATATGTTGAAAAAAGGTAAGCACTTGCACTTGATGCATGAATCATTGCTGGCGTGGATATCTTTCTGGATTTTTTTTTTGGATATTCAAAAAATACTCAATTAGATTTGGCCACACTTTTACTGAGTTTGCATAAAAATTCTTTAATAAAAATCTATTTAAGAATAATCGGTCTGATTCGGTTCTCAGATTTTGTGAAAGTGTTATCGATAAATTATTTATTTTTACGTATTGATTCACTTGCATTGAGTAATGGAAATTTCACTGCCACTGTCAATGCCATATCATAAAATCAACAAAAAAAAGTATAAAATCATACATTTTCCTTTATTCTCCAAATCTTTGCGAATTTAAAAACTGTCTTCAACCATTTCTGTCATGTGTTACACACTTCATCCAAAAAGTTTATCAACCAATTATATTACGATGTAAAGTGTATAAAAATAAAAGAATAAGAATGAATTTTTAACAAGTTTCTTGACCTCTTTGTATGAGGAAATACAAATAATAAAAAAAAATCGATAATGTTTAACAATGTAAATATTTTCTTTATATTAAGTCGATTTGATGCTTATGACTTAACTGCAGCAGCCCATGATTGTGCAGAATTTACAAATAATGAGTATATACTACCGAAGAACATCTCTCAAGGCCTAACTCTATAAATAAAAATGCTTGACCTCACTGATTCAATCACTCAATTATCAACTCAAAACCAAACAGAAATTTGAATCGTAGTTACATAACGTAGAGGCTTATATCGAAGAGGTGGAGTCAGGCATTGTAAGCCGTGTAGTTGGTGTCAATAGAACAACTCCTATCTCAAATTTTGCATTGCATGCCGTTCAGAGAAGCTTCTGCACTGAAAATATAAACCTGGAGAGACGCTTGTACCACACTCGTTCAAAAGCTTGATTCAAGAAACACTGCTGAACAGTACTGCTAATCTTTAGAGATATGTTGTATAACTTTAACAATTCTGTGAGTCATCTTTTGGAGTTCCGTGCCTACATCGATTTAGCCTTCATTACACTGACTCCAACAGTGGAGAAAGGCTTATCGATTCCGCCGCAGTTCGAAACTAGGTAGTTAGCAGATTTGAACACCTCAACATCCACAAGGCTAAGTGGCTAGGTTACGATCAAACGACACGCAACCAAATGGAGCATGTTGTCCCAACACCAAGTATTTTCCTTATAGACATCCACACCGCCCGTGTATCTTCTCCCGTTTCCATTAACATTTTCACCAATTTTCATTCTTGTACCTCATATGGATGACGAAAAAATCAAAATTATGAGTGGAATAGATCAATTGATCATGTGGTATTATATGGATAGAGGGTTAACTCCATGTAAGCCGGAACCTCATTTTATTCGCAATTTAACTTATGCGTGCCTCCTATGTCTATGATGTGAAAATATCTAAATTACTTGAAACTGTTAAATTAAAACAAAATAAATTATATATATTGAAAATTATATGAGCTATAGGAATATTATTGAATATTAAATTTAAATAATAACTTATTCCAAAAATAATTTAAAATATTTCATATATTGTTTCGCAGAGTGCTCGTCAGAAAGAGAGTAGGTGAATGTAGCAAAGCCAATTGATTGTATTCTCAATTTAAAGCGCAACAAATGCGACACTTTTTTTGCATACCCTGCACTCATATTGTAAAAATGGGTATTTTAATTTTAATGGAAAGTTTGTAATGCTGACCGCCGAGCAATAGCAAGCAAATTCGATCGATTGTTAAAGATAAAAAAACTCCTTTGCAGACAGTGAGGACGTAGACTCGTTTCATCATCTTTTAATAAACTTTTCAATATATTATGACTTTCTGGCTGATCTGGTGTTCACCATGTGAAAGAGCGCCTCAAACTCTATACAAATCGGCATAAAAAAAGTGTAACATGATTTTTTGACAGCTTAGCCTTCATAGACCAGGTCACATATATAACTTTAGTAGCTGATCTGGAATATATAAAGATATTCTAGCTCAGTTACTAAAGTCGAGTCGATATATATCTATCCTTCGGTCCATCCATCGTTATTATGTGTCGATAAACTGATATCAGAAATTATCATAGCCAGAATAAGAATTTACGAAATAAGGTTTCTCTCATCTGAATGCAAATAAAGTGCCAAAATATTGAGGGCGTCGTGCCTAGAACACCCACTAAACAGCTATTTGTTCCTTATATGCATTTTTTTTTTCAAGACCAAATCACAGAAATAAATTTTTTTTTCATGATTTTTTAAACATTTTATTTAATTAAAATTTAAAAAAAAAATTATAGCAAATTTTTTTTTTTCCTTTTTATAAAATGTTATTTAATTTTTATACCCTGTACCCGTAGTACAAAACGGTACATGAAGTTTGTATAAATATATGTCACAGGCAGAAGTAGGTGAGGCAGAACCCATGAAGAATGCATATATTCGTGATCAGCATCAAAAATCGAGTGAATGTTCATATGTACATCAAAATCTTAGTGAGCATAAAAGATAGAGCCTTCAAGTTGAGATATTCATATATGTACTCCTATTCTTTCTTTATATAACTTGTATTTAAAGTACGTGCCAAACCCCTTCTGCCGAAGGAAGGGTTGAAACTTACCATACAAAACTATCCCTCATTCTGAACTTTTCTTTAAAAATTTTCATTGGTTATTTTTAATTTAGCTAGAAATTGGGTATTTGAGCATTTGGTCTATCTTATAAAATATTCCATATATGTAGGTCCAGATCGGACCACTAGAAGAGTTAGCCTTCATACTAATCTGTCCCACCTGTCAGAGTTTTTTTATGGGAAATGGTTTTTGTTTTTGTGAATTCGGTTAGAGTCATCAAATACGGATTGTCTTACAATAATACTAATAAAGTAATCTATAAAGATCCAAATTGGTTCCTTAAAAGGTGTAGCTCCCATACAAAAAATCGATTCAATATAAACATGTCCGTCTGTCTGGCTGGTTGTTTGAATATAAAAATCTTGGAGACTATAAAATGTAGAGCACTCAAGTTTAGATATTTAGATTATGCTATTTTATCTTCAGATAACTTGTATTTAATTATCGTTCCAACCCCTCTCTTAGTGGTAGTACTCATAAAAAACCTGCACTTCCTCATGAATTTTAAATGAAGAAAATTACTTTTTCGTGTTATTTAAGCTAAAGTTGCCAAATTTGATGTATCAAATCTAATTAAATATTATAGATAAGACAGATTTTTAGCAGTCTGATGTGGACCTTTAATATGGGACCACTACAATGATTGGCCCTCGTACAAATTTGTCCCCCTTTCTGAGTTTTTGTAAGTAAAACATTTTCTTGTGGTTTAGTTTAGCTTGATATGATACATTTTTTATATCTTACAGCAATCTCAATAATATATACCACACGGATCTTAATAGGTATATAACCCCTAAACAAAATTATGGTTGAATGAAGGAACAGAGTATCTATAGGATTTGTTTCTTGTTCCCATAAAAACTCTTATGGAGTTGTATATGAAAAACTTTATATTTAAGTCAATATTTATAATAAATTCGATATGATAGCTTCATATGCGTGCCCAGTTATCATAAATAGATGTATTAATTGATGTGTCCCCCCACTTTTTGGGGTACCTACATGCAAACTCCACTATTTGTCATTTTTTAATCTCTTTTATATTACGGCTGCTATTGACAAGCACTTCACATACATATATTGATGGGTGCACACCAACTTGTTTAGATGTGAAGACCATGGTCCCCTATTTTTTATTATTATTATTTTTTTTTTTTTTTGATTTGGCTTTATAGCTGAAATTTTGCGTGATTTCTATTAGAGCTTCCATGCCAACCTGCAGGTTCTAACATGCTCTATGCTCGAGCGTAATTTTGTGCGTGTTTGAAAGGCTATTGTTGAGCCTCACACTTAATATTACACACATTTTTTGAGTTTGTTTGAATTTATACTTCCTTTGAGCATATTATGGACGTTTCATTCGAAATTTATTCAATACTGTCAATCGTTCAATTTCACAGATACTTTCAAAATTCATAAAAAATCTAAGCCATACTTTTTTTCATTATAGCTCAAAATTAGTTCCATTAAAAATTATATTAACCGATTATAAAGCTATGTACAACTTATGTATCTGAACATTCCTTAAATGTAAAATTGTCATAAAATGAAAATAAAATTTTGAGTAGCGTACAAAAACTTCGGCTACTGCATATCTCAGTTTACCTTTTTTTCAAATAATTTCTATTCTGATATATATTTTCAACGTCAAAGTGCGGCGACTGTGATTCAATTGTTGTTGTTGTAATTTATTTACAGAAGAAGAACAAAAAAAAAATAAAATTAAACGCAAGCAAAAAAATAAAATCCAAATTTAAAATCAGTTTCATTACACGAAATTATTTTTTAGTTATATACAGAGCAGAGCAGAGCAACACTCTTGATATAGTTGCTCCGTTGTACAATTTTATTTTTCATGTACGCTCACAGAGCTAGCTCACTGACGTCGTCGTCAGATCACATAGCATTGTACCGCGTACCGCTTCGAAACGCTGCCGCTTTGCTTAAAACTGGTGACCCACGTTTGGTTGGATTTAGTCGTTAACGCGCGTCCAACATAAACACTTCGTGTACAAGAGCAAATTTATGAAATTTTAAAACTAAAAACTTAAAAAGAAAAATCATTACAAGTAACGTCGTCGCTTGCTACCTGACAGATACTTTTTTGTAACTACAAGATACGCATTATTCTTTTGCTTGTAAGTTGCAACGCATAGTTGAACGTAATCGATTATTGCCATTTAAAGCGTTAATTGTGCAAAGTTATTTCTATGCGAATAGAAAAAGTGCAGCGTTAAAATAATAAAAATAAAAAATAAATAAATAAAAATAAAATAAAAAAAGAAAAACTTTTAAAAGTGCCATTGAGAAAATTTTGCAAATTATTTTGCGGCAAACATTTATGGTTTTCAGTTGAAGTTTAAAGTTTTATAATTAGCCACTGATATTGTGCGGCATTTAGCGGTAAGTTGTATAGATTTTAGATACCTTTTACTATTAAAATAAAATTTAAACTTTTTGCACATTTAAATTTCCAAAAAAAAAACAACAAAATAAATCCAAACGGAAACGGAAGTGCGACATTTTCACAAATTAACAGCTTTGAGCTATATAGCAACACGTAAATAGATCCATATACTCTGTCGATTGTCAGCGCAATGCATAAAAATTAAATTTAATTAAATAAAAGCGTTATTGTGCCACTTATTCGACAGTGTTTTATATTTTTATTATTTTTTTATTGTTCTGTTTTCTGTTTATCTTTTTTTTTTTTTTTTTATTTTTTGTTGCTGTGCGCGCTTAACTTTCTTTCGCGGATTTAAATTTAATTGGCTTTAAAAATATCTCTGACAATTGTCATTATCCAAAAAAAAAAGCGGGGGCCAAAGTGTTTGTGTGTGTCATTTTAAATTAGCAACAATTACTAAGAGACTATATTTAAATTTAGTTGCAAAAAATGATGCTGCAAGTTGCCGACATAGCATAAAAAAAGAAATTTGTTAAATTAGTCAAAGCCATTTTGTTATTTTGTTTAACTTGAGTTAATGCTTTTGTTTATCAAATAAAATATTTATATTTTGAATGTTTAGCCTAGGAAAATTACTCTTGCAACTGTAAGCGTGATGGAATGATAGAAATTTCATATAAATAAGATAAAACTTCATTATCTCTTAGGAAGACTTTAGCACTTTAGCTGATAAAAGCTACAACTGAAATAGCTCTGGAAGTATAACGACTTCAAGTTAATAATAGGAATATATACGCATGGCAGCTAGAGTTAAGTACCGGCTTAATTTATATGGCCGATCGAGTACATAAGAACTTTTGGGAAAAATTAAAAAGATAGAAATTTCTTTGTCCAAAAGTTGAGAAAAACTAAAAATAAACCCACTCAACTACGCACACAAAAATTTTATCAAAATCGGTCTGACTTCAAAAAGATCAATTGTGGATTTTGAAATTTTATTTTTTGTTTGATAGGATATACTCCTAAGGTGGTAGTACCATAGTCAAAAAGTCAATATCTGAGCAAGTGACCCTATCGAAATAAACAGGAGATGTCCCATCGCCATATAATTGGAAAAAGTAATCCTGGAAAGTGTGGTAAAAATCGGATGATGATGCTTTTTAATTGATTGGCAATACTGAGTAGAAATGGGCGTTTCAGAATGAGTACCAGATACGCTTATTCGAAAACGACAGGCTAAAGCCTAACTCGTGCTACTTTTTATTTATTATATTTGTGGGATGAACGGGAATATTCAGATTTACTTGGCAGCAGTGGTTTCCCAGAACTGTACAACATAAAGCCAAACTGGGGCCACTATTTATCTGAGTCACTTGTTTGGACGTACATACCTTTCTGTAGCAGGTTCATGAATTTCACATGGTATTGTGTTTGGTCTATCTGGTAGCGAACCATATGACATCTTGGCCTACATTCGGTTGCAGTCTCCACTAGTCCAGTCAAGACCTTTGAAATGGCTTCTTCGTTAGCTCAGATGGAGGCCGCTTTGATCATTTCATTACAGGAGAAGAAGTCTTATATGGAGGCAATTTGTAATGATGCAGTCCTATTTGGATTTTCAGATTGATGGCTGCTATCATCATATTGCTTTTCGCGGAAGGAAAAAAATAACTCAATTTTTTCATAACCCAGTAGACGAGATAACTTTGCAGATCTCTCTGAAATCAAAAAATTACAAACAAGAAAGAACGCTGCAATCAATTATGTTAGATATTCTGTGATATTCTATAAACCATGAAAATTTGTGTGGGATATATATCTCCATTTATTCTCAGGTGGTCCGTTAGTGGTCCTGCATAAAATAAGAGTTGAAGTAAGATACATCCAATTTGGCAATCATAGCGAAATTAAAAAAAAAAAAATATAAATTCTGAGAATGGAGCGCCTAGATTAAATACTAATCCGAAAAAGCAAATGATAGATTAAATTTTCAAAATTGAAGGCTTTGCCTTTTATAAGTAGTCTCTAAGTTCGTGGTTGGCCTAACAGACGGACAAATGATGGAGTAATTCCCTTGGAAGTCCGTTTAAATGTGAAGTTTTCTCTCATTTTTTTTTCTTCGATTACAATGGTGTGATGCAACGTGAGTTCTTGCCAGAAGGTCATACGGTCAATAAGGAATTATCTTAAAGTTCGAATTATCTTAAAGTTCTTCCTTATTTACGTAAAGCAATACGAATAAACGTCCTGATTTGAAGCATTTGGACAACGCACCTGCTCACACCTCGTTGCCCCGTTCGTGATTTTTTTGGCGAAAAGAGCGCAGTAATACCACATTATTAGTTGAGCCAATGTAGGAAAATGATCGAAACATCTGGCAACACCAGTAATCTTATTGATTTTTAAACGTAATGCATCGAAGAGGGTACATCTGAGTACTTCAGCTACAATACTCATTTACCGACTTCCCTTGAGATTTTATACTTCTGAACTCAGATCGTTGAACAGTTTGGACCATTGGAAGGCATAGCCTCCATACAAATATGTCTTTCTTTACTGGGTTTTTGCACATATATGTACATAATTCGCGGTTATAATGTGTGCTAGGTAGGTGAATGTAATGAAGAGAATGTAATGTGGATAGTGTGAGGAACTGATCGAACAGAGCATATCTGCGAAGAGTCTGTCGAGGAGAATGTGTTGATGGAATACAATGATGTGCGTTGATTCTTGACTTCTTTCAAAATCCAAACCATAAGCGTGCTAAAGATTCACTTCCCATATAGAACTTTTAAAACAAAACTTGATATAGCAAAGTCGTGTGACATAATTGTTCTAAGTATCAAACTGAAATCAAAACATTGTAAATGATTTCAAACCATAAAATTTTTTTTTAAACTGATTGCTTTTAGTGTTGCATAAATATTATAACTGCTATATAAAGTTTATCAGAAATCCATAAAAATTGCTCAATGATAGCATTGAAGTTTTTACAATATACATAAAAGCAGTTCGAATTGTTGTGATAATGCTTAAAAGTCATTTTTAAACCATTTAGCCAGAAAAGTTTTAAGTAATTTCATTAAATAAAATTTAGAAATAAAGTGTTCGAGAGTCATAGATTAATCATGAATTAATCATGAAAGATATCAAAACTAAAAACTGCTGATGATGGCTTTGTGTTTAAAGCCTAAAAATAAAGTTGCAATGAGGCTGCTTTTACAGTTTTGAATTTGGTTTTTGTTTTATTTTCCAATGGAATATTACAATATGATAAGACTTGAAATATTATACAATATATCTAGATTATTTAAATTCAAAATATCTATGTTAAAATCTGCCACTCACAAAATATTTAAAAATTTATTATCTCAGCACTAAAAACTTAAAACAAAGCCAAAATAGGTCAACAAGTGTTTTTCGTTTTTCAAACTTATCTTTTTTTTTTCCGAAAATTTCTTAATGCATATCTGTGAATGGAAAATTACCGAAACTAAAACCTGTACCGGCAAGTCTTGTGCGCAATTTGTAATTGAAACAATTCAAACAATACTTGAGTATGAAGTTAACATTACACGCGATATGGCAAAAAAAAAATGCTACTCCATTCCTTGTCCGTCTGTCTGTCTATATGACTGACTGACTAACCGACTGGCTAACTGACTGCATTGAACCTCGACGACGCTCGTGACATTTGGCGCACCTCGAAAAAATATGAAACCAATTGAACCGTAGAAAAGATTTCATTAGTTCCACCTTTTCTATAAAATATTGCAAAAAATGATCGAATATGCTAAAAAATGATTTTATAAAACAATTCAGCGGGAGAGAGTAGCTTATAAGTGCGGCTTTTTTTGTTCATTTTGTAAATATTGCCTTTTTTTATATTGTATGCAAATTTGTATCCACCTACATTTTATGAATAATCCAAATTTTCCAATCAACCCAAACAGCTGTTAATAACTTTTGATTATTCATCTGTTGTACAGTGATGTGTCTACGTGAATTAATAATACAATATTAAATATAGATACACTCATATTTCAGTTTCAATTACCAGATACAAACATCTATTTCAAGTGTAAATACAAAATTAATTGCAAGCTTTTTGGTACATTTGCGCTGTCTGTCAATAAGAAGCATGGTTAGACATCTCAATTATAAAATATATCAAATTATTTGTAATAAGAGTAAAGAAGTTTTTTAATTTTTTTTTGCTTTGCTTCGAATCGGCAAAGAATGGCAATAGATATATGAAAAGGAAAGGAAAGAAAAACCTGCAGAGAGCAATATTTTTTTGAAACATTCCTCAGCACCTGCACCCGCTATCACACAAAACACACAAATAGAGCTGATTGGAACACTGACACTGATACGTTCCTTTTTTTCTGAAGCAATCACTTCTTGCTCATGGATTTAATTTTTAAACATTTTAAGATATGGAACACATTCATCTTTCCTATACCCATGTTCCGGAAACTTATGATTATACATTATAAAGAACAAATTTTATAGGCAACTGGAAATAATTCTAAATTTTAAGATTATAATGCTTAGTAGTAAGTGGTACCAATACAAAATTTCATTTCATTGGAAACAATCATGGCCTTAGGAACTAATGAAGATTAATTTGTAAACAAAACATTAACTTCTACTTTAAAGTGTCCACTTGCGAACAGCTGCTATAAAACTCAGGAAAACAACGAAAAATTTAGAATCCATTTGCTCCAAAAAAAAAGTGGTACACCTTCATTGCAAGCATTATTATTCGCTTGGTTTTCAAAACGTTAAAACGGTTAATATAAACAGATCGCTAAGATAACTTATAGACATATAAAAACCTTCTATAAATGGAAAAAGAATGGTGAGAATAGCTCAAGATAACAGACTTAATCGTGACAAGATTACTTCTAATAATGTTCCATAAAGAAATTAATATAAAATAAACAGAGAGCAGTTCTTCACCAAGAGAGCAAATCTAGATCCAAAAAGTAGGCGAGACAGACAGACAGAAGGACAGACTGTAAATCATACAGATATTATGTATCCAATGACAAATGAAATAGAGACAGTTTTGTATTATAACTACTCTATCCGAACTTGGTCTATATGGATTCCGAACCAGCTGATCCAATGCTGATCAAGTATGTAATTTTGTTTATCTGTCGGAAATTTGTCTCTTATCATATTTTATCTATAATAGTAATTAATTTAAAACAAACAAGTTGCTATAAAATTTTTAAAAACTTGAAATGTGCTAAGAACAAGTATTTAAATATTAACGGAAGTCGAATTGAAATTATTTAAATATTTTATTTATTGTATTTATTTAAATAATTATTTCATTGTATTTATTTAAAGATTTTTTTTATAGCAAGTAGTCACAACAAAAATTCATTGAATATTATAAATCAGAAAAGAGAAAAAAAATTGTTTTAAAAACCGCAAAGTCAATTAAAAAAAAAATAATTTTAAATTAAAAACGGAGCAAGGCAAACTACTTCAAAAAAAGCAGTCAGACCACGTTTTTTTTTTTTATAAAGTCACACTTGCGGTGTCAAATTATGGCAAACATTTGCAATTGTTTTATAATATATGCGCGTAGGTATATTTTTTTTTTAAATATTATACACTATACTCAAAGGTTGGAGAGGTATATTAAGTTTGTGCAAACACTTATTTAACTTCAAAACTTAAGACAGTATAAATATGTCCTTCTGTCTGTTTATATGAGTAACAAGTACTCGAAGCCTATAAGAGATGGAGCCTACATGTTTACATATTTAGAAGCTTATAATCCTTCTTCAAATAAAGTGTTTTAAATGAATATAGCAACACTACTATAAAGGATAAATCCTTGCCACTACTTTTTAGTGTTTATATGCAATAAAAATATGTATGTCCGTCTCATAGTTTATATGAACAAAAAGATCTAGTAGCCTATAAGCAATAAAGCCTTCATGTTTACACATTTATAATCTCATAAAATCTCTTTAAATAAAATGTATTAAATAAATAATACACCAGAGAATAGCTTGTGTTACATTCTCCATATGCAGCTATGTTTCAAATACAGAGCCTTAGACAATTTACAGCGTATGCCAAAGTCGAACATACTTATTGTAGCTGCAGCATTCTTTCTTGTTTTATAATATATGCGACTAGATTTTTTTCTAATTTTTTAGTATTTATTATTTTTTTATCTATTAATGCTTTATAGACAGTTAAGGTCGTCTTGGCCGTTGAACTCCAAGCAATGACAGGTCTCGTGTGCATATCAAAGCAGTTGCGCTCAATTTCACGTGCAGGTTTTTTTTTTTTTGATTAATACCTATCGACTATTTTTATAGAAATAATTAGTTATATGTCAACATATTTTAATTATTTATAACCAAACATTTTTTCCTTTTATTAAGAACAAAATTGTTTGCCAAAAATTTGCATACAACTGCGCACATACAAATTTTTAATTAATTTTTTTTTTGTTTGTATCTATAAGCTAAAATACTTTTAAGATTGCTTTTAACATGTTTAATTTATTAGGCAACAAGCAAAAATGTTTAAGTTTCATTGTTGTGCATCAATGGTTGCAAAATGATTGATGACTTCAATTTTGAAAGAATTTTTGTTTAAGTTATGCAACATGCTTTAACTATTAGTAACCAACCAAGTTTTTTGTAATTCTATTTCCTATAAAAGTTTAATATTTCCATGCAAAAATTACTTCATAGCATATTCATTTGTAAGTTCCTGTCCTTGCTGGTTATAACTTGCTATTTGCTGCCTCATCTTACAAATAAGAATTAAATATTCATGTCATCAATTAGCAACTGATCTTCACAAACAGTCTATATAGTATATGATTAGTTATATTGTATAAATCCGGTTTTGTTGGAACGCAATGCTGTGAATGAAGTTACTGCAGTCATTAGTATGCCAAGCAGGAAGCATTTTAAGTTATACGATACACTGTAGGCAGGCGTTTGTTTGAAAGATGTAAATATTTCTAAAGAACATCATCAACAATTTTTGAGAATTATTTTTAGTTTTCATTAGTCTTTCCAATTAAAATTTAGCACATTTATAGCACACACGCGTCAGTACTTTCTTATCATCAAATAAAAATCACCTATTAGCAGCAATTATTTCATTGAGCGATGCTTTATTGTCTCAAGTCATAAGAAATACTATTTAATTTGGTTTGGTTTGGTTTTTCTTGCCAAAATATTTTGCTCAATTGTATGATTTGCTTGTGGCATGGTCTATCTCGCCTATTATATTGTATAATTGCTGGAATAAATATGCTTATAAAAAAAATAAATATCGTGGAGACTATTTTATCAGTTTTTATAAAATGCTTGACGCACGAATTGAGGCATTTAATTGAATGTAGGGCGTAGCTAATTATTATTATTAACTTTGTTCCTTAGAGTGGCGTATAATGAGGACTATTATAGACTAAAACACAAAACCCATGGTGGAACTGGCATACTCATTGGAAGTCGTGGTAAAAGCACAACTGAGAAGGCTGCAGGTCATAATAAAATTCCCCTAAAAATGATCATGGAGCTTTCCAGCCCAGCTGTTGTATATATAACAATCCAATTTAACGCGATTTTTTAATACTGACACTTTCCAACTCGGTGAAATAAGTTGGACATAGTCATGATCCCGGAACCTGGAATGGTTAAAATATAGCGTCATAGCGTCGGTCTAAAAGTTTACTACCCTGCATATCCAAACTGTTCGAAAAGATGGTGTTTATAAAATGCAGAGTGTTATTCCCACTCTCCAATTTGTGTTTCAATTCCCACTCAAATTCATTCGGAGGATCTCTAACCCTACAGAATAACCAAAGACGACTCATAAGAATTTACCTCCTAGCCCTGTAGTATGATCTTAGGAGAATTACAGAAAATCTAAATAAATGAAGTGAATGCATGCCAAAATACTCCTTATTCTGAGTTTTTGTATGAAAGAACTTTTATTATCTTGTTACCAATGCTAATTTGGATGTACATATCTTACTTCAAATCACTAGAATGGATAGCCTCCATACAAATCTGTCTTATTTCTTGAGATTTTGCAAAAAAAAACAATGTGTTGTAGTTAAGTTTAGAAGCAAATATTCCACACAGATCCTGATCGGTTTATATCACCTCGGCAAATTTAAGATTCATTAGGGTAGATGATATTTCAAAGACGACTTTCTTAATTTTTATTTGTCATTAGATACATTTTGTCCGTCTTCTTGGTGTAAGCACAATAACCGTCGGAAACGAAGAGATGTACATACTCCCTTTTTTATTCTTTTTAGATCATTTATAGAACATCATCAGAAGTAATGGTGACACGAAGCAAGGCTATATACTAGTTGTACTATCGGCTGGCCGAAAAAATTGCGTAGATAGGGTGAGATGAATTGGTTCAATGCCTTAAAATGTATCAAAATTACATCCATGAGGAAGTAATTCCTCACGACAAAGAGTGGGTAAAGGATAAAGATATCAAAAAAAAATGTTCTTTCTTTAAAATTTTTTATATGATTTTAACTAATTACAGCTCCACAGCAGTTCACATCCAATGAAATTAAATAAGTAAAAGACTTCTCTCTTCTACTTCATCTCGTATTATTCTCTAATTCTAAATTTGATGAATTATGCCATAAATCTTCAAATCGGACCACTATATAGTGAATTCCCCAAACAAAACGCCGATTCGATAAAGACATGTCCGTCTGTCTGGCAGTCTGTATGAACAACGAGAACTTGGAGACTAAAAAATATGCTTTTCTAATCTCTATCCCATACCGCAAAAATCTAAAATCAATTTCCTGATTCTTTTCTGATTCTAAAGAACTTCCTCGTTTATTGCAAACCTTTGAATATCTCTCTAATCTAATACTGAACTTGCACAGATACAGCGAATGACCAACAAATAATAACACACATGACCAAATGGTCATGTGCAGTTTGATATACTACAAAAGACATATCCGTTGCAGCAAAAGCGTTATTAAGATTCCGTGACAATATTTTATTTTACTTGGACTTCAACAATTTTTAAAATATTTCAATAAAATAAAACCAGAAATTTTCCATAAATTGTCGTAAATTCAAAAAATCTGATATAATAATTGCAACGTCGCCAATCAAAATGTCATACGTGAAACCTTTTTAACAAGCAATATTTATTTTAAGTATTGCATTAAATCCGTATAAAAAATCTAAAAAATTGTTGTCTCAGTCATAACAAATTTTATCACGTTTTACATAATGTAACACGACATAAAACTATTACAAGTAGATGTGACATGCAAGCCATCAGCGATAATATTTATTTGCTGATCCACATCTTTTTTTTATAATTTTTTTTTCTCTAAAGGCAATATTGAACTTGACATTGAGTACGTTTTTAATTTAGAAAAATGTGTTTGCGGTTAAAACTATTTCGAGTGAAAGCGCTGTACGTAAAAAAATTAAATTAAAACGAATTGCAATTTTTCTACAACAAAAAAAAAAAAAAGAGAAAAACTCTACCTAGTACCAGATCTTGTCTGTGCGGATTGACTTAGGACTGGGGACAGTTTAGTCGAGTTGACTGTCAGCAATTAAATAATGGGCATACCGTGAGAGATAGAGAGAGAGTGACGAAGTGTCAGTTTGACAGCCGGTTGAACAATAAGAGTGTCACTCGGACTGCATGATAATCAGATATTCAATTGGTGAGTAGCATCAATGTACACGCGTATGTAGGTCTAGTGCAAGAGACACTTGATTTTTGGTACACATAGTATAGCAGGGTACACTAGTACAGCAGACATTTCTCTTTATATATCTTTTGCTTTCCCCCGGCAGTGAAATGTGAATTGAATTCGAACATATATCATGTGGTGTCTGCTCTGTCGTCTGCAGCTATTTAAAATTCTATGCTTGCACAGGCGTTGATATTCATTGACGTGATCGGTCGGTCGGTTTGGTCGTTGGTCTTTACATCTTGTAGATTTTTCGCTTATATTAATTTATTTTTAAATATATAAAAAGATTTTAATTGAAAATAGCATTAGACATTAGATAGCGACCCGCGATTTTGAACTTGTCTAATTTAGTCATCATCTTCGACTTTGACTTTGCAGATAAAAGCAACAAATTGTAATTGAAAAGCATCATCCACACTTACAATGAGCAGAAATGGACACAATAATCCGGCCTTTGTTAACGATCATGTTGACAATAAACCCACAGCGAAGAAGTACTCACTGGAATTGGCGGAGCAGGGCAATAATAATAATACCAAGGCAGCTATAGTGGCTAAGGATCCCGACTATAATCCGTATGAACATCGTGAAGTCGAGCATCCGACAACGTAAATATTTATTTTTATTTTATTTATTTATATTTATTTTAATTATATTTTATTCTGCCTTGCAGCAACTATGAAACACTCTTTCATCTGCTCAAAGGCTCACTGGGCACCGGCATACTGGCCATGCCGAATGCCTTTCGCAATGCCGGCTACGTCACGGGTTCCATTGGCACATTTGTGATTGGCGTCATTTGCACCTACTGCATACATCAGCTGATCAAGGCGGAATATGAATTGTGTCGTCGTAAGAAATTGCCCAGCATGAATTATCCTGCCGTGGCGGAGCATGCCATGACCGAGGGTCCGAGCTTCTTTAAGGCATTTGCACCGTACATCGGTACCGTAGTGAATACTTTTCTGCTCATCTATCAGCTGGGCACGTGTTGTGTTTATGTCGTGTTTGTTGCCTCAAATATAAAATCCATTGTGGACGCTGTCTACGATACAGAAGTCGATGTACGTCTATGCATGATTATTATTCTGCTGCCGCTGATACTCATCAATTGGGTGCGAAATCTGAAGTATCTGGCACCGTTCTCGACGCTTGCCAACTTCATAACAATGATTTCTTTTGGTATTATCTGCTATTATATATTCCGTGAACCCGTGTCTACGGAGGGTAAAGAAGCTTTCGGTAAGGCTTCCGATTTTCCGCTATTCTTCGGTACAGTACTATTTGCTTTGGAGGCTATTGGTGTTATCTTGCCGTTGGAGAATGAAATGAAAACACCTAAGAAATTCGGTGGTTCATTTGGTGTACTGAATGTTGCTATGGTGCTGATCGTATTTCTATATGTTGGCATGGGTCTCTTCGGTTATCTGAACTATGGCAGCATTGTTGAGGGTTCGATTACGCTGAATTTGCCACCAAAGGATGTGTAAGTAGTTATGTGTTTGAAATTTAATTAAATTGAGAAGAGGTTTGAAGTGTGGAGTAACAGAAGAAATTTGAATTATAAGAGACATAGCATAGATTATTAAAAGTTGAGATGAAAACTAGAGAAACCTCTCTTCCGTTAGAAGAAAGAATGGGCAACACAAGCAGCTCATTTAAGCCATCCGAGTCAGGTTCCTCTCTATAAGGTCTTCATATCACAATTCAGGTTGAAAGATCAGAACCTACTAATTTAATGGGAGTTATATTCCTCTCAGGATCGATCAGTGGAGAATATTTTATTTGGATTAATGTAAGATAATCCGAATTTTGCATTTTTAACTAAGTTACCAACAACAAAATTTTTTCATAAAAAAACCGTTAGCTGATAAGTATGGTGGCTACCACTTCTAGTGATCCAATCTGGAGCTATATGGTATAATTTATTGAGATTGATGTAAGATACACTGAAACTAAACCACAAATAATTTTTTTTCTTAAAGAACCCCTGAAAAGTGAGACAGATTTATATGGGGACTATCCCTTTTATAGACCATATTTCGGGTTTTTAGCAAAATTAACATCAATAAAATTTTTTCATACAAAAATCCTTCCTTCCGCTTAGCAAGGGGAGATTTAACATGTTTCTTGAATACAAGTAGTCTGATGAATAAATAATAGATTCTAAATGTACAAACTTTAAGGTTCTACCTCTTATATACTCCACGATCTTGATATACGAATAGCCAGGCAGACAGACGGACATGTCTATATCGACTCGAACTTTCTTACTGAATATAGAAAAGAAAATTTATACTTTATGAGGCCGGTTGATTTTCACAATCCTAATATACTTGTACCTTTCTTCTCTACGGCAACAGGGTCTATGGAATAGGTTTGTAAGAGGACCGCTCCTTAAAGAAGATTGGCAGGAGGAAGTGTGAAAAGTGCCAGTGAGTCTAAATATCCAAACTTCAAAGCTCTATTTTTCATAGTCTCCAACTTTTCGATGTTTATATGGACAGCCAGTCAAACGGACAGACAGACATGCTTATATAAACGCAGTTTTTAATGCTGATCAATATCTCCACCTCGAAGTGGAGATATCGCTCTGATATCAGCTCGAGTAAGGATACTAAACAAAATTTATGGTGGTCTGCCATGCCTTCTTTTGTGATACTACGACTTACCTCAAGCTTCTCCATTTTTACTCTTGCTCCATTCAATGCCCAATTATTGAATTTGTCCACACTTCTTTGGCTTTCTTGGTAGTCTTCTTATCAGTTGGTGTTCGCTGCATGGTTTTCTTGGTTGAATTTCCCTGTCCTCCCCATGTATCAGATCTAAATGCTTGTCTCCCTGAAGCCACAGTTCTGTACTATAGCCCTGACTCTGAACCAACCAAGAGATTTGGTCGAGTTTTTGATAGAGCTGCCAGACCTTTGTCCAAGCTCTGTTGTCCTAGTCCACAGCCCCGCACAATTTGGCCACAGTTACTCTCCAAGACGACCAGATATCGAACCATTAGAGAACTATTTGCATGCCCCTCTACCCATGGATAAGAGGGTTAAGTTTGTCGAAATGAACATAACAAATATAAGTAGACCCCCCCCCCCCATATCCGTTTGTCCAGCAATGAAAATCGATATCATAGAACCTATAATATTTTGAGACTTCAAATGTATATGTAGACTGTTATATTCCTACTTCACACTACTTTTATTCAATGAACGTGGTAACCCCATCCCCAAGGGGGGTTGGCACTTACCATGCAAACATATTTAAGAATTGTGATCATGTAAATTTTCCTAGAAACATCATATTTTGTTTTTTCTACTTTAATCTTTATAAAATACTTTACTTAAGTCCAGATCGGAGTACTGGAAAGGGCTACCACCATACAAATCTGTACCAGCTTTCTGTGTTTTTTGTATATAAAATATTTTGTTTGTTGTTGTTAATTCAACTAGAAACGCCGAAATTTGTGTAATTTACATTAATTCTAATAAACACTAAAAGTGGAGCATACCTTCACCTCTCCTCCCCCATGAAGTCGCTATAGACATGTCCGTCTGTCTGTCTGGCTATGAAGAACAAGAACTTGTATATAAAGCCTTCAAATTTAAATTGCCTCCTATTCCGTCTTCTGATAGGTTGTGTTTAATGAATATGGCAACGCTTCTCTAAGGGGTATATTAAAAAAGTTCCCCTTCCTTCTGAGTTTTTGAATGATTAAATTATTGAATTTCTCGTTAATTTAGCTAAATTCGCAAAATTTTGTGTTTCTTACTTCATTTCTTATGAAATATTTAATAAAGGTTTCTATCGGACCATTTCAAGGGGTAGACGCTATACAAATCTGTCCCCGTTCCTGGGGCTTTTAAAGAAAAACTGTTTGTTCTAGTTTAATCTAGCTTTTAAAAATAAATTTATTGGCCCTATACGTAAATTTATAGACCAAGACTAGGTAAAAGGATGTGATGAGGAACTTAGGATAGGTGGACAGAGTAGAGTTGGGTGTGGAAGACAAATTTGAATAACCTAAAAATGTGCAACCACATGCAGACAAACAGTGAGACAAACGGACAGCTACTTGTGGTTAGACCCACTTAAACTGAAGCCTCTTTTAAATTTATAGGCACTGCGATATCACCTTCAAAGCTTTTTATGTCTGCTAATGGTCGACCCTATCTAGGCGGGCTATATTTTTAATACTGAATTACCTCCAAAAACTTAACAATTCTAAATTTTCAGACTTGCACAATGCGTCAAGGGCATGTTGGCATTTGCCATCTACATAACACATGGACTGGCCTGCTATGTGGCAATCGATATAACCTGGAATGATTATATTGGCAAGCGTTTGGGAGCACAACGTAACAAGCTCTTCTGGGAGTATGCTGTGCGCACGGCGCTTGTATTGGTTACATGTAAGCATTTTCAAAGCATACAAAATGCCAGAAATACTAACCCCAATTTATTTAATAGTCCTACTGGCTGTTGCTATACCCAATCTGGAGCTCTTCATTTCGCTCTTCGGCGCACTCTGTCTCTCCGCGCTAGGTTTGGCTTTTCCGGCGCTTATACAAATCTGCACGCATTGGTATGAAAAGCAGGGTCTAAGCAAAGCATGGCTATTGTTGAGTAAGTGTAGCGCATTAATTATACATTTTATGCCTATTAAACTAATTTTTCTACATTGCAGGTAATTTTATTTTAATCATTGTCGGCATACTGGGCCTGGTCATAGGCACCTACACATCACTACACGAGATTGTACTCACTTTCTCGAAGTAATATGCCTAAAAATTTTTTGTTTAGCTTTAATTGTTGTTAAATAAGTGCATAGGCTTTAGTTTTTAATTTTTGTGCATGACATTCCAAGTTACAATTTTTATTTATTTATATAATTAAAAGAAATATATATATATTAAAATTAATTTTAAAGTTTCTATAAAAAAAACAAAGTATTATGCGCAAAAAGACAAGCAGACAATTAAATAAGACATTCTCAGCACGAATAACTAATTAAGACACAGTGACAAGCGGGCCAAACGAAAGAAGTTCTATACATAGATGATCCATTGTGATATTTTAAAGATATTATGCCCAAAAAAAATAAACAATTATTAACTCTTTTTTATATAAGTAAAACAGTAAACTGATGCAGAAGACATTGTATTGTATAATTTATAAATAATTTAAGTTACATAAAGTTTAAGGCATTTTTCTTTCACTCTCTATCTCTCACTCTTTTTGTTCTTGTTATTTTTTTTAAGTGTATAAACCACAAAAGGATAATAATTATAATATATAATAATATTTGCCATATAATTATTGAATATAGTTTTAAATAAAAGTGAAAAAAAAATAATGAATTTTCGTTTTCTTACACTTGAGTGGTGCTTTTTAGTTTATCACAAAATTGATTCATTCTTTGGTACTCAAACTTAAGCGTTAAGTATTCCATTTTTCCATCTAACTATTAAATCGACCCTCGCCTAGATAATTGCGCAATGTTCGACAAAGACGCATAGCACCATCGACTAGCTTTTCCTTGTTATGGAATGCTATGGAAATGCGTAGATGATTATGACCCTTGTCATTCTCGATGGCAAAGCGTTTGCCGGGTATGAAAAAGATCTTCTCTTGTTCCAGACTATAATCAAGAAATTCATGTGCATCCTCCTCTGGCGGTAGGCTCAACCAAATGAAATAACCACCGGTTGGATTAATCATGTTGCAGCCGCGTGGTAAATTTTCACGGAAAACAGCCGTAACTGCCAGCATACGATCCTTGTAGGTTCGATAACAATGTGAAATATGCGTTTGTGCTAGTTTTAATTCGAAGAGACTGGCCACAATGCCTGCCGTGTAGTTGTTAAAGCAGCCGCCGCTGTTTATAATGCCGCTACGATTGAGTATAGGCTTGAGACGTCCCGGCACCTCTAGCCAACCCAAACGTACACCGGGTCCTATGATTTTCGAAAAACTACCATTCGAAATGACATGCCCAATATAGTTGGCATCCGTACGTGCATCGTAGGAGAAGAGACGCGCATAGAGGCGTGCATCACGATAGTGCAGTATGTTGTAGACATCATCGCAGAGTACCAGAAAATCGTATTTGCGCGCGAGTTCAATAATGCCACGACAGACCTCTGGAAAGTGAGTGGAATGTTAAAAAATTAGTAAAATAATTGGAAATTTGTAATAGTAGAAAATAATTTAATAAGTTTGTGCAATTTTTTAAATGGAGATGCAGTATTAAGTGCTGAAGGAAATACAAGAAACATGAAGACGCTATTTCAAATATTTTTAGATGAAATTCTTATCAAGTATAATACAAACAAATGTTAAGCACGTCTTTAAATGTTATTAAAAAGATTAAAATAAAAAAAAATAATCTAAAGAGATGTGCTGAAAAGTCCTTTCCAAATATAAAAGATAGTGAGATGTGTGTGTAAAGGATTGCATTTACAAGTGAAAACGTGTCTTGGAGTGTTCAATCTCGCTCAGATTTGTTTGGTTCAGTCGATTTTTTTGAACGAAATGAATTTTAATACGTATTAAGCAAATATCAAACGACCCAAATAATATTCCATGATGGCACCACAATGATTGCGAATATATCGAGAATGTATTTTGTAGCATTTTAAACCAATCCTCTCCAGATGATGGCACTAAATGAGGAGAGGATTTGCTTAAAATAGTATAGTAATCAATCGAACAATTCCGACGATAGTCGCTATCATTTGGCTGCCGTAGCAGAAAAAGTGGACCTCACTGAATACTCAGGAATTAAATTGAAATTATGTGACATCGTTTTTTAAACCAAAAGGTAAAACAGAGCTAATGAATTAGGTTAGAATAGATTGGTATGGCGGCTAACTCTTATAGTGGGATAACCATGACCTATATGGAATATTTTATACAAAGCTAAAGTATGCAAAGCTTTTCCCGCTTTGAGTTCGTTATTCGCTTGTTTACATCAAAAATTATAGCTGCACTACGCCATGGTTTTTAATCGTGGAACACTTTCCTTCTTATTTTTATGAATTTATAAAACAAGAATCTGTTATTCGATTTAAATTCGCCTAATAAAGATTAGCAATGGCTAATATAATAAAAAAAAGCACAAACAACAGCATAAAAGTTAATTAGTTTTGCTTACGCGCTGAGAAGAGTATGCCTGTTGGATTATGATAAGTCGGTATGGTATAGTACATGCCCCAAAAGACTTTCGATTTGGGCGTAAAAGGTTTGCCGCGAATCTTTTCTTCAAAATCTGACAGATCGACGCCATCTGGAGTGAGATGCACTGTAGTACGAAAGAAAAAATTATAAAAAATATAAATAATATATAACAATCTTAGCTTATCTACGAGTTTATATATATTATATATTACATACATGGCACCACCTTCAGCGTAGTAAACTGTTTAATGCAATCTAATGCCAGCATATAAGTATATTCATCTACAAAAACATAGCCATTAAAGTCAAGAAGCGTTGAGAGTACAAAGTGTAATCCTTGAGTGGCACCGGCAGTGATAATTAGATCTTCGCTATAAAACGTAAAGTGCATAGATTAGATAAACTTAGTAAAGTGGCTATTTATTGCATAAAACCACAAAACCGCAAACTGCTTACCTCTTCACTTCACTGCCGTACATTTGTGAGAAATATTTTGCAATTTCATGGCGCGTTTCATATGGACCACTGGGTGCACCATATTGAAATATAAGCGAACTATTTAATTCAAGTTCATTTTGCTGCAATGAAAGAGGTTAGGTTCTCCTTTTTTTTTTTATACAGAAAAAAACTTTACCATGCGATGCTCCGTTGCGCGCTGAAAGATATTGCAGCAATTCTCGAGAAGATCGGTGCCTGGTGCGCCTACGCCAAGATTTAAAATGCTTTCATCGTAAACATTCCAATCACTGCTATCGAAAAGATGCTTCAGCTTATTTTCCGTATTAGCCACCGCCATTATATTAATATAGCTGTATGTCTATTTTGTCGTATGATGCTTTCTTATCAAAACAAGCGCGAAAACTAATCTGGCGCTTTCGCAAATCGAATATATAGCAAGATCGCCATTGTCAATCACATGTCGACGTAGTGCGATGCAGCGCATATGCATATGGTTGGCAATACTGCAAATAAACAGTAAACAGCTGTGCTGCTGCTACATTGATTTTTTATACATTTTTTCTTGTCGACACGCAAAACTTAATAAACATGGAAACCGCCGAAGCTGCAAACAATACCGAACAAGCAGCTCAGCATAATCCACAGCTTGATTCACCAGTGCGTGGTCCTACATTGTCGACCAGTACTTCCAGCTTTGAAGCGCTGGATCCGCATGATCCAAATCTCAGTCGTCTGGCAACAAAAATGTTTTCAAAAACTGAAGAATATATAACACACGAATTGGATGCACCGCTGCAGGATTATAAGCTACTCGAGGAGATGAATAAAGCCACCATAGCCAAATATTCGGATATGCGTCAAATTGCTGAGAATTTGGGCGTTTCAACCAATGAGCTAAGCATTAAATTTAAGCAATTGCTGCCGTTGATGACACAAATCGATGAAATCTCTGATACGGTGGATAAGCTGGAGGCTGCTGCGTATAAACTGGATGCATATAGCATAGCGCTGGAGAATCGCGTTAAATCGGTGTTACAGCGTAAAAATAGCAATGCGCCGCAGTAGCACAAAGTGTTAGTAGTACTGTATAAAAAAGTTTAACATTTTATTTAAAATTATAAATTGACGTTTTTCACTATATAATATATATCAGCCAAGCAACAGCTTAAAGATTATTGCAATCACATTGAGAAATATCAGTGGTACTGTAGAGAAAAAAAAAAGAAAGTGTTTAGTAAATTTTATTTAAACTATAAAAAAATATATTTTACTTACTTTTTGCGACTGTGCGTATGGAGCGTATGAGATTTAGCACTTGATCCTTTGTTGTATGCGCGCCAAATTCCTGTTGTCCTGCCTGACGGCCCCAGCCGACTGTAATGTAGGGAAATTTGTTTGTTAATGCTTTAAAGTTGACACACAATTGCAGTTAAGTACTTACATTTAGCTAGAAAGCGCTCCTCGTGCAATATGCAAACAGCATTAAGACAAAGCAGCGATGCCTCAATTAAGGTCCAAAGCGTAAACATTTTCTTATTTGATTTATGTTGTCGCTGTGCCGGATAACTAAAAATTTGTTGACGTCAGTTTCTTGTATTTAGCGAACAGCTGCGCCGCACATTCGAACAATCACTGTGAATAGCAAACAAAACTTAATATATAAAGAGCTAGCAGGACAATAATTGTGTGCGTCGCCGGTGAATGCGCATTTAATTTTTAACACTTTTCCGTTACATTTTAAAAGTTTGAGCTGAAAATTTAAAATTAAAAAAATAGGCGTTTTTTGTGTTGGAAGTTAACGTTCTTTAATTACTAATAACAAATTAATTGTACAAAAAATTATTAAGTATTATAAACAAAAGCATATTTGGCTGCTTGTTTCGCATACATTTACTCCTCCCCCACAACTTCGACTCATACAACAAACATTTGTTCAAATTCTTCTTCCAACAACTTGATCGTAGAGGTTTGTCGTATAATGCAAACAATACCCCATTCTGTATGTCGCTTGTTCCAGTTTAAGCCACCACCGAGTAGCATTACGTTGCACTTTCCTGATTTCAACTTTTGCTGCTTCTCGCGCTGCAGCTTCTGTAAGCGAGTTGGTCCATCGATGACACAAACTGTAGGATATGATCTTTGTGTGTATGATATGGGTATGCCGTTTGCTGCCAATTCTTGAATCTGAGAACCGCTGACTGCTGCCATTTGCCGGTTGACAACAATACGCACATTGATCCCTTCATCGTGTGCACGCAGCAAGAAGTGTTTCAGCGCGCAAGAAGTAAATTTGAAAATAGCAAGATCGATGCTATACTTAGCCGTTCCAATCAATTCACTAATGCGATTCATGTTCCGCACGGCGCAGTCCGAGTTTTTGCAGTGAGCGAACGTACCGAATTTACGATCAAATCTGTGGTTCCGTAAACAAGCCGTTGAGCGCTGACTAAAGATGAAAAACTCGGCAGGTTCATCTGCGCATAGGCGGGCTAGCCGTTTGTGCATTTGATCAAAGAAAATAATTAAACCAACGACGTAAAAAATGGAGTACACATATTCGTTGTCAGCTAGCCAAGCGCACAGCATTGCGATAATAGTTGTAATTGAATACATATCTTAATTCTGTTTTTGAGATAATCTTTTTTAAAATGGCCGCATTTCCAGCTTAGCCACTGTCAGTCAACAATTTCTATTGCAGAACAGTGTAGCCATGTGCAATATTTGTCATTTGTTACTAAAATTGCCCTATTTCGCGCACTGAGCGAAAAGCGATGCTTTTTTTGCAAATATGCGAACAATTTTTGTTTGGAAATTTTCAACCAATTATGCATCGGACTGATCTGTTTTATATATAATTCTTAGCTCTACCTTTGCTTTTAAGAGTCTTATATCGCTTATGCATCGATCGCACTGCTGTTGGGCTTTCGTCACTCATCTTACCTCCGCGCTGACTAGTAAAGTTAAAATTATTTTATGCATTTTATTAACTTATATAAAATCGTTTAATTATAGTCGACAAATTTCATTAAATATTTCTCGAAAAAGTAAATTAACTGTTTTGTATCTTTTAATACCCAAATATTATGTATATTTAATTTATATTACACCGAAATTTTAACAAATAATCTGAATATTGATTTGCACATATGATCTGTTATACATTTACACGTAAATTTAGTTCAAAAATAAGACAAGACATTTTTACTGGAACCGAAAATTGAGTTGCGCCAACTTAGTATAGACGTGCACTTGAAATTTACACATCCAGCGCTACGGCGCGGTAGACACATGAAAAATATATGGACGAACTGCAGACTAAGTTGTATTTGTACTAATTCTGTTTGGGACTAAGTCTGGTTTATGTTAATAGTCGTAGTCGCCGCTAAATTTTGTTTACATTGTACGCTGATTTAGCTTGGGAGCAGTGTCCTTGCAAATAGTCTGAGCAATGAATTCAATGAGTGTGCGTGTTGGACGACCGGCCATACCACGGCGTAGATACTCAAAGTCGAGGCCGTTAGTAACCATAACATTGGTAGCATCCTAAAATATGTTTTGAATTATTAAAGCAAACAAAATGTTATACTATACAACTTACAATATGCATCCACTGGCCACACGGCACAAATTCACGCAAGAAAGCAGCAGCCTTGCAGGGACGTCCACCACGGCCGACACCGTAGTTCTGTACATCACTGCGTCCACCAGAGCGCACTGCCTTGCTGTAGTAGTTCCACAAGGGGAAACGCCAGACACGATCACCGGTGTGCATACTAGCATGCTTGATTTGTTGCCATAGAATTTCTGAGTTGGTAAATACACCGGCAGCAGCTTCATCGAGCGCCTGTCGCATATAGCCCGAGCAAGTGCCAATATCAATGACACATTTGGGACAGAAGTTTTGCGCATAAAGCAACGCATCTGCCAACACCAGCACATCCTCGTGATCGGTACACTGCACTTCTATAGTTTTGCCATTCATAGATTTGACCATGTCACCGGGACGGAATGAGTTGCAACCAACGACATTCTCGCACAAAGGTATTAGACCACGTATGTTGACCTGTTTAGTTTAACGTAAGCAATTGGTTTCTTTGTTTTGTTTATAAACGTTTACTTACGGGCAACCGTAAACCGGCTACAGCACGACAAGTTGCTACCACAATAGCGGCACCAGTCATATCGCCACGCATATGGAAGAGTTCCTGTTTACGCTTCAGACACAGACCACCGGCATCGAATGTAATGCCCTGTCCAACCAATACAATGGGACGTTCCTCAGCGCAAGTGCCATAGAAGCTCAATTCCAGAAAAATTGGCGGCTCACATGATGCCTTGCCCACCGCTAGAAAGGCGTGCATCGATTGACTCTCGGCCCAGCCCTCGACCTTAACCTCCACATTGACGCCAGACTTACAGAGCACCTCGACAACATTTTGCGCAAAAGCAGTGGGCGTCAACAGATTCGAAGGCATCTCCTGCAGTTGACGTGTCAAATTTTGCGCTGCGGCCTTTTGTAGACCAATACGCCAACCCTCGATGTCACAAACTTCATCTCTTAGTGAGTACAAATCAATGGCAGGCACCTCCATACGATGCTTAGGATCCTTTAGCTCCTGATAAATCCAGATGCCCAATGCTGCACCCTCTGCAGCTGACTCAGCGTGACCCATGTTCTCCACTTCAATGCGATCGGTACCCAACTCGGCCAGTTGCATACAAGCGCGACCCACCGAACGACGTATAGCCTCCTTCTGTTCATCTAGCACCTCATAGGGATTATAGCCAAGACATTCCTTACCCATACCGACAACTGCCACCGCGGAATAGTAGGGTATTCGCTCCGGCTCCACGGCGAAAAGTATGCGCGCCTCACCACGTTTCGGCATTGGGCCTGACATGCGCAATACCTCCAGCAGTCGTCCATTTGTCTTTTGTACATTATAACGCCATGCGGCCGGCGTCAATATACCTGCATCATTTTTGTCCTCTTCATCGGCGTAGACACCCAGCACAAGACCACGCGATGGCTGATCCGCGCAAATTTCCATGGCCTGCAGTTGCAGCATTTGATTTATAGCCTGGGAAGCATACCTACATGGTATGCTCCTCACTTGCAAAGTGGCACGGAATATGCGACGTACAAAACCGGACATTTTTCGCGGGAAGTGAAAAAATTGGCAAAATTTATATAATTAACGGTACTAATTTTTTTTCGGAATTTTTTTTTTTTTTTTTTGAACACGGAGGCTAATTTGCACGGCACGGATCAGAACATTTACATATATATTTGGACCACAAATACTGAATAATTTATTTTCACACTTAATTTCACTTTTTTTTTTCAAACAACACGTAGTCAATTTTGTTCAGCCGACGCGCTGGGAATGATTCTCTTTTTATTTTTCACTTGACATTACAAGTTTATTGACGTAGAACGCAAGGAGCGTCCGTGAAAAGAGAAATATTTATAATAAAAGATGTATCTGTCATTTTAAAAAAAAAAATTTCGAGTTTATACCTAAGCATGCTTTCTTTTTTAAACATTCTCTATCTGTCTGTCTTATCTTTAAAGCGACAGAACCGATTTTGACGGCACTGCAATAGTTAGGTTTCTTAAACTTCTAACAAGGCCAGATAGACATGCTCTTCTCGCTGCCATAATCTACGAATCTACAAGATAAAGAACCTATAAGTATAAATATTTAGATTCTTCATTAAATTGGCAGATAAAGTGTTTTAATTGAAAGAAAGAATGAGGTAACAATGCGACTCCCTAAGTTAATTTTAATTTTATGGTTTTCTTAGCGCTCATCCGGCCACCCAATTAACCAGACATTTCTTCAGAAGGCTATATAACTTTAGTGTGTATAGTCCTTCCGCTTCAGTTTCATCCTTTTTATCTATTATAAATTTTTAAGTTTTGGCAATTTTCATAGAATTTAATTGCAGTTCATATATGGCAACGTGCGTACTCATTGTGTTTAGCTGACGCATGCACTGCGTTGTTAACTGCAGCCGTTTCGCAGTGATTGTCATTTCACTGCAGTTTGTTTTTTGTTATTTTTTCTTGCTTGACTAAATTGCGTTCTGCTTTTGAGTGTTTCTAAACTTTTATATTTTCTTCTATTAAACCAACAAAAAAATGGCAACTTTCAAACGAACATTGGTGCTGCTAATGTCTGTGGCCACATTTGTATATACTTTTTATGTAGGAATCAGGCTGATTCTCTTTTTATCGCTGCCACAGTCAACTTCAAAAGCCTACACCTGGTTATTCAATTTACTGGATAATAAATCACGCCTCGAGACTGCCTATGGACCAATTGTTTTCGATACACTCTATCTGCTGGGTTTTATCTTTCAGCACAGCGCTATGAAGTCACAGCTGGTAAAGCGTTGCTTTGAGAAATTGGATCTAGCTGCAGCAGAGCGTACTATTTATAGTCTGACATCATCGCTATGTTTACATGTATGTTGTATTGTATATAAATATGTATATGCAAATAGCCTCGAATTAATTTTTTGCTTTTTATGTATACGCAGTATTTGCTACGCAACTGGTTGCCAGCGCAGTCGATTGTGCTCTGGCAAGTGGATGTCTCGGAGAGTGCAGTGCTCTGGTGGACTTTTGTCTCTACGCATGCAATCTGTTGGATTTTAATCTATGGTGGCTGCATTATAATGGATCTACCCGAGCTATTGGGCATTAAACAAGCCTTTTATGATCTCAAGCAATTTGCACCTCCAATTGCTTACAAATCACGCGAACTGCGTAATCTCTATGCGCATGTACGGCATCCTTCTTTCATAGGATTCTTCATAATACTCTTCGCTGTCAATATTATGACGCTGGATCGATTTTTACTGGCAACGCTATTGACCGCCTATATGTACTGCGCCTGGTCAACAAATAAATATGATGTCCAATATCAACGTGCGCAACATAAGCTTAAAACTCATGAATTGATGCAGTAATGTGAGGAATTTCTTAATTTATTAATGAAGTACAACTTAGCGTAAGATTTGATTTTTGTATTAAAAAAAAAACTTATAATTAATAATAATCACTAAGTCTAAACCAAAAAAATATTTACAGCGTTTAATTTAACTCATTTTTTTACGTTAACTGAATGTTACTTGTGTTGGATCAAATGGTTGTCCCTTAAATGGCGAACCCTCTGCATGCCATGCCTGTTGCAGTCGCGACATAGTTTCGTTTTTGGTGACATCCGGCATGTTTTGGTTGTGCAACTCTTTTTGTTGATCAGTATGTAACTGCTGCACGCGTAGTTTTTCAATTATTGCCTGTGAGTCCTCCGGTAGCTCGTCTATATAACGTTCGCAGTCCAATTTTTTTATATCTATTGAAGGCTCTGTGACAAAACAGCGTTCCCACCAGTGCTCCTTTGCTTTATCTGTAAATAATTTAAAATTAGTACAAAGTATAAGCTAATACGCTATTTATTACATACCGCAACTAATTAATAGCTTGCCCGCATCTACAGTCCAAACGGCTTCATTGTGTTTTATACGAGCACTCAGTGCACCATCGATTAGCACATTGGTGGCATCTTTTTTACTACACACCTTAATACGCTGCGCAGTAAAGGCTACATACAACAGTTTGGCGCTGTTTAGCTCCGGCGGTAGCAGCAAATGTAGTTCTATGTCCATTAGTGTCTGTGACCAGCAATAGTTTTCGTATTGTGCGCCGTTTTTATAATCGATTTCAGTAAAACTTGGCACCGGTTTTGGTTTTTTACACTGTTCCGCAGTACGCTCAGCTATTGTAATCTCAGCTATGGCAGGCGGCGCACATTCGCCAGCTTCATCGTAATTAGTTGCGCTCATTTGCTGTAATAAACATTCCGGTTCATAGCATTGCATTGCGCCGTAGAGCAGCTGTTCGCGTACACCTTTTTCGAAGCCAATCTTGTCATTTGCATGCGACTTGGTGTGATAGAAATCGGTGCTGTAAAGTTTGTATAGTAATAAAGAACTGACGTGAATAAAGAATTCAAAAATATTTTATATTATAAGTACTTGCGCTTGAGAAAACCAAAGACCGCATCCAGAAATCCGGTAATTGTTTTACGTTGCTGCAATACCTCCATAAGCATGGCATCATTGCGTTGCATGTCTTCTAACGACATATTGATGCAGTTTATGCTTTAATTTATGTTAAAATGAATTCAGCGCTTTTAAAAATAATTTATTTACAGGCAAAGCAAAAACAAGCAAAACAAGCGGCGATGCTGCTTCTTCTTCCTATTTCTAAATAAGAAGAAGCAGTCATGTAGCGTAATCATATCACATGAACAAGAGGCACCATAAGAGTATTAGGCTGACGCGTTTTGTATTTTGAATATGAATAAATAAATATATTTAACATTGAATAGTCATTTATGAGAGCTAAAATTCAAATTCAACGAAAGTATTTCTTAAGCGTTTTGTTGGCGTGAGGAGTAAACTGGCAACAGTTTTTTTTGCTTACATATACAAGCGGAACGCATTAGATTAGGTTGCAATGATCGATGAAATTTTCGCATTATGATACTATATAATCTCCACTTTCTGCAAGCCAATTCAATTATATAAGAGATATGGACGTACCTTACTTCCATAGCGGATATCTTTGTGAAATGATTCAAGTATAGGCGTGCGCTTAGAGCGAGTCTCTTCATATTGTGAACTGGAAAGCTGAAGCATTTTCGTGTCTTGTGCATTACCACAACTGCTGAACGGTAGCTTTATAAGGTGTCTTCCTTTAAAGACCTGTGACGATCTTCTTTTACGCGTAGTCAATAAATTGTGCGCCTGAATTTATGTGCAAGTGTATATATAAGGCCATGGATTCGCAGTTTTCATGATTACCGTACCGTGCTTCCCTAAACAAATAAACGTACAAAATTCATCTAAATGTTTTGGTGCTCCATTAATGAATAAAACTTTGAAGATAAAGTAGCACAATGAGCCGAGCCAATTTAACCACGCCCATCCATCATCTATAAACATATTTGACAAAAAGTTTCACTGCATAGACTGTTTAATTTCCATTTTGATCAAATGCGGTTTAGATTTGAGCATGAAAATGAATAACCATATCAGTTTAATTTAAACAACACGATTCGTTTAAAATTGCTTTTTAACGAAAAATGATTTAAATTTCTTCTGAGAAAAAAACGAAAAAAGTTAAACAATGTGAAAAGTCCGTCTGTACGAAATGAAAAGGAATTTTTTGTACAGACTTGTGCATAAAATTTCAAGTGGATACACTGGCAGGTAGCCACTGTTTGCTGTTGTTGTTTTCGTTGTTATTCCTTTGTTTGCTCCCAGTAAAATAGCAGCATCGGCAGCAGCGACGGCGTAGTAACAAGATGGAGCTAGAGAAGAAGAAAGGTTAATTGAGTGTTGCAGTGCTAGGCAGCACTGACTGTTGCTTTTCAAAAAAAAATTTTTGACATTCAAAAGTGTTAAATTTTTAATTAATATAGTTAAAAGAAACATTTTGGCGGCAAGCATGGCGTCATCCGAAGAAGAGCCTAAAACTAACGCTGAAAGTAACGACGCCAGCGCCAAAGGCCAGTTTATGTCGCTAGAGACGTTGCGTGAGTCTCCAGTAGAGTGGCCCGAAAAATGTAAACATTGGGGTTTGCCTTGAGGGCCTATTTACACGTTAATATTTTTTGTGCAAGTCTAAGTTTTTTTTTTTGTACTTTATTGAATTTTCTGACATTTTTTGATGTACTTTTAAAGTAATTTTCAAATAATAGAAAAAACTTGCATAAAAATTGCATAGTGTAAATGGTGCTTAACTCTTCAATTTGTTAAAATATTTTTCTTTTCCTGCAGTACCTAATCTAAGCGATTTGTTAACCTCAAGCGAGTCATTTGAAGCTGATCCTGAACAGGATTTAACACCTGAGGAACAACAGGAAGTTTTGGGTAAATTGTGCCGTTGGTTTTAAAATTTTACATATTTAATAATTTTAAATTAATGCAGAATTAAGCTCCTTAACGGCCGAGCAGTTGTTAGTCAAAATAAAGGACTTACAGGATGAAGTCTATGAGTTGGGCGTACGTGAAGCTAAGGAAATGACCCGTGGCAGAATGTTGGGCATTTTGGATCCTCCTGCAAATAAAAAATAATTAGCTGCACAAAACTAATTATTAGTTTAAGAGTATTCGAAACTATCGATAATTATTGCTTAGTTTTAAACTGTTTAGAATTTAGTTTTGACATATGTGTAATAAGTATGTAGATTGCATTTTCAAGTCGAAGGATTTCTCAGCGGTTGTTATGAACATAGAGTGTACTATATTATGTTGTTAAGTACAAAGTTTTTTTCTTCCGTAACAACTTTTTTTTACATTGTATGTAGAGAAGTAGTAGTTCCAATAAAGGTGGCACAGATCTTTCCTTGTAGACATTATGTTCCAAGAACATTTTGTGTGCTGCATGGACGAACTTGTGTATGCACGTCTTTAGAATCAAAGCATTTTTTTCATTCACTTATTCATTACGTGGAGGTGCCATACAGAGTCAAAAGTAGCTTCAATGTCCATTAGCAACATGCCGAAGTATTTGGACATTAAAAGGCTGCTTTGTAACAACCGAAAACGCAAACTGTTGGCATGGGTGAACATTTTTGGTTTCTATATAGGATTATAGGAGAGTTATAGGCCAATACGTAGTGTGCAATGGAGGAGGTTTAGTGGGCAAGGACAGAGCTTTCGACGGACTTCCAGACATAAAAAAACTTGCGCTAGAAGCCAGTTTTATATTGGCGAGCTTAATTCAAATTAAATGCGATATAGCTTTAACATGTATGGACTATTAAATGCAAGTAATTTAGATATTTGTTAGGTGTCCTTGGTTTGACTCAAACCGAAAAAAAATCAACATAGCATAAATAAGCTATTTTTGACACACAAAAATGATACCAAAAAATACCAATTTATTTTGACAAATGAAAGCCAGTCACAGCTGCGTGCAATGTCAGCTGAGCCAACACAAGAAGAAGAAGAAGAAGCAGCAACAATATATAAACAAAACATTTTGTTTTATTTAATTTTTATTAATTTTATACAAGAAAACACTGCAAAATAATGTCCGATACAGAAGCAACCAAAGCAGAAAATGCTGCGCAACCAGTAGAAATTGTATTCAAAAAGAAAAAGGGTAAGAATTTACGGCAACGCAAGAATTCTGAAGACGAAGCCGATGCAGCAGCTGAGGAAATGTAAGTCTTAATAAAAATTTAATAAAAACCAAAAAAGAAAGCAATTATTTACATACAAAATATTTCTATAACACATAAACAGACCCACACTCGATGAAATCAAAGAACGCCAAAAGCTGCGGCAACGTCAAAATGGCGTAAGTCTTGCCGGCCTGGCGCTGGGCAAAAAAATTGCACTTGAGGAGGAGCTCACCATAAAAGATCCTTTCAATGTTAAAAGTGGTGGTGGTCTGGTCAACATGCAAACACTTAAATCGGGCAAAATGAAAGAAGCCGAAGATGCTTATGATGTTGGCATTGGTACACAATTCTCTGCCGAGACAAATAAACGTGATGAGGATGAAGAAATGATGAAATACATTGAACTGGAGCTGACAAAACGTAAAGGTGGCGGTGATGCCGCCAATGCAGCAGATGACGAACAGGATGCACATAAATATCTAACGCCGGAGGATGCTGCGCTCTATGCTTTACCCGATCATTTAAGGCAATCTTCATCAAATCGCTCGGAGGAAATGTTATCAAATCAAATGTTGAATGGTATACCCGAGGTGGATTTAGGCATACAAGCTAAAATACGTAATATTGAAGCAACGGAGGATGCTAAACAAAAGCTTCTGCAAGAGCAGAAAAATAAAAAGGATGGCCCATCACAATTTGTGCCATGCAATTTGGCTGTGAATTTTATGCAGCACAATCGATGTGAGTATATATTTTTGTGTGTTTAGTTCTCTAATTGTTAATATTATTTTTTTTTGCAGTTAATATTGAGCAACAGGACGATACACAGCGTCGACGTAAGCGTGCTGAGAACGAACATAGTAATCCGCATCATCAAGTCAATCCCAATGGCGTTAAACGCGCGACAGATGACTATCATTATGATAAGTTTCGCAAGCAGTTTAGACGTTATTAAACGTGCTTTAATAGCAGTTTGGCTTAAACTAAGACAATACAAACAAAACAACTACATAAACATAATTATAAACTATTTAATTTTAAATTTCTTTTGTAAATAAGTCTGCACATAGAAATGTCCGAAGAGATAAAGAAATGAAAGCATATAAAAGCAGGTTATTAAATGTGCCCAGACCGGAAAATCACACGTGTAAACCAGATTGTACAAAGCAAAGATCAGTCCCACAGTAAATTGTAGCTGTTGAAGTAAAATATTAGTAGAAATATTGTTAAAGCATAACTTTTTTATAGTACTACCAATTGCATTGCCGTCAGATAACGCTTCCACCAGAGAAATTTACGCATGCTTGGTCCTATAGCGCTGAGTCCATAGTATGTATACATAATAATATGCACAAATGAATTCATCATAAGCGGCAGAAAAGCTGTAAAGTAAAATATTCTTAAAAAATATTTCTGAAAAAATTTTCTACATTACGCACTTGAGCCCGTTGGCACCCAATTGACGGCCAGCCAATTCAGCGGAAACATGCTGCAATGATGATAGACATGCAGAAAGCTTAGCTGATCTTGTTTTTTGCGTAATATAAAGAATAAAGTATCCGCAAATTCAAGACCCTTTGAAATGAAGAACAACCAGAGTGCAGCAGCCAACTGTTTTAAGTAAAAAATTAGTATTTAACAATTGAAATAGCATTTATTGTAGCCAATACCTTCATTTCCGGTACACTATAAATTACGCGACACGGTTGACACCAGAATTTATAATTCAATTGCATTACAGCCTGCAGCACTTCCTTGAAAATGTAAGCATTTAGCAGCGCCATTGAAAGATTGTAGCAAATCAGCAGATCATTTATCTTGTATGGATTGCGACTGTGTTTTGTAAATATTTAAACAATATATTAAAAATTTTTACACCAATTTTTAACATTTACCTATCCATCCATTTGGGCAAATAGCGCACCATCAGCAAATATAAGCCAACAAGCGCTAATACCGTCCAAGGTGTCGCCACCAATGGCCAGTTTTGTGTGCGTGTATCCACATTGCTGTGCTTCGGAAATGTTTCATAGAAGCGCGCTGTTAAATTTGCCAAAGTACTAACCGTCATTTGTATGAAATATATTTATTTTTTTTAAAACTGTTTTAAGAAATATAAGTAAATAGATGTGCTACGCACTTTGAAGTACAACTAAAATCGTTGCCTTAGCTGCGCGCTGCTTTTATTATCGAATTTCAATTCGAAGTTGTTGAAGCGTTTCTAAAGTGTTTGATTGTTTGTTTTCTGTTGTTTCGGCAGCGGAGAGTGCTTACTTTAGTAATTAGCTTTATAATTAGTAATTTTTGTGTTTTTTATTTAATAGCAATAATTTTCTAAATACTGTTAACTTTTTCGTTTTAAGGGCAACAAGTCAGGCATGAGTTTCTGCTTATTGTGTCAAGGCGTTCATTACACTGTTTACTTGAACTTAACCTTGCCATTTTGTTTATTTTAGCAAATAGGGTGTATAGGGTAATGCGTCAATGGGTTTATGATGTACGGAATTGCATTCAATTAAGGCTTTTTCAATGCATATACAGTTTGCTTTTATAATATATAATTAGAATACTATATAGAATATTATACTTATTAAGGACAAAGTGCAGAGACCCATATTATCAAGTATGCTTAGATGACTACTCGATGCACTTATAACAGGACCTGTTACTAATATGTCTAAGAACACGAATCTGCAGCAGTGAATACGGCTTTAATTCAAGAATCTGCATGCCATGCACCCAGATTGGGATGTACTTCTTTTTTCGCCAGGAGTGACAGTATTTTCCTTCTATTGAGCAGTCACATGAGCTGTAGCAGGCTCAGGTGGCATTTTTTTAAGGTGTTAGCTGAATGTGTCCAGATATTTTGCCAGTGGCGGCTGCTGAAGGTATACAACTTAACTTGTTTAAGTTATTACACGAATTCAAACTCTTCCTTGCATTAATTTTTAAATTTCAGGTAATTTTGACTGACATCTGCTGCCTCGATGTGACACTTTGAGCTGTATAAAATGACAACATCGTCGGCATAAGTTGCAATGAGTGCCTCAGAGGGTGCACCATTGGACCAGTATGCTATTTAGTAACTTGCCGGTATAAAACATGGTCATCATCCGACTAACCTAGCTTGTGAATCATGTGGGTCGCTGCTTTCTACTACTGGGCAGGTGGCTCTACCATTAAGTCATCATTAACTGGTGGATCTGGTATCGCTTCTTTATCGACGGCATTGTGTTCTTCATCATCTCCAAATAGGTTAGATAAATAATTTATCCATATTTTTAGAAAAAAAAAGTTCGATTGACTCCTGAAAATGTTGCTTTATGAATAGATTTGAGTAATTTGATCTTCGATCTTCTGCTGCCAAGTCATTGTCATACCAAGAGTTAGTCAGAAGTCGGGTATAGTTAATGCTGACATGTTTCCACTGCCCACATATATGTATAGAGGTTTTCCGTAACAATTGGGAGAGTCTTGCTAAGATGGTTTCGGTGGTCTGGGTGCTATACAGCTTTATCGAACTCATCTGTTTTTGGTGAAATTGAAGATATTGTTGCATTCAACCGCACGATGAGAACAGCGTTTATGAATCAATGTATTTTCAGGGACTCCACAGCTCTTCAGTGACCTTCATATCGTACAATTGAGATGTTGTTATTTCAGGTATGTATATCGGGGACCTCCACTCTTCAGTCTGTGCCACAACGAAGCGTAGTATGTATATTGATATGATCTACACGAGATCGATTCGGTCCAAACCCATTCGAGCAATTGGTCAGGAGTAACCGCGTGGGATGTCGTTTGCGCTGTACTTAAGTTTTTCGGCTGGTAATAAGAGCTTCATCCAGTGCATGCAGTTTCAATTTCATATGACATTGTATATTATTGAGATTGTCGCGTTCTACGACATGGACGCTCATGGGATGTTTTGAAAATGGTTCAAATAATTCGTCGAATTTTGAATCTCTACACCAATAGTTTTTATTACCTCTAAGTCTTCTCTAAGTCGTAGAATTTTTATCTGCAGTTTTTTTAGGCCCTGTACCGAAGGTACAAGAACCAAGAACCGGAGACCCCCCAAAGTTACCCCCATTATGATCAGGAGTGATAGAGGAGTCGATATAGCCATGTCCATCTGTCCGTCTGTATGAACGAAAGGATCTTGGAAACGGTAATAGATAGAGACTTCGTGTTTTTTGCATTCGACTAGGACTGCTCCGGAATTTTACAAGTTTATTTTAAAAACAGGGCCTCTTTCAGTCGGTTACGCCCGACTGTAATCTCCTTACTTGTTTAATTTTTAAGAAGTTCAATGAAGCGCTTTAATGGCTTTCCCATCTACAGTGCGACTTTCTTCTTTTGAACCATTAAATCTCCTTTTTGGGAATATACTTTGGAGATGGGAAACCGATATTTCATGTACGAATAATTCCTTCGTTTATACGAGCTACGCAACTCAAGTTTCAGATATGCTTTTTATGACTATAACAGTAAATTAAAAGAAATCTGTTCCATAAAGTCTTTCCAAATACGCTTAAAGGTATTACTATACACTTCTAAATAAGTATCTCCCAAGCAAACAACTTCTAACTTCAATTGAATTTGAAGCATATAAAAATTTCTCCATTGCTGAAGTTTACATGTTTCTTCTTTTCTTATTAAATATTTATTTATTACCTCGTTTTGTAAATCTGAATCTAAATCAAAATTTACAACTGCTTTGCTGTACTTTCGCTTTAAATCAATGAAGCGCATAAAAGTGCTTCTTCACGCTTCACAACTAATCTGACTTACTGCCGAACTACATATATTATGTCCGTCCATCCGCTCAAAACGTAAAACTTCATACGCAGCTTTATTTCTGTTGGATATGAACCGCAAATCGTAAGCGAAATGAAGATTCCAAAATATACAAAAAAATAAAAAACAAAAATTTAAGTTTAAGAATATGTGTGTATGCTGTCTGCATGTGTTCTTCCATTTAGCTTCTCTCTCCACTTCCGCTTAGACGGTACTTCCGCTTGGCTGCCATATTTTCCAATAGTTACGTGCCGTGCATAACTTACGAATATATATTATATATGTATATCCTCATCGTATTGTGTTTTACTTCGACTATATACAAGATTTGCACGCTGTAAATGCTTTCTACATATTGACTTCTTTGAATATAGAATATAGAAGGAATTACGGACAATGGAATATGTTAATTTTTTTACAAAGTTTGTAACAAGGAGAAAAAAAAAGGACGAACGAGTTTTTATGAGGCAGTAATGTAGTCATATAACGTTTGTAAGTTAGCTAATGGTGCATTAGAAGCTGAGATTTGTGGAACTTAAATTGGAAGATTTAGGCCGAAATGTTGGGATATCCTCATATGTCTGTCTAGTTGTGCCCCACTGCAGTACCGTATGGCGAAATGGACTTGAGTAAGTAAGTAAACCTGGACGTCTTCCTAGCAGTCAATGCATTTTTCTTAACTTAGCGTTAAGTTGCTTCAATTTTGTCAAAATATGGAGTCGTCAAAAACAGGTATTTGGGCATTGTTAAGCCTAACAGATGGACAGTTCCCTCTACTAAAAAAAAATGTGATGTGCAACGTCTTTTTTTGGTTGGTCGCTATGTTCCACATGTTCCAATTTTCTCGGCTCCTAGTTGGACTACAGAAACTGTTCAATTTAAGCTTGTAAAGGAGACTACCAGAGTCAACAGTCTTTTCACATATTTTGGAGCATATTGTCAATAGGCTTGTCGATCGATAGGAAGCTAGCTGTGTTTTGGGTTTCCCGGCTTTCGTATAAGAACAGCTTAGGCGCAGTTCCAATAAACAGGAAAGTGAGAGAAGCATCTATTAAAAGTAATTTTAAGAAGTTCAATGCAGATGAGTGGTAATTGGTGGCTTTAATAACTTTTCCATCTACACCGTCGTAGAACGGTTTTAAGCTATTTAGTCTCTTCTTGTATTACGTGGCAGGGCACTTCCGAAATCGGAAAATACATTGATAGCTTGGAGAGAAAGTATAAAAAGAAGTAAAACAGTTCCAAGTTGCGTTGCAAAAGCTTTAGCTTGGGACAATTCTGGTTTGTGACTTCTAAAAATTCCACTCCCTCAAAAATTTCAGCAAACCTTGCAGTATCGAAACGCTGAAAAGCCGCAGTTTTGGTTCTAGCTCATTGGTACCATCCATTGTTATCATCTTTGATTCGAAAATATGGTGAAGAACCGATTGACGTTTGGAAATGATTTTTAAATAAATTAAGCCTGATAAATGGCGTTACTATTGAAAGTATGTCACAATTTTGATATAATATCGCTTTATAAAGTTCACGGCCTCGTCTAGAAATTCACCAAAAGTTCTTAAAATGACCACTGAGTCCATTGCTCCTTCAGTTTTAATACTATTCCTGGACACAATTCTAAATTAATTTAGAGCATTTTATTTGCGTAGAGCATTACAAGTTTGTTACCATGAAATTAAAAGCATCCTCATATTACTTTTTTTTTTGGCGCGCATTTTTAAGTGGCACCGCCACCACCACCGGTTATGGAGGTCCTCTACTCACAATCAGTAAAACAGTTGCGCTTTCTCGCTTATACAAACTCATAAACCCGTATATAAGTAAATAGTTATTTTATTTTTAGCTCGCGGCTGTTTTTACACTTGTTAGTTCGTTTGCCACTCTTGTAGGATTGGAGGATGTTGTATCCTGACTGTGTATGTACTTAGAAACGCCAAGTTACACTTGAGTTATTTACGTTGCGCACAAATGCAGCTGCTCCATGGAGCAAATTCAAGTGTACGAGAATGTCTGAGCGCATATGAGCTAAGGATTCGTTCGTTACTGCAGGATTGCCTGAAAGTTAACTTATCAGAATAAAGAAGAAGAGGCAGCAGTCATTTCCGGTGATTAAATTGAACTAAAAAAAAAAGAAAAAATTCTTGAATTGAAACACTAAAATGTAAAAACTCTTTAAAATTAAACAATTTCAAGCACATATTTATATGTTTGGCACATTGTGGTGTATCAAATAAATGTAGAAACCACAGAAGGATTGTAGTGTGCCGTGCGTGTCGAACAGTAGTGGTCAACCTAAACACTGACCAGGCGAGTGAAGTTTTTGAGGTCTTTGTTATGTAGTACACGTCGCCTCTCGAATTTCCAAATCTAAATTAAAGAAAATTCAAGGCCAACACAAAATAATTTTTTGTTCAGTTTTTTTAAAAACAATTTCCCGCCATATTTTATACATCACATTAGCTACGACTTTAAAGCTATGCCGTATTTATTTATTTTTGGCGTCTCTTGTTTAGTGGGTTTTCATTTCTGGTTGCATCGTGTTATGTATTTAATCGATCTGGACGAAAAAAAGTCTAGCGAAAGGTAAATTCGTAAATTCGCTTTGAACTCAGAAAATTTGTAAAATTTTATTTCAAATTATTAGTCGGCGTGACAGAAATTATGAGATGAGTAAGAACAGAACACGCGATCAAAAACGCAATCAATCCGATGACAATATATCCGTTCGATCTGAACGACAGCGTGACCGCCCACGTAGCAGCAGCAGCGGTGGCGGCGGTGGTCAATATTCAAGTGATGATCGACGTAGTAACAAGCCTAAATTTAAAGATGAGGAATCGCAGTTGGATCGCGCTTTTGAGTTGGATATTGCAAAGTTGGAGCATGCCATCTGCTGTTATGATTTTCGTGAAAAAACAGCTGCCACTGAATGGATCGGCAAGTTGAAATCCTCAAATCGTTCATTACCGGAGAAACGTGCACGCAATGATATTACGGCGTATCTGTTGAAATGTTCGAATCATGGCGTATTTCGTTCGGAACCTTTCAATCAATCGCCTCCATCGCATTCTGTCGCACATTTGCGTGATGTTAAGGTGAGTAATGGGCAAGTTCTGAAGCAGTTTTTAGAGTTTTTAGAGTATGTTTAGTCTAGATCCACTCAAGTAGTAGCCAACTGAAAGGTTTATTTCATCAAAATCGAACAGCAGAGTCAAAAGTTATTAATGTCAAATCATGAATTAAGTTTCTTAGCTAAACACTAACGCTATTCAAACTGTTAGCGCTTTTCAAACCTATGACATATGTGCTACTCAAACTGCACTGCAGATATGCATTCACATATAAAACTGTTCATTCTCAGCGATACCTCACGATGGAGGGCAGCACAAGGCGAGTCCTCTAGTAGTAAATATTTTAAATATGCCCAATTACCACAAAAACGAAATTTCAACTAATTGCCCCAAAATTCAGTGTTTTTTTCGGTTAAATTTCCCTCAATATGATATAACAATGTCTCTAGTAGTATAGATAGGACCGGAAATGTGCTTAAATCCTTCTGAGAATAGTTTATACAAGCAAACAAATTGGGTAAAAAAATTATTGAATTAAATTCTTTGTCAAAGATGTAGCCTGGTGCAAGTGATCATTATATCTGCTAAAGTAGAACACGTGTTATATCTTGGCTAACATTTCCGTATCGGATTTTAGAAGACCTTTTTTATATATAGTACATAAGAAAGATAGGTCGGTACCACTCTACGACCGACAGGCTCTTCACGGGCTAATAAACCATTATGATTTTGACCTTCTTTAAAGTTTCGGTAAGTGGCCACGCCTCAATGCCGCGTAGAAGAGCAATAGTAGCAAGAGTATCGCTTTTCCGGTAGCGCTGTTAGTGCCCTGTTCTCGAGACGTCCTTCACTTGAGGCCTTTCTATTCTTCAGCAGTTTGACGTGGAACTGGATCGAATTGGCTGGGAGGTTCAGCTGGCCAGAGCTGTGCAGTACCCTTTGTACATGTCTCACAAGACTTCTGGAAGTAAAGTCTAAAAGTTGGAACCTAGCCTCTAATACGGAAAATCTTCGGTAAACTTGTTTACAACAGTGTTGCGCGTGCAAACGTAATGTCTTCTGAGTCATCTTTTAATTAGAAGAAGCAATTCTGTGGCTGGGTGAATCCGCGCTAGTAGTCTGTAGCACTAAGGGCGGAGTTTTCTTGGGTAGCTGAGTGTACTTTATTGAATTGTTTGGCGTTGAAGTTTCCTAAGCTGTTTACTGTCCGCAGTGGGTTCGCGGATAAAAGTAGAGTGAAGAGATAAGCAGCTCATCTTTGTTGGTGGACGTCTCAATGGTGGCTGTTTGTAGCTGGGCTTGTCTTACTGATACCAATTGGAAGTCTTGTACCTTGTTTCACCAGAACAGCTTGCAAATGGAGATATTGGGCTTTTGTTTTCTCTTGTTCGACGATTACACTTTGACACAACTGACCATTCATTTCTGCAGAGTCACACATTGAGGTGACTTGGAAATTATAAGTAGTAAATGCTTATATAGGATGGTGTTCCGCCATGAACCTCAACTTTTGGTTGATTCTTGTTATAGAATGCATAGTCAGAAATTTAGAAATTGTATTTGATTGTGAAGATTTGTGTCTATATTAAAATACAAAAATTTTTTTTTTGTAGTTGCTGCCGCTACGCAAAACTTGCAATAATCCCAGTGAGGACCAAAAACGCCGTCATCTCAATGAACTTTATGATGAATCCTACGATAAAGGCGAGTTTCTCAGTTCGTTACCAGTGCCGCGTAATGGTGCATTCTTTATACAACATTTGCGCCCGGCTAATTCATGCAGCAGTACGCTTTGAAATTAAACTTATTCACTCATAATTTTATGATAAATACTTTATATTTTGGAAATTGTAACGGAAACTTGTCAAAATTAAATGCACAGAGCCAGAGACTAATTAATTGATTGAGTCTTTATTTTGCTTACTATCGGTCCGAAGTCATTATTTAAAAAATCTTCTTAGAGATCGGTTTGGAGAATCTTAGGAACGGGCAAACATTTTAAATCAATATTCAATATTCAAAGAATCTTCATACAATTCGGTATTGGAGAATCGCTGAGATCTGGAAGATATCGCACTCCATTTTTAAAGCAAATATGGCTTTTTAAAGGAACTATCTGGGCAAAACAACTTTTAGTTGATATGTATACCCGTTATAAAGAATTTGTCTGCATTTTTATATATCTTTGAAACACATCGATTATTTTTTTTAAGAGTTTTCAAACCAACCTCGTGCACAAATTTAAAATACAATTTCGCACGCAGACTTCTATTATGTAAGCGGTTAACCAATTGGATTTGCTTATCAACGCAGAACTGCCAACTAGAAAAATGAAGTGGTTTTGTGTGTTTGTGCGTTTGGAGAATATTTGGAGAATGGGAGAATGTTTACACACATATATATATGTATGTGCAATTGTATGTGTGGCTGAATGTGTC
The DNA here is from genome assembly GCA_035044805.1 of Leucophenga maculata. Classification (NCBI taxonomy): domain Eukaryota; kingdom Metazoa; phylum Arthropoda; class Insecta; order Diptera; family Drosophilidae; genus Leucophenga; species Leucophenga maculata. The sequence continues at coordinate 5,641 of JAWNNP010001005.1, read as the reverse complement.
TGTATATGTGGCGACTGTTTGTGTGCATCCGCAAATATGCTAGCATAATTGAGTTCGAGTTGAAAAGCTAAGAGATTTACATATGATATTAATTTTATACCCTGCTTTGGTGTGCCAACGGTGGGTATTAACTTCATTCAGATGTATACACCCGACCGAAGCGGACGTAATAGAACGAATTTAGAACTTAAGGCTATATGCATGTGCGTCCAGCTGAAAGTATGAATATCTAGATATAGCTTCTTTCGATTTTAGGCTAAAAACAAATATAGTTGAATGATGTTTTTGAAATTGTTGGTGTGGTATGCCCCCTAACACCCTTCTAAACACACAACTTCACGCTTTAAATATTTTTTAATTCTGCTTAACTGTTTGCTCACTCCTAGTTGACAGATGCAGTGTATTCCGAAGTCATTAACTCACAACTGCAGCATTATTAAGTCCTTCAAATTAGGATTGTGTGCTCATAAATACATAATCGCCTTTCTAAATGGTGAAAAATGTTTTTCAATAAAATGCAACACTGCTTTGCTATGCGAAAATATTTCATCATTAGCGCAGGATAAGTCCTGTAAATTGACAATGTCATAAAGCAGTGGACAATAGGAAAAGTAACTGCAAACAGTGGCGGATCCAGTTGCAGGTTATGAAGCTTCAGCTATTTCATATAATTTTAAACCTCCTCCCAACCGCTAACCATAAATCCGCTACTGACTACAAAATACATGCGTCTCCAAAGGACTTTGTTGCAGTTACATTCTAACACGTATATCACAATCCAATTGCACATATACCAATACAATTGACAGGGACCAGTTCGCGGTCAGTTTGGGTCAATAACTCGTTTGTCACAAACAGTCTCTCTGTCTGCTGTGTGCTGCTGGATTGTGTCGTCTAAAGTTTCTTTGGATCACTGGACTAAGTGCAAGCGCATCATCTCCACATCCGTTTCCGTTGCATCAGCTCAGCACTTCCGTTTTGTTGAATGTTGGCATGCGATGCTTTGCAGCATGAGTAGCAATGGCTGGCGTTGTTGTATTAAGAAACCATTTTAAAAACTGTCTCAAAGGATTTATTGTTATACTTCTTCTTCTTCTTCTTCTTCTTGCTGTTATTGCTATTGTATTGCATTCGTAGTGGCATTCTTTAGTACTTTAGAACTGCTGTCGTCGTCCTCGTCGTTATATGTTATACGCGTAATTTACCATTGTGTTGGCTTGTTGGGTAAATATAATGCATGAAATATTGTGCGCCGGAAGTCGTTTAAAGCGCACACTGTATCTAATATGTATGAGTATTTATTAGAAAGGATTCAGAAGTTTTTGTAATTGGAGATAGTGTTGGAATGAAGCTATTTAAGTGCAAAGTAGTCAAAAACTTCCTTTTGCTCTCATGTTTTCAAGAACTGCAACTTTTGAATCGGCTCTTGTTATATGTCGAATTGTCCGTGTATAGTTTTATACTTTACTGGAGGTTTATTCGAAACTAATCTATTGTGGGTGGATAATCCATGTGTTCAGTGTGGGAATCGATTTCAGTGAAGCTCAGACACGTTGAATTTGCAAAACACTGAGTAATTTCAAGAGCAGAAATTCCCCAGAAATGGTCGAGTTGCGGCAGGAGTCGTATATTTATCTAAAACAAGGATACGAAGACAAACAAAAATTCGCCGTGTTAGGATCGACAATTAACGAACTTTTCCAGTAGCTTGCACGAAAGACAAAAGCTGCTGTCGCAGCATTAGTCAAAGAACCACTTATGATCAAAAAACAATTCGATTGACGAAAAAATCATCAAAATCGGTCCACGCATTTGGTCTCTAGAGAGAAGCAAAGTCACAAACATACATTGTCAAGATTCAATTAGAGGAAATACTGCAAGCGAGAATCACCCAAATTGAATTATCCAAAGTGAATCACCCAAAATCAATGACCTTGACCCCTTGGTTAATCATCCAAAGTGAATCATCCAAAGTGAATCATCCAAAATCAATGACCTTGACCCTTTGGTCACTGATCTTGACCTTGACCTTTGAGCCCTGGGTTCAATGCCCTTTGATCCCCGGGGTCACTCATCCAAAGTGAATCATCCAAAGTGAATCATCCAAAATCAATGACCTTGACCCCTTGGCCAATCATCCAAAGTGAATCATCCAAAGTGAATCATCCAAAATCAATGACCTTGACCCCTTGGTCACTGATCTTGACCTTGACCCCTGGGGTCGATGACCTTTGACCCTGGGGTCGATGACCTTTGACCCTGGGGTCAATGACCTTGGACCCTGGGGTCAATGACCTTTGACCCCTGGGGTCACTAATGACCTTTGACCCCTGGGGTCAATGACCTTTGACCCCTGGGGTCAATAATGACCTTTGACCCCTGGGGTCAATAATGACCTTTGACCCCTGGGGTCAATGACCTTTGACCCCTGGGGTCAATAATGACCTTTGACCCCTTGGGTCAATGACCTTTGACCCCTGGGGTCAATGACCTTTGACCCCTGGGGTCAATAATGACCTATGACCCCTGGGGTCAATGACCTTTGACCCCTGGGTCAATGACCTTTGACCCCTGGGGTCAATGACCTTTGACCCCTGGGGTCAATCACCTTTGACCCCTGGGGTCAATGACCTTTGACCCCTGGGTGAATGACCTTTGACCCCTGGGGTCAATGACCTTTGACCCCTGGGGTCAATGACCTTTGACCCCTGGGTCAATAGCCTTTGACCCCTGGGGTCAATGACCTTTGACCCCTGGGGTCAATGACCTTTTACCCCTGGGGTCAATGACCTTTGACCCCTGGGGTCAATGACCTTTGACCCCTGGGGTCAATGACCTTTGACCCCTGGGGTCAATGACCTTTGACCCCTGGGGTCAATGACCTTTAACCCCTAGGGGAATTTCCCAGGGGGATTTCCCAGGGGGATTTCCCAGGGGGATTCCCAGGGGGATTTCCAGGGGGAATTTCCCAGGGGATCCCCTGGGAAATCCCCTGGGAAATCCCTTGGGAAATCCCTTGGGAAATCCCCCTAGGGGTCAAAGGTCATTGACTCCAGCGGTCAAAGGTCATTGACCCCAGGGGTCAAAGGTCATTGACCCCAGGGGTCAAAGGTCATTGACCCCAGGGGTCAAAGGTCATTGACCCCAGGGGTCAAAGGTCATTGACCCCAGGGGTCAAAGGTCATTGACCCCAGGGGTCAAAGGTCATTGCCCCAGTGGTCAAAGGTCATTGACCCCAGGGGTCAAAGGTCATTGACCCCAGGGGTCAAAGGTCATTGACCCCAGGGGTCAAAGGTCATTGACCCCAGGGGTCAAAGGTCATTGACCCCAGGGGTCAAAGGTCATTGACCCCAGGGGTCAAAGTTCATTGCCCCAGGGGTCAAAGGTCATTGACCCCAGGGGTCAAAGGTCATCGACCCCAGTGGTCAAAGGTCATCGACCCCAGGGGTCAAGGTCAAGATCAGTGACCAAGGGGTCAAGGTCATTGATTTTGGATGATTCACTTTGGATGATTGGCCAAGGGGTCAAGGTCATTGATTTTGGATGATTCACTTTGGATGATTCACTTTGGATGATTCACTTTGGATGATTCACTTTGGATGATTGACCCCGGGGATCAAAGGGCATTGAACCCGGGGCTCAAAGGTCAAGGTCAAGATCAGTGACCAAAGGGTCAAGGTCATTGATTTTGGATGATTCACTTTGGATGATTCACTTTGGATGATTGACCAAGGGGTCAAGGTCATTGATTTTGGGTGATTCACTTTGGATAATTCACTTTGGATGATTGACCCCAGGGTCAAAGGTCATTGACCCCAGGGTCAAAGGTCATTGACCCCAGGGTCAAAGGTCATTGACCCCAGGGTCAAAGGTCATCGACCCCAGGGGTCAAGGTCAAGATCAGTGACCAAGGGGTCAAGGTCATTGATTTTGGATGATTCACTTTGGATGATTCACTTTAGATGATTCACTTTGGATGATTGGCCAAGGGGTCAAGTTCATTGATTTTGGATGATTAACTTTGGATGATTCACTTTGGTTGATTCACTTTGGATGATTGACCCCGGGGATCAAAGAGCATTGACCCCAGGGTCATAGGTCATTGACCCCAGGGTCAAAGGTCATTGACCCCAGGGTCAAAGGTCATCGACCCCAGGGGTCAAGGTCAAGATCAGTGACCAAGGGGTCAAGGTCATTGATTTTGGATGATTCACTTTGGATGATTCACTTTAGATGATTCACTTTGGATGATTGGCCAAGGGGTCAAGGTCATTGATTTTGGATGATTCACTTTGGATGATTCACTTTGGTTGATTCACTTTGGATGATTGACCCCGGTGATCAAAGAGCATTGACCCCAGGGTCAAAGGTCATTGACCCCAGGGTCAAAGGTCATCGACCCCAGGGGTCAAGGTCAAGGTCAAGATCAGTGACCAAGGGGTCAAGGTCATTGATTTTGGATGATTCACTTTGGATGATTCACTTTAGATGATTCACTTTGGATGATTGGCCAAGGGGTCAAGGTCATTGATTTTGGATGATTCACTTTGGATGATTCACTTTGGTTGATTCACTTTGGATGATTGGCCAAGGGGTCAAGGTCATTGATTTTGGATGATTCACTTTGGATGATTCACTTTGGTTGATTCACTTTGGATGATTGACCCCGGGGATCAAAAGGCATTGACCCCGGAAGTCAGGGTCATTGACCCCAGGGTCAAAGGTCATTGATCACAGGGGTCAAAGGTCATTGATCCCAGGGGTCAAAGGTCATTGACCCCTGGGGTCAAAGATTATTGACCCCAGAAGTCAAAGGTCATTAAACCCAGCGGTCAAAGGTCATTGACCCCAGAGGTCAAAGGTCATTAAACCCAGCGGTCAAAGGTCATTGACCTCAGGGTCAAAGGTCATTGACCCCAGGGGTCAAAGGTCATTGACCCCAGGGTCAAAGGTCAATGATCCCAGAGGTCAAAGTCATTGATTTTGGTTGATTCACTTTGGATGATGGACCAATGAGTGAAGGTCACTGATTTTGGATGATTCACTTTGGATGATTTACTTCCTTTGACCGCTGGAGTCAATGACCTTTGACCCCTAGGGGGATTTCCCAAGGGATTTCCCAGGGGGATTTCCCAGGGGATTCCCCTGGGAAATCCCCTGGGAAATCCCTTGGGAAATCCCTTGGGAAATCCCCCTAGGGGTCAAAGGTCATTGACTCCAGCGGTCAAAGGTCATTGACCCCAGGGGTCAAAGGTCATTGACCCCAGGGGTCAAAGGTCATTGACCCCAGGGGTCAAAGGTCATTGACCCCAGGGGTCAAAGGTCATTGACCCCAGGGGTCAAAGGTCATTGCCCCAGTGGTCAAAGGTCATTGACCCCAGGGGTCAAAGGTCATTGACCCCAGGGGTCAAAGGTCATTGACCCCAGGGGTCAAAGGTCATTGACCCCAGGGGTCAAAGTTCATTGCCCCAGGGGTCAAAGGTCATTGACCCCAGGGGTCAAAGGTCATCGACCCCAGTGGTCAAAGGTCATCGACCCCAGGGGTCAAGGTCAAGATCAGTGACCAAGGGGTCAAGGTCATTGATTTTGGATGATTCACTTTGGATGATTGGCCAAGGGGTCAAGGTCATTGATTTTGGAT